>JAOWCC010000577.1:16406247-17074187 GCA_030867875.1 Actinernus sp. WN-2022
CCCGGGGGGGGGGGGGGGGGGGGGGGAATTCCTATATTTTACTGGTAATCTTCCCCTAGAGGGTGGGAGAGATCACAATGTTTGCAAAGGGTCTTTGACAAAGTCCCCTCCCATGCCCGGGTGTCCCCCTCCCAGGGGATGGCTGCTGATAGGTGCATAAAACCATTGCCCTTATAGACAACAAGGGAAACTATCAGGCTAAATTAAGACTATCTCAAGAAAGCCTGCTCGAATTACAGTGGTCGTGTGACAACATAGATAATGTTGATTACGCAATTTGCATACCAAATTTAAAAATTGACTTACCCTGTACTGATGCCTCAAACAAGGGTTGGGGTGCAGTTATGGGTACTGATAAAACGGGGCAGATGGAATGATGTGGAATTGAAGAATCATATTAACTGTTTAGTGTTAATGGCTGTATTTTTTGGTTTGAAGGCTTTTTGTAGTAGTATGCAATCCTGGCATATTTGCATTTATTCTGATAATATATACCACTACTGTAAATTGCATTAACTCTATGGGTGGTTCACACTCCATAGAATGCAATTATGTTGCCAAAGCAATTTGGATGTTCTGTATGGAGAGAAAGATCTGGGTATTACATGTAGCTGCATATACATGTACATGTATTCCAGAACAAGAAACTATTCATGCAGACAAGGAGTCTAGGGTTTTTAATGACAACAAGGAGTGATGCTTTCAACAAATTACTTATACATGGGGGGAGCCCACTATTGACCTGTTTGCTTCAGATGCAACCTATGTGGATGCTTTTCAATCAGATAACAAATTTTTCTATGCATTCTCTCCATTTAGTTTGATTGTACGTTGTCTTCAGAAGATAAAGATGGAAAAAGCAGAGGGTATTATAATTGTTCCAATGTGGCTAACACAGCCTTGAACTACTGCCACAGCTGCTACACACGATAACAGATGTCCCAAAAACCCTTCCACAACAAGTAACCACACTCAAAATGCCACAGAGAGAGGACATGACTCACCCACTCATCAACAAAATGGTTCTGATGGCCTGCAGATTATCCGGAAGTCTATCGAAGCACAAGACATTTCTAATTAAGAGAGCTGGATATATCTAACTGACAAAATGGTCTCTTGCAGCCTCATGCAGTGCTGGCCCTCAGCAGCCACCCTCAGGGGAGGCTGGGGGTATGGCACGACGGCAGAGGATGCAAGAGCTCCCAAATGGGATTACCCCAGAAGTGTAAGTGTAATTTGAAGCAACTTAACTTCGTTAAGTTAGATATACTCTGTATATCTAACTGACAAAATGGTTCTGATGGCCTGCAGATTATCCGGAAGTCCCTCGAAGCACAAGACATTTCTAAGAGAGCTGGATATATCATATTGCAGTCATGGAGGGAGGGAACATGAAAACAGTATTCCTCCTACATCAATAGGTGGATTACATACTATCATACAAAACAGATTGATTGTGTTTGCCCCTCTATTTCCCAGGTTTTAGATTTCTTTGTTGAATTGTTTGAACATGGTATTGGCTACAGTGGCATTAACACTGCCAGATCAGCTCTCTCATGTCTTAAACCTGTGAACAGGGTTTTGTTTGGTGCTCATGCATCCTCTAGTCACAAGATTTTTAAAAGGGGTATTTGAATCCAGACCTAGATACACAGAAATATGGGATGTTGGAAAGGTACTCAGCTTCCTTAAGACAATTCCTAATACAGAGGATGTTTCGTTAAGAGTTTATAAAACACAGTGATACTAGTATCATTACCCGGGGGGGGGGATGGTACTCCTGTTTGTGACGTATTATGTATGTGCCGCCCGGGTGGGTCAGGGTTTTGAGCTCCGTTTGGGCAGGTAGGGTCAGGGTTTGGGCCTGATTTGGGCAGATCAGGGTCAGGATTTGAGTATAATTTGGGTGCAGTCAGGGTCGGGGTTCAGTATTTTTTAGGCAGTTAGGCGTTTTTTTAGCTACTATGTCAAAAAAAGACATTCTGTTGCCGCATTTTGATCGTCTGCCCACATGCAAGCACTGAGGTTCCCGTACTTCAGTACTTATCTATGCACTTCATCTGCTGATTTGTTTACCCAATGCCACGTCCCGTTTTGAAATGTTCCGTATTTTGCATGCAATCCCAGTACGCGGTATACCGGCCGGGATATATATCCGACCTTGTTTTGAAAATAATTTAAAGAAGGGGCATTCAGGGTTTTTTGATTGGGTCAAACAGGGTCAGGGTTTCAGCCTCTTGGCCTCACATACATACCCATTTTTCATGTAAGTACCCCCCCCCCCCGGGTATCATTACTATCAACCCAAAGAGGTCAACTATTCACCAGTTCAACCTTAATGACATGATAAGCACAGACACTTTAATTACTTTTGTATTGACTTAACCCATTAAGCAAACCAAGGGTTAAATTGAAATGGCAGTCAAGTTTACCACCTTATATCCTGTTGACCTTAATATTTGTGTGGTCACTAGGTATAGGTTGAAGAATTACTTAGCCCGCACAGAAAGTTTACATGGGGATTATACAGAGTTGTTTATTACTGGTAGTTATCTGAAGCCATTTCACCCGGTGTCCAGGAGCACCATAAGCCGGTGGTGAATTAAAGTTATGAAAAAATCAAGGATTAATGTAGAATGGTTTAAGCCTCGTAGTACAAGGGCTGCATCTACATCTAGAGCATGTATTAGTTCAGTACCCTTAGATCAGATTTTGACCACAGCTGGGTGGAGTTCAACCACCACATTTGCTGGGTTTTATAACAAACCAATTGATGTTAACAATGGCTTTGCCAATAACATTTTGCAGTCAGTGGATCAATAAACCATTATTGTTTAGGACTTTTTTATTGAGGCTGCTTCATGTGTGCAGTGAGCTTTGAAGTCTCACGTGAGCCCTCGTACCTGTAAGTTGAAGTTTGATTGGAATTCTATCCGTCACCAATTGGCACTGAGGGATTACGTGCACACCCTGCTCATGCCCTTTGGGGTTATCCTTCTGCACATATGGTAATTACTCGGGCTGCCTGTGGCAGCACCGAGTCTTAAAATGCAAGTCGTTATTTTTTTTTGTGTTGGGTGTCGCAAAATTTCTGCGCATGCGTTAAAGGTCAAATTCACACCAATCAGATTGCACTGTGCTGGCCACGCAACAATCGCCAGGTTAATTTATTTACATAATTTAATACAGTAAAGCAAGATGGCGGAACTTTCTCTCTAGTTTGGAGTCTCATCTCTCAAATGTAAGCCAGTTTAATGTTTTATTTAACTTCACTCGTGCGAAAGCCTTCCAACAGGCTTAGGATATTTCAACTGGCGCTATTGTCGGAGCCGAAGGACCGCATTTTTTACCCAGATGGCCAGTGATTTTTATATACGACACGTACGACGACCTGAAGCCAGTGTAGGGGCCAGGATCCGGAAAGCTAAAATTCGAAGAAATAGATATTGGAATCTATAAGCCATCGGCTCGCTGTTCTGCATTTAAAACATCCGAGGAGAACATCTTATTTTGGGTGAAGGCACTTCAAGACCAATATCATGAGTCTCTTAAAAACTGTCAGAAATTTAAATTTACCGTATAAAGTTGGATCAGAGAGTATTGAGATCAAGTTATTTCGTTCCAGCGAGGATATTGACCTAGCGGAAACGGTACAAGCTGTCGAAGAATTTTACTTATAATCATCCACGTCTACTTAACAACAGGAATAGTTATGTGCCAAGGCATGGGCAAAGATTAGAGTTTCCCAGATTACAGATGAAAGTAGAGAACTTAATGAATGAAGAAACACTGAGGTCACGCGCGACATGCTTGAGAAGATGAACATGCAGGAACACCCAACGAACTGTTCTACAAAATAACTGTTCTTCTGGGCCACTCGGCTGGCAAATTCTGCACTTTGGAATTTCTTGGCTTGCAAATTCTGCAGTCTGACACTAAATAATAATATAACGGAGCGATATTTGTCAGCTGGTAAATTCTGCAGTCCGATATAATTACATAATAATAATATAACAGAGCGATATTTCTCAGCTGGCAAATTCTGCACGTAACTGTTGTTTCACAGGTTTTTAAAAATACCGAATTCTGCAGGTTAGCTCAGGTTTTATTCTTAAAATAAAAATATAGCGTTCTATATTTCAGTTAAGCCCTGTACAAACCGCCGCTAATGATCAGTCACTGAGTCTGCGTATGTTGCTTGTGCTTAAACGCTTGAAACGTCAGCTGCTACTCGTGGCTCACGGCCGTTAGTATAGCTTAATTTACTTTTAATTGATCATACCAGTATTGGAATAGATATCGTGCATTTTTATTAGCTGGCATATTCTTACTTGTATTTTTCAGCTGGGAATATATGTAAAAAAATGTTTTGCTGCTGGCAAATTCTGCACTTAAATATTTCAGCTGGGAATATATTCAAAATTTTTTTTTTGCTGCTGGCAAATTCTGCAATTAAATATTTCAGCTGGGAAATTTAGAAATTCTTCATGAACTTTAGGCTGGCTGGCGCTGCAGAACAGCTGTTCGTCTGCCAGCTGAAAAACAATTCCCTTAAATATGTTTAAATACATCTGATTTGTTATAAAAACATCAGAATGTTTGTTTTTATGAAGTTTTACCGTTGGGTGTTCCTGAACATGTTCAACACTTTATGTTATACTAAGAAAACAAAACAAAATACAGAGCCTGCAAGTTCACAAGTCAATGAAAAACCCCAAGAGCCTGTAGTTTTGGATCAACATATCCTTGAAACGCTTAACTCCTAAAGCAACATACACATGAATCAAATTCAAACCGGAAGAGACGGAATTCTTTAGATTCTTCACGAGGGTTGTTAGCCCGCAATAAGAACTCTCTCGCTGATTTAATGACCTTGATTCAGTTTGTAACATGGAGGCTGACCTAACTGATATGCGTAATGAATTCTTACTCTCGTCACATCAAAACGAAACTCAGTCATTTGGAAGACAAATTAGTGCCGCAAGATAATATATACAAGTCTGAAATCAAGATGCTGTCACCGCGTATTCATTGACCTAGAAGTTGAAAATGGCGAGTTGAAACCGGATAAATCAAGAATACTAAAAAGAAGACAATGAAAGACCAAAGGTCTCCAGTGTTCCGAGACTACCCAACCTACTGAAGCTTATCAGTTTGTTCAAGGGTTGGATGGAAAACGCGGGGTGCGGAGTGCGGACTGTGGAAAATGCGGAGTGTGGAAAATGCGGAGTGTGGAGAAAATGAGGAGAAATAATCAAATAATTACCCTGGATGAACACGAACACGGTTGCGTAAACACTAATCGAATGAAAGAATGAGGGGGTATCAGGATATCAAAACTCGCTATAAGCAAAAACTAATCTCACGACTCGAAAAAGCGTATCGACATGGGCAAATACCCGTAATTTCCAGCCTATTAGACCCGCGGGTTATCTGTTAATTTTCACCAAACCACTGCTGCTGCGGGTAGTAGGGTGGTGCGGGTAAATGTGTTAAATTATAAAGACTAAAACTTTGTCACACAAAGTTACGACGATCGCCTTTCGCCCCTTAAATATTCGCCGACGGCACACAACGATCGCCTTTGTCGAAAACAACGAAAAGCGATCGAAAAGCCGCCGACGATTTTTTCGCAGTGATAACAATGATCGCCGTTATCCCTATTCATCAGAATACATTTTCTGTGCTAAATGACGAGAGTTTACAATCACCTGACCGACAACCCACTACTAAAGAAAGGGACCATGAAGTACGGTAGTACGGTTAATTCTCGGGTTCAAAACAATGAATATATGCCTGCTCAAATGCAGTGTGTTAAACGAATAAGTAGTGTTTAAATTAAAAGCTTACCACTTTATATTACATTCTTTAAATTAAAAGGTCAACATACGAGAAAAAGAAAACTATTAAATTACATATATACTAGGAGAGCAGAGAATGAAAGTCACCGCGCTACCGGCCACTCCTAAAGACTGCTAAATTCAGCTAATAATTCTTCCCTTTGGTTATTACTAAGAGGATTTCAAATGAAAGTGTATTTCATCTTCAATCTCATGTGGCCCGAGTGAAAGCCCAGATGGGCTCTTGTTGCTTTAAAAACTGAGTTCGTGCAAGTGCAATGCTATCTCACGTGAGCCCTCAGTGCAGTGACGGATAGAATTCCAATCAAACTTCAACTCACAGGTAATTAAGTCGTTTAATTTTTGAATGTTTTGTTAACGTTCAACCAAGATGGCGGTGATAACGTTACATGGAAACGAGCAATATGAAAGCTTACTTTTATATGATAGTTCTGATATCGTATCAGTTTTCCGAAAAGTTTGTTCTGTGGTTGACCTGGATAGGAAAATTTATAATATTCCTAACGATTCTTTTTCAGTCGTAATGCCATTCATACATAATTTTATTTCCTTTGAACGTAAACAATTAGGGTTTCGCAGCTGTAGTTCGATAAATAAATTATTTACAAATCGACAAGAAAATATAAAGCAAATTGCACATGAACAGCTGAACCCTGAGATACTTGAAAATATAGACATAACAACGAGATGCCACGCGGCCAGAGAAGAAAGCGATCGTAGCCTCATTATGCTGTTTCTTGACTGATTTTCGCGATATGAAAATAACAGTCTAAGGAATCAAAATAAGCCGAACCAATGAAAAATGAAAACTCAACTTTAACGCAAATAGGCTTTGCAGATATAAAACACCAATGCGGGCAATAATTCTGACATTAATTGGTTACTAATTTGTACTGGTATATTTTATAGTCACCCATAGGCCATACTCTTCTTGGGTTTGCGTAAAAGTCATGTCCGGCAAGCTAGGAGACGAGGTTGGCGAAACCGAAGTAATAACACAAGACCCAGTCTAAGTACTTGAAATATTAATTGGACTGTGAGAAGCACCGGCGGTGTGAATTTTAGAATCTGCCTATAAACTGATAAAACGCAGCAGAAAACATTAACCAGTTAAATTGGCAGGGATAAAGAGCCCGAATTACATACTTGTAAGTTATATTTTGATTAATGCATTCATCTAAATCGCGACACTTCTGCGTTGTTTGAGCGTGAAATCTTTCAGCCTGACTATTACAGCAAAGTTACTGTGTTTCAATGCTCATCAAACACATTTCGTGGGCAATAAAACGTAAAAAACAACAAAAGCAGCTTACATTCTTCTCCAAGTCGGATCCAAAGAGGGCCAAATTGGAATCCTTCCAGTCATATTTCTTCGCTTTTACGAGACCAGACATTTCGAATTCAGTTCTTTCCAGCACCGCCTTCCTTCCGCACAGAAAATGTGACCTTTTCACCTATTTACTTATAAATGTGGGCGGGATAAGTTTGAACTAAGCTTACCATATATAGAGGTGGAAAGATGGGGTGTGTTCAGGGTATAGGCGCTGACTGCAGTCCGAACGTTTTTATCATCCCGGTTGTAACGAAGTTAAGATTTTACGTCACGCTTCTGTTATGTCACGGTCACTCTAGCTCTACAGTACAATATAAATAAACTCAACAAAACAAAACAATACCCTGAAACACAAAGAACCCTAACCCCAGAATACAATAGTTAATTGTTTTGTTCATTGTTTTTGAATTCCGGTTGAGGACGTTGACACACCTAGAAACAGCTAAACCATACAAGTGAATCTAGAAGAAACTACGGTACATTGTGACCGTTTCTTGGAGGACATATTTGATTTCTATTCGCATAGAAATTCATGTTTTCTTCTATTTGCAGCAGATTTTGAAAAAGCGTTTGATAGCATTGAACATAATTTTATATTTGCGGTTCTAAAACAATTTGGTTTCGGTTCATTTTTTATTAATTGTCAGTACAAACGCTACTGAGTGAAAACCGAAGTTGTGTTTTGAACAATGGTAGAGCCACACCATACTGTCTTTAATACTTCAAGAGGAACTCGGCAGGGTGATCCAATTTCTCCGATCCATATTTGTTTATTTTAGTTATAGAAGTAATGGTACGTTCCTCTATAACAATTGAAGGTGTTAAAGTAGATGACGTTTAATTTTTTTATTATTATTTGCCGATGATACTACATTTTTGCTGCATAATCTTAAATCTTTTGAACATGTGTTAGTTCTCTTAGAGGAATTTAGACAATTTTCTTCTCTAAGAATTAACTTGGCTGAGTAGGCTGAGTAGGTCTAAACAATGTCACGGAGCCAATCAATATTTCGCAAGTTAAATATATTGATTTTAATAAAGAAGGAATAAAAATCTCTAGGAATTTACTGTACTTTAGACAAAGATCTAGGAAACAAAAAAAAAATTTGATTGAGTTTTCGAGAAATTTAAAGCAACTCTTTTAATTTGGAGAATGCGTCACCTCACACTGTTTGGGAAAATTCAGATTGTTAAATCGTTGGCACTTTCGCAACTTCTTTACGTCTGTTCAAAATTGTGTGTTCCTGTAGACTTCATCAGAAAGGTGGAAAAAGAAGTTGTGAAATTTATATGGAGTGGAAAGAAAACAAAAATAAAATATAAAACTCTCTTAAATACTTATGAAGAGGGTGGTTTGAAATTACCTGATTTGGAAACTTGCATCAAAGCTCATTATGCATACCTGGTTATTGAATTAAAAAGATCCTCTGGTATACAAATAAATTGGCATCTTTACCATTTAAATATTTAAAGAAAATGGGAGGAATTCAGTGCATCAATGTGAATTTTGATGACACGAAAATTCCAGCCGACATACCCATGTATTACAAGAACATCCTAAGAGGGTGGGCTGAAATAAGTGATGACCCGATTGCGAATGATCCAGTCAATATATTAAGACAATCACTTTGGAACAACAAATTTATTCCATTGGACATGTATTTCAAGAAAATTATTGAAAAAGGAGTGATAACAGTTAAGGATTTGTGGGATAAAGACAATGGAAGTTTTCAATAAACTAATTAATAATTGTCTGTATTTAAACAAGGACCTACACAGATTTCATTTAGTTGATAGTCCTACTTGTTCCTTCTACGGTTTAGAAGAAGAATCTATGATGCATTTTTTTGTCTATTGCCCTTATTGATCGAACTATTATTCTGTTCTGGAAAGTTGGCTTTTTAATAGTACTATAATACTACCACCCTTAAATGCTGGCATTACAATATTAGGTATGTATCAAGGGCAGGATATTACTCTAGTTAATTTTATTCTTAAAAAAATGAAATATTATCATGATGTTGAAAAATCCATAGTAGAGAAAAATGGAAAAATTGCCATTCATTTAAAAAAGTGGGGGAAACTGGCTCCCTTTCTAATTTGAAAGTCACGGTTAATTAGTTACGACAGTTAAAATAAATTTGAATGGTAACCAGAGAACACTGTAAGTAACGTATGCCCTATATGTATATCAATGTTTTCAGTGTCTGTATTATATGTAAGTATTAGGTAAAAAAATATTTAAAAAAAAGTGATCCGAGGGTTTTGAATAACTCTATAAAAGATTTTAAAATAACTTACATTTTTCTCCAAATCAGATCCAAAGAGAGAGAAATTGGAATCTTTCCAGTCATACTTCTTAGCCTTTACAAATCCAGACACCTTGAACAAGTTGTCAAGAGAATGTGAACGCCCTTTTCTTAACTTTATTCAGAAACTCAGCGGATATTTTCCACAATGGCTCACCACAGGCAACCCAAGCTCTAATTGTGTGTATTTGTCAGTATATAATATAAAGGCTTTGATTGGGAACTAATTGATAGGTCAAAATCTACGTTTGCTGCATCTGTTGTCCTTTATTAGCGATTTCGGCTTCTTTTCCTTTTCGGTTCTCTTCTCACTAAGAAAGAGACAAGGCAGCACACGCGGAATTTGACATCCCTGCACTTGAGGCCGGTTTTTTTTTACACGAAAATCGGTCCTGTGGCCAACTTTTCCTTTCTCACACGAAGGCCGATAATTACCCTTCTCCCTCAAATGTTCAGATTTCAAAAATCTTTGTCCAAACCCTTCGAAAAGTCCTGATTTCGGTGTCAAATCCATAGCTTTCTTCTTCCCGTAGTGCTTGGTTTAACAACAGGCAGCCCAAGGTCTGTATTTGCACTGTGTCCCCACTTTTGTTTGTATATCACGCCATTATTTTACTTAATTCTCAGAGAGACTAGAGACAAACCCAAAGTGAGAGAAATGCCCCATAACCGTCATTTCTAGACTCCAGAGAAACAACACGACGACGACAAACTCTTAAGGTAAATTTATTTTCTTTATCTGAGAATTAAGTGAAACAATTAGTCCATGGGCCCAGACCACAAAAATAGGGTGTTTGGTACCACTCGGGGGGGCAAATGCTATCATATATTTTTGAAATCATTGTACCTTCTAGTTTATTTTGGTTGGTGATAGCAATGTGATATTATGACGTTATCAATGTGAACGCGTAGTTCAAAGCGGGTCAACTTTAAGCTGCAATAAACAAATAATTCATGTGCCGAGTCGCGAAAAGAAGTTAAACAGGATCACAAAAGGTTGCCAAAATGAAAACGAGCTGCTGATGCATATTTTTTTTATGCATGGTACCATGGCAACAGTTTATTTGTTTCAAATCAAGGCCGGAATAAATGCTACGAACTAGAGAGTTTCCCTTAGTATCCATTTCCCCTTATTATCTCATGTTTGATTTTTAACCCGTCAAAAGAGTATGAAAAAGCGTGAATACTATCTACCTTAATTGCTATCTACATCTTAGGCCTCATCATCAGAAAAGTCGTAATCATCAGCGGGGATCGGATCTCCTCTGGTCGGTTATTGTAGTCTTGGAGCCGGCACATGTCAGTACATTTCAGACCACTGGCGAGACAAGCTTCAGGCCCTCGCACATGAACAAGAGAGGAACTCCAGGACAGCTGTTGGTGCTGGTTCACCACTCATCCAGTCTATCTTCCTCGGTGTATTAAGGCTTGGTATGAACATGAAAACGAGGCAAAAATACTTTCTTCTTGTTTTCTTGACCACATTTCAAGTAAAAATCATAAAACTTTACAGAATTGTAGAAACTGGTTGCTTAAATCCACGAGTGATACCGTTGCCATAGAAACCACCGTTGCGAAAAATTTGTCAAGGCTGGAAATGATCAATTCCAGCCTTTTCTCGCCGATATTTCAGCTGATGTTAAATGCAGGCAAGGAGAAAAGGCTAATTAGTGTACCTACATCGCTACTTGTTAAAATTAAGTGAGGATAAACTTAAGGGCTCTTTCCACACCCCGTTTTGAAAAGTTCGTCATATACAAATTTGCATTCTTTTTCCCCACCTAATTTTGCGCAACGTTAGTTTCTATGGCAACGGTATCACTGACTCGTGGGTTTAAGCAACCAGTTTCTACAATTCTGTAAAATTTTATTATTTTTACTTGAAAAGTGGTCAAGAAAAAACGAAGAAATGATTTTGCCTCGTTTTCATGTTCAACCAAGCCTTAATACTGATAATACACTTGAGTCAGCTTGCCATCCTCTTGGACCCATCCGCATCCTACGGGTGAAGAAACTTGTGAGCAGCTTTGTAGATATCTTCTCCTGATAGCTGCCTGGTAGTTCGCCCGTGCAGAGTGCTTCCGCAGATAATCTGCACAGGGAGGTAGTTGATTTGAGTCGTTTCCCTTTCTTTGCGCAGAATAACAGGTAGCGAAGTTAGTTGACATTGCTGGTTCCTGGGGTGGAGCTGTACATTGTACATGTGAATTGTTGTAGCCTTGCGAATAGATCATCTGTTAGCTCCCACTACATTCCAATCTGTCGGAATAGGTCTTGGAACGACTTGTTTCGTTTGATAATCTGTAATGCAGCTAACTTGCCCTTTCCAGCAGAGGCACTGACGCTATCACAGCCAGTGAAGGCATGCAGACCAGGGAGAGATCTGCATAGCTCTGATGACCCAAACATCTGAACCACACTTGAAACATCCATGTATCTTGTTCGAGCCTGTTTGCCGCATTTCACATACAATGAGCAAGGAATGAAACTCTTTAAAGCCAAGCATAGAACAAAGACATCTGTATCCTCTGATGACATTATAACTGCCTTGTATCCTGATTTTGCCGCATGTGCTGCGTGGAGTAGTACTCTTGTATCGGCCTTCTCCTGTGTTGACCTGAGGTCTTTCCTTATTTGCTTCTGCACTTCCTGACGAGACTTGATAGCACTGGTCCTCAGTTGTCACAAAGAGTGTCTTCTCAGCCAGTTTCACTCTTCATCTTTCCTTTTGCCCGCATTCTTCAGCGATGAATTTAATTAGCTGCGACTTATTCTTTGGATTGGATAGGAATTTCCGCCATTGGTGAAGCTTGTGGTCTGGTTTGATATTCTTGAACTCATTGCCTTTCTCAGAACCTCTCTTCTCTCTCGGCATTTTTGATCGATTCCTCGTTATAAACGTCAAAAACCACATCGATCCGCTGGCTGTCTGCTCCTTCGTTTAGGGTCATAGACAAAAGACAATCTGCTACCTCATCAAATGTCTTCTGGTCACCTCTTATCTTCTGAACCTTTGCAATCCCGTCGATCACTCGTGCGCAAGGCTGCGGTATCACTTCTGCTTCCGTGATGTTCTTCAGGAGCTCCTTTGCAAGCGACGACTTGTTGGTTTTCCTTAGAGATCCGTCAGCGGAAGCCAAGGCCTAAGGTAGGGATCCGAGTGGATGGCAAAGTACTTCGCTTATCTTCATCTTTCTGTTCTCGGCGATAATAATCATTTGAGCAAACAATGCTCGATCGGCCCTGAGGATCACTTCCTTGGCAGTTCCTCTTTGGATCTTCATATTTTTGGAGACTGGATCACCAAACGTTTTCAGCTTTAGTTTTGTAATTTTGTCATGGAACTTCACTTTCTGTGGGTCGGACTCAAGTCTCTCCTCGCTGAAAGTCTTGTAAGCCTTCTTTCCCATAGCTTTCGCCTGTATCAAGTCTCGTTCTATCTCTGGAGTGGCGAGCTTACCAGTTGACAGATCTTAGGAATACCTATGTATGTTACACAATATATATATATTTTTAGTCTGCATTTATAATTAAGTATATATATATATTCTATTTTATTCATATCTATTTTTAATCTTTTTACTATACACTTTGATATTTTTAGCTAATTGGCCGAGTTAGTTTATTAGATATGTTAGATTATGTTAGATAGCATAGTGTCCTCAATTAGCTTGTCAAAGCTAAATAACTTAGACACTTAAATAATAATAATAATAATAAACTTTATAAATTATTATTTATCTTGTTGATCGCTCTTAAATGGATTGATCCAGTTGCCTTCCAGTATCGACAGCAACGATTTCACGTCTGCCCCGTCTCTCGCAATTGGACTTGGTTGTAGATCAATGTGTTTGGCGCTGGACGTGCCCAGATGAAGCATGTTCTTTAACTGCCACATGAATATGCTTCGATATTCAGCTCACCGCTCTTGGCTTCAGGCTGAATCCCTTGGTACCTCCGGGCGTCTGAGTTTCTTTGTTTACAGTCTCCTCACAGGTTTGGTCCACAGGTATCCTACCAAATGGGTTCTCGTCTCCAATCTGGACAGAAAATCCACCAGATCTGAAATACGCTAAAACGTCTGGGTGATCTTCTTCAAGATGTGACATTTCCGACAGGTAAGTAGATAAATATCTGGCGTAATTGAGGCTGTCATATGCGAAACACCAGGGAATCATTAGACTGATAGTTCCCAGTTTCCTTCTCTGGATGCTCTCAGAAGTCCTAAGAGAATCTCCACAATGTCAATATATGACATCCAGAATTCTGTGAGCTTGCCATTTTCCCGTCGCAGGATCGAAGTCCATATACATCTCAAAAAGCTTGATAACTTTAGCAAAATAAGGCCGGCTAGTCATGTACTCCTGGAACTCCTCGTTAAAGGAGGCATCAACCATATTCTTCCTATCCGGCGTGATTATCTTCGACACAGGACCGAAATCCCGTCCATACCGGTCTTATAAGGGCTTCATACATAACCTTATGAAATCTAGCTCACGGCGCGATTATACCTGCGGCCATCCAGAACTGCCGAAACGGATCCTTCTGCAACCACACCTGACTCGGCACAAAGATATCTAATAACCCAGCGTCTTGGAAACGTTTTCCAATAATTGACAGCAGGATGCATGCTGTATGAAATACATGTACGCCCATCCTCAACACGATTACCTTGAATTTCTCGCTTTGTTTCCACTGGATATCGGTTGCTTTTGCCTAAAGCGCCTGGTCATGATCAAAGACCACGATGATACTCTGCAGCTTGAGCGTGTTCTTTATCTTAAGGGACTGTACGAGAACTTCAAGAACTGTTGCCATGTCAGCAGCAGGTGCATCAATAGTCGGCAGATATCCAACGTTGTCTTTTGAGACTTGCACTTCATTGCGGACGGAAATGTTAAATCCAGTCCAGCCACTTGCTTTTTGTTTTTCTCTTGCATGAAGATGCACCAATATCCAAAGCAAATGCCTCTTTCTTGAAGTTACTTCCACGAATTTTCTAGCACGAGTGCCACAGCGATCGGCGGCATTGTAAGGAGGAACTTCAGTGCTTGTTGAAGGTTCAATGCCTCTCTTTCTTGTTCAGGCTACCTCAAGTGTCAGCTCTGGAGGAAGTTGGGAAGTTGGCGATTCCATTTACTCTATGCGACGTTCCTGCTCCAGAGACGGTCTCTTCTAATCTGCCAATATTGTCCCACGCAAGCGTCGTCTTATATACGGTTGGATATTCTCGGGTAGGGGAATATCGTTTTCAGGCGTCAAGGCCATTTTCTGAGGACAAAGCGCTGTGTTCATTTCTTCGATTTGCGAATAGGCAATATATACTGTGTCCACACCGATTTAACATCTGGATAGGTTTGTCAGCGATTTAACTGCGTATGGCAACAGTATTTGCTTAGGAGGCTTCTGCCGTTCCCCACTCACGCCATATATAATGTCCTGTCCGATAGAGTTTACTATAGGCGCTGCACTCGATATATATATCTCAAGCATGTTAAGGCCTGGTTCATTTAACGGAAAATAGATGTACGTTAAAAAAATGTTTTCTGACAGAAATAACAGTTTAAAGAAAATCTAATTACACCATGATACTAATATCAACTTCCTTAAATTTGGTAAGTGGATGGTTGTCGTATCACGTGATCGATGACGTCATAATTATATAAAATCGTTTAAGTGAAATGCGGCTGCGACGATAACATATGAATATAAAGTAACCTTGCTAAAATATTACTCCTCCCGCAGTTTTTCAGACCACGCTTAGAAAACATGACTATCATGTAAAGATAAGGAGATATTAAGGGAACAAAATGTCATGTGACCTATCTTGCATATGTTCGCCTTAATTACTCATTAATGAAACAGTGTAGTCATCTTTTCTAAGCTGATTTAGGTAAAAGGCTTCAACCTGAACTAAACATATCCACTCATCATCCTAGCTGTTTTAAACTCGGAGCCGCGTTTTTGATTTACTTATTTCGTGTTCTAAGTCACGTGACAGACCACGTGACACGTTTTACTACACACAAACCACTTAAAGTAGTCAAGAATGGCGATACCTATTATCGTGAGAAACTTGGCGTACTTACCATGACCGGCTGTGCTGAAATAAGAAAAAGAGTTTTTACCCGAAATTTGACCCCTGAACCAGGCCTTAACATGCTTGAATCTTTGAGGATATTCCTTTGGACTGTCGGGATTTCCAGTCAAAACAGTATAAAGAAAGGCCTCGAGTTCCTCTGGGATATTTACCGCGCTGTCACATAGTTATGAAGGTTGGAGAGGCCATGACATTTGTGTATCATTTGCACGAACTGCATCTCGAATGTACATACCAGCTTGCTGGATTGCTTTGATCCTAGATGGCGCATTACTGTTCTCCTCTTGTTGCAAGAAACAGGCCATGTCTCTAGCCAGTTGGAGTCTCGAGAGGTTATTGGGAATAACAAAAAGCTTATTGTTCTCCAGTAGATCCTCACGGTTAGACTTCACTGTTCTGTAGGTCGTATCCTATTGGCCTAAATGATAAAGAATACCGATCCTCAAACTGCAGCAGACTGCCAAATTCAACTTCTAACTTCCTTCGCATGTTTTTCTTGGTCTATTCATTAATTTCCACAATGCCCATTGAACGCATGAAGGACAACAGTAATTCTCTCAGGTCCACCATCTTGATTAATCTCGGCTTGCTTCGATCTCTAGCAAGTCGAATCTTATGTACTCAAACAGTTTCTCGTAAGCTTGAGGCTCTATGTACATATAGTTGTCATCAGCACTACCATGCATCTGCATCTTTACTCTCGGCACCTGTGTCGAAATTACTCACTTTTTCGGGGCGCGTGTAATCACGATAGCATGATTTGTGGTAACATATTGCTTCTGCTGCTTCTAATTCGCGCTATACAAGGGCAATAATCCTACCGTCACACTTAGCAACAGTGGTCTTTCTGATAGAGTCATCTGCGCAAAAGTCAGTGCATTGAATTAATTGCTCTCGGCTTTTGGAGGCTTTCACATATTTGCTTTTATTTTCGCAGAAAATACATATCTGATCGTAAATTCTACTCGTGATAGGAGCCTGTTATTAGACGATTTTTTTCTCTTTGGCCTCCACCACAGTATCATCATGCCCTTCATCACAATGAGTTTTAGTGTTTTTTTTCTAATTCCCGCTAACGCTTCATTGTAAAAACACTGCGGCATTTTCTGTGATACATCACTGGGGGAATCTCTCCCTCGTCAACATTCTTTGCAACATCCAGTACTGGCTTATAATTTCGAATGGTTGCAGCCTTCAGCAATGATCTCCAAGAGTCAGTGTCTTGAGGGGATTAGTTAACTGAATAATCACTATTATCATCAGTGCAGTGAATAATACACTTGACATCTAAACGGGGACGCTTTTTTTTCTATCACTGGAATCTACCATTCCGCCACGCTTTTTCTGATCTGTTTTATCAAACACAGAAAAGAATGCTGCGTATTCAGTCTTACCTCAATATTTTAGCACACCTCGAATTTCTGTAAGTTTACCAATAATTGGCTAAAATAGTAATAAGTTTACATAAAACTTTTAGGTTCTTCATAGGTACTTTAGACATTGATAGTTCTAATTCGCTTAACTTTTACGTTATACGGCTCTTAAATTGGGACACTTTCAGCAGAACTCAAATGTATTTACCAGACAAGGCGGCCGCCATCTTGGAATTACCCATGATGCTTTTCGAACTTCCAAGCAATCATTTCTCTTGTTTTATGTGACTGATTTACAGTTTTGATCTAGCAATCGATGTAAATCAATAATAACATTGTTTTCAATCTTATATGTCGACAAAACAGCTGTATGGAGTAATAATGCATTTTTAATTCTTGATATTATTTTTAGCCTCGTTTTCATGCTGAAGCAGGATTTTGCGAAAATTGGAGTTAAAAAACTACATCAAAGCTACTCTTTTACGATTGCTATCAGGTGAATTTCGAAACACCTCCAGATAACCTTTAACCTGATATCACTCACAATTTGTCCCCCTTAGTGGTACCGAGAACTTGCTCTGGCCCATGGACTAAATGGCTTGATATATAAAGGCAGAAGTGGTCACACAGTGCAAATACAGAGCTTGGGCTGCCTGTGGTTTAACGTCCAAATATCGCCTTTAGCGGCCAGGCCTGCTGTCAAAAATCCCTCTCTCCAGCGGAGAGACAGTTTGCAAAGTCTTCCCCCGTCCCCACAGGAAGCTACTGAATAACCCATTGTACTGCGAGAACAACATCGCTGATCGCAAGGGAAATGCCTATCAAAGATACTCCGAGATAAGCTTTATTTATCCACGTGACATTACTGAGCCTAAAAAGGCTCGTTACAAAAATGTACGTGTATCTACAATAAAAACTACAATAAATCTACAAAGCATCATTAATTAATTAAGGGAAACTATGGAAGAATGGTTCTAGAGCAATTTCGACAGTATCATTATAGAAACTACGATAAACGCCTTACATGTAACTTACATCTACAAGTACAATTAAAAATCTATGATAATAATCCTAAAATAATATATATATGAATGGAGTCATGAGCTGGCTAGCACTAGCTAGAGCACTGGATACAACGGCACTCGTCTTGGCCGAGTTTAAGTTTCTTAAGCTTTGCAGCAAAGTATTTAAGATTAGGAGCCTCCCTGACATGAATAGGTAGTTTGTTCCAAAGTCGGCATGCAATATACGAAAAAGATCTGTGTTTGAAACTAGTATTGGGAGCCGGCTGAGTACTAAGTCTACTTCCATTTCCACGGAGATTGTAAGTACAGTTTTTGATACTAAACATATTACTTTATAAATAAGTGTAAGAGCTTGCGCACAGCGCCTATACTTAATAGGTTCTAAACTTATACTGTGACAAAATCTGTTCATATCTAATAGACTTAGGTATCTTAAAAAGAGTTATGAGTACATAATAGTTAGTATGCTCTAACTTATCTGATAAGGTATTGATTCCTATTAAAAGAGGGCTACAGTAGTCAAAATTAGGGAGGATATACGCCTTATGTAGTTTCAATACCGTGTCACTATCAATAAAGTTACTGATTCTGTGCAGAGCGGCAATCTTCGCATGAACTTTACTGAGAACTGATTTTATGTATGGGGCAAATGTTAACTTGTTATCGATGTTAACTCCCAGCAGCTTAAGTTCTTCCTTAACCCAGATATTACTTGACTTGACTTCAAGGCGAGCTCGTAGTTATAGGTGGATTTACCAATGATCATGACCTGTGTCTTAGTGGCGTTGATAGTAAGATAGTTGTCGTCAAGCCACTGTGATAAGCGTGACGACAAGTCACCGTTTATGCAGAATTCCAAGACCGCAGGTGAGTTACTTGCAGAGTATAAGTAACCGGTAATGTCGTCTGCATACAGCCTTAGTTCCACATTCTTGGTAGTACGGGTTACTATGTCGTTAATATATACAGTCAATGCCAAAAAGGTTGTCCAGCAGAACATAATATAATACTTTAATATCCATTGTTTTGGCCTATTGTCTTGGTCTAGACAATAGCCCAAAACAATGGATATTATAGTATTATATTATGTTCTGCTGGACAACCTTTTTGGCATTGACTGTACATATATATATATATATACGTATATATATATACAGTCAATGCCAAAAAGGTTGTCCAACAGAACATAATATAATACTTTAATATCCATTGTTTTGGCCTATTGTCTTGGTCTAGACAATAGCCCAAAACAATGGATATTATAGTATTATACTAGAAGTAATCATAGATTATCAAAGTGCGTTCAACGTATTTTTGAAAGAGAAAGGACTGTAGTAACAGTCTGAAAAGCTGAAAATTGCTGCAATGATGTGGACAGTGTACGTAATCCTGATCAAAAGTGCTTGTTTTTAACTAATGTGAAAATTTTGATGTCTTGACTTATATGTTAATATACAAGGGGATGCATCTGGGTATAAAACTGTAATTATCTTTGTGTAACATTAAATCATTGGATGCGATGCTTATGGGGCTATATGTATACATCATTCACATTATGTTTCCCGGGTATTTTTCAAGTGAGAACAAGGTTGGCTGCAAAATATTGAGCGCCATTGTTAGTTCCAGAATAATTTATGGTCAATGTTGGTAGCCGGGTCCTGGCTTTGATCGCTTTGATCAGGTCCGTTAGAAATTCAGTGTAGATTAATTGAACACAGCAATGAAGTCAGTGCTTTAAATTTCCCTCACCTTGTACTGTGTTGGTATTCCAGTTCCTTGGCATATCAAAGTGTCGGTATAGATTAACTCTCTGTCTGAATGTAGATTTTAGTAGATGTACACAGTGTCGCAACTCACACAAGATACGGCGATTACGCGTATCTAGAAAACTCAGACCTTGTTTCTCTTCACCCAGGTCATTTTACTGTTTGTAGTTTCGGTATCTGTATGTACAGCGAAAAGCAGAATCCAGTACAGCGAGCAAGCCAACAGAATTCACTCGGTTGTTTACAAAATATTATGTTCCCTGCTAGCAGAGGTCTCTCTGTCTTGTGTCGTATTTAACCGCGCCGACAAAACAGACCATGTTTGACTTAAACCACCACGATGCACACATGTGTAGTATTTAAAAAGGTTCTTGACAACTCACACTGAAATATTAATATCCATGTATTCAGCCTTCAGGTATGATTTATAGCATCTTGACCATTTGCAGTTTCGATATCGGCAAACCGAACAGCACAGCAAGTTCACTCGGTCTCGGGTTCAGCATAAATAAATAATTATGGCCGAGTTGAATGTTCAAGGTCCTCCAGATGTACTACACACTTTCCTCAGGCTTTGCTCAATTGTATTTGCGAACCTTTGAAACATCATTGCATTGGATTGTCGGAAAATAAGGCAAGTAACTAACCGATCGCGAAACAAAAAAGAAGCCATGCTGGCATTCACCAAAATGGCCGCTCGCATCGTGTACGTGTAGTTACCAGTTCCCCGGCCGAGATAATTTATTCCAAAAAGTACAAACATGAGGACATACACAAATCTCGATTTCTTTCGCCTGGGGAAGCACAGGTAGCCCACACATGACCACAGGGAGTCCACTGCAAGATTAGTATGCGTTCTCCTTCGTCGAACGCAATTATGTTCTGCTGGACAACCTTTTTGGCATTGACTGTATATATATATATATGTTCTGCTGGACAACCTTTTTGGCATCGACTGTATATATATATATATATATATATATATTGAATAGAATCGGTCCCAGAAAGGAAACTTGGGGACGTCGCACTGGACTGTGCGCCAACTTGAGTAGCTGTTCTCTATTTTGACTCGCTGCTGGCGGTCGCTAAGCCCGGGTCGCTAAGGCACCGAGCGGATCAATTTCAAGGAGACTCGTAAGACCCCATATTCCTTTAGTTTTCTTAGTAGGATATGGTGACATAGCGTGTCGAACGCCTTGCTCAGATCTACTGACACAGCAGAGACTGTTTCTCTCTCATCTAGTGCTTTAGCAGCTTCACAGTCCTTTTTGAACGAGGGATTGATATTACTAGATTGCCATTCGCTAATCCAGCATGATTGTTCAAGGCAGTAATTAATCAGGCGAGCCAATGGTGACTCCAGAGCAAGGGCCGAGGCTTTCAGGAACCTGGGGGAATGTTGTCTGCACCAGTAGCCTTGAAGCCATTTAGAACCATTAGCAAGTCTAAGATGTACTCAGAAGACACAAGCTGGAAACTAAATGTATTCTGTCGGTTTTCGATTGCTAGGTGATCTCGTCGAATATAATGTACCATACGTTGTTTATTCTCCTAATTTTAACTCCTGCCTAGTGGAATTTGCAGCTTCGGCCAGTCCCCAACTGTTACGATGATGGATGTTCAGTTTGTAGGATAATGGTTAATGGAACGGAAGAGTAACTTCGATGCTGCGCTGAGCGTAAACAGGTCCTGTGACTTGGGAGATGTTACTGCACATGCCAGACCGATACGAATACGTTGCGACGGCCTTTGTTAGCAAAGCTGACGACCTCCGCTTGTCCAGCAGTTAAAATTATCTAGAAATCTGTAACTATTCGGTAATCACGTGTCTTAACATTTTCGGTTAGGTTGGTTACGGTTCAGTTTCAAAAGCTCCGTTGACCGGAAATAGTCGTTACGAGGGATGCTGAAGCAAGAATACGACTCTGTTTAACGGAGAATGAGGATTGAAAGTGTGTTAGCTGCATGTAATTTAACGGAGAGATTGAGAGTAAAATTAGAGAACATTCAAATTTTAGGGAGTGTGTGACCGGAAATAGTCGTCACAGTAACGTTGCGTGACACGGACACGAACGGTTCATTATGATAATTGCTAGCAAGGATCACGTGCGTAGAGAGAGACTTTGGGAGCGGCCGAGAGCAAGAATGGCGAGCGAGTTTCTGTTGTAAACGAGTGAGTTTAACCGACGAATAAAGGCTTGTGTTGTGTTAGCGAGCAGCGAATCCTATGTGCCTCACAATTCGGTACACCGTTTGGAATTGTTGACATTTTGCCATTGGTTCCGGAAACAGGTCACGTGACCTGTTTTCTGTTTTCGCCTCAGCAATCTATCAGGGTCAACCATTCCAAACGGAGCTTTAGAAACATCAGATAAGCAATAAATCATTACTTTAACTGAATGTAACTAGCCCATTTTGAGATGAAATTTCCAGTTTTTGTAATCACGTGGTTGGTCATGTGATATACATTTTACAACAAAATATGTTCAAACGACTGAAAACGCTGAGATTAGTGATAACCACAATTTTTTTAGAATTCGGGCAAATAAAAGGAATAACATAGCCTCGATTTGCTTGAGTATTGCCAACTTTGGTCTCGCGCCATAACGTACAGCACTGATGAAAATAGCGGTAATCCGATAATGCATTTTGTCTAAGTTTTCATAACGTGCTTTTTAAAAAGGAAGCCAAAGATTGCAGCAAGTTACGAAAGAGTCATGTATTTTTGGGTCAATAAAAGTTCCTTTACAATAAGGTTGGGAAGAAGTTAAAAGGTTAATTGAATATCGCAAATCAAAGTCTGAGAAACTCGTTTATCCCACAGCGATAATACGGTGCTCTCGTACCGTGTTATCGCCTAGTGCTATGCAATTTTCCACTTGCAACGCCGGAAAAATACGATTTAAAAAATATATCTTCAGAGCAGAATTTCTGTTTTCACCTTTTCAATATTGTTTTACTGTCAATCATTTTGTAATCTGTATTATTTACCTTATTTCGCAACAGCTATCACGTTCAAAAATACACGCCAATGTAAATTTTCTTCATTGTACCTGAAGGCCGAAATATTGTACCTCTAAATTTCAAAATTCTACGTTGTGTCGTCTTTGCTTCTCTATAGTTATTTTTTATTTGATAAGCCGATTAGATCACTAGTTTGATCCAACGTACATCAGAAGGTTTGTCGTTCACTGTTGCTTGCTTGAACAATTCGTCCGATTTAAGACTCGGACCAATGACGATGAAATTATGACAGAGATGACAACGAAATTATGACAATGACGATGAAATCATGACAATGAAATTATGAGACATGACACTGAATGAAGTTATAAGAGACATGACAATGAAATTATGACAATAACGATGAAATTATGAGACATGACAATGACGTTATGACAGACATGACAATGAAATTATGACAGGCATGACAATGAAATTATGACAGGCATGACAATGAAATTATGACTGACGATGAAATTATGAGACATGACAATGAAATTACGACAATGACGATGAAATTGTGACAATGAAATTATGTCAATGACGATGAAATTATGACAGACATGACGATGAAATTATGACAGGCATGACAATGAAATTATGACAATGACAATGACGATGAAATTATGACAGACATGACAATGAAATTATGACGATGAAATCATGAGACATGACAATGAAATTATGACAGTGACGATGACATTATGACAATGAAATTATGACAGACATAACAATGAGGTTATGACGACGACAACGGGTTAAAATTCTCGATACATTTTCTGATTGGGCGGCAGTCACGAGAGGAATTCCACAAGGGTCTGTTTTAGGTCCTCTTCTTTTTAACATTTTTTTAATGATTTACACTTCACCGTTACTAAAGCTGAACTCAACACCTATGCTGATGACAACCAACTTCACTTCAGCAATGAATGCCCCCGTATAATTCAAGACACTCTTAACTGATGACGAACTTGATTTAACATTAAAGTGATTTCATCTAAACTCGCTCAAGGCGAACCCAAACAAGTTTCAAAGTTTGGGATTGGCTTCTGCTGGACAGTCAGCTGATTTCCAATTTCTAGCTGATGACAAACAACTTAAACAAGAAAAGTCTATAAAACTGTTGGGTATTACAATTGACGACAAATTGAACTTTCATTAACATATTGCGAAACTTTGTCGCAAAATCAGTAGACAAATTTCAGTCTTGAACAGGCTTAAACGTCTTGTTCCTTCAGATGCAAAAAAGAAACTTTACAACTCATTTCTTTTATCTCATTTAAATTATTGTTCTACGGTGTGGCATTTTTGTCAGAAACGTGACTCGGATAAAATAGAAAAGCTAAATGAAGGAGCATTGAGAAGTGTATTCCTAGACAGATCTAGCGATTATGACACTTTACTAAAGAAGGCTGGAAAGACAACACTCTACTCGCAGAATTCAAGACATTGCATTACTAGTTGTTCCTGTGTTCCTTTGCAGGCTTTTCGTTGGACAAACAAACTACGAGTGCAAAGTACACAAAACAACCTAGGTTGTTTTAAAATAACCTAGTAAGATTATGATTCTAGCTATAGACAGTTTATGTACAGTATAAAAAGGACTTATTTAAATTGCGTGTATCTAACTATAATCTTAGAGGAATTGACATTCTGACTTTACCTAAGCCAAGAACCACTACCTAAGATCACCGAGATATATGGGACCTAAAATTTGGAAGTCTCAGATGAAATGAGATCGGCTGGCAATCGTTTTTAAAAATATTTTTATAATATTTTTAAACACATATATGTATATATAGATATTTGTATTTTATAGTTAACATAGGTTTTTTTCCCTTTTTTCCTCTAATTATGTGGCTCTCTTATTATATTATCATAAATTATAGGCTCGGTCAAACTAGCACCCAGTGTGCTATATATAATTACCGAGGGTAAATAAAGTTCATTATTATTTATCATTATTTATGAGACATGACAATGAAATTATGACAATGACGATAAAATTATGAGACATAAAATGAAATTACGACAATGACGCTGAAATTATGACAGACATGACGATAAAATTATGAGACATGACAATGAAATTATGAGACCTGACAACGAAATTATGAGACCTGACAATGAAATTGACAGACGATGAAATTATGACAGACATGACAATGATGATGAAATTATGAGACATAATAAAATTATGACAGACATGACAATCAAATTGACAGATATGACCACAGGCTACCCAAGCGTAAGGTTTTTGATTAACCGTTTATTTTACAAGACTTGTCTGGGAATTGAGAGTTTTCAGAAATTGTAATAATTCTGTAAATATTGAAATACAAGAAACAAGACTTTACCTGTGTGTTGGTCAGTTATCGGGCTGTGTCTGTGCAATTTCAGTGCATTTGGGCGATTTTTCATCCCGGCAGAACCAGACCATTACGCTTGAGTAGCCTGTGATATCACAATGAAATTATGAGACATGGCGATGAAATTATGACAATGAAATTATGAGACATTACAATGAAATTATGAGACATGACAATGAAATTGAGACATGACGATGAAATTATGACTGAAATTATGACATGACAATGAAATTGAGACATGACAATAAAATTATGACAGACATGACAATGAAATTCTGAGACATGACGATGAAATTATGAGACATGGCGATGAAATTATGACAATGAAATTATGAGACATTACAATGAAATTATGAGACATGACAATGAAATTGAGACATGACGATGAAATTATGACTGAAATTATGACATGACAATGAAATTGAGACATGACAATAAAATTATGACAGACATGACAATGAAATTCTGAGACATGACGATGAAATTCTGAGACATGACGACCACAGAATATGCATGATCGGGCTGTAATCTTCAGTAAATTGGTCTTCCCGGCCAAAGTTGCATTACCGTCAACTGTATTACAGAGTCACGTCAATGGCCGAATTAATGCCAGGAATAATTGATCTCTATCAATTGCATTTCATTTTAATCAAGCATTGATGGAGGAGACTGTTTGTAGCCAATTAACCACCACCAATAGAACAATGACTCCACACATGCGCAACACAGTCTAAACCTGGCAACCAGGCAATACCCTAGTTACTAGCAGACACTGAGACAAGTAAAAAGGTCAAACCAGTGCCGCAAATAAACCAATTTTATTCGTTGAAGTCTTAGTCTAAAGGAATCATTTAAGCCTCCTATATATTTTCATTATCGTTATATACATTGTATAAATAATGGCCCACTTTCACATAGGCTTTTATAATAAATTACTTCTATTCAAGCTTGCCCTGGATATTAAATAATTTCAACAATTCTCGGTTTTCTCAGTTTTGCATATTATTTTCAGACCCAAACTGTTTACACTATTTTCAAAGAAGATGGGAAAACGCATTGGTTTCAAGGAAGAACAAATTTCACGGGTGATTTTGCTTGTTTTTTTCCCTCTAACATAGTACTCGACTTGCCTCCTCCGCAGGCATCTCTAGTTTAGAAGAAAGAGCAAGCGGTCACCCTGTGGTGGGGCGAAAACCCCAGTGCAGCGCATGGTTCTCAACCTTACTATTTCTTACTAACTAGAGATGCCTGCGGAGGCGGCTCAATCCGACTAATATTTTAGCGGTGTGTTGCAGAGGTGTGTTGACTCACCTCAGACTTCCAAAACATTTACCCACAATCCTTTGCGCACGAAAATCTTTAAATCTGTTATAAAATCGCTGTAGGTTTTAAATCTTAATAACAAGCCAGTACAAGTGCTGTTGTCAATACACTGTTATTGAAGAGAATAGAGGATTTCTACGTGTTATCTTAATAACAAGCCAGTACAGTACTGTTGCCAATACAATACCGATGTTGTACAATGTTGTACCGATGTTGTACCGATGTAGCACCGATGTTGTACCGATGTTGTACAATGGTGTACAGATGTTGAGATGTTTAACCCGTTTGACTGAGGCGTTAAGTCCAATTTAGCAGATTTTACTAATGGCTCTTTTCGCCTGATTTAGACCGGCAAAAATATAAAACATCTGAGTTCGGTATTGGTGTGACGTCACGACTAGTAATCCAATGTTTACCATTTCCATTTAGAATAGGAATGTTCATAAAAAGTTCACTCATAAGTTACGATTGTGTGGCTTAAACACGAATATACTTAAATGCACCATCTTGATCCCCTCGAAGAGAACATAGCCGGGTGAATTCAATGTTTTGACGTTGTTGTAAAATTTTGAATCTTAACATTGGTCAAAGTACAGACATCATAGTTGATGTCATAATCGATGATTTAACTGTCTACAATTATCCGTATTACCAGGGTGTTGGGAGGTAGATGACGATTAATCTGTATATATTATAGAATTTTCGTACCTCGATGTTCCGTGTTCTAGCCAACATGTTCAAATTCTACACAATACTTCTTTCCAAAGCGAAAATAATACTTGGCCAACACACAACAATAAAACTTGGCACAAGCTTGCAAAGTTTCGTTGTACGTAACATTTCATTGGACAAAAAGCATGCTTAGCCAATCACAACGCAGTATTTACGTTATTGTGATATGTATTCATCTCCATCTCAACTCCCTGATATTACAAGAAGTACTTCGTATTGCAGCACATTAATATAAACGGCATCTAAGAATGTACTTTTAACGAGCGTACAATGAGTATTTTATTGCCCTATTCACAGGGCGATATCTCGAACGCTTTTGCAATCCTAATTCTAAGGGAAGAGGTCAAAACAATGGTACTCTGGCGGGAACCAAGGGGGGTTGTACCCGGAACCCACCACCTATTTTGGCAAAATCTAGATTTTTGAACACAAATATCTTCTTGATTAAAATACTTATTGAAGAAGTCGCTATATTTATAGTTTCTACAGGCAGAGAAGAACGTGTGCCTGCATTAAAAGCAGGTATCCCTGTTTTACAACGCGAGAAAATCACACTCGAAAAAAGGGGTAGGGGCATTACCTGCCACCCACCACCTCCCCTGAAAAAATTGGGTCCCATTCGAAATCCATTGTTTTGACCTCTTCCCTAAATTTCAAAGATAAGACTGCTATGTCATTTGTATTTGGGGCCACGAGAACATGCAGTCGACAAAAAAGTATTCTGAATAATTTACATTCTGACAAATCATGTCAAGATTACGAACCTAGATATAAAAAAAAAACGTTTTCCCTGAATTCTTGAGGCTAATTTTTTTCACGACGCGATTTCAGGTTACGTCATGCAACGCGCATGCTCCACGCTCACGACACGCATCACTAGTGCCTAATCCAAGATGGCGTCAAAAGTACTATCTTGGATTAGGCGCGCAAAAACCAAACTCAATTACGATTCGACCCTGGAGTTCGTCGGAATACTTAATCATAAGCTTCTGCTTGGAAGATGTGGTAACGGCTCCCTGTAACTTCGACGCAAAATAAACCATTTGGCATTTCTGGAACGAGGTTGGCTCTTACGTAACTGAGGTTATCACGTGCGGCACTATAGTCTCCTTCGCAGAGCGTTGCGTGACCGGCAGAGACCATAACGGCTGCGAAGGAGACTAGCGCGGCATGGGAAAGTAGTAGGGTTTTAAAACATGTTCTACGAATCCCCGTAGGTTGTTTTAAAACTGTACTTGTAGTTGTCGTAAGCATATTGTACGAGAAATACCGCATGCGACAGAAGTAAGCTGAAATCGCACCGTGTATGTAATTAATTTAATTAAGCATTTCTGATTTCCAGGGCGTCAGCTCGCAATGCGCCTTATGCATGATGTCACGTGATCACCACCAAGCCTCACTTTGGTGTTGAGCAAATGTTGTGCCAAAGTGAGGCTTGGTGGTGATCACGTGACATCATGCATAAGGCCTATTCGACGTGTGCAGTGTACTAATAAGGCATTGCAGTATCATTTGACGGCTTTGACTAGAGTGGTACAATTTTCTAAAAACGACTGTAGTAAAATTATCTAAATCCCTTTAAAACTATTGCCAGGCCTGAGCCTTACACATTACTTTATAATTCATACTTTAGAAACATTACGGACACGTTTTCTTTCTTATGAAGTTAAATTACTATTCTGCTGGACTTTGTCGTTGCGTACGAGAGACAAACACATCTTGGAGCTGAGCGTTGCTGTTTAAGTACTCTCCCGGTTCGTAAGGATCGCATGTTCTCTGTTTTGTTGTGAGGGAGGGACAGACTCATCTGGAAGGTACTTCAGTATTTCTGGATGCTGCGACGTACGAGAACAGACAAAGCACAGCGTAACAGATCTGGTTACACTGAGGAAAAGAGTGAAAGAAGTCATGAAAACATACTGCCTACAAATACACTCATCGACACTGTAATATAGCTATTTCGGTGTCGAGAAACAGCGTTACGCCTACGTGACAAGCCCGAAAGGGATTATGGCTATCGATCACTAAGTATTCAAGTAATGATTCAGCTAAGAACTGTAGCACAAGACAATAGGCTGCGACAACGAGCATATCCCACATACTATGAGATATCTACAATCCAAACTACACCCAGAAAATAAACCATTCTTTATGCTATGGGTTCTCTTTACTGTGAAAATTCAAAGAAGCCACCATCCACACAATCAGGAAGGGAGAAAACAAAAGATATTTCAATCTCAAATTTGATAACTTTCCCCACATAAGATGTTCTTCGAAATTGAACCATAGTTAGTTTGATCAAAAATAAATTCAAACTTCAAAAAGTATCGAATGAAAATGCATTATTTCGATGGGTGTCTATTGAATTTATGAGTATCAACCAATGAAATTACGAGAAAGAATAGAAAAGAAGCACCTTTTACATTCCTTTGCCGTTCATGCTATCGTTCAAAGCCGGAGCATTACATAAAACAGTTGTGCTTCAACCTCCATATGCATGGTAGAGTTCCTCAGAATCAACTTGTACTGTATGACCAACGCATGGCTATTTTATATATTTAGTGATCGCTATCCGTGCTCCATATGGCTTGTGCTGTACGGTCAAGGCATGGCTATTTTATATATTTAGTGATCGCTATCTGTGCTCCATATGGCTTGTGCTTGTACGGTCAAGGCATGGCTATTTTATATATTTAGTGATCGCTATCCGTGCTCCATATGGCTTGTGCTGTGTGGTCAAGGCATGGCTATTGTATATATTTAGTAATCGTTATCCGTGCTCCATATGGCTTGTGCTGCCTGGTCAAGGCATGGCTATTTTATATATTTAGTGATCGCTATCCGTGCTCCATATGGCTTGTGCTTGTACGGTCAAGGCATGGCTATTCTATATATTTAGTACCGATCGCTACCCGTGCTCCCTTGCGGTCTTGTCGCGTAGGCTAAAGGCTTTTGATGCGACATTATTTGGACTAGCTGTATACAGCCACACCTCAATCCCCTCAGTTTAGAATTCACTCGACTTACCATTGACGATTTGAATCGGTGTTGAATAACACCATGCGAAGAGGGAACTATGTACAGGAAAAACAAGTAGAACAGTCAGTTTGGGATTATTTGGTGACAAGTATAAAGCGTGTAAACACTTTTAAAACTAGGTTACATTTTTTACAGTAGAAAATAAAGTGGAAAGAAAATAAACCAGGTTGCTTTTCTGCAGAAGAGAAAAATAAAAGATTACCGCTTGCAGTGTTAAGCAACTTCAAATGGAAGAGAAGCGATGTTTTAGATGTTGATTTCCAAAACAATGTCTCCCTGGTAGACTTGGGGTGTGGGGGACGGGTAGCGCGCGTTCAATTTAAGAGACAACAAAATGATTAAATCACTCAGTCCACTAATTAAGGGAGTTTTCGAATGACCGTCTGATTCTGGAAAAAGAATACGCGGAATTATCAATTCCAGAATAAGAATACGCGGTATTATCACTGCAAAATCAGCACTGAAATAGTAATTGTAACTTGAATATCATATATCAGAAGGTCTTTGTAGTTTACAGTGCAAAACGTGACTTAAACAAAAGTCTCGACGTGTTATCTATTCTTATTCTTATACGGCCAATCGGACGCGCCCTAAGAGTTCTATTCATTGAATAGAAGAAAAAGTGCGGGCACAAACCAAACAGGAAGTAAGGAAACTAATGAATAACGAATTAACAAAACCTTTAAGTACACCACCTACCAAACTCATCCAGAACAAACACCCCTTTCTGGGTGGAGCAGTTCCGTATGTGGCAGAGATCAATATGAACCTAAAAAAAATACGAACCTATCATGAGACACCCATGCTCGAGAATCCAGCAGTGATTTGTGCTAAAGTCACCCACACAGTTCTTTTTACCTGGGTGATTTTAGGAGCACACAGCGGTCAATAGTCTGCGTCAACAGTCTTGCAACAACAACATATTCCAAAACAAATTCAAAGCGAGCCGGCGGCCGTCACTGTTCACACACCGTTTTGAAACCTTGAGAACTTTTTGGGTAAATTACGAAAAAAATTGGTAAACTCACAGTTTGAAGTTTGTTCAATTTCCCGTCGACTGTGAAAATAAAAAGCTTAACTTTCACGTATTTTTCTTAACTTTTTGGGGTAGAAGTTCACTGTAATATGTTTTAAGGAAAATTTTGCGCGGGAACTTCGCGCGGCTGTCAACCAGACTGAACGTAATACGCACGCGCAGACGTTTGACCGCTGTGTGCTTTAGGAGCATGGGCAAATCACTGCTGGATTCTTGAGCATGGACAACCCGCTCGCAAACATTAAATGGTTGAACCCATCACATTCAATTTAATGTTGTGGGTTGAACCCATACCGAATTGTAATCTGAGCAATCTCACAAAAATGTGCTCTCATCACAGTTAGAACACGTTGTCATAAAAAGACATGACTAATTTGGAATTGTTGAAACTCATCAGCCGAACGAAGATTCAAATCTCGATATATAGACACATTCAGGCATTACGTAAACTTTCGGGAGAAATCCAGTAACAGAAACTATGGTGGGATCGCTCTTTACATTAATAATAGAATTAAAGAAGGTGTGTCATACATCCCAACTCAAAATAAGAACATTATATGGTGCAAGCTTGACAAGGAGTGTTTCCATATAACAAGAGATATTTATCTTGGAACCGTATATCTTAGCCCTACCAATTACGAGAGAAACCAAAACGAAGATTATATATATATATGACAGACCTTGAATAGGAAATATCGAGCTTCTCTGTCAAAGGGGATGTAATACTTCAAGGCGATTTCAACGCCAGAACAGGTAGTTTACAAGAGTATGTATCGTTTGATGACGAGAAATTCATTGATGTTCCTGAAAATTATGTTGTTGAGATGGAAATAGTACTGATTTACGAGGAAAATCGCTCATCGATGTTTGTACAGGAAATAATCTCAGAATATTAAATGGTATATAGAGTAATAGGGGACTCTGCAGGTAAAAAACATGCTTTCAGTACAACGGAAGTAGCTTAGTAGATTATATAATTGCAGACACAAGCATGCTCTCCAAGGTACAATTTTAGCAGTTAATCCACTACAACCCGACATTTCTGGTCACTGTCAAATTTCGTTTGGTATTAAAATGAACGATTTCGCACACACAAACGAATTCAACTCTAGCAAACTTCATAAACACAAAATATTATTGATAAACGAAGAAGTGAAAAATAGAATTCCCGAGATCCTCGCATCTGAGGAATACAAAGATAAACTAGAGGAAATTCTGAAATGATTTAAGCCAACTAACAAGAAACTTTACCGGGGTTCTTATAGAAGTTTGTGAAAAGGCAGGTATGAAATACAGAGATAGGAACTTTAAAACAAAAGAGGGAAATCAACAATCTAGCTGGTTTGACCAGGACTGTAGAGCCGAAAAAGAAAACCTTAAGTCGATCGGAAGAAAGGTCTGTCAGGACCCAAACAATGACGAGCTAAGAAAACATTTACACGTTAAGAAAAAGCGATTCAGAAAACTATGCAAAAAGAAAAAGACACAATCAATAGAAGCTAGATTAAAGAAACTAGACCATAAAAATCCGAAGAAATTGTGGAAAGAACTTAAAGGTCTTTTTAATAAATAAAAAACGGACCAATCAATCATGCCCTGTAAAAATACAAGAATCTTATGAAAATTTCATAGATTTGAATGCTCAACACAAAGACAACACAACGAACACGACCAGCACCCCAAATAACCATACGGAACAAATAGGAGTATTGGACTATGAAATAACGATAAAGGCGGTAGAGGAGGCCATTGAAAAGTTGAAATATAAGAAGGCAGTGGGCATAGATAACATATCAAATGAAGTCCTTATATCGGGTAAAACGGAGCTTACAAAACCCCTGACTTTACTATTTAACACGATTCTCAAATCAGGGATTTATCCACAAGAATGGAGCATATGCCTCATAATCCCTATTCACAAAAAAGGCGACCGGACAAATATAGAGAATTACAGAGGCATAACCCTTTTATCCGCACTCGGTAAGTTATTTACATCTATTCTGAATCAGAGGTTATATGGGTACCTATCAGAAAAAGGAATTCTAAAAAAAGAGCAGTTCGGATTTAGAAAAAAACACTCCACAGTTGATAGCATCTTCGTCCTGAAAGGACTCATCGACAAACTCGTAAAAAGTAAACCAAAAAAGAAAAACAACATGTTGTTTACCTGCTTCGTCGATTTAAAAAAAGCATTCGACAGCATACCAAGATTTTTTTTTTTTTTAACTAAAACAGGCAGGTGTCAATGGCAATTTTTTCTCAATACTACACTCGATGTACTCTAATGATTACTCGGCGGTCAAAAAAGATGACGTTATTACGGAAACCTTCAGATGCTGTGCTGGAGTTAAACAAGGCTGCATGCTCAGTCCTACCCTATTCAACTTATTTTTAAGTGACTTACCACAAACGTTAGACCATGCGGGCATGGAGACCCGATATATATATCTAATGTCAATCTGAGCAATATACTTTACGCAGATGATTTAGTTTTAATATCCAAGAATGCGAATGACCTACAAAGACTCCTAGATTGTCTCGAAGTCTATTGTAGCTCCAACAAACTAACCGTCAACAAAGACAAAACAAAAGTCATTCTTTTCAACAATAACGGCAAACGTATGAACAATTATAATTTATATTATAATAACGATCAACTAGAAAACGTCCGTATATACGTATAAATATCTCGGGCTCACTTTCAGTGCATACGGAAATTTCACTGTTGCAAAACAAGAACTAAAAAAATCAGCACTAAAAGCTGTTTAAACTCAAACAAGAAATGGGAACTTTCCTCAGATCTGACCTTAAACTCACGATCAAATTATGACACTTTAATCAAACCCATCCCGTTACATGGAAGCGAGGTCTGGGGAATTGATAACAACAAAGGATCTGACACAAATGATCCGATTGAAATAGTACATACTAAATTCTGTAAACTACTTCTAGGAACTACAAGAACATCTGCCAATAACGCTTGCAGAGCAGAGCTCGGTAGATATCCCCTTAGGCATGAATCAACATTCAGAAGTATCAAATACTGGACAAAACTATTAATTAACAGAGAACCAGAACTTACTTTTATAATATATATTGACAGTTTACAGCTGAATAAACCAACATTCTGGAGCTCTAAAATTCAAAATACCATACAGAGCGGCTTGGCTTCGGTAACATATGGATACTTCAGAATAATTCGCTAGAGTACAGGGGACTCCTAAAGAGCATTAAATAACGATTAAAAGACATAGAACTACAATATTGGCTCAGCGATATATTTAATGATCAAAGGCAAAATCCAAACCAGGGCAACAAACTACGGGTCTACCGTACATTCAAAACAAAGTATGAATTCGAATTAAACACAGAATTACATTCACGAAATTAAGAATAAGCAATCATTGCCTACAGATTGAGAAAGCCTTGTTAAGCCCTATTTAAAACCAGAAGATCGAATATGCCCAACTTGCAACAAAGAAATGGAAGACGAAATACACTTCCTAATAAGATGTAAAACGTTTGAGGCAATCAGGAATGATTTCTTATTCAAATTATCAAAATCATTAATAATTCATGAAGCAAAAACAAAGGAAATCACCGACCGATAAGTGCATGATCTTTAAATCTGATACAGATTTCGTCCTGATTTACATAAACTTTGGCTTCGATTTTCTCGGCCAAAATAAGTCGTATCGCCAAAATAACTGAAAACATGACTCTCTACATCTAGACGTTTGATAAGTAAGATAAAGAATTTGCGTCCGATCTTTATCCGATTTACAAACTCTCGCTTTCAGCTCGAGTTTGTAAATCGGATAAAGATCGGCCACTCATTCTTTATCTATTACTTAAAAACTCTTGCTAACCTAGACAGTAGCCGTATGTCAGAAAAAAATATTTTATTAACTATTATCAATCCCTCAAGGGAAGTTTTTAACTATAGCCGCAAAATACGTGTATGAATGCGTGAATGCCAGATCTGTCACGATACAAGGCTCTTAATATTTTAATTAGTTACTTTTCTATTTTTTAGCTACTTTAAAAGTTTATTAGCAACAATCTGATGTACCTATGTAGTACAAAGAGCTAATAAAAATATGTATATGTCTATGACACGGTTTATGTTAGCTTCGGAACTAACAAATGGTACCAAACGGAATAACTAGAATTTGTTAGGTGCTACAGAGACCCTGGGTGATGTACGTGGTTGGAGGCAGAATAGCATAGGATGAGTATTGACTTACCCTTCTTCTCGAAAACTTGAGTCCAATTCCCTCTAGAGTAACCTGAAGTTCACCTTCTTCGTTGGTCACCATGTCCTGATAAAAGTAACCGCGACATATTTATAACGTGTTGATATGACATGCAAGTCAGGGCATGTAAAGCCCCGAGAGAGCATGAGCGTTAAGGGATGAGAGTCGGATGAGAGTTTTCTTCAACACTCATCATCTATCACCGGTGAAACGAGAGCAAGATTTGATGAGTTCCTAATAGTTCCGCATGGAAATGTAAACATTCAACTCTCATGGGCGGCCAAACGAGCAAAAACTCCCATCGACTCATGAAAATTTGACGACTTTCTATGACAAAAACAAGTCTTATTTGTTGGAGAGGTTTGCAAGAACGAACATTTTCCCAGGTCTTGGGTCCATAACTACCCTGGTTGCCAGAGGTTCTAGGTTTTTTTTCTAGGTTAGGTTAAGGCGCGAAGCGACGAGAGGGAGAGAAGAGAACCTCTAGTCAAATCCGTTGAGAATCTCACTTCCATGCAGAAGCTAGGTTCAGATTTTGAACCTCGTCTCCGATTGGCTTATCTACTCATTACCAAGCGCGACCGTGAGTGCTTGATACAACAGCAATTGTCATTGGCCAACCACTTCAAACCAGTTTTACGACAACTGTATGTGGTTTTACTTCCAACCGCGACTCAAGAGTTTTTGAGTAGTTTTGGGGACGCTGTGAAGTTTACGTTGGCTTCAAAGTTTCCGGAGATTACTAAATTGAAGACAAAACAAGAAGAGGCACTGTACGAGTTTATAAAACGTAAAGACGTCTTCGCTGTGCTTCCGACAGGTTGCCGGCAATTCGCCGATATTTCAAGTCGTCCCCGTGAAGAAACGGTCTACAGCACGACAGCAAATTCTAGCACGAGGCACTTTTTTCACTGTCTAGAGTAGCCATATAAAGAACCACACTACAGTTGTCATTTCATGCTTCACAGCGCCACGTGCAATTGTTCGTGTGTGAAATCAAAACATTGGTCGTCACAGTTTGACGGGTTATAGGCCGCAAAACCGGTTTGACTCGCCTCGATTTCAAACTAAACGCATGGAAGTGAGATTCTCAACGGATTTGACCAGAGGTTCTCTTCGCTCCTCGATGACGGCGCTTCGCGCCTTAACCGAACCTAGACAAAACCTAGAACCTCTGGCACCAGGGTAGTCCCTAACATGTTTACAGTCCTGACCTAGCAGTAGACTATGAGCATCTATTTTTCTTGGACACTGTCCATGCGTTGGTTTGATGAAAGTCAAAACGAGACACAGACGGGGGCTAGAGAAGACTAAAATTATGAGCGGGACATCGATCAAAAATAAACCCACAAATCCAACAAACTAACCTGTATTGGAAATTCTCCTCCGAGTTGTGGACCTGACAAATTGTGAATAAATGAAAGACTGAGTGTTATTAAAGTGTCGAGCCAACACAATGAGTACTAATGGTACAACATTACATTACATGCGCTTCGAAAAAACAGCCAGTTCTTTAACTAGGCATATTCACTTCACAAATCCTCACAATAAACTGTTTACAAACAATAAAGACAGACAAGACATGATACAAGCTGGTGACACAAAATACAGCATATGATCATTGGTGGTCTCACTCTCTCCTTTCTCTTGACTGTCTCTCCTCTCTCTCGCTCCTCCAGTTTTTCTTCCTTATGACTGCAGTACACTACATTCTCTTATTCTAATTGGGTTAACTACAACAATTACATTCTTGCTGTGCGACTTATATAACTGGGACCACTTAGACAACGAGAACCAATCACATCGAAGAACGAAACACAAAGCATTCAATAGCGTAGATATTCTAGGATTTGTAAGTTATTCTTCATCTTCAAAACTAGTCCACCAAATTTGCCTTTACAAGTTAAAATGTCATTGTATTGTACTCGACACTGATTGGCTCAAATAATCGTTACGTGAATGCTTTGTTTTGATTGGTTTTCGTTGTGGCGCCGGTTACAGTAGTCACATAGTAAAGAAGCTGGTTTACTGACGAAGGAGTACAGCCTAAATTCTCAAAAGTGAAAATATTTACTTTTTGAAAGTATCGAAAAAGGAAGGACTTTGCAGATTCATTTTCTCGATTTAAATACGTCAGCGACTGGTTTAAGTTTGGACAAATTACCAAAAGACAAAATAACACAAAACAAAGTGACACATAGGGCAAGTTCCTTTGGGACATATTCCAACAATGTATTCTCCTTTTTTGCACTGACGCTGCGGCTATTCCGTATAAGGAATATACAAAAGAAACATGTTGTTTACGTTACCAAACAAAAATGATAATTCCCAAATGATGTACTAAAAGTATCAACTACTGTCTAGTACGTTTCAGAAGACGCATAACTGTAGTATTTCGAGGTAATGTGATTAGAAATAGCCGAAATATATCCCAAAAGAACGAGCCCATACACTGAACAGTAACACGACACTCGTACTCCACAAATGCGGTAACAAATACAGACGTCTGTAAAGGGAAACACATAGAAAACAAGTCAGTGAATATGTACGAACTACCACGAGAACGACAGTACGACAATACAACAATACAACAACTCAACGTAACAAGCACGTGAAAACAGGTTCCCTAAACAACCCTCCCCACCCCTCCAGTAAAATTGGTTAATGGTGACACACACGCCCCATCCCACTCATCCTACCTCAAACCACACTCCCTTTTTCTTTCTGAGTGGATGGAATAACAATGACAAAGAGGAAATACAGAGAACGTTTCAAGAAAACCAAAGGTTGCACACAGACGGTTACACAACTTTACATCAAGTTACGATCCACCGGGCAAAGATCGCGGCGTCTACTCTTACCCACAATCCAATGCGCGCGAAAATCTTTAAATTCGTTATAAAATCGCGGTAGAGTTTTTAAATCTTAAAAACAAAACAGTACAAGTACCGCACCAATACACTGGCATTAAAGAGTACTGATACTTTAAACGTGTTATTACAAGTACCGCACCAATACACTGGCATTAAAGAGTACTGATACTTTAAACGTGTTATTACAAGTACCGCACCAATACACTGGCATTAAAGAGTACTGATACTTTAAACGTGTTATTACAAGTACCGCACCAATACACTGGCATTAAAGAGTACTGATACTTTAAACGTGTTATTACAAGTACCGCACCAATACACTGGCATTAAAGAGTACTGATACTTTAAACGTGTTATTACAAGTACCGCACCAATACACTGGCATTAAAGAGTACTGATACTTTCAACGTGTTATTTTGACGGTTAGGTTCGCAAGGGATTGTGGTACTGCCGCCATCTTTTTCCCTAACTTGAATAGAGGTTTTGCACCACCACGTGATCGCAGCCATGTTGGTGGCCAGAACAATAGAATGTTATTCCTTTGAGATTTAATTTTTCACATGATTGAACAAATCTCATTGTTCTGGCCACCAACATGGCTGCCATCACGTGGTGGTGCAAAACCTCTATTGTGTGTCGGCGAGAAACACACCTTACTCAAAGAAAGAACCTTTCTCAAGTACGTGTGGATCAGTGCAATATATATCGTAGTACTAATACATTAACTGTTTGTTGTCCCTTTAAATAATGTTATAATTATTATTTATTACAACTTACATTCTTTCCTATTTTAGTATTACTGTTATTGTAACTGTGCAACCACAAATGTTGTAACGTATTTTTCAGGGCATCATATTAGCTTGCTAATGATGTCCCTGACCTAAAATCCTAATTTTCTTGACCTTTCTTTGACCTTTTTCCTACACATCTTGAATCCTATATAATATAAATTACGGGAGCATCCTAAGAACGCGCGATTTCATTGGCTGCTCAGCGTGCTTGATTTTCTTATAATGCACGCTCGAGAATTTCTTACCGCATAGATCGAGTTTTATATTATAAACGAATAGAAGATGGTTCTCCTATGTCCTATTTAAAATTAGACCCGCAGCCCGAATGGGCTACGAGTCAATAGCCCACGAGGCGCAGCCGAATGGGCTATTTAACTCGCAGCCCATGAGGGCGAGAGGTCTAATTGTTTTAGTATAAACTAACTAGTCGGACAGTAGAAAATAATAGAAAGAAACAAATTAAAGTTGATTTTTTTTTTATTTCGTGAAAATGCGTGCGGTTTTTCTCTACCATGGGCTATCATCACAAATAGACCTATAGTAGGGTAGCCAATCAGAATACAGGATTTGTAATAGTCCACTAGTTGGTTTATACTAAAACAAAATAATGCACTTTCGAGGTCTTGAAAAGCTGCTATAAATGAACTCAGTTCCGCTCGTGTATCCGCAGTTTTTCAAGACCTCGACCGTGCATTATTTAAGCAATAGACCACACATTTCAATCTGTTTACTGGCGAAATGCTTGGAAATCACAAGCCGAAGGCGCGTGATTTTCAAGCATTTCCAGTGTTCTCCCAACATCCCAAGTGCCTTATTTCGCCAGTAAACACATCGAAATGTGTGGTCTATTGCTTTTATGGTATAACTACGACATAACGCAAACAGGCGTGCCGATTTCTATGTTTTTACCGGCACAATAGACCATAGATTTTTGAGTCTATAAGCCAGTCAAGACAACGATTTTATTGTACCCACAATAAGAAAATAAGACAACGATTTTATTGTACCCACAATAAGAAAAATATAATTATTACAATCATAAATTTAAATATTTAAAGGGCACTGGGTTCCCGAAATAACCAGAAAAGCTAAAAATGCCAGGAATCCAGTCAGAGCGCTCGTACTATCTGGGTTATATTATAATTTGTTGTAGAACATGGAGAACCATCTTTTATTTGTTAAATATGGATTTCAGTGATAAAACAATAAATATACCTAATATACGATGTTATAACTACTGTACCTGTACTCGTGCCTCGCAGTCTCTCTGCTGCCCTTTGCATGCTTTCTTTGATACAGTAATAAAGTGCTTTACACTGAAAATAAAATAAACTCGGTTAGCCTGCACACAGTATTTAATGGCAAACTGTCGAGTACAGATATGGTTGCCATGGTTGCCATCGCATTATACCGCTTTGATTTTGAAGCTGCATTTCAGCAAAAACAAAACTACAAATGAATCCAAGGAAATCACTGAAGTGCTTTCTGACCATTACGCACCATATATGGTAATGCATAATCCCAAATATGGTTTGGTTAACCCAAATATGCTTTGTTATCTCATGCTTATGATTTTAAATCGTCTATTTCAACAGAAGGAAAGTTTTTAGTGTTTTCCGACTATAACGCACCACAGGCAAATGAAAACACCACATATGGATTGCTTGCTTATTCCGATGACTGCTGGCTGCCAGTTGCTCAAAGACACAAAATAAACTGTACCCTACAAGCGGCTCTTGTTAACGCTTTTTTTCTCGTTATAAATAGATTTTGGGATACCTGTGGTGCGCAGTTATAGTTTCCAGTCCCTATCACCTTGACCGCGCAACACAGGTATCCCCAAATCAAACTTTCCCGAAGAGCCGCGAGCGGTCAAACTAAAACTCCAACTATTCTTTCCGATTAGACGCGAGTCAATCAATACTACCTTCTTGGTGCAGAATTTGCTGAGTAGCGTGTCCTCGCCTCGCCTGTACCACAGACAGAGCACCTTGGTCTTAGGGCAGTAGGTAATGTTCACCATCTTCTCGTACCACCATCTCTCCACGATAATACCCGCACCAGTCCGCAACATGATGCAGTCATCAGTAACCTACAACACAACAACAATAACTCACTGCGGTCTGCACTTCGTGCTGTTATGTATTTTTTCTGCGCACACAAGAGTTTCTTATTGAGATAATACATACTTGCAGAGAAAAACCGGATGGGATGGAACACGCCAAATGGCACGGTATATCCAGTACACCCACAGCCATTTTGTTTAAAGTCATTAATACCGTGCTGGAAACCTGGAGTGCTTACCATTTGCACGAAAAAAATATCGGTATTTTCGGTAATGGAACAAACCGAACTAATTGGATTCCCTGGAAAGTTTTCGGAAGGGGCATGGAACGAGTAGACTGGTGCAAATGGTTCACGATTATTTGGTCATTTCGGTTGGAATGGAAAAAGAAGAATACCCGTTCTCCCAATGTTCTTCCAATATTTCGCCAGTTAACACATGGAAATGTGTGGCAAATAATTATTGCTGGTTTGCAATCTATCCCCAGAGATAGGCAGCCAAGTTGGTTGATCTAACAACAGAACCTAACGCGCAATATTTTGTTAACGTTCAACTAAGATGGCGGCGATGACGTCATGTGAAATTCGGCTTACCTCCATGAAGAACACATCCCCGTTCATCGTGCTCCCTGAATGCACCACGAATGACTGTTTTCTCATATGCCGGCTACCAGCAGGCTTCAGGTCGATATCGTTACCGTTCTACAATTAGTAACAATATATTAACGATAATGAAGTCGAAATAAATGAAAAATAATCATGATACTTATGATACATAACTGGCAGCCACTGATATAGTAAGCAAATGGACCCCGAAGACGACAAGGCTAAAATTTCCGCATTGAAAATGGACGGTTACAGTCCCTTGCATGCTTACGTACCCCGTGAATCACACACGTCTTTCTGCTTCATCTCGATTCTCATTTGATAAAATAGACGTGACGAGACAAGCCGTAGCTTGTTTTCAGCATATGAATGGGTTTAGGCACCTGTGAGAATCCTCGGCATGATATGTGGAACAGTACAGTTTTAACTTCAGTTATTATAAAATGGCTTTTCTGCAGTCGTTCTGCTCCCCGTAGCTCATAATATGATTTTAGCAATAGTACAAGTTACACCTTGAAACAATCGTCTGATGATAGGGAATGATTTGCGTCTGCTAAAATGGTGATCACACCCTTCTGTAAAAATGTCGTAAATTTCGTCTTCGATATCACTTGTCAATTTCATGAAATGAACACTACTTGTTAGTAGCACAATGTGGCGCTCGCGATGCATATTGCAATTGCACCACAAGTATAAATAACATAGTACAATTTCAAAATACATTTACATATTGTCGTCCGGGCCCTTTTTGCCTGACGCGGCCCATATCACATGCGCGAGCGTATTGTATTGTTTATTGGATTGCTTTCATCGCGTGCTTATATCTATATCATAAAGCAAGTAAAGAAGTCTAAGTCCTGTATTGCACTGTTATACAAACACTCGTCATTTGAGAACACTCGAGAAATGTTAAAAGACTTGTGCTTTCAACATTTATCTCATGTTCTCAAATGGCCTTTAAGTTTCATGACAGTTTAATATTCCAAAATTACAAAATCCAAGCAGGTGATTGGCTAACGACAGTGACATCCAAGCAGGTGATTGGCTAACGACAGTACTTTATTGATGACCACAGCACGCTGTGCGCTCAGTTGGAATATTAAAAGTGTTAGAGACTTTATGTTTGTGTTTTATTGATAGGCACTTGCTGACTCAGTGCGATGAACTCAACATTTCTTTATGTGCATTCAGCCTCACGCAATATTCATTATTTCTCGTTCATCGTACAGTAAGCGCGTGCCTGTATTCGTCAATAAAACACACATGCTAGTCTCTAACCCCTAAATAATACGTGGCTAAGGCTTCTTTACTTGCTCTACGATGTAATCTTCTAGCATTGCCTGGAAGCTAAACAAATGGAGCTAATTTCAGGGATATAACGTTACCAAGCTTTGTAGGTTGTCTAGCAAGTCATTAACATGTTGGCTTTGATTGAGTCCAATGTGGGACCTGCCCACCAGGCGACGGACTTTCTTCTTGATAGCATCACGATCCACGTCTAGTGCAATCATAAACGAGACCGTGTTATACAGCAAAGTGGCAAGAAGACGGTCTTCCTCCTCCTCCAGTCTCTTCTGCTCTTGAGGTTGAAGGGATTTGTGCCTTGTTGAAAGAAAAGATTGATGTTATTCATAAAGATATCAAGACGCGGCCAGTTGTCCCAGTTATTCCGGTTAGCTCCGGTTCAAACCGGTTAGCCGCACCAACACTCAGGGTAAGTAAGTAAAACTTTATTTATACACGCTTGCCCCGTCAACTATTAGATAAAAAGCTGGTTTCCACAAGGGGCGTGTGGTTACAAATTCATAAAAATTTAAACTATTAATTTAAAAGTTATACTGAAACTACATTAATACTAACGACTAATAATGATAACTACTATACATTAATAATAACTACTCTAATTTGTTACTATAAAAACCTTTACTAAATAGAATCATGTAAAAGTGTGAGCATTAATTCTGCTAGTAAAGATAGATAGGGAGTCAGATTTTTGAATGGCTTCAGGAAGCGAATTCCATAATTTACCTCCGCTATATGAGAAGCTTTTCTTGAGATATTCCGTTTTTGGTAGTGGTAACTGCAGTGAGGCAGAGGAGCCCCTCAGGTTATATTGAGTTGTATTCTTCTTACTCGAGAACAGATCTGCAAGGCAACTCGGAGCTAAGCCATTGATCACTTTATACATTTGTTTTACTTTTGACTTTGCTCGTTGAGTTTCTAGAGTTTCCCAGCCTAAGGCATTTAAAGCTCTGAATAGAACTGAGTAGAAGGTGCTGCCTCGAACTGCAAATGATTAAACGTTCACGTCTTCTCGGATAAGGACGTAACATTGTAGGTCCCACGTTGGCCTCAAGTTTATCAGTCTCACCAGACTGTCACGAGTTACCGACGTTAACTAAGGTTGCTTTGCCTTTTGTTTTACCTTACCTTTGTCACAGAAGGCAACAAAACGTCTACAATCGATGGTATAAAATAACGTTAATCCTTATGACACCAAAGAACACAACAATGCGGTACAACAGAAACTAAACATCTTCTGACTGGCGCCAATTTAGCGCTCTTTGGGACAACTGGTCTAGCTCTGGAATAAGGTGCATGTTGGAAACAAAATAATAGACTGAACGGGTTTATTCCTTGACCTATTTTACAATTACGATAAGAAGTATAATTTACGCATGTACATTTTCCTATTCCTATATTTAACACTATCAAGTATTTTTTGACCTTAGAAAAGCGGAATTAAGCGAAAACGCATGTGACAAAATGATAATTGGAGATAACGAATTGGCCAATCCGAAGGAAATCCGCGAAAAACTTAAAAAAACACTTTAGCAACCTTTATAAGACATGTAAGTCAGAAAATGCAGTTCCTCGCCAATTTGAACATTCCTAACTTGTCTGAAGAGCAAATGTTTTCTTATGAAGGCAACCTAACAATAAATGAGTGTTTTAACAGTTTCAAACAAATGGGGGCGTCCAAAACACCCGATGTATAACATGCTCATCATGAGCTAGTAGGGAAAGTATTATCTTTTTTAATAGTTTTTTTATTATGAGTAACTAGTAAATAATCTATTACCTATTGTAAGTAAGCCTATCAGATTTATTATATTTATTATTTGAATATGCATATGATATTTTTAATACAATGTAGTTAGGTTTTCTATAATTAGTATTTACTAAATAGCCTATTACTTATTACATTGTGACGTCATCTGTGCATTTATAGTAGGACACACCCACGCCCAAATGACATATATTTGTTATTTGACTTGGGTTATCAGGAGTTGGGTACAGTACTCCTGAGCTGATTTCATTGGTGGTGTTCAAGACGTCTAGGGGACTTTGTACACCTTGCTTAACAGCAAAATATGTAAATAAGTGAAGGAATAAAATGCCATTGTGGATAAAAGATATGGCACACAGGTGTCTACAGAGAAGTCTAGTAGCATGGCATGCTGTAAGTAACAATATTTGACAAACGCTTCGTGGAGTCACCTTTCAATCATCTCAGCCGGCCCTTGATCCATGCCAACAGCATCTCTCTCAGCTGCCACTGCGTCAAGGAAGATGTTCTCCCAAAAGTCCATGTTGTCCCAGATGGACGATCTATCTCGTGCCAGGCCCTCAAATATGTACCTGCGACCTGTGCTGGATTTCTCTGCATCTTCGTCGAGTGGGAAGATATCGCCATTGAAATACCTTAACGAGGACAGAAGGATAACGTAAGCAAGCTCTCCTCCCTCCTCCATTCCCTTCTGTTTTGAAGTGATTTAATGTTATAATAAGTTATGGCATTCTAGAAAATACTCGGTAAAGTTTAAAAAAGGCACTGTCATGTTTGGATGAAAACCATTTAAATGCCAAAGGAATCTACAGTTTGTCTCGTCGCAATTGACATTATGGCATGTGTGACTGATGGCAACTCCAACTGAGGAGAGTCTGGATTACATAACCATGAAAGGCAATGTAAATATTATCTCCCTTACCACAAAGGAAGCATATTGACTGTAATGATACCCAGCGTGAAATGGGGGAGGTGCGCAGGAAGGAAGCCGGGGGCAATGGCCCCCCTCCTCCCATCAGACCATTACCACCAGACCATTGTTCCATGTTTACACTTTTCCCCCATTTCTGACTTTGCCTGACCTTACCCCCAACCCTGTGTCCCCTCACCTGTATCCTTTGCTCAGGTTACTCTTTCTGAGGAGCGGACTGGGCGGAGGTAGCACGAGAGATGACCGACTCAGCCGATCTAGTGAACCCCTCCTAGAAGACCCAGAGTCTCCCAACTTCATGTGCGCAAGTGTAGGGCTCCTGGCTCTATCTTTCTTTACATCCGCCTCTCTCCTGATCGCTCTACTACTGTCCTGGTCAGCCGAAAAGCTGCGAGTTAGCTTCAAGCTGTCTTTCGCCCAGCTCTTTTTCTTGCCATTGTGGGTGGTGGGAGTGAAATCACTGTATGATCGATTGAATGGAGAGGGTTTCTCGTCACGGTGGCGTATAGCTGGCATCATTATAGTCTCTATCTCACTCCCTCCATGGCCGCTATCCCGATCACTTTCACCATTCACAAATGGTCTTCGGTTTTCGGAAACTACAAAAAGAAGGAAAGTTATTATAAGCGAGAAAAGGAAGATATAGTAAAACCTCTAAGCCAGTCCTGCGGCGAAGAACTGACCCATTGGGCCGCTTTTCTGACTACTTGCGGACACTTGTCATTAGCGGCCATGTTTCTAAAACCCGTTTACTTTGTTCCTCAGTCAAATGACTTCATTTTGAATCTCTCTTGAGTGACTACCTTCATTTGACATTATATCTGTTTTACCATTTGAAGGTGGACGGAAGCTCCAACCACTATTGAGGCCTCCGTTATCGTCCTTATCCGAGAAGATGAGAAGGTCTAACCATTTGCCAGTTCGAGAACGAGACGCTTGTTTCACAAAGGCAGCAATTCCTACTCAATTATTTCAGGGAGGTGGTTCATTTAAGCCCCTGAGTGTTGGTCCGGCAAGGAATCGAACCCATGCCCTCCCGCACAACAGACTGGCGAGCTCCTAACCGGTCGCTTACGACAGGGTTTCTGAAGAAACTAGTGAAGGCCTGTGTCAGCGGAGATTACTGTTACGCAACTCTCTATGAACCTTTTCTTACCCACAATCCCAGCTATTTCGCTCTGGCGAAGGGTCCTTTTCATATCACGAAACTCAGTCAATAAATAGGGCTACAAGCACGTTCAGTAGAATGATAACAGTGAGAGAAAAAAAGAGGGATTGTGCCCGCCCTCGTAGCCATGTGTTCTACAGGGTAGCGCGGGCTCGAAACCGGTCAGCTGCACTTCGCGGCATAGCATACCATGCATGATAAACTACACACCGCGGCAAAACGGTATGCTCCGCTGGCCAAAAGAACGAAGGCTCTGCTATCAAATACAAATTACCGAGGGTTTCAACTTTTTTAGTAAATAATTTTATGACTTAGTAAACTCACAATCAATTACAAATTAAGAAAACTTCAACCTGTTAAAGTCTTAGGCTTAGCTTTTAAGTAGTTTTCTTATTTTTTGACAAAACAGTTCACAAATGAATACTTTTAAGCAGAAACGTTAAAATCACGGCATGTGCCTGTTGTTTCATTTCAGTTTTCGCGGGAAACTGGGGGCGGCCGCGCGCGGACAAGAAATAGCAAATACGCATGCGCGTGACGTTTTGCCGCGGTGTGGATAAACTATAGATATCAGCGAAAAAAGTAATGTTAACAAATTTACGATAATTTGTCGTGGTATGTCCTCTTGTTTACCACGTTTTGAGTCATCGCATGGTCAAAATTGTTGTGGTTTAGAGAGGCACTAGCTCTAGCCACTCGCCTTGCGGACACGCCGTTATTACGGACAAAATTGTTGTGGTTTAGCAAGGCACTAGCTCTAGCCGCTCGACTTGCGGACACCCTGTTATGCGATGATGGTCCCGGCGAAAGTTACAGAAGATTGACTGGAAACAACTCTCGTTATAACAGACACTTCACTTGGTCCCAATTAACATGATTCTTTTGACTCTCGGTAAAGACACTAAGAACATGTTAGGGTTTAAATATTTCGCTTATGTATTTCGATAATTTCATAGACGGCACCGACATCCGTTTCAATGTCTAGTCCTGTTTTTGACAGAGAAAGTCACTACTTCGAAAGTGCTCCCACACAGCTCATACGGTCTAGCAGTTAACAAATACAAGCTCAAATCACGTTTCGATGTGTTTTGTCTCGTACCTGGCTATTACGGACTCTCACTAATACTAAATCTCGGTCCCGATAGTGTCCGTTACAACGAGAGTCGATTGTACTGGATATGTAATGCGGTATACGATAAATAGAGAAGAATACATGGGCGCACGGAGATATGGAATTGATCTTCTCGTGTTCAACGTGAGATCTCACGAGTGAGCGCAGCGAGATGATAATTCCATATCTCCAAGCGTCCATGTCTTATTTTATTTATTTCATAAACAATACTTGGACCTGAGCCCGGTTGTTCGAAGCTAGGGTAATCACGTGACGTGAAAATCGTTGATTGGCTGAAAGGCGATATCCACACACGTAAAATTATCGTATTTTTACGTGTGTTCAGATACGATGTGTCTCAGTGCTGGAAATCCTTTTAATGTAGTTTATAGAATAAATGCTGTTAACAATGTTAAACCTTACCCGTGTCCGAGTAAGACCAAGACTGTAGGGACTGAGCGTCACTACTCGAGTGATCAGACAAGTTGGACATGCTCTCACAAGCCGACATCATGGACAATTCATCGTCGTCTCGGTGCTTCTTGGCCTCCTCTTTGATGTCTCGTCCATAGTAGTGAGTATGTGCGATCTCCAGGAACTTGAATGCCGACGCCATCCCCCCTATACCATGGTTAGCTACGGACACTTCAAAGCCTGCGACCACGGCCTTCATTATCTCTAGGATTCCTTTGTAGACATTGCGTGAGATACGCTAAAACGAGTAACACCTCATATCAGAACCTGACTACTGGTATTCATATAAAGGGAACCTCCACTGAAAAACAATATTTCCTCTCAAATGTTTGTTATGGATACCTAAATCTAATGCTGTGTGTGTCACCTGTACATTGTACACTAGCTGTCACTTATGCACCGATTTCCCTGTCCATAAAGCTCATTTGAATTTCCCAGGCACCGCCATCTTGGATCTTATGACGTCATACGGTTGCTCCTTAACAATAGGGCAACCATGTGACGTCATAAGATCAAAGATGGCGGCGCCTGGGAATTCAAATGAGTTTTATTGACAGGGAAATCGGTCCACACGTGACAGGAGACAAACACATAATTAGATTCAGGTATCCATAATAAACATAAATATTGTTTTTCAGTGGATAGTCCCTTTATCAGTTTTTCTTTGCCCTTGAGTGCAATGAAAAAGCTCTTTATTGCTGACAGTAAATAGTTGAAGTTACAGATATTTTACTGGCGAAATAATCATCTTCCACGGAGCTACCGATAATTTAAAGACAAGTCAATGATGACAAGTCAAACGTTTACGTGATGCAAAGAATTTTTTTTTTTTAATGTTCTCTTCCAGGCTTCTCAAATATTTGCCTCTATGGGATTCCTGTGCGCTGTTTTAAACCGAGTGCAGTGGCATGCAGTGTGGCAGTAGTTTCTAGCAGTGTCTCAAGAGCGCCAAAACGTGTCCTCAAGTACAGATTTTAAAACACTAAGAAGCAAACAGAAATCCCATGCAAAGGGTAGAAAATACACGCCACAGCAAGCCTGTCATATTTAACAGATAATTAATGTTGCCATCGTTATATTTATATTTTAGTCATTTTACAGTCAATTAATACCTATCTCTTCTGAGTTTTATTTCTATTTTTCAAGACATCAGCTTGAACATTCTTTTTAGCAAATCAAATTTTTAGAATTGCAGTTTTTAGAAACTTATAGTGAGCAATTGACAAGAACATAAGTGTGACTGGGTAGATAGAAAACAGCTTTGATTTTGAATAAAGCTAAAGTTTAGATGAACTGCAGAATGCAGAATCGTACTTTTATGTTTAGGTGAAAAGGGGAATATCTTTAGAGTGAACCACATGTCTGACAAGAAACTGGTAATTCCTCACTGAAGCAGAACTGAGGACAGCCCTTATTAAGGCATGTCTGTATCCTTATTATTAAGGCATGTCTGTATCCTTATTAAGGCCCGCATGTCTGTATTTCCAGCAAACAATTAAACAAATGCAGAACACACCAGTTATTCTACACAGTACAGACATTTAGCAAGCTATTCGTCAGAAGACATGACAGACAGAAAAACAGACAAGAACAGACCAGAGAAAGTAACAGTAATTCGAACTGATTTTCAGTCAAATTATATCATACCTACATTTTCCGTATTTCTTTTTAAAGGGGCACTCTCAACCCCCCAAATGATAAACTTTTTTGTGATGAAAGTAAAAAAAAACTACTTAGACTAACAGAGTAGCCTTTCCAGGTAAAGTGGGGGAAATTTGAGACAATTGTGAAGAGGAGATGGCAAAGATTTGAGTGGATTAAAAAATACTACTTTGAAGATAAATTCAGAACAACTTCAAATCGGTTCACTGTAACCCAAATCAAGATCTAGAATAAGCTTTTGTAATCCACTTTAATCTTTGCCATCCTCTATCAAAAAAGTTTGAAAATCTTTCACTACCCTGCTAGACAGAGATTTCAGAGTAGACAATCACATGGTCTCAGGGAGTTATTTTTGTTATTTTGCTTGAAAGAAACTTGAAAGGTTCAGTTCGATTGACAGTGCCACTTTAAGCCCTAACATGTTTAAATCTGATAAAACAAGAAAGAGAAACAACTCTGCAGCAACAGTCCAAAAAACAGACATTGGTGACCTAGCCTGCGCACTGGTCACCTACCTTAACCACAGGGGTGGGGGGCTGGGAAGAGTCTGTACCAGTCCCCCAAGTAGCAGCAGGAGATTGAGAAGGTGAAAGCCATCCAAGAGAGAGTGAGGACAAGCTCCATTGTAGTTTAGGCTGAACAGTGAAGAGTGCATTTAGTATTTTACATAGTGATATATATGTGCATTGTACAGTAGGTGTGGATGTGTTATGAGATGGGATACATATAGAACAGTTTTCGATTGAGTGTTGTAAAGCCGAAACCAAAGTAATTACAGAGCCAATTACGAACTAGAGTTCTGGATATGAATTTTGCTCAATGTGTCAAATTAATAACCTACATGTATACCTCATTTTTCTATGGGTTAATTTCGGATTTTTATCAGCCATTCCATCATATTCATAAGGTATCATTATACAGTATCCCTACAGAGTAGCATAAAGCTAAACGTAACCGGTTGACTTCGCACAAATTCCACTATGAAGTCAATAGTGTATATATGGTATTTTTTTAAATTATTTTCAAATATCAATTCTGCATCAAGTGAATAGTTGAATAGTAGAATATTTATTTATTTGAGCACAATAAAAAAATGTTTTATTTGTTATAGCAGGCTGCGTATTACAGCTTACAGCTGGCGGGGGCCTGCTTTTACTCCTCGCTCACACACTCCCCACTACATTACCTGTTTTGGACACACTACACTCAACTCATGGTTGATTTTTACAGAGGGAGGAAAACCGGAGAAAAACACTTGAATGCAAATAAGGAATCAACAACAAACCTAACTCACGTATGGTGCCCGAGTTGGGAATCGAACCTGGGACCGCAGTGGTGAGAGGTGAGTGTTTTACCACTGCACCAACCTGCATCCACAATCAAGGATAACTCTTGCTGAAACAAAAATTGATTGCTTGATGGACAAAATAATGTTTGATATTACATGTAAATTAGAATTTGATTGGCTGATAATTATTACAAAATATTTTTCACAGCCAATAGAAAAGTTAAGCAAATGTAAAACCAAAGCATTCACTTATTACTATCGACACTCAACCGAAAACCATTCTAAGAGGTATAATATAATTATTGGTTTGCAAGCAATGCCATGTTGGATGAGCTCAATTGACAAGATACACTAATGAGATATCTCTTGTCAATGATGTCACCTAACATGATACATGTACACAGACATTATTCAGGATTGTCACCAGGATTTGGGATCATAAGGTCAGACAAAGTCAGAAAACAAATGGGGAGAAATGTTGGAGACTCCAAGGGTGAGCATGTTTATATAATTTGTAACCCAGTGACTGACACCCAGTGGCTAATATAAATGTATGAGACAAAGGGACTGGGAGCAGTTCCATGGAGAAGGGGGGCTATTGGCTCCCCTACCCCCTATTTGAACCTCTGGTGACAACCCTGCATTACTGCTTGTTTTAATGTTAGGACAGCTAGCTTAACTTTAAGGGATCAAAAACGAGATGTAATACATTTATGTAAAAGAAAAATCTTTATGCAACAAAGTTAAATTAGTATGAAAAAAGCGATTCCTGGAAACCTTCATGACTTAAACGTTGTTAAAGGAAACCTCCACTGAAAAAAACAATGTTTGCTCTCAAAATTAATGTTATGGATGCATATGTCTAACATGGTCTATTGCTGTGTTTGTCTAGATGTCATTAATGGTCCACATAAGAACTCATTTGAATTTTCCGCACACAGCCGTCTTGAATCTTATGTCACATGGCTGCCTCTATTGTCAGAAAACAATAACTCTTTTGTTGTGAACAATAGGGGCAAGTACAGACTGTGTGGCAGTGCCCAGGAAATTGAAATGAGTTTGATGGACAGTAAAATAGGTCCATAAGTGACATCTCATGTGCAATTTACAGGACACAAAACACAGCTGCAATAAATTTTGTCATCCTGGAGGTTCCTGTAAAGAGCAGGTTATACTACTAATTACTTTTAGTATTATTGCTACACATGTTGGGTAAAATCGAAATATAAGGTATGAAAATGATCAGCCATTTCAAGCTGATCATTTTATGACTGATCATCAGTACAAATGTATGTAAGAATAAAATGGAATGTGTAATAATATGTTGGTGTGTGCAGATGAAGAAGAATAGGATAGAACAAGAAGTGTGGTCATTTCGAGGTTAAGAACAGTGACAGATTAAGGTTGCATGCACACATTACACCCTTTTCCATTTTTCTATACTATTGATTGACTTACACTGCATGCACAAGTGTAAGTCATAAAAACCATATTAAAGGTAAAGAATGAAGAAAATGTTAACCAGCTTCCTACTAACAATCTTGAGCTCCATCGCCTCCAGAGCTTTAGCATTAAGGGACAGATTAGCAGAGAACGGCAAACTTGATTCATAAGCAGGCTGTCACGAGGCAAGAAACAAACAAACGAACTTGGTTGATAGAGCTTTATGAGGTTATTTAAGGTTTTGATGTTATAATCCATTTAAGTTGTTATCATTGGTGTAAGGTGATTTTAAATCTTAGTAGTGTCTGTGTGTGTATGTTAGCTATGTCTGTCACAGTGTCTGTAATTATGGAATACATTTATGTACATTGTATGTGTTCCATCTTTATACGTGTACGTTAAGTTGTGGGTACACAAGCATTTTTAAATTGCACAGGCAATGCAACTTTCTGAAAAACTGTCTGGTCCCAATGTACAGTGAAAATTGCATGTGCAGCTACTCTTGCACAGGGAATGTGACAGCTAAAAAAATTCCAAAATTGTTGATTTTTGAGGACAAAAAAGTTGGACTTAATTGTGACACATACATCATAAATTATGTATGTAGCTATTGTAACCTGCAACATGACAATATCTAGCATGACGTATCTAGCCAATAAGAACTAGCAAGTACAAAATCGAGGTAATGATTGTATCCAGTCTTCCATGTTTCACATTGTCAGCCTTCTTGCCAGCATTAATGTCCCCAAAGTTTGTCATCTGTGTAGCCACCACCGCACACTGACAACGCAACAGCTTTTTTACAAAGTTGCATTGCCTGTGCATGCACAAAATTGTTTGTGCAGCCATGGCATTAGTAATGTGTGCTTTCTGTTTGTTCATAGTGAACATGTACAATGTATAATATGTTCATCTCATGGCTTCCTGCTAGGTTCCATCAAACCACTATACATGGATACAATAGGCAACTACAACTGTAGTTCCTGTAAAAACTAGTGTTGGTCTGCATCGGCGGGGAAGATAAACACCGGTATGTAATCAACCAAAGTCGATTGAGGTACATGATGTATGCTAACTGCCGTGAAAAGCGAGTAGCAGCTGACATTTCGAGCGCTAGCCCTTCATCAGGGCAAAAGAGGGAATTGTGGGTGGGGAAACGGTTTATATAGTGTAGAGTACATGATTACTGCTGAGGAAACGTACTCGGATCAATTGGGATCAAATTCCACTATACTATACATAGAACTGTGGCAAATACAATTAAGTGTTTAAAAGTACAGCATTTTATATTCCACTATACATGGAACTGTGGCAAATACAATTAAGTGTTTAAAGGTACAGCATTTTATATTTCATGCAAAAATACCAATAAATAAATATATAAATTATTTTGGTCTCTATGGTTTCTATCAAATTGGCAATTTTTTTATTTCAGTAATTTATTTTTCAATGAAATTTTTGAGTGAAAAACAAATACATCAATCTGAAAGTATAGTGTAGCATGTTACTAATTTGGCCAAAACCTTTGTATTATAAGAAACCCTAGCTTTGATCCCCAAACAAGATCAAAACACTATGATTTCTGTTTTGGTTTATGGGTTACGGCTGCTTTTTTTGTGTTTTCCTTCGGAAGCCCCTACATAAGACACTGTGCAATGGAATAAATTATCATACCAAATATATGTCACCTCTTGTATTACTTACAGTGTCATCAATGACTTCACTTTCATTCTCAGTAGCTGGTGGCGCACTGTACAGTTCACTGGCAACCATGAGTCTAAGGGACTCATCAGTCATCAATCGACGCAGACGTTTTGACGTCAACCAGCCAACACCATCTCCCTTCATCACATTACGCAGTATCTCCTTAAGGAATTGTTGGTTGTCACTGTATGGAAATTGGTAGGGAAAATGAGGACCCAAACTACTCTCGAATGACATCAATTAAAGTGTATACAACACTGCAGGGCTATGCACAGTCGTTCTACAGCGGTCAGAGTACTTACAGTAGAGGTCAGAGTACTTACAGTAGCGGTCAGAGTACTTACAGTAGCGGTCAGAGTACTTATAGTACTAGTGGTAGTTCAACAAGAGGCAGTGAATGGGACCAACGAGGGGAGAGGAACATAGTGTATGAGCCCAAATATGTTATCATTAAAATTGCAATTGATTCTACATCAACTAAATAGTTGATTTGAGTGTTGCAACTATTGAGTTAAAGGTTCGTATTTCGAATATGCTAATGATGTGACATAAAGGTTTGTATAATAAATTAATTATTCCCTGTTTGACATCACATCATTAACCCTTGTCCTGTCACTTATACACCAGTAGACACCCCCTCACTGCCAGTTTCTTTTACAAAATCAGGCAAAATACATTAGTCGAAATTCTACAATTCATGAAAAATTATGAATTCAACATATCACATTAAAACTATACTGTTATGAATCTGCACTTAAATGCTATCTATTTATCCTACTCTGGTTGCCATGATTATATGGCAATCAGCTTAAAATAAGTGGCTCTCAGTTGTACACAATCCAAATTTTGCCGAGCATATTGCCATGTCGGAAACCACGAGACATGTGATTTGCAATCTTTGTTGTTATAATGAAAGTGAAGCCCCAACTGAATCCAAAACTCATCTTTTTCCATAGAATATCATTTAAAACTTCATCTAAACATTAAAAAGCACTTTTGATGGTCAGGCTCTTCCATAAAACAGCAACAAAAAAAAGAAGAAATGTACCAGAGTTTATCTGCTGAAATTTGGCACCATGCAGCCATGTACATGCAAGTTGTCAACTTAGAAAATCATTTCTAGAACTTTTATTCTCATAATTGTGTTCATAAAATTTATGAAAGTAATGTACGAGAGTTTTTTATGTCTCAAACGTTTATAACTCCAAGTAAACTGGTATTGATATGTACATGTAGTTGTGCCAAAGTATATGCTTCCGTACTTGTAATTCATTCAAACTCCTGCTTGCATTTCATTGCCATTTGCCTCTTTGTTCTGACTGTGCTTTTGAGGTCCTGATTTTCTCTAAAACCTGCTGCTTCTTCATGTATTTCTTCTTGACATGATCTTTCAAACTTTACTCATCAAATAAGGTGCACCAAAATTAGAAACTAAGGTAAGAAAAGTCATTTTAGTCAGTCTGATTGTGTAAACAAATTTGTTGAGCACCATCACAAGTAGTGAGAAGTTTGCATTGCTAATTCCTCGCCTCAAGTCGCATGGAAAAAATCTGAAAAATTATTGGCTAATAGGTCTGTTATGGAACTATGGAATTATTGAAGCATCTGGTCGCGGTCAACGGTCATTGGATGCGGTATTACATGTAACTCATCTTTGGCAGGACGAGGGTTAACATATCCGAAATATAAACCTACATGTATTATAACTCATAGATGCAACACTCACATCAAGAACTATTTTATTATAATTCAACTATTTACCTGATGTAAAATTGATTTTAATGGAAACAAAATATTAGGTTCGTATATGCATGCACTTTAGCAAAATTAATAGAAAATGGTTCTGGAGTAGGGCATGATTTCGATATACATGTACAGTAGAAGTACGAGACTGCACATGCTCATTGATTTCTCTCAGTTTCTCTCATTATTTTGATATTGATTTTCAACATAAATTGAGACAGAGAACGAACCACAACGAAAAAATGTCATTGGAACAGATAACACAATTATTGAAGGCTGCTTTACCTGGTGCATGGAATAGAGTACAGATTTTCAGATTCAGGTGTGAAAAAGGGTATCAAAATTCATATACATTGTAATTATTTTGGTCTAAAACAGGGTCAGGTTTTGGGACCTGGGTAGCACACCCCACCCAGAATTCCAGAGAATTTGAAAAAGAAATTCAAATTGAAAGTTTACTGTACCTTTGTATGGACTTCTCCAGTGATGTCTGTTTAGCTAAACTTGGTCTTCCAGAATGTTTTTCAGTACCAGTATTTCTCTGTCGCATGCCTATATAACAATAAACATAACAAATGGACATATGATTACAGTTTGGTTAATATTACCTCAAAGCCAATTTACATGTACAGTATTACATACATTAATAAATTGTACAATCGACTATTGTGGAAATGAAACCAAATGGCACATAATCACTGTTCAACGTTTCATGCTGTGCAACAGTGATCACCACTGTTATTTAATATTATTATGCTTTACCACTCAAAGGTGGAGAGAGAACCTCAACAGGCTTTGAGGCCAGGTTTGGAGGGCTCTGAGGGCGTACAATTTAACGTTCTTAGCCGAGAAGATGTCTAATTTGCAGATTGAGAATGAAATTATTTCGGACAGTACATTGTGCTATTGTTCTTTGTTTATTCAGTATCAAACCAAAACTTTCAGCTAAATTCCCATTGGCTGAAATCATTTCACATGGGATAGTTGGTGTGACATGTCCAGAAACAAGGGAATCAGTGTGGTCTGGCATGGTAGAGTAATGAACTGTGTACATGTATGTACCAACATATCTGACTTCATAATTTGGCTTATGATTTATTTGTACTTGATCAAATGTTTTCCTTGTATGAGACTAAAACCACTTTAAAGTCACAGTAAGTCCAGCAGTGTTTGTTACCATGGAGACCACATACATGCACCGTTTGGGCAACTGTCTAGATGAATGTCTATCATTTTGTATAAAAGACACTTTACTGGTTTTCATAGTATTTGATTGGTTAATTTTGACAAGTTGTCAAAGCTGAGATGGAGGGCATTTATACAAAGCACAATAGGGCTGTTGCAGGTGTTCCTTTCCCTCTCTCGTGCATTATGTGCCCCCTTAGTCAGATTGGCACTTTATGACTGAGCTAACTGGGAGGTTGTTGAGCATGAAAATGTTTTGCGCAGCATGGAACTGAACAAAATACAAACTGCTGGCCATGGTTTTCCTACAATTCTTTGTAAACTTTGATATTCATTTCTTCAAACTCTGCTGGTATACATTTTGGGATTGATAATCTTCTGCATCATCCTCCTCCATCAGTCTGTCTTTTAGCATGGCCTCTTTGAAAATATTGTGTACAGATATAGATATTTAATAATATTAAATTAATAATAATAATTATTATTTATAATACTTATACTGAAAGTTTGTTTCATAAATGTAAGTAATATTATTTTATAAAGTGCCATATTCCATTAATTGTCCAATATGGCACTTTACATTACTATTATTGTACATTAACTGAGAATGCACCTGAATTATATTGAATATTCTAAAACAATATACAAAAATAGAGATAATGAAAATAAAAAAATAAATTTAAAAAATGGATAGATTTAAAAGAATTAAAAATATATTATATTATACATGTATGGTCGTGATTACAATAATTATTATTTGTAAGCTTGTTTAAAAAGAAATGTCTTATCAACAGAAGAGCTGTGTCTAATGTCCAGTGGCAGTTCGCTCCAATGTTTTGGAGCAGATACAGTGTAGATACATGTAGCTAGTAAATAGCTTGAGGATGGAATATTTTGCCAATAAATACTACAATGCAAGATATGAACTTGTATAAATTTATCAAATCTATCTGCAAGAGAAATACAATGATGCAATGTACATTGTGTATTTAAAACTATAATTCCAAAGAAACATTTCACTTTGTTTGTACAGTAATTAATTATTACAGTGTGACTACATCAACCTTTGACAACGAGACATTAAAGTGCCTGTGAACAATAAATTTGTATTTTAGATATCAATTCTAAATCAAGTGAATAGTAGAATGGTAAAATATATTTTGCTTTGAATGCTGTGCCGCTGATTTAAAGAGGTTTTAATATCCAAAATGCTAATTACATGATGCCAGGGGAGGTATCTGCAATCATTTCTTAGTGGTTGTGAATGGGCGTTTCTACTGATATAGGAAAACAAATTTCTAACATCATTTTATTTCAACCATGGGTACAACACTGATAATTTGAAGAAAAAAATGAATTGTAACAAAATATTTTGTATAATAATTGATGCCTCCCCTGATATCATGTAATTAGCATTTTGGATATTAAAACCTCCTTAACTCAGCGGCACAGCATTCAAAGCAAGATATATTGTACCATTCTACTATTCACTTGATGTAGAATTGATATCTAAAATAAAACAAATAAGGTTCATAGGCACTTTAAACACAAATTGCAAAATGAAAATAAAGCATTCGAAAGTATAAATCCCAGTACATCTATGTAATTTTCTTCATTCAAGAGACTTTGACTTCAGAGCTACATGTACGTGTAGTCCACCAAATGTGCCTTTTACTGGATCGAAGCTCGAGCAGGTTGAAATACTATTGTCTTGTAATCAATACTGATTGCTGTTAAAGTGCAAAGCAACATTGTGCTATTTAGCGTGGTATTTAATCGCTTGTGGAGGAACATAAACATAAACGTAACGGATCTGTTAGGAGCAACCAAACTTGCAAAAGCAATGGCCAGTGCTTACTTTCTTTTGGTTTGGTGTAATATTTATAGCTAAGTATTTCTTTTTAATGTAATTTCCAGACCTTATGTTCGGTAGATGTTCTCGCAGATAAGCCGCACCCCCGATTTTAAACGAAGATTTCGGGTAAAAAGGTGCAGCTTATCCGTGAGTGAATAACGGTATATCATTCAAGAAATTTGGATACATGTACATGTAATATGGGAGTGAACAATAATGTATTACTGTCTAATCCATAATACAATACCTGGGAAAGGAAAGAATGATTTGTCATCAGGTGCAGCCAGCTTGCTAGTCAGTTGTGAGCTGAGATTACTGACTCTCTTGGCATATCCCTCAAGGGATGGCTTCTCTTCTGTCTCTTGTTTTGCCATCTTGGCGACATTGATTGTTGTGTTCTTTAGACTGTTCAGAAAACCAGCTGGATAAAACAATAATTAACAAATACAATGTAGAAGATGTTGATCTCTATATTTGTTCTAAAACAATGCATGCTCAACATCCTGAAGAGCTGCAGATGCACAAATGGAATATGAATGCATACAGCAGCTTTTAAAGACCTCAAAAGTGCATTATTATTTTATAGGATATACTCAGGAAAACCATCCTCTACTTATTTTATAATATAAAATTTGATCCACATGAAAATAAATGATCAAGCATGCATCTATAATAAGAAAATAATGCATGTTCTGCTCACATCTTTTATCCAACGAAATTGGGCACTCTAAAGATGCTCCTGTCATTTATATTATAACTGATTTATCAGTAAATCATAGTTGACTTATGGTGACCAGGGGCGGATCTAGGAAATGCAGAAAGAGGGGGCCGTAAAAGTGCAGCATAAGTCGAACCTTGCACTGTATAGGCGTGGCCCCCTCTAAATCTGCCCCTGGTGAAATGAATGTACAATGTACATGCATTCATGAACATGTAGTTACAATATTACAAATCTATCATTATGAGAACTAATCACTGGTGTCCTTATGTAATATTCAGATCAGGGAATCAATTCAGAGGATTGTCCGAGTCCCAGCACAATAAACAGCCTACATGTACATGTAGCTGGTATTCATGATGGTAAACTGCAATCCATATCTCAAGACCTCCCTTGTGAAGTGCATTTCAATATACTATTAATATAAGAATGAATATTACCTTAGTTTACCTTTTTTATCTCTTATTAGTTACCAAAAAATAACCTGTCACTTCGTGCCAGAATTAATAAAAATACAAAATAACATGGTTGAAACTCTAGCATTGAGGTATATAGAAACTCTGCAATGGCTATTGACTAAATTGATGTGAAAACAGTTCATAGCCAACTCTTTTCACATCAATTTAGTCAAGAGCACCGAAAGAGGATAATATTTATGAGATACATGTAATGAAGGTTAGTATTACGTACAAGCACCTACCCACAACAGAGACAGTATCTGGACTGGCAACTGGTTTCTCTGCCTTTGAAACCACTGCAGTTCCAGTTGAACCTGATATAAGAGAGTTCTCCTGATCTGATGTACATGTCCTCTCGCTGTCATCTGTATCTGATGTATGTTGTTTCCTTTGCTCCATTTCAGGTGAGGGAGGGTTTGACACTGAGTATACCAACTCTTCTGTTTGCTCATCTTGTACAGAGTATGAGTCGCTGCTGAGAGAACCAGCAGCTGAATCTGTTGAGGTGGTTGTCTCTGACTCACTGCTAGATCTGCAAGGCAAAGGAGGAAACTATAGTTCGATTCGAATCTTAAGATCAACACAAATCACGTAATTATGCAGTGGAGTGGTTCTAATTAGCCAGTTCCACAGTCTACTTTATTTTCTCTACATCCAACTTCCCTAAAATTAAACATGATTTTGAGTAAGATCAGAATCACAGTAACTGAGTAATCCAGGGCACAAAAAATATTGTGCCCAACTACATGTAGTAAATTTTCACATTGGACAAGTACTTTTTGTCAGTCACTAGGTTGCTAGAAGTTGTCATGATTGAATCATTTGGGCCAGTTCAAAATTGGATCTGGAAGTATAAAACTCAAGAAAGGGCAATCTGCAAATTATTTTTTTTAGAGCCCTGTAATGTTTCCTTACAAATGTATAATTAACAAGATGCTCATTACATATTCAACTAATCTAGTGAGATTTGATTGGCTACCACTTGACAGCACAAACAACAGACAGTGTTTTGATTATGAACTAATTTCTATTTTCCTTTGTGTACTGAATTGTTATGCTTGTTTACTTACCCAAGGAGAAATGACATTTAGTTTTTAGCACTGCCTTCCACTATTTTTAAGTAGGAGGTAACCACATGGCCAAATAGCTCAGAGTGTTGGTCATGAATGCAGTGGATTCAAATCCCAACCATGTCCTTGGGCAGGGACATAAAAGCTGCTGGCCTTGTCTCCCAACACTTTAACTTCATAAATGGCAGACTTAAAAGATGCTGCTGTGCTATTCAAAAGAGAATTTCTACCATGTCCTTGGGCAGGATGTTAAATAATTATTGTATACCTCCTAATTAATTAATTACTGTAATTAGATTATATTAGCTAGAGGACTACATTGTACATGTACAAATCCTCAATCTGAGAAGTACTAACAGTGATAAAATGCCAGTATGACATGTGGGATGCAGTCCAGGCTTTACTTCCTAGCAAGATTAACACTCAAGGACTTTCCGAGGTAATTCCTTTCAAAACATTCTTGACCACAAAGTGGTTACCCCACTTCTTATAGAATTGCACTGGCTGCCTATTGAGCAGCATATAGAATTTAACGTATTACTGTTTACTTATAAGGTGATGAATGCTACTGCTCCTCAGTACTTGTGTGATTTATTAGAGCCTTATGCTCCACAACGCAGCCTAAGATCTACATCGAAGTTAATTTTACAGGCGCCAACTTTTAATCTTAAATCGTACGGCTATAGAGCCTTTTCTGTATGTGCGCCAAAGCTATGGAACTCATTGCCTTTTCATATTAAATCTAGTCCTTCAATACAGCTATTTAAGAAGAGTCTTAAGACATACCTTTTTAAGAAAGTTTTTTATTGATTTTTCGGATATCAGCAATTTATTGTAATTTTTAATCATGGTTTTTAGCTTAATGAACTTAATTTTTTAAAATATTACTGTATTTGTAACTTTGTAACTTTTAAATTAGATGTAGTTTTTAATGAGGTGTAAAGCGCTTTTGGACTTGTAGGAAAAGGCGCTATATGAATGTAATTATTATTACCACAAAGTGCAACATCACTAGACCTTCCAGTGTGCACATAAATGACCCTGAAATCACCAGTTTGATTTACTTTCTTCAGCTTTAATTCAATTGGCATCAACCTTTACGACAAAAGTTCTCCACATACCAAAATATCCTATTAATGATTTTTGTTTTTCAATAATTTGTAATGTACATGTACATGTATTTTGGCAGGAAAATAAAGTCATGAAGTTGGTGCCAATTCTTAACTTTGCCATTGTGAGATATTTGATGATTGCTTCTGAAAGAACATGTTGAGAGACAAAACTGAAGAGATAACTGAAATATCATCATTCAATCGAAAGACAATTTTATTTTATTTTGAAATTTCTGCCATTTTGATACTAACAATAGCACAAAATAGCGGAAATTAAAAATTAAAAAAACACATCACACATAATGAATTCAATACTTACTTGATGAGAGTATCACTGACAGATCGCATTCTACTCTTGTTATTTTCAGATGGGACCCCCAGAAACTGGCTGTAAGGACTGGCAGAGAGGGAATCTGGCAATGAGAATGATGCTTGAACATGTGGTAGAGGAGATGATGACCGTACTGGTTTAAATGGAGGCACCTGAGGGCCTACTGGAGTTGTTCCATTAATCTCACCACTTATCATCTGCTGAACAAGATCACTGACAGAGCTGTAGCAGCTACTACTATCATCATCTTCCTCATTATTGGGTGTGTCCTCCTCCTCGTCAAAGATTAGACTAGGCTCATAGTCCATATCTATCCAAGGCTCAGAGCACAGCTTGGAGTCCTTGTCATATACTTGGTAGAAAACTGTTTCTAGGTCGCTGGAGTACCATTTGGGTTTATCCCCTACTGTCTGGGGATCATAAAATCCTAAAAAAACAATGTGCCAATACAATTAAATACACAACCTAATATTATTTTTTATTTAAAAAGTGAGCTAGTATTACTTTGTTTCAATTATTTCTAGTTAGAGGACTGCAATAATTAGAAGAGACTTGAGCAATATATAAATTCTGGAGTTCTCGAAAGAGTATCAAATGAACACTGTTGAAACAAAAAGTTATGCGTTTTCCATTTATCAGTTTGGACTGGGCGGATGGGTTCATTTTCATGTTGTGTTTTTGCAGAAAACAGGCAAATTGTTTGCGACTGCACATATTTTCATGTGCAGTTATTGTATTTTGTAAATAAGACTATTGTTTTATGCCGTAGTCTAATGCTGTAATCCTTAGATGTTGCCATCATGGTTTCTTAATAATAAGGTCCCTAATTGAATGTATAGTTCTCCTCCCTGAGTAAGACCTGTCTGTCCTGAGCCAGTTATTAGAACTGATGCATACCATTTGAGAACTGGCCGATCAGACCAGTCAGTTCATGTAAATGAAAAGCATTCTTCATAGTTGTAGGTTGAATGTTAAGAGTCAGATAAAGACATACAGTGCTTAATTAATATCTCATGTTACTTAATGCAAATCCCCAGCAACTGAATATATAAAAGAGTTAATGATTGCTCCCTGCTAGAAACCACCTACCTTTCTGGATCTTGAGAAACACTGTGTTGGTTGGGCACACATGCCACTCAGCAAAATACTCAAGGGACTAAGAAAATGAATAATATTTTACATTTATCATGTGTTTATTAAAACAATGAACAGAAGAAGTAAATAGTTATAAACAATCATGTTTTGATAAATGGGATTATTGGCTACTTCTTTTGTATTTACCACTTATCCAACAGATGCATATGTTACAGGTCAAATTTATTTTAACCTAGGTAATTTTTGCAACCTGTCAAGCTTATTTTTTGCAGCCTAGATTATTTTTGGCAACCTAGGTTATTTTTTGGATTCGCTTAGTATTTTTTACCTAAATTCTTAATCATAGTCAGAACCAGATCAGATCAGATCCACTAGTGATTGACAGAACATATTTGTTTCACTTGTATTGTATGTCCAATGGGGTACTGAGTTTGTGTCACCAATTTTGTGCACAGTTTTAGGGAGCACGTCCAAATATCGGGCGGAAATCCGATTATCGGAATCGGATCCGATGCCCTTTCCGATACTTGAGCATCGGGAAAATGTAGAGGTACTTTCAAGTCTTGTCCGATTCCGATCGCAAATATTCCGATCCGATCCGATCCGGTCCGATTGAACAATTTAACAGTGACTTGTTCGGAACTCACATCGATCTGTCCGATTTCCAAGTTGCTCTATTAAATTTTTGTAAACATGATTTACGCCATCATGAGTTTACATAAACCCAAGTTCAACTCAGTGGAGCCGAACTCAATTGTCGTGCTGCTCAGGCAGCGATCCCACGCTTTGGAAAACAACAAACAGAAAGACAGACATGAAGAACTACATTTTTATTCGACCCGATAGAGCAACGGACATTGCATTGCATTTCGAAGAAATTTCGGCAAGCGTACGTGTTCATTGCACAATAATATTTCGTATTTTAACCTTTCTTCCACCAGGATCGATTTAACGCGTGACAAATTCGAATTCATGACAAACAGTTTTACAAAGTACAGCTATACAGTAAGATGGTTTATAATAAAAGTCCCCGTCAATTATGAACTGTCACTGAACCAGACGCGTGTCTCATTTCTGACACAAATACCGTGGGAGCGCAATTAATTTCCATTTACGCGAACTGACTGATCTGATCCGATGCATTTAAAGCTCTTTTAATTCAAAAGGAATTGCACTTTCCCAGTAGAAGTTTTCTGGTAAGAGTATAGAAGTTTTTTGCACATCTTGATCAATATGACAAACGTTGCTTCAAAACTCTGTTGATCGATGTTCTGTAAAATATCAGACTGACACGTTCACGCCTGACTGATTTGCACGTGGAAATTCAGACTCCAAGAAGAGTTGAGATTTTTATACGCAAACATTTACAATGATTTCTGCCGAAACCTTTTAATACTAGCAACAAGACAAGTATCTGCCGTAAATGTGAAACTACACTGAAGCAAAAGTTTATTTGGTGTTATGCTTTACGCTCAGCGAGTGAGTCAAGCTTTAAAGCGGGCCACATACCGCCGGTCTGGGAACTATTAGCGAGCAGCCGTTGTTTTGTTTATTTTACGGCTCACGATATTTCATGCTGCATGGTCCGAATTTACTTGAAAACTTCATGCAATGACTTTTACAAAGACCTGGAAGGCTGACGGATCTGAATATTATTGATACGGTAACTTTTACAAAATTGAACACTTCCATTCCTTTCGTATATTACCCTTCCGGCCTTCGATTCAAACCGGGTTCAAAGCATCAGATTTCTATTCTTAGCCTGATTATACTGACTGAACTGAAGTAAACTCTACAGTTGTCTTCCTGTACCGTTCGAAAATGAGCCGAAAAGTTCAGTTAGTCAAAGACCAAATAAAGTTTACAACTCAGGTTGGTCGAATTGACCGAGTGGATGGAAATTACGAAGCGACATTTCGAAGAAGCGAAGTTTCGTGCGGGCTTCCTTATCGTCAGCTAGCTAATGTTGGTGTACATATCATGTGTCCTATCTTTAATGATGCTACACTATGAAGAAATTTAGAGAAGTTGGGGAAGCAAAGAAAAAAAGTGTCAATATCAAAACTAAAACAACGACCATTGAAGTAGCAAGAAACTGGCATATTTCCACGCCGCTTGCGGAGCTAACAAACATTTCGATCTACAGTACACTGTTTTAAATCTCCTACATGTACATGTATCTATCATTAGTCCGTGTTTTAGTAAAGTTTTAATTAACTTTCATTAGGATTTTAATAATGCCCCAGCTATTTGCAATCGCTTCAAAGTTCGTTTGGTTGCTTATTAAGCGAATGCAGAAAACCGTGCTTTTCCTAGCGCGTAGCGATCAGGTTTAATGGGTTGTGGTGGCGGCTGCATGCAGTACTGAACAAGGTCATCTGACAGATCAAAGACTGATACATATTTCCGTTCCGATTCTTCCGATTCTTTCGGTACCGATACTGTACTTTATATTTCCGATTCCCATTCTATCGGCACCGATTCAATCGGGTGGACCTTCAGTGACATCGGAATCGGATCTATTACCGAATGATCGGAATCGGTCAGGACCGATTCCGATATTTGGACGCGCTCCCTTAGTGAAATACCAAGCTATTACAAGGTTTTTACTACACATGTGCAAATGTGGACTAGGTACTTAAGTACTGGGTACTTACATGTACATGTAAGTAGCACTATCATACATGTATATAGTAAATGAGTTAGCCTCCTCTGCAGGCACCTCTACAAGTATAGGACCGCAAGTGTATAGCCCTTTCTGCTCATCAGTATTAGGCCAAAGCCAAATATACCAGTAAATATTCTTATGAAATGAAGAAATAGAAATTGTTGTATTGTGCTTGCCTTTGCTGGTGAAGCCTCCACCATCTTGGATGTTTCCATGTAGGTATGACTAATGTTTTGACATGTGACTTATGGGTGATATACTGCCCTGTGATTGGATAATACCACATTTGTGGTATTATCCAATCACAGGGCAGTATGTCACCCATAAGTTAGCCTCATTTGTGGTATTATCGGCATAATGTTACTATAATCCGTTCTAGTAATACATTTTATAAAAAAATATGTTAGCTGACACTTTCACTAAATCTGTAGTTTGAGTTTGTAGAGTAACCATCAGGTCTTGTAGGTGAAGTCACTTGACACCATAAATTCATATTATCAGATTAGATTTACCATCATACAGTGTGTTTTCTCATCCCATAACTTACCTGTGATTCAGCCAAAGCATTAACGAAATCTGAAGACTTGGGCCTTGATTTTAGGAAGGGGCCTTTCTGGAGAGCAACAACTGGTCGTGGAAATAATCTGAGTGTCCGTGTGTGTTCATGCATGCCATACAGTACAGTAGGTGACATGAAGAAATTCACCATAGCAACTCGAACGGCAACATCGACAGCATCAACGTCATTACCATATACCAGATGCTCACAAGGGTGCATGTCATCTAGGTCCTTCTCAAAATTGCCAGGGTCTGCGATAATGTCACGGGGTTCCGAGTCATCAAGGTTTCTTAGTGTTTGCGGTGGCATGCTTAATGCTTGTAGAGCCTGAAGCATAATATAAGAGCTGAGTCGAACAAAGGCCTAAGTGACGATTTGACTGAGTGACAATCTTTTTACAGTCGTTTCAATATTTTGAAGTTGATTACAGATAACTCTTATATGTGATAATGCTCATAATTTATGATATATAAAAACACAGGATTGGATTGTTTACACCCCCCCCCCCCCTCTCCTATTTAATAGGCCTTTTTTTCCACTCACCCCAGCCCTTCAATTACAGAAACATTGTAATAATCTACTGGTAAAAAAGACGCCTCCTGAGAAATAACATAAAAAATATTTTTAATGTCTTAATTTGCTACTTCTTATGTGATTGTATAATAACATTTCAGATGTTAAACACTTGAAAACCTTTTCCATGATGTAGATAATAGCCAATCAATGGGCTACAAGTATTTCCCCGGGTGTTTTTAACTTTGGAAAGCTGTAACAAGCTTGTGACCTAGATCCATTGGTTAGGTCATGTTAGATCATGCTTGTCCTTTCTATAATACTGTCAGGCCCTGCCATCTAAAGAACATCTCTGAAGTGTGCTCCTAATATTCTGCTTGATTTTATCAGAGACATGAAAACTGGTAACGATCGAGGCCTCAGTATTTAAACATGTACATACCAGTTTTAGGTGCCTTATTAAAACTGGTCCCTCCTCGTCTGGAAGGTCTGGCAGTTCATCAGCTGACAAAGGAACAGTCATCTGAAAACAACATAACCAAGTTATTCATGAGGAAAAAGTCAGTTACAGTAGCTACATGTCTGTACAATGGTATATGAGTACATGATATGTTAGATGTACAGGCATGAGCTACATGTACATGTAGGCTAGAAAAGAATAGTTCTGATCACAATACGTCATCGAGCCATCACTTTTTAACCAATGAAATTGATTTCCGGTTTTCGGAGATTATACATAACTGTCATCACGAGTTGTTGGCCTCCTTTTCTCTACCCCGTCTTCTCTTCTTTAGAGCCTGATACTCAGGTTACGTTTGTCATGAAAGACATGCAAAACTTTTATACTTGTACTAGAAAACTTCTACTGGGAAAGTGTAATTCCTTTTCAATTAAAAAAAGCTTTAATGCGTCGAATTAGATCAGTCAGTTCGTGTAATTCGTAAATGAAAGTGCCCTAATTGCACCCCCGCGGTATTTGTGTCAGAAATGAGACACGTGTCTGGCTGACAGTTCACGGTTGACAGGGACTTTATATACATGTAAGAATTTACCAAAACCATCTTACTGTAGGTTTGTGAACGACTTTCGAAGCCGTGTAAACGACTTTCGAAGCCGTGTAAACGACTTTCGAAGCCGTGTAAACGACTTTCGAAGCCGTGTAAACGACTTTCGTAGCCGTGTAAACGACTTTCGAAGCCGTGTAAACGACTTTCGAAGCCGTGTAAACGACTTTCGAAGCCGTGTAAACGACTTTCGAAGCCGTGTAAACGACTTTCGAAGCCGTGTAAACGACTTTCGAAGCCGTGTAAACGACTTTCGAAGCCGTGTAAACGACTTTCGAAGCCGTGTAAACGACTTTTTAAACCGTGTAAATGACTTTAGAAGCTGTGTAAATGACTTTTGAAGCCATGTAAATGACTTTTGAAGCCGTGTACACAACTTTCGAAACCGTGTAAACGACTTTCGAAACCGTGTAAACGACTTTCAAAGCCATGTAAACGACTTTTGAAGCCATGTAAACACCTTTGAAGCCGTGTACATGAGTTTTCAGGTTGTGTAAATGGTTTTCTAACCCGTTTACACGGATAACAAATGGCTTAGGACGTTAAACGGAAAAAGGTTATTGTACGTTTTCTCGCGTAAGGTCACATTGTTGTCCCGAGGGTGGGGAATTTGACATTTTTTGGGAGAAAATGTCAAATCCCCACCCCTAGCCCCTCCCCGGGATTAACATTGATAGATGCATTACAATGGTGGAAGGAACTGTGAGGGGGAGTGTTTGAAGAAAACAATGCAATCAATGAACTTAGGCCTGTTAGTGTGTATAACAAATGCACACTAAATACATGTATGTACATGTGAGCTAAAATGTTGCTTACCGGTTGCTACTGACACCTCTCATAATAATGATCTCATAATTATTATTATTATTATAATAATAAGATTTTGAAACACTGTATCACGGAACCTGAAACAACCATAGGAGCTGATCAAAGTCAGGACCTGGCTAAGCCACAGATCAAATTGAAATCTAAAGTGTTGGTTTTTGTGGAGGGAGGAAAACTGGAGAACCCAGAGAAAAACCCTTGGAGTAAGGGTGATATACCCACAAACTCTACTCACATGCGGAATTGCGATGGGAATCAAACCTGGGTCACAGAGGTGAGAGGCAAAGCACTTATGCCATCCTGGGTCCATTAAATCTAATTATGCAATGTATGTACGGCATCATGCTTGAATTAATTTTAAGCAATAATGATAACTATTTGTGAAAGTACTTAGCACAGGGTTTTCCACGCCTTTTAAAAATTCTCTTATTTTCTCTAAAACTTGTTGAATTTGACTAGTAACTATTATATCTTATAGTTTTTAATGCACATTCATATTATAATTATGATTATAGTGTCATAATTGAGGGGAGTGATAAGTGCTTTGCTTTTCACCAGAGTTTGAGCCCCACCCATAACCACGCCGGGCACAAATGATCGTAAAAATGGCGGGTTTTATATATATTTAAAAGTTTTCAACATAGAAGAATGAATTTTGGTAGGTGTATAAAGGAGTGTAAACAAAACATAGTCTGATAAGTTAAGCTAATATAGCCATCATTATGACGTCACAATGACGTCATATATCCTTTTCTAATAGGTTTCTTATAAATTTGTATTACCTCTAAAAACGTTTTATTATATCTTTTTTCAATCTCTTGTTCATGAGAATGGAATAATCGAAAACCCGTTACCGATCGGTTGAAGTAAACGAAAGTTATTAAAGTTTGAATTTTGCTAATTTTCCCGCCAAAGATTGGCGGGAAATAAATAGCATAAAACCATTTATGAAAATGTTGCTTGTTTTAACTTTTACAGTTCGAAATACTGGTGCATCATATTTCGCACAATAATAGAGCTCTTTAGTAGTAACAACGTGTTCTTTTTAGAATTTTGATTTTTTTGAGTATAACAGCTTAGAATTGAAGCCCCATTTTTTGTATACGTCATTATGACGTCATAAGTATATTTGTGTACCCTCAGAAAATAGCCAGTTCAATATTTTTGGAATGTTATCAATGAAATGCATTTGGCTAACACTCAGAAGTCATAGTATTCTCTTTAATAATATTTTTATACTCGGCAATCTGATTTAAGCTTGAAGTATGACGTCACTAATAATGACGTCATAAAAACAGTAAATCGTCCATAACTTTGAATATGTTTATCGTAGAAAGTTCAAATTTTCGGCAATTTAATATATTTCATAAAAGCGTTCTGATGACGTAATATTTTTGAAACGTGTTTTAAAGGTTAATTTTCACCAAAAAAGGAGGCATCCCTTATGACGTCACAACAACGACACAATACAGAAACAATTGTCCCGAAAAATGTAGTCTTACTTTGTTACCAACCTGCCAACATTTCGTCGAATTTAGAGTAGAAGTAAGGAAATGGCGTTACTTTTACGTTTTATGTTACACTCAACCCCGCCGTTTTTACGGTTATTCGTGCCCGGCGTGAACATGTGAGTTAATGTTTGTTGGATTATAACATACTCAATAAAATATCTGAATTCTGATTGAACTGCTCAAGACATGCAATACTGGGATTTATAGGCATTGAGTGATATTTTGAAAGTTCTCAAATTGCACTCACCTAAAGGCTTGTGCAATTATTAGAACTTTCAAAATATCACTCAATCCCTATAAATCCTGTTTAGCACTTGCATTCATGCAATTTCCTCTACATATCGCCCTTGCTCTGCACATATTTCTTTGGATTCTCTGGTTTTCTCCCTCCACAAAATCCAACATGCTAAATTTCAATTCATCCTGACCCTGATCAGACCTTATGGTTGTTTCAGGTCCCATTAAAATGCAGTGTTTCTTGTTACGTTAATGTACATATACCTTGTTGGAGTCTAAGTCAACCACCCACACATCACCAGGCATCTGAAAGTCTTTGGACTTGTAACGGAAGAAACTTGCTGGAACTCCAATCACATAGGGTGTGGGTGCTAAGAGGAGCTGCTCGGCATTGTACATGCATGTTGGCAATAAGGGAATGATTGGAAACATGTACTCGAGAGGGTACAGGAGTGATGTGAGGGCCATAACGCTCATCGTAAGGGCATTATAGTCACGAGATTGGATAACAACCTAGAATAAAAAAGTAATACAAATTTAAATATTTTAGTTCATGATAGGTTTGTTAGTCAAGAGCAGATTTCATGTGGTACAAAATATGGCACGTCCATAGCCTTACTGCAACCGTACCATAACTTTACCATGCTGTAACTGTGTAATTTGATTGAATCAGCAGGACAAAAACAATAGGGAAACCATTTCAATGTCACGGCATGCCATACAGTAACCGTAGTCATTGCTGTAGTTTGTCCCACTCACACAAAAACTGCTCTTACTAGTATTATACACAAAAACTGTACATGTATGCAAATAAATGCATTTTTAGAATTAGAATTTCATATGGAAATTACTGGTAACAAAAAGCAATAACTAAAATAAAATTATTATGATTTATAAAAATATAACTGGTATCTAGAACATTTCTGAACAAATCAGTATTCGTTGAATGTGTTGAATGCGTGCATTCTTCGTTTATTGTCATGTAATTTGTACCATGGCACTGATGTAACGAGGCATATGCATATTCAACAAGTCATTGAAAAGAAGTTGAACACGTCGAATGCTGACCTGACTTTGTGCATTGCAAAGTGCTTTATTGCGAGATTCATACATTTGGCAATTTTTTGTTAGTTTCTGGTAGCCAAGAAGTTGTACAATTTCAATGAATTTCCATGTTGGTTTCTTTTCCTCCAATAAATTTATGATACATAGAATTATGCGAATGCTAGAAAAAAAGATTTTTTATATATTAAAACATTTAATTGCCGATACTATTAGGTGTCCCTTTTTTACTCCGGGTTTATTATGATTCAGTCGGAACAAAAGAGGCCAATGTAACAAAAAAGCTGTCGTACTTTGTAATAACTGTCCATCTCACTTTGTGTTGTGCCCGAGGATATTGTGTTGATGTTTGGTAGCTGTATTCTGCATCATAACCAAGATATAGGAGATTTTCTGTAAGTCACGTGACTTATTACGTCACATAATTTGATTGACAGGTGTTGTTTGTCTTATTGTACCAAGGGTAGTTGTGTTTATTACTTGACTGATGACGTAACACCTTTTGATTGATAGCTGTTGTTTGCTAGGATATGTTGATAGGGCAACCATTTTCTCAAACATTTCTTGACGAACCACTCTTTTGCAAAGATTATTACAAAGTGCAACAGCTTAGTTTATTACAAAGTGCAACAGAGTTATTACAAAGTGCAACAGGCATTACAAAGTGCTATGGTTATTACAAAGTGTGACAGTACACCCACCAAGCCTAAATTCCCCTGCTAGCCATACAATGTTTTCCACCAAAATTTCAACTACATTAAAGCTTTCCATTTGAGAATTGCTATGGAAAATCTAAGACCAGTCTGAGTACAAAAAGTTAGAAAACAATAAAAAGTTAGTACCTACCGGTATACCTACTTACCCAATTTCTTTTAAAATGTAACTAGAACCAAATATATTTTTATTTGGCCTCATTACTCGGGCTGCATAATGGCAAGCTGGAGTCTTAAATTTGGCTGTGTCTTAATTTTATTGCCACAAGCAGGATATTGCTTAGTGCTTTTTAGCATCATAGTACCAGTACTATATTATACCTTTTAACTTCTTCATGGCAGTACTATTCTTAGAGGAAGTTGTTTTGACAACAAAATGAATCTTTTCAAAAACTGCTGTAATCATTAAGAATTTTTGTGTGAAGAGCAAAACATGATAGTGACAACAAATGAGAGGACATGCATCGTGGAATAAATTCTGTTCATGCAATGTTTTGATTGTAATTAACATTCAGGCTGCCCATTTCAACCTAGTTTAAAAATTTCAACCTAGGTTGAAAAAATTTCAACCTGAAATAAAATTTACCTGCAACATACCGTATACCTTATTCTGTCAATTTACTTCTTGATTCTTCTTTGAAATGTTCTGTAAACACAGATCAGATCAAGCTCATGCACAAGCCGACAAGAATGGACCCACAAATTACTTTATTCAGCAAGTTTATACATTGAACTGGGTTATTGTAATGGTTGTCGCACATTATAGCTTTGAGAACTCGAAGTATACAAATATAAACCAAAGATATGGCCACCAGTGAAAATGTGAGAATGATTATAATTATTAGATTTGTTATCATTCAGCAGCCATTTTCTCATGTTGTCAGTGTCTTGTGTGTTGACGGTGCATTTAAATTGCCAATTTACAGACCAGGTGTTTCACATGATCCTTCCAAAACAATATCACATTGAAATTAGTAAATTTACCAAGTTTGTCAGTGTTTAGCAAGCTTTCAAAAATCACAAAAATAAGAGACTTCCATAAGATGAAATGTGCTCCTAAGCACGCTCATGAAAACCTCCATCAGTTTGTCAGAATACAATTAAGTAAAAATTGATTTGTATGATCATGTCAGGACATATCACATACTTACTACACTGTACACACACCTGTGTCGCTGTCAGTAAATATTCATAAATATGGACTTCGACTTTGGTGAATAATTTTTAATTATAAAGTTTCTGATTTTTACCTTCATCGATTGGGTGCAGTATAAAGAAACTCAAAGGAAATGAAAGAATTTTAAGGGAAATTGTTTTGGAACACTGCCAATTAAGGGATGAGGTTAACAAACGTGAATGCACTTAAACCATATGCCACAGGCATCTAAAAGTAAAATGGTGAAGAAAGCAAAACATTTTGAATGCTCCACCAATAATAATATTGTGGTACAATAATAATATTGAACAATATCCATTACTTCAAATAGTTTCTGGTATAATTATAGATGACATGGTCTAGTAAAATTGCTTCCAGCCTTAATTTTCCCACACTATCATAATGGCAATAATTATAATTACAGATAAACAGACAGAAGGAAATTTTAAAATGATGATGTAATATTGCAACCATTCAATTACAAATTATCTTGAAAACTGAGAAAAAACTCCTCATACACTAAGCAGTTGTATTTATAAATCAAATGCTTAAAATTCTACACCTGCATACACAAAGTTAAATAATTCACTGTCAGGTTTAAAGTAAGAATATATACATGTACAATGTAGTCATTTTCAACATGTTATTAATTACTTCTAGATAATGTTAAAGATTCCAAAGCCAAATATCACATTGTTCATCTGTAATATTCCTGGTTTAAATAATTATACTCATAGAGACCTACAATGTATTTCCTTTCCAAGAATCAGGCAGTTACGATATTATGCAAATTTGTTGAAATTGCTGTTAGTAATGTCGTTTACAGTTCTAAACTCTATAAAGCCTTTGACAAGATGCAATAATAATGGCTGTTTTTTCTCCTGTTTTGACTGGAAATGTGTTGACTTTGAAGAAAATTATATATACCAAGCATTGATCCCTGTGTTTGAGGGATTTAATCCTGACCTAGGAGTTATAAGTTACATTATTTTGTAAATGATAAATGGGTAGACATGTGCAGCTATGGGCATGGGGATCCAAACTGCAAATTTCCAAATTATTGTGAAAACAAACCTGGATTTCCACCCAGATTGATTATTCTGAGTTATCTATAATCTGGAATTCCAAATATATTTAGAAAACCACCAACCCCTGAAGCCTAAATTATGTTCAAATGCAGACCCTTTACAACAGCACACACATTGTATATTTATAATACATTGTAAACAAGGGTGCCCCCCTCCAGAATCCTGACAACTGAACGTGACTTAACTTTAAAAAAGTGAAGTAAATGTATTCATTTATATAGTGCAAATTCTATAACATATTCCAATTTGCACTTCACCATGGCAGTCTAAAAGTGAGACACAGACTGCAAATTGTGGTGCAATATATTCTGTATATTCTGCCGTGCAGTTTACATTCAAGAGTGTTTGTCAGGACCTCCATAATACCAGACTGTTGTACCGGGAGACAATTCTCTACTCTTTAACTAAATATAACAGCTGGTTCTTGTACATCCCCTTCATATAGATTAGAAGCGGAAGAGAAGACAAGGCCAGCAACTTTTTGCGCTAGTTAGCCCTACTATGCTCTAGTTAACTCTACTTCAGTATTGCACCCTTTCTACCAATTTTTCTTATTATTACTATATATTATAAATCCATCTGTATGTATATGTATGTGCCCGTGTGTGTTTTTGTTAGTCTTTAGAGCCGACCTAAATACACTTTTTTAATCTACTGTAATTTGGGTTGCCCAGCTTCGAATTAAGCCCTCACGGTTTTTCTGGGCTCCCTGACCTAATTTCTATTTCTCTTTTCTTGTACTATTGTATATGATTAACCTAAAGGGTCAAATAAAGTTGTTGTCCCTACCCAAGACCCCACGTAAAGACACAATACAATAACTGTATCAATATTTTTGATGACAAACAGATGACTATAATTATTATTATAAGTTACTAGTAGCATATGCTTTTCCTTGTAAACATATACAGTTTTCATTTTTTGTAATCAACCATACACTTCTCTTATTCATTTACTGCAGTGGAAGTGAAATAAAAATACTGAAATATTATCATCTGTAAAAATAAACACAAAATAAAATAGGAAGCCATGTTTGTTGTGAAGCTTAAGCCCTAGTTCAAATGGACGTGCAAGTTTCTGACATGCATTGGACTTGCATTTCATTTGCATGGCCACCCACTTGCGTGGACTTGCATTGACTTTGATCGAGCTCAAATTTGCACATAATTTGATGCAAGTTTTTAGTCATAAAATTTTGGCTACCCAATGCAAGTTGACTGCAAGTCGGAAGTGGTAAAGAAATGAATTTATCAATAAATATTTGTCAAATTTATGAGGATTTTAACTAAACAGTATGGAAATAATAATAATAATAATATATGGGATTAATCACTGGCATATCCACAAGGTGGCTCTTCATCCACTGATGGGCCTATGTTTTAACATCCTTATCCAAGAAGATGTGAAGGTCTAATCATTTGTACATGTAACTCAAGAGTGAAATTGTTTCACAAAGGCAGCACCTTCTACTCACTGTTATATGTTAAGATCCAGAGTGTTGGTGACCAGCCAGGGTTGGAATCATCAATCTCCTGCATGTCAGACTGGTGCTCAATTACTGAGCTAACCGGGAGGCAGTTTAGAGCTTTTTACGCAAGTCAACACAAGTCAACAAAAGTTTTGAAAACGAACTTGTGCCTGCTGCTTAAGCTTTTGTAGGCTAAACTTGCTTCAACTTGTGAATCCATTTGGACACCTGTTTGCAAGTCTGAGTGCAAGTTCGATTTCGAAACTTCTGTTGACTTGTTTCAACTTGTAAGTCCGTTTGGCCAAAGTTTAAGATTTTGTATGAGTGGAAAAAAATTTGGCATGTACATAACCTAACTCTGTAATTTGATTGGATCAGAAAGACAAAATCAATGGGAAACCATTTCAACGTCATGGTATGTTGTACAGTAACTGTGCCATATGTAATTTCCGTAACTTGCCCACTCATATGAAATCCATTCTATTCATCTCTTTTCACTCTTGTTGAAACAGGAAATACATACATGTACTGTTTACATGTATATGTGAACTATTAATACTGCAGCTAAATTTAAACTTGAAAATTGGTCACACATAATCCTTGCCCCTAATCTCAAAATAAGGCATTTAAAGTGAATGTGTTATAATGTTAACGATTATAATTTACAGCTAAAACATAAACCAGATCAAACCTGTGTAATTTTATGCATGTGTACAGAATATTTTGATCAGGTTTACAACCAACCAACTCCATAGTCATAGAGCTCTTACCTTTTGCTCCAATAAAATACAAGTTAGAACTTTCAAACATGTTTCAACCCCAAGAAGTTCCAAGGGAATATGTACAGGGAAGTCTATGAGGGAAAATCTGTTGCTCTCTGGAGAGGCAAAGGTTAGACTCGGGTAACTTTCCGGGCAAAGCAATTCCATGTCCACTTTGGTTCTGCCAGTCACTGGTGCAGGGGCCAACAACAGACGCTGTATCCACGTCTCAATTTCAGCCATGTCCACCGCTAGCGGGCTAAGTTTGGGGTCCTCTGAACAAGTAAACACAGACCAACTTCTTAGCCCGGGGATAAAATGATCATTTTTATCGTACCTCTCATCGATAACCCTCGAATCCACCATTTTTCTCAGTACAAAAAGACACTCCCTAAATGTGGAGAAAAAGGGATGATGCGAGACTATACAGATCGAAGTCAATGTCGTACATATTTCCTTCTTATTCCTGGATTTGGATCTTTTCCTTTTCCCTCCATTTTGGTCCTTCGAGCCGTGTTCGTGGCTATCTTTTAAGCTGAATTGTGAGCAAGGTCGATAGATGTTCATACAGACTCCATAACGAACTTTGTTGGTGTCCTTGTCGGTGAGGGTAAAAATAAACGAGTTGGCTTCACGAAGAGTGAATTTCTTTGACACCGTACTGCATGCTTCTGGTTGACAGAAGAATACAACATCGGGTGGAAGAATGAAGTCGTCATGATCTTTCGTAGGAAATCTCCTCAAGAGTTCTGGAGTTTCGGAAGAATCTAAGGTCGGCTTTCGAACTCCAACAACAATAATATAGTCCACCAGCCTCTCATGCGGAAAACGACGGTTCTTATCCGCCATAGATAACTCAAAGTAATCCCTATAAAGCTCAATTCATTTCCAAACGAGTAGTTTCTGAATGCATGTTTTCACGGCGAAATGTCGAAGCCCAGGTTGAAAGCTTGCACCCGTTCACTCCGCCATGTTTTTATTATGCAGAATTACGCTTGTCTCGCTCTCAGCATTCACGCTTTATCACGATCACGCGGAATATGATAACGCACGTGACGTCACGTCCAGTCCCCGGCCCACATGAATAATTCACGATTTTGGATAAAAATAATGAACTCCGTTGACTTCTCTCAAGTTTTCATTTAAAAGCATTATAAAGTTAAGTTCCTATTTTATAGACCTTAGGCTGAAATCCATAAGGAATTCAGACTTAAATTTTCCAGTTACTTCGGCTTAGCAAAAGACCAAGTATAGCACCAGCTAATTTTTTAATCATCAAATTTCAACAATTCGCAGAAGTGATTCGATTGCTGCATTGTTTCTTCAATTCCAAATAACTTGTCGTTTTAGGCGCAAGCGGTACTAGATTGAGTGCGTTTAATACACCGACTAGTCTGACTAGTGCATCTTATTGATCCGGCCCTTGTTTCTTTGTTGATATATTTGGAGTTTGCATGCTGTTTTTTAATCAACTCGCAACAGTCTTTTCAAGTTACATTCGTGAAGGAATTAATTGGTTTTCTATTAAAAAGATCCATATTGAATTCTTTGAAAAAATATGGGGGGAAAACGCAAGTGCTTTTGGGCCTCATTTTTCCTGAAGCTTTCAACAACTACAATTTATTCTAGATCACTCTCACATCCTTTACTGTAAGGAGACCAGGTTTAGCCAAATTTTAAAGAAGCCATAACAAAGTTTGAAAACACTAGCTCAGCTGTGACGTTCCCGTCAAGTTACTTCCAGTTTTGGCGGTGCTTGGTCTGTGAGTTAGCACATTCCTAGATATCGATCAGATTATTTTTAGAATACGAGGTGAATAAATCTCCGAGCGAAAGGCCGATAAAAAGTTTTTTTCACCGATGGCGAGGTTTTCTCATTGTACGCAATAACAATATATCTCTTCGTAAATCATTGGGAATTATTGTTTGGCTATATAGTACATTGATACATAAAATGACTGTTCACAAGGCTTCTTCTTGGCCACCTGATTCTAAATATAGCCTGATCTGGCAACACGCTAGTCTCCTTCGCAGCCGTTACTGGGTCTCTGCCACGCAACGCTCTGAGCCCCATAACGGCTGCGAAGGAGACTGGCAACACGCTGGCTCACGAATGCATAACAGATGGAGCTACTGGTCAGTGGGCTCCTGTTATAATTAAGTTATTTTGGACTAACCAAGAGCACGTAAGTTAGTCCGGCAGTGGTTGCCATTAAGCCGCCGGTACACGAGCGATTTTGACCGCGACGGCCTGGGGACACGATAGTTTTTCGTCACCACTTGTGCAGGCAAAACATCTCTCGTGTAACCGCGGCTTTAGCTTTTGCACTGAAGTCTGAAGCTATGACCTGATTATTGAAAGTAAACCCTGTTGTTGCATTAGTTAAGAACGCCTGCGGCCACCCCCTCCCCCCTCTCCCACTCCGGAACCATTGAAATCGCGCGCAGTCTGAAGGTTTTCAAAATCACCGTTTTTGACGATATTTTTATGGTAGAGTAGTGTTTGTGCCCTAGCATTGAGAATCTTATATTTCTACCACATATTTAATAATGAAAGTCCAAGAATAACGGGGATAACTACAGAAATTAAAGTGCCTGTTATTCGAGTTAAAAGTTTTCCGTGACAATTTGAGTTCGCGTGCACTCAGAACTTCCGACAAATCGATGGGTAACATAATTAAAGAAAGAACATAAAATAAAAATCACAGGGGAAAAATAGAACCACTATTTATATAATTACCGACCTACGTCGGTCTGTATAGAGAAAGCTTTGCCCCGCGGTAGTGAGGTCAAGTGACAACGGACCTTGGATCGACAAAGTTTTTTCAGGATTTCCTGCCATTCACAATGACTGAGAAGAGTCACATAAAAGTAATTTTGTCAGCCTGGGGGGAACACTTTAGAATTTCATTAACAGATTGGTTGCTGAGGCATTGAATCAGCGAACAGGAAACTTCTTCGCTATACAGTAAAAAGTTACATCTGCTGACAAAATGCTCATTAGTGTCCTCCCCTGGCCTACTAGATAATATCTCTGCTAAACTTCTTAGGGAGTGCCCCGACTTGATCTCTGACTCACTGACTTACTTATTTAATCAATCCATAAAAACAGGAATCTTTCCCGATGAGTTGAAGAGCGCAAGAGTTACTCCGCTTTATAAGAAAGCCGGGAAACGTAGTGACATGACCAACTATCGGCCGATATCGATCATTCCAGTTGTTGCAAAAGTGTTTGAGCGCATAATTTATGATCAGCTTTATAAATATTTGACCGACAACAAATTACTCTCAAATCATCAATCTGGTTTTCGCTCAGTTCACTCCACCGTGACTGCGCTACTGGAGGCGACTGACAGTTGGTCATTAAACATTGACCGTGGCAATATTAATGCAGTTATGTTTCTTGATTTGAGAAAGGCCTTCGATACAATAGACCATACCATCTTGCTATCGAAACTGGAATACTATGGAATAACCGGTCATACCCAAGATTGGTTTAACTCATATTTAAATGACCGTACACAAACCTGCATTGTAAATAATTGTAAGTCGTCCAAGACATTGGTTAAAAGTGGAGTGCCTTAGGGGACCATCCTAGGCCCCTTGTTATTCTTGTTATACATTAACGATCTACCCAATTGTCTAACCTATTCTCAGCCAAGAATGTATGCTGACGACACTAGCATAACATACGCCAGCAATGATATAAAAGATATAAATAAACGAATTAATTTCGATTTGAACAAAATTCATGTTTGGCTTGTAGCAAATAAGCTCACTTTAAATATGACAAAAACTGAGTTTTTACTTATTGGCTCCAGACAGAGGCTATCTAATCTACCAGAAATTCCAAACATCGCAATAAAAGGAAACCCGGTGAAACAGGTCCAGGTATCGAAATCACTTGGTGTAAAAATAGATCAAAACCTGACCTGGAATAGCCACATTCACATGATATCTAAAAAAATTGCCTCTGCGATAAGTGCAATCAAACGCATTAGGTTTTTCGTTCCTCGCGAGACACTCCTCACGGTGTACAATGCCTTGGTACAACCTCACTTTAATTATTGCAGTGTGGTTTGGGGTGGCTGTAACAAAGGCCTTTCTCTAAAACTCCAAAAACTCCAAAACCGCGCTGCACGCATAATTACTTTCTCAAGTTATGATGCTAACGCAGACGAACTGTTCCATTCGCTGAAATGGAAAAAACTAGATTATCAGCGTATAGTACTAGTTGATAAATCCATTTTAATGTATAAAGCTCTTAATAACGAAACACCCGAATATTTGAGCTCTAAATTCATCAGTCTTATAACTTGAGAAATGCTGAAAATAAGCTAGCAGTACCGCTTCCGCGTACAGATTACTATAAAAACAGTTTCAGTTACAGCGGAGCGGTGCTGTGGAATAGCTTACCATTAAATTTAAGACAGGCGTCGTCACTGACAACCTTTAAGTCACAGATACATTGCCACACTTTTCAGAGTGTTTAACCCAGTTTCAGCACGGCGTCCTTGGAAAGCAGGATTTTTTTTTCTTATTTTAGATACATATCTACTACATTAGAATATTACTATAAATTAATATAGATTATTATCGTAGCTTAGACTTGATTTTAGCATTTATTATAGTATATATTTATAATATATTAATATATATTAGACATTTTAATATTTTTATACATTTATCCTGATGGACCTACCGTGGGTAAATAAAGTTGTCCAGTCCAGTCCAGTCCCCTATAGTGTTATTTTTTCCGTTTGTCTTTCAAAAAGTCGATCCTTATATTGTAATGGTAAGCATTATCTCAGCCCGAGAAGGCACAAGTTAAGGATAACCCTGCTGTACAAAATTGTAAAGTCTTGTAGAGATACCTAAGCAGGACTACCTCTTACCAGGTTATGTTAGAACTAGAGGCTAACTAGTATACTCTGCTAAATTTCGACACTGATTATCTTCCAACACAGAAACAATTCAGAAACTCTATTTTTGCTAAAACCATTCCAGAATGGAACCATCTTCCACATTACGTAGTCTTAAGTACTTCAGTTACCATGTTTTCAAATAATCTGAATTAAATCCCCCTGTTGGCGTGTTGCTCCATTCCCGAGGGGGGGGGGGGGGTTACTCCCTAAATTGGACTATACTGGGAGGCTCCGCCCGAAAGGGCTACGTTTTCAAGCTGGAGGTATAGAAAAGGGTAGGGAAAACTGTCATTTAGGTATTTAAAAGGGCCTTTCAAAATATCTCGAACAGACGCATCTAACGGCTGATTCATCCAAGTATTTTAAGGGGTTACTCAAGTGAAAAGTCAGCGGTTTAGTAAAAGGTATATGAAAGGGTTACCTTTTCTGTCAAAAATGGTATATAAAAGGGTAATATCAAATCGTATATAAAAGGGTAATATCAAATCGGCGAAGAGAACATTAACGTGCGGCGTCCCACATTCCGTCCTTGGTCCTCTTCTGTTTACCTTGTACGTTGCTCCTTAGAAGACGTGATTAAAGCCCATGGTCTCAATTGTATTATGTACGCTGACGATTCCCAATTATACATCACCATGAACACCAATCAAAGGGATACCGGCGGCACTATTGCGTCTTGAAAACTGATTGAAGGATATTAAAGCATGGAATTCCAACAACCTGCTGATGTGTAATCCTGACAATTAAGACTGAAATCATCCATTTCTCATCACCATTTTCAAAAGATGACACTATATAGTGCATTTCATTTGGACACCTAGCCATAGCTCCTGTTGATGAAGCTCGCAATCTTGGTGTTGTACCGTTGATCGTCACCTTATTTTATTTATTTACAACATTTGAGCGTAACGCCATTTTTTTTAGAACAAACAATAGGACTCAAAGTCCCCTACGAGGCTTGTCTCCGCCAGCAGTCACGACGGATGTTAACGGGAAGGAAAAGGAGAAAAAAGTACATATATATATGTTAATATTGTTAATATATGTTAATATACTTAATATCTGTATATATATATATATATACAGTCAATGCCAAAAAGGTTGTCCAGCAGAACATAATATAATACTTTAATATCCATTGTTTTGGGCTATTGTCTATATATACAATCATCCACATCTGTCCAATTCGGTAGGTTGAACAAACATGGAATCATGATACAATGCGCCATCTCGGCTATCACCATAATGGCTTTATGGCAACTCTGCACTTTGGACAAAGGATGTACGGATATATATATATATATATATACTGTATATATATATATACAATAATTAGATAATGAATGAATAAATACAAAATCAAGTACGATAATAACATTATGCTACAAATAATTTGAATGCAGGCAGCGCAACTGGATGATATAATGATAGGAACAATAATCAACTACTTTAACACGGGCATACGGTTACAAGGTTAGAACGACGACAGAGGGGACAAGTAACGAACCAAGTTCGAATGTTGAAGGTATCAAAGACCGAGTTTAGCCTTTCAAAGTAAAGTTTTTTCAGTTTGAGTTTGAAAGAGGAGGTAGAGGGAGAAGAGCGAGAGCGTTCCATAGAGGACAGATACGTACAAAGTAGGAAGAACGAAAAGTCGAGGTACGGGCAGGAATTGAACGTAAGTCTAGACCAGAGGCAGAGGAGCCGCGACGAGTTACAGATCTGCTAAATAGTAGAATGTCAGAAGTGTCGATCAAAATTTCACCTTTAAGACAGCGGAAAAGAAAAAGCAGGTCAAGATATTCAAGGAAGTAGCAGAGAGGAAGAAGATTTAGTCGATGAAGTCTCGATTTGTAATCCAAGTCGGAACCGTATAAGATGAGACGAGTTGCTCGCCTTTGAACACTTTCAAGATTACGAGCTAGATGGAGGGAGCCGTAGGAAGTAGGAGACCAAATTAATCTGTGAGGCATAAATAAGATGAGATCGAACAAGAGCGGTATAGAGAATTGTTTTAGAAGTAGGACAAACTTGTCTTCCCATGTAAATAACATCTGCCGATCAGCCCCCGGGGGGGGGGGGGGGGGGTACTCCTGTTTGTGACGTATTATGTATGTGCCGCCCGGGTGGGTCAGGGTTTTGAGCTCCGTTTGGGCAGGTAGGGTTAGGGTTTTGGCCTGATTTGGGCAGATCAGGGTCAGGATTTGAGTATAATTTGGGTGCAGTCAGGGTCGGGGTTCAGTATTTTTTAGGCAGTTAGTTTTTTTTAGCTACTATGTCAAAAAAAGACATTCTGTTGCCGCATTTTGATCGCCTGCCCACATGCAAGCACTGAGGTTCCCGTACTTCAGTACTTATCTATGTACTTCATCTGCTGATTTGTTTACCCAATGCCACGTCCCGACTTGAAATGTTCCGTATTTTGCATGCAATCCCGGTACGCGGTATACCGGCCGGGATATATATCCGACCTTGTTTTGAAAACAATTTAAAGAAGGGGCATTCAGGGTTTTTTTTTTCAAAAAAGGGGGCAATCAGGGTTTTGGAGCTCGGATTCGGTCAAACAGGGTCAGGGTTTGAGCCTCTTGGCCTCACATACATACCCATTTTTCATGTAAGTACCCCCCCCCCCCCCCCCCCCCCCGGGCGATCAGCATCGCCGAGCATTAGGAATATAGGCAGTATAAGGAAATACCTTACCCAATCAACAGCTGAGCGTCTTGTCCATGCTTTTATTACTTCTAAGTTGGATATTACCGGCTTCCTCTTTTGCTCTGACGAAGGGCTAGCGCTCGAAACGTCAGCTGCTACTCGCTTTCCACGGCGGTTAGCATACCTCAATCGACTTTAGTTGATTACATACCAGTATTACTGTAATAGTATGTTTTATGGTTTACCTTCCAATCAAGTCCAGAAACTTCAACGCCTTCAAAATACTGCAGCCAGGCTTGTGGTTAAAGCTAAACATTCTGCCCGGCCATATCTCTCCTATCCTCCAACAACTACATTCATTTGGCTTCCTATTAGTGAACGTGTCTACTTATAAAGCTCTTCATGGTTTATAGTCAACGTATATACAATAACTTATTAATCCCTATCAGCCTATACGTAATCTTCGGTCTTCTAATATGAACCTGTTAACTGTACCTCGAGCCCACACCGTTACTTATGGTGACCGAGCCTTTTCTATAGCTGCACCTAAATTATGGAACGCTCTCCCAATTAAAATAAGAACTGCTCAGTCAGTTGACTACTTTAAATCTGCCCTTAAAAATTCCTTTTTCCAACTTAATTTTCCTTTCACCACAGTCGTTTTTAATCTCATTCAGTGCATACTTATTATTATTATTATTATTATTAGATTAGATAATACTTGGGTATTTTTAATCAATTAGATCTTAGGTATCTAGTAATGTAGTTTTTATTGGGTATTTAGTAGTTCATTTTAATTTACTAGTTATTATGATAATTGTGAGAGCATTGAGACATTAGTATAATGCGCTTAAGAACTGTTTATTATTATTATTAAGGGTTTGGACCTTGGGGTGGAGCCTCCCCGTATAAAACTTTGGCGTCGTAATTGGAAAAAGTCAAAATTCGTACAGCTCATGATCAGAAGAGATTAGAGGTATTCCTTTAGCTTGTCCTCAACAAACATAGCAGAGCATACCGTTATGAATGGTAAAATGTATAAGTACATGTAATTCTTAACGTTATAGAGCAACGCAAGAGCGATGAAGTCAACATTCTGCCAGCATGGCTGGAAGAGGTTTGGGTACGACATATTGCATCATGGGCAATAAGTGGCATATATAATGATTTGTAGCGAGAAAGTAGTCGTCAGCCAGTCAGCAGCATCACGTTTTCATTATATATAATTATATATATTGTATATATCTAGTTCTGTCTACTGTCTATACTATACTCGTTTAATTGCTGAAGTTAAAAGTTCTCTAACCGTCGGAGAATCGAGTTGCTCATCGGGTCGAGGAATACATTTCCACTCAATTTTCCACGTTTTTGGGCACATCCCCAGGGTAGTTTTTTTCGTAGTTTTACGTATCCGGCAGTAACTCACCTATCACGTATACGCGCACTACTCCAAGATTATAGTGATGAAGCATTGATGAAATTAGAGTTATACTTTTGTTAGTTATCATGATTAGCCCAGCATGCTGACTGGCAACAATATCAAAATAAACCAGGCGCGCACCTGCCTTTAGCCAGTAAGCCCGGGCTTAATCAGTACGTTTTTCATATTACGCCTGGAGCAAGTTTAATTTGTCTCACTTTCGGGCTTAAAGCTCAAAAATGCCTGGGAACGCCCTGTACTGACTATACTTACGAAGTATCTTGTCTAGCTTATTAAGCACTCTTTAAAAAAGTATAGGAACCATCACTGGAACCACCATCAGAACTAGAATTTAAAGTGCATTTGAGCCCATTTTTAATATAATTAAAATCGATTCTACATCAAGTAAATAAAATATAAATAGTTGAATAGTAAAATGCTTCTTGATTTGAGTGTTGCGTCTATGAATACGAGTTCTAGAGGTTTCTATTTCCAATATGCTAATGCTGTGATGTCACAGGAGGCCAACAAAAGGTCATTTCTTTTTCCTTGTGAATGAAACTATTTCTTATTTGATTATCCCGAATATGGATTTTAGTGATTAAAAAGGCACTTTCAACTGATAACTCAGGCTAGGCGTGTTTATAATAAAAAATAGCAAAAACCGTATACGACAATTCTGTCGGTGGTACGTTGGATCTTGCGGAGAGATCTGATCAGCCAAAAATACTAATAAGTAAACAAGTCCAAGGACTACAGAAAAGCTGATCGAACAACGTATATATTGATAATTCTACAATATTTCGGCTGGCCAAACCAGCCTTCTTCAGGTAGATCTTACAAATGAATATTTCACAATGGCAAGTATAAATATCAAGGTGATTACACAATCTAAGAGGAAAAAGGAAATGACGTAAGTAAAAATACGGGTCTACAAGATAACATATTAAGTTTCATCACGTTTGTTCATGCCGAGAGGTTCGAGAGTTTTAGCTATGTCGATAAGATATGACTCTCTGGCTTTACGAATAGAGTCTCGCGAAGAATAAATTATTTCTAAGGGGATAAGTTGCATGTCAGTATTAGAATGGTTAGAGCAGGAAAGGAAATGTTCAGAAACTGTGGTAGGTTTAGATTGAATATTAAATTTGTCAACTGCTCGTCTGTGTTCATTAAATCGGTCTTTGAGCCGTCGTTTAGTTTCACCGATGTATTGTAAGCGGCAGCGATTGCATTGTACCATGTAGATAACGTTACTGGTGTTACAAGTGATGTGTGACTTAATGAAACGGGTTTCCCCGGTGGAAGAAAAAGTGTAGCTAACGAGGCCATGATTAATGTAAGGACAAGTGGCACAGTTTTTTCCGCAGCGGAAAGAGCCAGATGGAAGAGCAGGTTTGTTAGTCACATTACGTAGTTGTGATTTGACAAGTAGGTCACGAAGGTTAGGGCAACGGCGGTGAGCGACGAGAGGCAGGTTAACAAAAACGTCTTTACAACGATTAGAAGAAAACAGTATGTGAGAATGTTTACGAATTAGTGATGAAATGTTAGGTAGTGCTGGATTATATGTGATGACGAAAGGAATTCGGTTAGAATCTTGTGCATGTTTAGCCTGTAAAGCATCGTTACGAGAAATATTAGCAGCACGTTGTATTTGTAGATCGAGGAAAGAACGCTTATAACCTCGCTTTAAGAGGTGAGACTTTAATTCATTAGTGCGAAGTTTGAAGGTTTCGTCAGTGGAACAAATGCGACGAATGCGGAGTGCTAAACTAAAAGGGATAGCTTTTTTAGTATGTAAAGGATGACAAGAAGAGTAGAGAAGGTGTTGGTGTTTATCAGTAGGTTTGGTGTAGAGATCAGTCTCGTAGAATTATCAATATATACGTTGTTCGATCAGCTTTTCTGTAGTCCTTGGACTTGTTTACTTATTAGTATTTTTGGCTGATCAGATCTCTCCGCAAGATCCAACGTACCACCGACAGAATTGTCGTATACGGTTTTTGCTATTTTTTATTATTCGTTACGTTACTTTTTGAACCGTAGGTCTATTCTATAGATCCGACTTTTCTTGTTATTTCACTTCACACTATGGGCATCGACATCAGCTCGTGGAGAATACACATTGGCTCCTTTCATGCAAACTCCTCGATCTCTAAATGTGATCATCATGGCTCACCTGGTAACAACAAATCTTGGAACGTTACCCTACCAAGAGGACTTTTCACCCTACTCTTTTCCCACGCCGCAATCACGCTTGGTGGATCCTCTCTCGTAATTTGTATGGACGTTCAACCGAATCCTGGCCCTAGTCCGTCTCCTGTCACTCTAATGGACACTGCAACTGATTATAACCTGCTGATACCTAAATTTACTGTGCTTTTCAACGCCACTATACGCATCCAGTTAAAACTCGTCCGTTACCAACACCATCTCATCAACTATAAATTCTACTCCGACAATAACCTCATACCAAATGGACTTATGCCTAGATGCACACCAGCCTTTACACCTAACAACTTCTGGTTTTATAAACAATGGAAAAACATTTTGTGTTATGCTGCCCGACGACACCTGAAACTGCTATCCTCAGAATGCTGTAAAAACATTAAATCACTTAAACAGGAACTCTCTGACCATAAGGAACAATTACTCAGAACTTGTACTCGTGAACATTACACTTGTTTTATAGGTAAGATTGACTCTATGGCTTTATCTCTCGAGTCCGTACTTTCTAATAGAAGACGCAAAAAAGGAGAAATCCTTTTAAAATACAGAACTAATCGGCACAATACCGCATCCAATACCACTAATAATCATAGTCACGCTAACGATAATACTCCACCTCCTACGACTAACCCTAATAAGAAACGCAATAGACGTAAAAATAAACCACCCAACATTTCTGCTATAAAGAACATTTATAATAAACTCGACACTACCGTAGTTATTAATTTAACTCAGACACCACTTTCTCAGGACGAAACCCTAATACTTGCTCGTGGTTTAACCTTCTGTCCCACACCGCGACACATTAATTGGCCGGAAGTTACAGCTGACATACATGACTTTTCTCGACGTATGCGTTTATCACGATTATAACACTTCTAATTCAAACCAACCTGTTAATCCCTTTCACCTTAAGAGCACTTGGACGCCTCCCGCTGATAGAGAAACTGCTTTAAATGTTTTTTTTAGATGCTATTAAAACTGAAATTACCACTAATAAACCTAATCGCATCTCTGATAATTTAGCTAATAGTGAACGTAAAAGCATTCACCGCCTTAACCAACGACAAGACATCGTCATCAAACCCGCAGACAAGGGGTCTGGTACGGTGGTAATGGACAGGACATGGTACATAGACGTATGTAATCGACAACTCAATAACCATAAATTTTATAAACAACTCGACGCAGACATCACTAACGACATACAAACACGCATCATATTTTATGTTCAACGCATGCTTAAGAACGGGACTATCAATGTCAAAACCAAACAGTACCTCATACACACCAACGTCAAACCTGGACGATTTTACATACTGCCCAAAATACACAAACCTGGTAACCCTGGCCGTCCCATAGTTTCATCCAATAGCCATCCCACAGAACGCATCTCTGAATTTGTTGATCATCAACTTAAACCTTTAGTGTCTTCTCTTTCTTCTTACGTTAAAGACACTAACGATTTCCTTAACAAACTTCGCATACTTGCTAAACCTCCAGCTAACGCTATGCTTGTCACTCTTGACGTTTCCTCGTTATATACTAACATACCTCACAACGAAGGTATTGATGCATGCCGTCACTTCCTTCAAACACGTAACAACAAACACATTCCTACTGAAACGCTCTGTGATTTAATACGCATGATCCCTACTATGAACAACTTCTCATTACTCGGGCTGCCTGTGGCAGCGCCGAGTCTGAAAATGCAAGTGGTTTTTTTTTTTTTTTTAATCAGTGTCAGACGGCTTCTGCGCATGCGTTAAAGGTCAAATTCGAACCAATCAGATTGCACTATGCTGGTCACGCAAACAAAGGTTAGATTTCCTCAGGCGCGCTCAGATAAGAAAATTCAAAGCTCAGACTAGGCGAGACAAGGAGATATCAATTTCAAATAGTCATTGTCAGAAATCTATTCCATCGTGGGCAATGATGCAATACAACCTAAATTTGGGTCAGGTCCATGTTTTACGACAGAATAACCAGAGTCTTTCTACTGGATTCGGAGAGCTCGAGGCATTATACAAGTCTGCTAATATGGGGAAAACTGAAACAAAAAATGAACTTTGACGGCAGAAACCCTCATATTTGAGCCAAGCGGAATATTTACATGATCCGCTAAGATTTTTACAAATCTAATTAGTTAAGCAGATGTACGCAGTGTATGCCAACTGAAATGCTGTGCTCGTTTTGTGGTTACGGCTCAGTGGGGCAACTACCCGAACAAGAAGCATGAACTGCCAGCAAAGAGAGAGGAAAACTGAAAGAGGAAATCCTTGTGAGAAATCGACGTACATATGAAGCTATATACGTTATCATCGACTATATGGGAGTCAAACATCGAGCTGCTATGAAACCGCTTGTGACAGTTTGTTTACGCACTTTCATGACAAACGAACGTTTCTACTTTCGACACAACGGTCGCTAAACTGTACGAAATCTCCAAGGATATATCCCTAATGTCCAAACTAAAGGGAAAAACTGAAAGAGGAAATCATTGTGACCAATCGACATAAATATGAAGCTCCAGAAGTAATTATTGAATACATGAGAACCCATAGAGAAAACCGATAATAATGAACACGGTATTAGTTTCACCGACATTTGTGGCGTAACTGAACTCGCACTACAGCATAGCTTGAAATACTGTACGAAAACTCCCGTTTAAAAATTTCCTGATGCCGAAAGGACCGTAGCATTTAAACAAGATATCCTTCTGACCAATCGACATACATATTAAGCTGTGAAAGTATGTTTCCATTCCATAACAGCCGATAGTGCAAACTAGTAAACTGCCACTAGTAAATTGACCTTGCGAGTACTGAACTTTCTAGCGTCAAATGCATGTGTTACGTTTCCAAACTTTAGGACAAGAAATCTTCCATAGAATGTTCTATTTTATTTACAGCTGAGAACTGTATTATTAAACATAAGAAATAAAACAATGGTGCCATTTGAAGAATTATATCATGTCAAAAGTGCAAACGAAGAAATATATATCTACGGACGCGAGCAGCTCGATCGTTTCACTTTGGTCAAACTCGGACTGTTTACGACTGGAACCTGCAGTTTTATCGGACCTGCAGACTAAATTGTAAACGTGTGGCCGTGTTCAGGCTAGTAAATCTAGCTAGCTAACCACAGGAGGTAGCGAGCTTCTTTAGTCTGAACAGTTTTTCTGCTCTGGTGATTAGCTAGCTAGTGGTCGGTGGAATACTTTGAAGTTCCAGGCTACCTAGCGAGGTAGCTTGAATAGAATCTAGCGCGCTAAAAGCCCATCGATGACAACTACCGGGTGTATTGTACGTCAATTGAGCCATCATGGATAACGAGGATCGCCAAACACCAGTCAGTAGCAGTTTTTCGCACAGTTTTAATATTTTGGTTGAAATTTCAATTGAGCACTTTGGCGGTCAATTATTTGCGATTACGAAACACTTGCGCCAAGGGCAGTTATAGACCAAATTTCTATCTTTTAGAGATGGTCTGAATGGGGGGGTCTACATGTCAGTTGTCAGTTAAAATGTTGGCCATTTGTCAGTTGTCAGTTAGCCCTAGTTAATCATTACTAGAGAAAATTTACAAGGTTTGACCCACAAAAACCAAATTTGTCAGTTGTCAGTTATTTTTCGGTTGTCAGTTGTCAGTAAAAAAATCGTCATTTGTCAGTTGTCAGTTATTTTTAAGGCTGTTTGTCAGTAGTCAGTTAACCCCATTCATGCCCTCTTTAGAGATAGAAACAAACCAGAAGAGGGAAAAACAAAAAGTAAAACCTACTAAGTTACTAGGTCTGAACAGTACTAATTTATTAACTAGCTGCGAGTTGCTGACAGATATCTCAAGACTCTAGCTAGCTGCACGATAGTAGTCTGAACATACATACACACATGAATAAGTAGTGTTTTCAATAAAAGATCAACTACTTTAATTTACATACGAGAAAACAAAAATATTAAATTACATACATGTATATATATACTAGGGGAGCAGAGAATGAAAGTCACCGCGCTACCGGCCACTCCTAAAGACTGCTAATAATTCTTCCCTTTGGTTATTACTAAGAGGATTTCAAATGAAAGTGTATTTCATCTTCAATCTCATGTGGCCCGAGTGAAAGCCCAGATGGGCTCTTGTTTAATAATAATCACTATCTCCAGATCCACGGTACAGCTATGGGGACCGTATGGCCCCCTCTTTTGCTAATTTATTCCTTGGTAATTTTGAAACTAACGCTCTTTCCAAAGCCCCTTACAAACCACACACTTGGTTGAGATAATATATCGATGATATTTTTATGATTTGGACGGAGGGCCAAGATCGTTTAAAAGTATTCATCGATTATCTCAACGCTCTTCACCCTACCATTAAATTCACTTCGTCTTACAGTTTCACCGACATCTCTTTTCTCGATGTCACAGTCATCTTTAAAGACGGTAACATCGAGACTGATCTCTACACCAAACCTACTGATAAACACCAACACCTTCTCTACTCTTCTTGTCATCCTTTACATACTAAAAAAGCTATCCCTTTTAGTTTAGCACTCCGCATTCGTCGCATTTGTTCCACTGACGAAACCTTCAAACTTCGCACTAATGAATTAAAGTCTCACCTCTTAAAGCGAGGTTATAAGCGTTCTTTCCTCGATCTACAAATACAACGTGCTGCTAATATTTCTCGTAACGATGCTTTACAGGCTAAACATGCACAAGATTCTAACCGAATTCCTTTCGTCATCACATATAATCCAGCACTACCTAACATTTCATCACTAATTCGTAAACATTCTCACATACTGTTTTCTTCTAATCGTTGTAAAGACGTTTATGTTAACCTGCCTCTCGTCGCTCACCGCCGTTGCCCTAACCTTCGTGACCTACTTGTCAAATCACAACTACGTAATGTGACTAACAAACCTGCTCTTCCATCTGGCTCTTTCCGCTGCGGAAAAAACTGTGCCACTTGTCCTTACATTAATCATGGCCTCGTTAGCTACACTTTTTCTTCCACCGGGGAAACCCGTTTCATTAAGTCACACATCACTTGTAACACCAGTAACGTTATCTACATGGTACAATGCAATCGCTGCCGCTTACAATACATCGGTGAAACTAAACGATGGCTCAAAGACCGATTTAATGAACACAGACGAGCAGTTGACAAATTTAATATTCAATCTAAACCTACCACAGTTTCTGAACATTTCCTTTCCTTCTCTAACCATTCTAATACTGACATGCAACTTATCCCCTTAGAAATAATTTATTCTTCGCGAGACTCTATTCGTAAAGCCAGAGAGTCATATCTTATCGACATAGCTAAAACTCTCGAACCTCTCGGCATGAACAAACGTGATGAAACTTAATATGTTATCTTGTAGAATGAAGAATAACCAATACGACGTAGAATTATACTAGCCATACTAGTCTTCATCAGGTGCTTAGGAGCTTTTACAATGTGACTTGACAATATATAATGGTAAAACGGAAATGACGTAAAAAACATAATATGATAACGAAAGATAACTAACGGTGTGACTGATTAGTAGGTCTCATCGCGTTTGTTAAGGCCATTAGGTTCAAGAGTGTTAGCACGTGTTATGAGATAAGCTTCTTTAGCTTTGCGAATAGCATCACGAGAAGAGAAAATATGTTCTAAAGGAATTAAAAGGATATTAGATGCAGAGTGGTCAGGGTTAGATAGAAAATGTTCAGATGCAGTGGTGGGTTTGGATTTACTGGAAGGTTTGTCAACTGTCCTACGATGTTCGTTGAAGCGGTCTTTAAGTCTACGTTTGGTTTCACCAATGTACTGTTTGTTACATTTAGTACATTGAATCATGTAGATGACGTTTTTAGTGTTTTTAGTGTTGCAGTCCATATTCTGGTTTCACCCGTAGAAGTAAAAGTATATTGGGTGCAGTTATCAGAAATGTAAGGGCAAGTTAAACAGTTTTGTCCACAACGAAAAGAACCTGGATTGTTGTTGGAAGCAGTGTTGGAGTTATCTGAAGGTAGTTTGGATTTGACTAGCAAATCACGTAGATTGGACGAACGTCGGAAGGCTACAAAAGGGCGTTGGGGGAAAATAGTTTTGCAACGCACGGAAGAATGTAGAAGATCAAAATGTTTCTCAAAGATAGGAAAGATAGATGGAAGTGACGGATTATAAGTGACTATAAAGGGAATACGGTGAGAGGAATTAGATTTCTGTTTAGGTTGTAGAGCAAGATTACGAGGGATATCGGCAGCGCGTTTAGTTTGTTTAGTGAGAAGATCACGGCTGTAACCTCGTTTAAGGAGATAGGAGATGAGTTCAGAGGTACGGTTTTTAAAAGCTTCATTAGTGGAACAAATTCGTCTGAGACGGAGAGCTAAGCTGAAAGGAATGGCTTTTTTAGTATGACTAGGATGAAAAGATGAAAAAAGCAGATGCTGATGTTTATCGGTGGGTTTACAATAAAGGTCAGTTTCAATGACTCCATTATTAAGGGATACATTGACATCAAGAAACGGGACATTACTAGAAGAGTGAAAACTGGTAAATTTGATAGTAGGATGAATATTATTAAGATAATCGATGAAAGTTTTGAGGTTATCCGGACCTTCCGTCCAGACCATAAAAATATCATCGATATATCTAAGCCAAGAATAGGGAGTGAAAGGGGCTTTGTTCAAAGCATTGGCTTCAAAGTAACCAAGAAAGATTTTGCAAAGGAAGGTGCCATTTTGGTTCCCATAGCAGTACCATGAATTTGTAGGTAGTTGTTATTATTAAAAGTGAAGTTATTCATGGTAAGAATCATACGGATAAGATCACATAAAGTACTAGTAGGGATAGTTTTATCAGAACGAGTGCTAAGAAAATGATAACATGCATTGATACCATCATTATGGGGAATGTTGGTATAAAGAGAGGACACATCTAAAGTGACAAGAAGAGCATTGTCCGGAAGGTCACGGAGGAGGGAGAGTTCATTAGTGTCTTTGACATAAGACGGAAGTTTGCTAACTAGAGGTTGAAGGTAGTAATCAACAAATTCCGAAATACGTTCGGTAGGATGGCTGTTGGAAGAGACAATGGGACGACCAGGATTACCTGGTTTGTGAATCTTAGGCAGAATATAAAAGCGCCCTGGTTTAGTATCGCGTTGAATAAGATATTTACGGGTTTTATCGTCAATGTAATGGCTATGGAACATTCTGTCTATGTATTCGGTTACACGTAGTTGGATATGTGTGGTCTTGTCTTCGTCATGCAGTGGTCGGCAAAATTTTGTATCGTTAAGTTGTCGGTTGCATTCGTCAATGTACCATTGTAAGTTCATGACAACAGTCCCAGAACCTTTGTCGGCAGGTTTGATGACTATGTCAGGTCGTTGTTTCAGTCTTTGTAAAGCTTGTCGTTCAGAATTGGAAAGGTTATCATGAGTTCGTTTAGGTTTGATATTAGATATGTCAAGTTTGACAGCGTCAAGAAAAGTGTTAAGAGATAGTTATCTGTCGGTCGGGGGAGTCCAGGTACTTTTGTTGCGAAAACGAAGGTGATCGTCATTAATCTTGTCTTTGTTAAAGTCATAAAAGTATTCAGTCAGTCGCATACGTCTAGAAAAATCATATAAGTCAGCTGAAATCTCAGTCCAGTTAATTTTTCGAGGTGTGGGACAGAAAGTGAGTCCACGAGAAAGAATAGAAATTTCGTCAGTGGTTAAAGGAGTGTCAGAAAGATTAATAACAGAATTAGCATCGGGCACAAAAGAGAAAGGTTTAGTTTTACGGCGTGTGCGTTTCTTATTAATCTTATTAGCAGAAGACAAAGTGTTAATTGAGTCGATGTTAGGCGTGTCACTGATTCAATGTACTAAATGTAATTAACAAACAGTACATTGGTGAAACCAAACGTAGACTTAAAGACTGACCGCTTCAACGAACATCGTAGGACAGTTGACAAACCTTCCAGTAAATCCAAACCCACCACTGCATCTGAACATTTTCTATCTAACCCTGACCACTCTGCATCTAATATCCTTTTAATTCCTTTAGAACATATTTTCTCTTCTCGTGATGCTATTCGCAAAGCTAAAGAAGCTTATCTCATAACACGTGCTAACACTCTTGAACCTAATGGCCTTAACAAACGCGATGAGACCTACTAATCAGTCACACCGTTAGTTATCTTTCGTTATCATATTATGTTTTTTACGTCATTTCCGTTTTACCATTATATATTGTCAAGTCACATTGTAAAAGCTCCTAAGCACCTGATGAAGACTAGTATGGCTAGTATAATTCTACGTCGTATTGGTTATTCTTCATTCTACTCATTTCTTAATCTGCGAACCATTTAGATCATTGTTTGATCCGACGTATACCAGTGGAGTGTTGTTCGTGGTCGCTCATTTATAAACTTTTATCTTGTAGACTAGGCATAAATAGATTGTGCTCGGCAACTTTTGAGCAACTTTTAGCGTTTTGAGCAACTTTTTGTAGTGCGATACAAACTTTACAAAATTTTACCGACCACTGCATGACGAAGACAAGACCACACATATCCAACTACGTGTAACCGAATACATAGACAGAATGTTCCATAGCCATTACATTGACGATAAAACCCGTAAATATCTTATTCAACGCGATACTAAACCAGGGCGCTTTTATATTCTGCCTAAGATTCACAAACCAGGTAATCCTGGTCGTCCCATTGTCTCTTCCAACAGCCATCCTACCGAACGTATTTCGGAATTTGTTGATTACTACCTTCAACCTCTAGTTAGCAAACTTCCGTCTTATGTCAAAGACACTAATGAACTCTCCCTCCTCCGTGACCTTCCGGACAATGCTCTTCTTGTCACTTTAGATGTGTCCTCTCTTTATACCAACATTCCCCATAATGATGGTATCAATGCATGTTATCATTTTCTTAGCACTCGTTCTGATAAAACTATCCCTACTAGTACTTTATGTGATCTTATCCGTATGATTCTTACCATGAATAACTTCACTTTTAATAATAACAACTACCTACAAATTCATGGTACTGCTATGGGAACCAAAATGGCACCTTCCTTTGCAAAATCTTTCTTGGTTACTTTGAAGCCAATGCTTTGAACAAAGCCCCTTTCACTCCCTATTCTTGGCTTAGATATATCGATGATATTTTTATGGTCTGGACGGAAGGTCCGGATAACCTCAAAACTTTCATCGATTATCTTAATAATATTCATCCTACTATCAAATTTACCAGTTTTCACTCTTCTAGTAATGTCCCGTTTCTTGATGTCAATGTATCCCTTAATAATGGAGTCATTGAAACTGACCTTTATTGTAAACCCACCGATAAACATCAGCATCTGCTTTTTTCATCTTTTCATCCTAGTCATACTAAAAAAGCCATTCCTTTCAGCTTAGCTCTCCGTCTCAGACGAATTTGTTCCACTAATGAAGCTTTTAAAAACCGTACCTCTGAACTCATCTCCTATCTCCTTAAACGAGGTTACAGCCGTGATCTTCTCACTAAACAAACTAAACGCGCTGCCGATATCCCTCGTAATCTTGCTCTACAACCTAAACAGAAATCTAATTCCTCTCACCGTATTCCCTTTATAGTCACTTATAATCCGTCACTTCCATCTATCTTTCCTATCTTTGAGAAACATTTTGATCTTCTACATTCTTCCGTGCGTTGCAAAACTATTTTCCCCCAACGCCCTTTTGTAGCCTTCCGACGTTCGTCCAATCTACGTGATTTGCTAGTCAAATCCAAACTACCTTCAGATAACTCCAACACTGCTTCCAACAACAATCCAGGTTCTTTTCGTTGTGGACAAAACTGTTTAACTTGCCCTTACATTTCTGATAACTGCACCCAATATACTTTTACTTCTACGGGTGAAACCAGAATATGGACTGCAACACTAAAAACACTAAAAACGTCATCTACATGATTCAATGTACTAAATGTAACAAACAGTACATTGGTGAAACCAAACGTAGACTTAAAGACCGCTTCAACGAACATCGTAGGACAGTTGACAAACCTTCCAGTAAATCCAAACCCACCACTGCATCTGAACATTTTCTATCTAACCCTGACCACTCTGCATCTAATATCCTTTTAATTCCTTTAGAACATATTTTCTCTTCTCGTGATGCTATTCGCAAAGCTAACTGAAGAAGCTTATCTCATAACACGTGCTAACACTCTTGAACCTAATGGCCTTAACAAACGCGATGAGACCTACTAATCAGTCACACCGTTAGTTATCTTTCGTTATCATATTATGTTTTTTACGTCATTTCCGTTTTACCATTATATATTGTCAAGTCACATTGTAAAAGCTCCTAAGCACCTGATGAAGACTAGTATGGCTAGTATAATTCTACGTCGTATTGGTTATTCTTCATTCTACTCATTTCTTAATCTGCGAACCATTTAGATCATTGTTTGATCCGACGTATACCAGTGGAGTGTTGTTCGTGGTCGCTCATTTATAAACTTTTATCTTGTAGACTAGGCATAAATAGATTGTGCTCGGCAACTTTTGAGCAACTTTTAGCGTTTTGAGCAACTTTTTGTAGTGCGAGCAACCTAGAGCAACTTTTGCCTTCCTTGGCAACTTTTGAGCAACAAATCGGTATAAAACTGATCCAAGCTATCAAAAAGGTCTTTATTTAGAAGGTTTTTATTAAAATTGGTCAAAACTAAGGATAGTTAATTGATAAATGATATACAAATAAAATAAAACTGGCTTTACGCGCGCCCACGCAAACTGGACAGCAGCTATCTATTTAATATCGCCCGCGAATTATCCAGCGGTTATTCGCTCCATGGTCAATATCACATTAGAAAGTACTAGTTATGTTGAACTTTAAGATTATATTGAATTACACATCCAACATTCCATGTTTTAAGTTGTTATCTAGAATAAAATGGCTCGCCAAAGTGAGCAACTTTTTCAAATTTTGGTGGCAACTTTTTCAATTTTTGGCAACTTTTGAGCAACTTTTAGCCTTTTTTTGGAGCAACTTTGGCTGGATTTGCTAGCACAATCTATTCATGCCTATTGTAGACCCGTATTTTTTACTTACGTCATTTCCTTTTTCCTCTTAGATTGTGTAATCACCTTGATATTTATACTTGCCATTGTGAAATATTCATTTGTAAGATCTACCTGAAGAAGGCTGGTTTGGCCAGCCGAAATATTGTAGAATTATCAATATATACGTTGTTCGATCAGCTTTTCTGTAGTCCTTGGACTTGTTTACTTATGTGTTTATAATACCAGGGTCAGAGGCTAGTGGTCAGGCAAACAGTGTTTTGATCATTTCTCGTTCGTTAAACGCACCCTGCAAACCAAACTGATGTGACTATCATGTTGCTATCATGGTCCTTCAGGTATTTGAATATTTGGTTACCATGGAAACCGATATTAAGGGTGCTCCTTAATTTTCGAACATTTGAGAGTTTAAGTGAAACTGGGGTAGTTAGAACGATTTTTTCCTGCAGTATTTCTATACATTCTTGAAGTATGTCCACGACAACATTAATTTTGTTTCTGCCCGGAATGGTTGTCCACCTAGCCGTTCAGCTGATATAATAAAGGAAACATGTTGCTATGGTAATAGTTACCACGGTCGCGTGATTCGTATTCAAGGACCACCATTCCGGGCACAAAAAGTTGCCGATGTGTCTGATTGTTAGGAATTTGTACTAACCTTATGCTTTTTCAAAGGTTCCGTATCTACCCCATTTCTGGAAATATAAAATTCTTATAGTGCTCCCTTAAATTTTGTTACCATGGCAACCAAACATTTAAAATTTACAAAATTCGAGTCCGTATACGTATCAGTACAACATGGCCTCTCATTTTGTAACTACAGTGTTTTACAAGGATTTGCACCACTGAGAAATATCGTATATAAAAAACTGGCATATAGTACAGCGTCAAACAAACAACAAAACATTCAAGAGTGACAAAAAGCCAATGTACACATTAAATGAGTTCCTTGAAATGGTTAATTGAAGTTAAAGCGGTATACTAGGTAGAACATTCCAAACTGGTATTGTTCTAACATAGAAAGAGTATTTATAAGGTAGTGTTGGATTCTACTTGACCTATCAGTACTGTTCGGCTGAATCGAGCTGAACCTCGACCGGAAATTCGATGTTTACAACATCATGTTTAATCTAAGCAAAGATCGTTCAGAACCCGGCCTTTTTCTTCTATGGATTTCCATGCAAGTTGTTCTAGCGTGACGCTGCTTGTACGGCGATAGTCGGCGACGACAAACCTTGCGGCACGCCTTTGTGTAGACTCGCCGGATTGTTGCCTTGTCCTTAGCTAAGTGCGGGGACCACACAGACGTGCTGAAGTTTAGCATCGGACGTACCAGCGACTAGGCCTGAGCGGATTGTGCTAGCATAATTTTTGGCATAATTGGAGCAAACGAGCATAATTTTTCAAAGAAGCACTGCTCGAGCATAATTACCAGATTGTAGCATAATTTGAAGCATTAAAGCCAAAAGCAATGCTATTATTGCTTTTATAGTGCCTTTCCTAATTATTAGCTGGTATATTTTGCTTAGATTCTAAATTTTTCCAAAGCAAATACCTGAATTTCACTTAAAGTGTATATGAAATGAAAAATATTAACTCCTAATATCCTAAATTAAGTCTTCAAAAGTCCGAATTTTTGGGTCTCGTTTACCTGTTGCGATTTCATGGCAATTTTTTTTCGCCTAGAAGTTCGGTCAGAACGCTTCAAAAATGGTTACATTTCCCGCGCGGCCATACGATCCAATTACAGGGCCTGTGACGTAGTAACCGTGACACAGCGGAAAGCGAAACATGGCTACCAGTGTAAGAATATTAAGAGAAAGCTAAAGAACGGCGGCGATTATTGTGTGGCTGGTGGCCCTAACAAGGTCGGTTGTAAGAACAACAGCTATACGGAAGGCATATCTATGTACTACTTCCGAAAGGAAGAAGCTGTGAAACAGCAGTGGGCGCGTTTTGTTCATAAACACAGTTAGGGTTTTGCCCCATCAAAGAACTCTGTTCGGCTCACTTTGACTTTGAGCAGAGCTGCTACGAGCACAGGTCGATCATTTTCTCTGGTCCGTCAGATACTACGAAACCGCAGTTGAAAAAAAAAATGATCATGAGAGCAGTTCCGACCAAGGATGCCGTTCTAGTCGCGATGTGTCCTCTCCGCCGCCCAGTGCTCGCAGCGAAAACAAGTAAGTCCATTTCTAATGTCCGCATGCACTGTTTTACAAAGGACATTAGAGGCATGCACATCGCACAAAGCATCTTTATTTTTGTTTTAAATAGATTGTAAACTAAAGTACGCAGTACGGAAGTAAAGGTTATTTCCTTTTGAATATTGGATGTGCGAAATTATGTAATAAAAAGAGTATTGTACATTCTACTTTTACAATAATCTTTGTAAATTTTAATACTCATTACTGTTTTGATAATTTTGATAATTTATCCGAAAAGATTAAATATATTACTCTCAAAGTTTCAGTGATTACAAAGTGTGGCATTCTCTTTCGATTTGTGGAGTCTGTTTGTTTGTATCTTTAAGTTTACTTTGATTCTTGAATTTTTTTTATTTATGCTAATGAGACAAAATGTAAACATTGCACTCTAGCTCTCCAGAGCCAGAGGTTTTCTAGAGAGAGAACGGCTCTTTCTCCGCGGCTGTTCTTTCTAGAAAACCTCTGGAACCAGGGTACTCTCCTGCCTAAACCGATAGCAGTGGATGATGAAGAAAGTGATCAGGATTCCCAAGGAAATAATTCTCCAAATAATGATACAACAATAATTTATTGTATATTTATTCTAAGATGGGCAATACAGGGAAGGGCACTCAACTGAACTTCTGCTTGCACATATGACTGAGAAATGGCGTTCTGCTCTGGACCATCAAAAAGTCGTGTGTGCGGTATTCATTGATTTTCGTAAAGCATTTGACTCAGTCTCCCACACCATTTTATCATATAAGTTGCAGAGTTTTGGAATTATGGGCGATCTATGGGAATGGCTGTCTGATTACATAACTGAAAGGGTCCAGTTTGCTACAGTTGGTGAAGGTACATCCCAATCCGCCAATGTCACATGTGGAGTACCACAAGGGTCTGTCCTAGGCCCTATTCTCTTCAGTTTGTATACGAATGATCTACCAGACACTATTGCCCAAATTGAAAATGCATACATTGAGATGTATGCAGATGACACCACCCTATTCTGCATTGCCAATGATGTCGAGTCTGCTGTTAAAGAAACCAACAGAGCATTAGGACTTATAGCAAAATGGTGCATCAACAATGCCATGACATTACACCCTAAAAAATGTGAAGCAATGCTTATATCAAGAAAGCGATTCGTAGGCCCCATTCCAGCATTAACAATTAACAACAATAACATCAAGATAGTCAACTCAACTAGATGCCTCGGAATTAACATAGATAATAAGCTGAACTGGACCATGCATCTTCAAGAGACAATAAAATCATTTGCCAAGAAACTTAATCTACTTAAAGCACTACGGTTTCTTCCATTGAGTAGTCTTGAGATATTTTACTTTAAAGTGATCCTGCCTTCCATCACCTATGGACTGATTATGTGGGGCAGTTGCAACACGACCCTCTTTCAAGATCTTGAGAGGATGCATGTTCGAGCTGCCAAGATCATCCACAGATGTGACTGGACCACTCCCAGTGCAGACGTCATCAACAAGGCACACTGGAATCCGCTGTTCTGGAATTACAAATATAAGCTAGCAACGTTTGTTCACAAATCGCTCAACTCAGAGAAACTCCCAAATAAACTCTTCACACTAAGAAACAATACACACTCACTAGGAGGCGTTCATAGGCTAGTCATCCCACATCCACGTACAGATGCTATACGCAAGTCAATCACATACAGAGCATCCGTACTGTGGAACTACCTAGACGATCTCCTTAAAGACAAAAAACACTCGACCTTTAAAAAACTTGTCAAAAAGTATATTAACTCCATACCACTGCAACCAAATGTCAGGATCAACACTGATAAGTTCTCATACCACTAATATGTTTTATTTATGCATGCCTAACTTATTCATGTTTACTCGTCCAAGTGTTTACTTATACATTAGACATCCGCCTGTCCATTTGCACAACTACTCGCTTGTTCATCTAATTAAGTTATTAGTCAATTAGTTAGTCTTTCAACTATTTAGTTAGTATCATTCCAATATCTTATAATGCAATAGTCTTTCAATCAAAAACTTGTAATTTACATAATCAATGAGGTTAGCTAGATTTCTTTATCGTTCCTTTTGTATTATCACGGCCACATCAGCTCTGAATGCTGCAGTATCGCCAATACCGTGTTTAAATAAATGCTATTATTATTATTATTATTATTATTACTGACAACATATTTGGCTGTAGATATATAAAATGTGACTATACAATTTTAAACTAAAAGCTGTTAAAAAAACAATTCAGAGTTCAACCAGGCCAACCAGCCCATGAAAAGCCCAAGTTCATTGTGTTTATCAGTTAGCATGCTGATGGCATTGTTCACAAATATGTTTTACTTTAAGTGCAAGGAAACCAAGCCTACCATAAGCATCAGACGTAATTAATGGTACCATGGTGACGGTATGCCAGCATTGTCCAAAATCTGGGCAAAATGCATTCAAATTGCAGTCTCAGCCATTGGTCCTTGGGAAGTGCCCATGCAACTGGTAATATCTTGCCCAGCTTAGCTGTTCTCGTGGCTGGGGCTTCCATAAGCAAGGTGTCGCTGGTCTTCAGACACATGGGGCTATGTGCTTATGATATAAGGACATACTTTATTCACCAAAAGAAGTTCCTGTTCCCGGTGATCTTACAGTACTGGGAAAGCTATAGAACCGTGCTTGTGAACAAACTAATTAAGAAAATGAAGGATGTGGTGTGGGGACAGGACATTTGACTCTATGGGGCAAAGTGCAAAATACGGGGCTTACACTATGTTCTGCTGCACAATCCAAAAACGACAGGCTCCTGTGTGCAGCAAATGTGGGCAGCCCAAAAAAGGGACACCCTAAAAATTCTTGTGAATAGTTACTGACCATACATGTGTAACTGACCCTCCCCCACTATCAAAAAGCAAAGTTGTAAATAATAAATTGTATTATATTAGCCTTTTACAACTAGTAGAATGATATCACTATAATCTTAGCAAATCATATTGTCTAACGCCAGACCAAAGAAACCCTCAGTTGTAAAGCACACACCACCACTAATGTATATCAATTCCAAGTGTGCCCAATCCCCCCTATCCGGGAAAGGGTGAGACATTGGTCAACCAACCAACCAGTCCTGGGGATTTTGTTTATTTTAACACTTTTTACAGTACTTGAGTAAGGCTTTGTAAGTCCCACAGTGGAACATTTGCAAGAAATATTATAAATAGAGAAATTCCCAGGGGTATCAGGCATGCTTAGAATTCAATTAATGGAGGCACAATTGTATGCATGGCACATCCTTATTGCGAGTAACAGTGGATACAACTTACAAGCATTTTGTTTTTCTACACCCAAGAGAGGCTAAGGATCTATCATGCACATTATTACCACTTGGCATTGTGCAAACTCTATTATATATATATACACTTTATATACATGTATATAATTTCCATTTTAACTTATTACCTCTTTGAAATGCTAATAAGTGACATTGACTGATGCATTTATGTTGATAGAAGTTTCATTGAATAACATGCAGCAAATTATGCATAAAGTACGTATTGTGCCCTTGCTTCTGCTGGCTGGTAACTGCTTGCCTGGTGATGGGGTGTATGTCGCTGGCTGGCAATGGCCTGGTATTGTCCCAGCCCATATAGCCACAAATTCTACAGCTCGTAGGATGCTACAAGAATAAAGTTTAATGTAGGCTTTCCCTTAGAATAGTTGCTATAATAGTAATGTTGTTATTTGTATTTCATTATTTATTTGTTTGTGCAAAAGGTGGAGCCACATTTGTATATCTAACTTAGGTACATGTACTTATTCTGTATATTTCATTACTCTGCAAGGATGAAGTTACTTTTAGGACTCGCATAGTATATTGACATCATACAAGTCGTAATTGTAAACATGATTTTTACGACTCATTGTTTTCACGACTCACCTACTCTGCTTATTATTTGGCAGGAATCTGATAAACCTGTCCGTCGATATGCTTTACATTTTCAGCTCCAAGCCTCTAAAGAGTGCCAAATTTGCCTTGACTTCCAGTAGCTGGAGTGCTTTGCTTTGTCACATGCATATTTGCAGTAATTCCCCTGTCCCTACCCCAGAAAACTTCCTCAAATGTGTGGTAAATACTTGAGGGTCAGTGTACTATGCAAAACCCTGGTATTTCCCCCACTATTGCCTGGTAATATCCCCACCTGCTGTGCAGTATAATATGCCATATTGGAGCAATTGCAGAATACCCCACCACTGGGTTCATTAATAATGCATTTTCTCAAATTCTCATACAAACCTTCTAAAAACCTAACCCTGAAATATAAAAAAATCCTACCCATTTCCAGATCATTCATTAAGAACGAGTGTAAATACACCTGAGCTAAATGGATAATTTTGCACAATTTTTAAGGGCCTTTCAAGTGGTCTTTCGAAGTTGGTTCATTAATAATAATGCATTTTCTCAAATTCTCATACACACCTTCTAAAAACCAAACCCTGAAACTAAAAAAAATCCTACCCATTTTCAACCCCAGGGAAGGACAAAGGGAAGACTAGCCACAAATACGTTTGTATAGAATAGAGTACTGTCATTTCCTATTAAACATGAATATAAAAAAATCACTTACTCGTGCACGACGACGGTACCCTCTGCCATTTCGGTCTTTACGTGAATTTGTCATTGCTGCGAACCTGGAAGTTTTCGTGCTTTGTCACATTTTAATACGTTGACGAAAACGAGTTGGGGAGGCTAAACTACAGAATATAATACAGGGCCACGAGCAAACGAGCTCAATATGAATATGACGAAACCAATATGACGGGGCTTTAACAGTGGCCCTGCATTCTGTAGTTGCTCCCGAAGAGCGGAGGATTGCGATACAAAGGCTTCCTGTAGCGATCCACTGATTTACCGGGACTTGGCCCTCGAATCTAGAGGAGTAGAACACAACACCGCCAGAGACATAATTTTCGTCGTCGTCTTCACCATCGCTCGAGCCCGCAAGCGGCTCATCTTCGTACGGTTGAAATCCGTTCGCCCTTACTTCCACTTCATCAAAATCGTGGCTTCCACTCTCTGAACTCGAAGATGAAGATAAATTTGCTCGCTTTCTGACATCTTACTTTAGTTTTGCAACGAAGAGCAAGGACGGTTCGCAGGTTTATCGAGCTTGTTTACGTCTGTGCCACGAAGTATGCTATCAAGCACACCGCGGCAAAACGTTACGCGCATGCGTATTTGCTATTTCTTGTCGGCGCGGCCGCCCCCAGTTTCCCGCGAAAACTGAAATGAAACAACAGGCACATACCCGTGATTTCAAAATTTCTGCTTAAAAGCATCCATTTGTGAACTGTTTTGTCAAAAAATAAGAAAACTACTTAAAAGATAAGCCTAAGACTTTAACAGGTTGAAGTTTTCTTAATTTGTAATTCACTGTGAGTTTACTAAGTTATAAAATTATTTACTAAAAAAGTTGAAACCCTCGGTAACTTTGTATTTGATAGCAGAGCCTTCATTCTTTTGGCCAGCGGAGCATACCGTTTTGCCGCGGTGTGGCTATCATCAAGTGTGTCACGGTTTCTACGTCATCACGAGCTTGACTCGCCCCAGTCTCCTGACCATATTTCCAGTGCATGTATGACAACTTTGTGAAGCGAAATCTCAGCTTTATAATTTTTTTCTTCGCAATTTTCTTTTGCTTTGATGTTTAGGAGATAATGAACGATAGAAAAACCCAAAAAATTTTTTCGCTTCATATACACTTTAACGAGTGTGCGTCAAACGTGAAAAAAGCCAAAAAGCCGTCTTTTGTTCAGAGCGTTGGAACAGTCACGCCTGATTGGTTTCTGTGTCCGTTGGTACTAAAAAGTCTATAAAATGTTGTGTGAACAACTAAAAATGCCGCGCATCAACTAATGCCGGCCGTCTTCGAAAAACGTTTTTTGTGAGCATAATTGTGTAATCTACGAGCATAATTTTTGAACTTTGGCATAATTTGGGCATAATTCAACAAAATTTGGAGCAGTGCTAGCGGCATAATATGCCACTTTTAGGAGCACAATCCGCTCAGGCCTACCAGCGACTGATGAGCAGGCCCGCTCCTTCATGGCCGAGTCGGTTTCGCCTCCCCGGGGGGAGGGAGGGATTCTTCCTATAGGGAAAACTGTCATTTGTACAAGACAAGACATTATTCGGCTGGTAGGGGTGATCGTGGTTTTTTAGGGTTTGTAATCGGCGATTTAGTATTTTTTAGGGGTTGTCCAAGGGCCGGGTTGCGAAATCCATTTTTCAGGGTGATTTTTAGACCATGAGGTACATTTTGGGGAAGGAAATTTTTCGAGGTTTTCCGACGGTCATCCCCCTACCGTTTTTACGTTGAAGAACCCCCCTGTAACGCCGCTGTAGTATCTCTAAGACTCGGTTGGCTTTAGCTCGAAGTTCTTCACAGTATTTTGGCCACGATATAGGGTGCTTGAGATGACGACGGCACGCCCAGGTGTATTTATATACGGTACGTTACTTCAGACAATGGTGTTCCGTAAAGTGTAGGTGAAGGGGATTACGTTTTTCTTGAGGGTGATAGAGAGCTTGTAGTACTTCAGGTAGGTTCGACTGATCTCGTTTGCCACGTGTTACTCCAGACCTCTAAAGCACGTAAGTCGCTTCAATGTAGATGGAGGTAGTTCAGTTCTCGTATGATGCATGTAATGGATCTAAAAAGGACACTGTCATCGGCAAAGAGCTTTACTGAAGATCTTAAACCACTACCAGTAAGGATGTTATTACTCGGGCTGCCTGTGGCAGCACCGAGTCTTAAAATGCAAGTCGTTCTTTTTTTTTTGTTGGGTGTCGCAAAATTTCTGCGCATGCGTTAAAGGTCAAATTCACACCAATCAGATTGCACTGTGCTGGTCACGCAACAATCGCCAGGTTAATTTATTTACATAATTTAATACAGTAAAGCAAGATGGCGGAAGACCCGCGAGGAACTTTCTCTCTAATGTGGAGTCTCATCTCTCAAATGTAAGCCAGTTTAATGTTTTATTTAACTTCACTCGTGCGAAAGCCTTCCAACAGGCTCAAGATATTTCAACTGGCGCTATTGACGGAGCCGAAGGACCGCGTTTTTTACCCAGATGGCCAGTGATTTTATATACGACACGTACGACGACCTGAAGCCAGTGAACTGGGGCCAGGATCCGGAAAGCTAAAATTCGAAGAAATAGATATTGGAATCTATAAGCCATCGGCTCGTTGTGCTGCATTTAAAACATCCGAGGAAAACATATTATTTTGGGTGAAGGCACTTCAAGACCAATATTACGAGATTTAAATTTACCGTAAGTTGGGTCAGAGAGTATTGAGATCAAGTTATTTCGTTCCAGCGAAGATATTGACCTAGCGGAAACGGTACAAGCTGTCGAAGGATTTTACTTATAATCATCCACGTCTACTTAAGTGCCAAGGCATGGGCAAAGATTGAGTTTCCCAGATTACAGATGAAAGTAGAGATGCTTGAGAACATGAACATGTTCAACACTTTATATTATACTAAGAAAACAAAACAAATTACAGAGCCTGCAAGTTCACAAGTCAATGAAAAACCCCAAGAGCCTGTAGTTTTGGATCAACATATCCTTGAAACTCCAAAAGCAACATACACATGAGTCAAATTCAAACCGGAAGAGACGGAATTATTTAGATTATTCACGAGGATAAATTTGTTAGCCCGCAATAAGAACTCTCTCGCTGCTTTAATGACCTTGATTTGTAACATGGAGGCTGACCTAACTGATATGCGTAATGAATTCTTACTATCGTCACATCAAAACGAAACTCAGTCATTTGGAAGACAAATTAGTGCAGCAAGATAATACATACAAGACCGAAATCAAGATGCTGTCATCGCGTATTATTGACCTAGAAGTTGAAAATGGCGAGTTGAAAGCGGATATAATAAAGCTGAGATCCGACTTTCAAACTTTAAAAACAAAATCAAGAATACAAAAAAGAAGACAATGAAAGACCAAGGTCTCCAGTGTTCCGAGACTACCCAACCTACTGAAGCTTATCAGTTTCTTCAAGAGCTATCTTTCTTACATGACAACCCGATCCCTATTCATCAGAATACATTTTCTGTGCTACAATGTAAATGACGAGAGTTTACAATCACCTGGCCGACAACTCACTACTAAAGAAAGGGACCATGCAGTACGGTAGTACGGTTAATTCTCGGGTTCAAAACAATGAATATATGCCTACTCAAATGCAGTGTGTTAAACGAATAAGTAGTGTTTAAATTAAAAGGTCTACATACGAGAAAAACAAAACTATTAAATTACATATATACTAGAGGAGCAGAGAATGAAAGTCACCGCGCTACCGGCCACTAAAGACTGCTAAATTCAGCTAATAATTCTTCCCTTTGGTTATTACTAAGAGGATTTCAAATGAAAGTGTATTACATCTTCAATCTCATGTGGCCCGAGTGAAAGCCCAGATGGGCTCTTGTTGATATATAAGATGAAAAGTAGCTAGATCCACGAGCACTGTACCGCGGGACACCGGAAGTGACAGCAGACCGACGATGATGAAGATCCATTTACGACTCACACGTTGCCTGCGACCCTTACTCCATAATGCATCAGTTTGGCCATGAATTTACCATGGGACACTGTCAAATGCCTTGGAAAATTCCAAGAATATATGACGTCCGTCTGCCCATGAAGTCTTAGCCCATTCATTTACTGTCACTAGCGACCTATAAGAGAAAACTCAGACACTTTTTTTTTCATAGGCTGAAACATGCATTCAACCAAGACGACATTCGCAGCTACAAGCTTATATGTCCTAAGTGTCGCCGTGCCAATGCTTTTATTATCTCAGTGTTCTTGCTAGATATTTATTTTGCTTTATTATTATCTTTGCTTTACTATCTTATTATCTTATTATCTTAATCCAAGGGTGTAACTGGGGATGGGCGTGATCGGATTTTTATTGTGGGCTGGCTGGTGCCTAAACCTTGTAGGAGACTTCGTGTTCTTTTGTTTCTGCACCATGCATGTTATGCTTAATCCTTAAATAAATAATAACTGAGATACCGTAAAATTCCGAAAATAAGCCCCGGGGCTTATATTTTTCAACGCACCTTTTAGCCTGAATTTCAGCCGTCTCCTCTGGTTCATTCCTCCCGAGAGAGACGTCTGAATCCAATAGCCGCTAATGCCGTCCAGTGACGTCAAGGCGGATTAACAATTTAACTTATGCAAATAAAACTGTCACGGCGGTAGTAAAAGTTCGTGAGAAATATTTATTTGAGATTATGCCGACCAAAATAAAAGTCTTACCTATATTATATATCTCCATCCATTTGCTTCTCAAGTGCCTCTTATGTTGTGAAAGCCTTTCCGAAGCAACAAATCGTTATATTATATTTGGAGGCAAAGTACAGCTGATCTTTGTCTTTCCGTTGATCTTTGTACATGTCTCGTGATCTGCCGTTCGAATCGACACAGCTACGAGATATTACCTATGTAAATGATGCAACAGAAAAGTAGAAAAACATGAAAGGGTAATGGAGAATTTTCGAAGAAATACGAAGACTCATTTACGGGAAAGAACAGTTCCTTGAAGAGAGTAGCGACATTCTTTACCACTGCGAGTGTAAACAAATAATAGATTGTCAACAACCCCGCAGACGCGACGCGATAAAATGTACATGTTTACAGTTAGTCGGCCGGTTATTGTGCAGGACACTTTCAATCCATTTCCAGATGTTTTCCTTACTAATTCAAGGTCTTTGCCAAAGACAATCACTCCACTGAAACTCAACGATCAACAATCGCGAGTCCAAAGTGAATCCTGCCGTCTCCTCGGCTGATAATTATGATAATTATGCGAAATTATAGAATATGAACCAATCAAAAATCACTACCAGGTTTTCTGGTAGTGACGTCACTGGACGGCATTAGCGGCTATTGAATTCAGACGTCTCTCTCGGGAGGAACGAACCAGAGGAGACGGCTGAGATTCAGGCTACGCACCTTTTTGAGGGGCTTATATTCGGCAGGGGCTTCTATACGGAGGGGCTTACTATAGGAGTGAATTTTGCGTTTAGAAATCAGCTGGGCTTATTGGAGGGAAATTTGTGTCTGCAATTTTTCAATGTGCAAAATGATAATATTGGGGCGTTAACTAGGTCCCATGCTTAAAGACGAAACAATACATTCTATCAATGCAAAGATAACAGGTGAAAAGCGAGGAGCACCAGAGGGAGTTTGGGTTCAGGGCGGCGGGATCGAATTTTCTTGTAAATACTATGTCTATGGACCGAAGGAATTCAAGGCGAGAGTGAGGAGTGAACTACGTAAAGGACAATAAACTCTGACACTTCTTCCACAGTGGTTCAGCGTACGGAAACGTTGTTTTATAAATAAAAAAGGCTTGATCATAATTTACGTTGGTTTATTTTGTATTTGGGGGCAATTCCCAATTATAAGCCCCTGGGGGCTTATATACGGAGGGGCTTAATATAGGCGGCTTTTTCGCGTTAAGAATCTGAGGGGCTTATATTCGGTAGGGGCTTATACAGGGAGGGGCTTATTTTCGGAATTTTACGGTATTTGACCATATCACACCTATATTGCGCCACCTTCAATGGCTACGACACTTTATTGACAGTTTAAATGCTTAAATGGGCTTTCGCCATCCTTCTTATCGGATAAGTTTTGCAAGAGATCCAGTATACACCAGCGCAATACTCGAAATTACGGTGACCTTCGTCTCCCACAGCCCCAAACCGAATATTTAAAGAAAAGCATTTCATACGACGGCGCGAAGCTGTGGAACGAATTACCACCACATCGCTAGCTTCGCGGAATGAAGTCTCTTGTTTCATTTAAGAAACAAATTGCACAAACCACCATGCTTGGCCGACCGCTGAATTAATGATAAAATCAAAATATTTTAATTGGATTTTATTATAAATTTTAGCATTTAGTATCACACAATTGTATTTATATTTAGATTAGCATTAGATTAGATTAGCATATTTTAATTAGGCACGGCTCTTATTGAAATCAGTTTTATTAATGTTACTGTTAAGATTCCGTGAATAAATAATAAAGATTGATTGATTGAAATGTAACTCAGCATCCGGTCAGAGGTCCTTTAGTTACAGAGGTGTTAAGATCTGGAATGTCTTAGATAGCACACTTAAAGCGTCAACTTCAGTTCCTCAATTTAAGAGAGCTCTTATAAGTCTAAGTTACTAGCTTCTTATTACGACTGAATTCAATGTAATAGTCTTTAATCTTAGATATTATAGTTTTTACGCAATTTTATCGATAAGTATTTTAACAAATTTATAGTTTCTCCTAGTTTAACTTATTTTAATTTATTTGTAAATATATGTTGAAAAGCCCTTCTGGGAACTTATATTAAAGATATGTATGTATGTATGTATGTATGTATGTATGTATGCATGTATGTATGTATGTATGTATGTATGCGTGTATGTATGTGTGTATGTATGTGTGTATATGTGTATGTATGTATGTATGTATGAGTCTCACTAGCCTGCGTTGCGGCTCTGGAGTATCGGAACGCAGCGAGCGGAGATTAGGGGGATTGGGGCGTGGAAAAAAAGAGAGGGAGGAGGGTCAACGCAGGCTACTCACAGGATATACCTCTTCGAAACCCGCCGGGGTGTATCTGCAAGTACCTCTAAGGAATGCGGGACAACTTGCCTGTGTCATGACAGTGGTCTGGGTGGAAGACAGAATGTCTAGCTAGGTGACTTCGTATATTACTGTCCACAATGTGCTCAAGATACATGTAAGTAATAATGGACGATAATTTTTAATTTGAGGGCTGGACTGACTTTTCGCCTTTCTTGTAGATGGCTGAGACATTTACTTCTTTCCAGAGTTTCTTCTCAACCAAATCTTCTCGCCTTATTGGGCAATAAAAATTATTGATACAGTAGTATTTCGAAGTATTGTGCTTATTAGTATTGTCAAGGAAAATTGGTATTGTTCATAAAATAAACCGGAACAATACATGCCCGGGGAGGGGGGGGGGGTTACTCCCCTATCTAATACCGGTATGTGCCGCGCTATAGGGTATAGTTTTCGAGCTCCGCGGTCTGGGATAGGGTATCTAATTTGTCCTTTTGGTCTGGGATAGGGTATCTAATTTGTCCTTTTGGTCTGGGATAGGGTATCTAATTTGTCCTTTTGGTCTGGGATAGGGTATCTAATTTGTCCTTTTGGTCTGGGATAGGGTATCTAATTTGTCCTTTTGGTCTGGGATAGGGTATCTAATTTGTCCTTTTCTCCCAGATTAGGTCTGTCCAACAGCAGAACAGATGATGTAGCTATTTTTAGCTTTGTGTTTCCCGCACTAAACCAATCACACGACGAAACGTCACTTCTCATTATGCATTCACGCAGCTATTTTTCTATGCACCATTTTATTTCGCGGGAATCGGATATCTATAAATAGCCACATCTTCTACTGTGCTATGGGCGCTACCCATCACATAGCTACGCTCCTGGTAATGGCTCCTGGTATAACGTATCTATTTCGACTGAATAAATACGCATGTGTTTTCAACGGCTTTGTAAACCTGGAGCCCTTTGGAGTCCTTTGCACAAATTAGACACTTAATTTATTTATGTCACTGCTCATGCTAATTTCCTGGTAAGGTTAGTTCTTTCAGGGTAAGATTTACGACTTGAGTTCGCGGAAAATTTCTCCCAAACAACCTCTCGAGAAAAGTGTCTGATAAATATGCTCAGATTGTATGAAAAGTTAAAAAATTGAAGATGTTTAGCGAGAAGTAAAGTTAGAAAGTATATTTCTGACTTTGTTGAATCCATCTCTAGTTTCTAGAGTTAAACAACTTAGTTGGAAAGGAGAAATTTAGTTGGAAATGACAAAACTCGCGGGAAACTCCAAGTTTCTTGCGCTTTCATGCGCAGTGTTCATGGGAAGGCCTTCCACTTTACTATGGTGAGCCCGCGTATTAGATGACAGCGGTTGCCAATTGCGCAATCGCAATCTATTATTTCCAAGATGGCGGAGGGTTTGGGTTTTGCAAGAAAGGAACTTGAAAAACACGGCTGGGAGGAAGGTACAGTGCGCCTGGTCACTCTTTAAGGCCTATAAATTGAATGAAAATGACGTATTTGTAGTTGTTTCAGGGTTTTTTATGACTGTATGGAGAGATCCAGTCTTTGTTTGTAGAGATTTTAAATCCACGTGGGAACAATTATACACAGGTAACACAAACTATTATCGGCCAGTTTATTTTGATCGGTTCCAGTTCATTGGAAGCTACATTATTGTGTGGCTCGGTGCTCGGTGGGCATTATTCGGATACATAGAAGTTTAATACTGGCTCTTTGGTCGGATACTTAGATGTTACTGGCACGGTGGCTCGGTGTGTTCATGGCTGCATAGAATGAAAATTCAGTGATTGGACTGAGACAGAGTAGAATGATGCATTAGGTTATTTGTTACCCTAGAAACATGTTGGCTGTTTAGCATATAGTGGTTATGGTGTCAGCTTTATATGCAGAAGGTTATGGGTTCAAATCCTGGAAGTACATACATGTACATTGTATGATTTGTTTTCTCCATTGGCTAAACTAGTACTTAAGAATACCAGGCCATTTCTGGATGCGACGGGTGTATAGTACAGGTCACAGTGCACACAAAAGATTACGAGTTCGAGCCTGAGTAGGAGCGCTCAAAAAATAGTTTTTCTCTTGTTTACCTTCTCTTCTTGTTTACTTTACCTGTGAACCCTAGCTCTAGGTGTGTGAGAACCTGTCGTTTACCCATGAACTCATCCAATGGTTAGGTTTGTGGTTTGAGTTAGGATTTGTCTTAGAATTAACAATAATTCTAAGACAAATCATAACACTAACCACAAACCTAACTCTTACCATCGGACAAGTTCATGGGTAAACAACAAGTTCTCACTCACCTAGAGCTAGGGTTCACAGGTAAACAAGAAGAGAAGATAAACGAGATAAAATTTTTTTCAAGCACTCGAACTCGTAATCCTTTGCATGTACTGTGACCTGACCTGTGGCTTACCTGTGACCTGTTCTTTACACCTGCCATTTCTGGATGTGTCGTAAAGAGCCACTGGCTCGGTGGCTCAGCTGTCGACTACCGAGCCACTAAAAATGTGCCTCAGGTTCCTTGCATATTCATAAAACAAAGTCAGCTACTGAGACACTGAACCACTAAAAATATATGCCTCAGGTTCTTGCATATTCATTGTCATAAACGGAAGAGATTGACTAGCAATCCATATTAGTGATGATCTTGAGTCTAAAAAGATGAAAAATTGACTTATTCATAAACAAAGCTAAGAATATAGACAACTGAGCCACTAAAATAATGCACCCTTGGGCATGTTGAATATTCAACGACTTATGCACTTAATTAATTCCAACTAGCTGTGTTGTGAGATTGACTTCTGAGCCACCTAGCCGATGAGAAAAATATATTGAAGCTTCAAAAATGGATGGACTGTATTCTGTAGTTGCTCCTCTTCATTTTAGGGATTTTCTTTTTCTTTAATTGCTATTCTGTTCAGAACTTGTTTTCGCTAATGATAGTGGGATTTACTATGATTATCTTATATGAAATAATAACTTTAATAGTCACTGTGCCAATGAGGGTGCAGGAAGTCGGCTCCTGAGTCAGAACCGGTTCGAGTTCCTCAGTGCTTGCAGCAAAATCCAGGACTTTGATAAGTGACCACTTAATAGAGGTTGACCGCTTAATACAGGGCTGCTTAATACAGGTTTGACTGTACAACTGTGATCTGTGTGGGTTGTGAAGTTTTTGCTCGTTACGTACATTGTATACATGTAATTTATACTTCAGTGTTTGTAAACTGTTTCAGGTAAAGGACTTGGTAAAGAAGAGACTGGCATCACTAAAGCTATTAAAGTTGGCATCAAAAATGACACAAGAGGGGTACTGTATTTCACATATACCACAAAATGCACATGGTTACACTGCATCTTTACAACTGTATATACAAATGTATGTACAGCAGTATTCATTATTCTAGGTAACTGCAATATTTTGCACAAATAAAGCATTTTGATGGCTTACCTTTGTAAAAGCTTTGTTTATGTGGAACACTTGTTTGCATCTGTACTCTATTCAGTGCAGCCATTATATTTGTGAACTCCATTATCTACATGCACCATAAATTTTTAGATTGTTGTAAAATGAATTTTGTGGTCGTGAATATTTGTTTTCATGAAAACGAAAAAATGATGTGGAGCCTGGGCATAACCACTTTAACAAATTGAAGTTAGTTTTTTATGTGTCTGTCCTAATATTGACAATGATTTTCGTCATAACATGGTCAAAATAGCTGTGGATCCACGAGGCGTCTTTGGTGAGTGGATCCCCGCAGCTATTTTGGCCATGTTATGATGAAAATCATTGTCAATATCAGGACAGACACATAAAAAAACTAACTTCAATTTGTTTTTTTTACAACAACAACAAATTAAATAATGTTGTCAGTTTTACAACAACAAAACACTTTAAGCTTCAAACGAAAGCCGCACGCGCACTCCTTGACAAATGATGTCACCTTTTGTTGTCTGTCCAAATATTGCATATGAAAATAAGCCAATCAGATTGCGAGAAATGTGGTGGTTGTTGTAAAATTTAATATAATACTTATTGTAAAGCATGTGCCTATGTTCTAGAATGTACAAATGTACACGCTATCATTGTGTTCATAGATTATAATTACGTTTCAGTGGATTTTCAAATAGTAAAGAGGAATCAAAATAAATGGGAGAAACGTTCCCAAAAATATTAAGTTTGGGAAAAAATGTCCTCTAGCTTTTACACAACAAATATCCCCATATTTAAAAAGCAATGGGACACAATTTTTGTACCACATAATTTGTCTCTGGAACATTTGAACACCGATACCAATTGGTATAATATTATAATAATGTATATACTTATTGTACATGCAGGTATAATCTGCAGTCTTGTTGAATAATTAAAGTACAAAAATACTAAGGAAATCTAATGGTAACAAAAATGTATGATATCATTATTTCAAAGTGAATAATTATGCTATGGTGTAGGTCTAAATAGGCTTTGATATGTGTAAGATTCCTTTGAGCCATTTAGAAAATAGTTATTGTTTCCTTAGTTGATGTTAGACTAACCCAATTCAAAGTCAAATACACAAAATTGATATGGAAGCAGTCAAGGCAGAACTTCTATTTCTGAAATAAAACAGATCAAATATTTATTAGTTTTGTATCTCTTGTTTCTACTAATCAGGTTGGTTATGATATGGGTGAACAGTTCACTTTTCATTGGTGGGATCACATCTTCAACAAAACAGCAAAGTCTATTGTTGTCAAGGAAACTGAGGTTTGTAGACATGCCTGGGGTAATAATTATGCCCTTCATACAAAAAAAAAAGGAAAATAGAACTCCAAAAGAATTCCATTCTTTTCTTAGCCAAGAAGGTCCAAGCCTTCATAACCCAAAAATCCAGGCCAAATCCAATTCTTCCCCTAGAAATCCTCAGTACACAATGACAGAGCACAAAGATGTACCTTACCTATTGCTTAGCACCCTCTCTGTAAATTCAAAATGCTCTCTGTGGACAACACTTAATCCTCCACGGTTTCGTCCACTGTACACGTGGAAGCTATTTCTAGATCCTACCTTCATGGCACATTCAGTCAATGAATATAGAATCTCGAACTGTGTTATGGTTTCAAGTTGGCCCTTAATAACTATTTACATGCAATTAATTGCAAAGAGTCTCCTATGTGCAATTGTGGTACAAGCTCTAAAACAGTTAAGTATTTATTTTTCTGCACTGTCCCAGATATGCTGCTCAACGATCATTGCTCGATCTTTACCTCGGCTGCTCGCATTCTAGGCAATACTTGGCTTGATGCTACTGACTCTCAAAAGGTTAAACTCCTGTTACACGGCTCAATTGGCTCTGGTAGTTTTCATAACAATTTGTTGTTCTTTTTGGAGGTTCAAAGATTTATTATTGAGAGTGGTAGATTCAGCAAGTGCATCAATCTAGTATTTTTTCATAATTTATCCTAAATTAATTTATCTATAAGATATCCTAAACTGTAATATTGTATTGTTGTTATTATTTCTTCTTTCCTTTTCCTTTTCCCTACTTAAATGGTCATGTACAGTATGTATATTCTACATAACTACATGTAGTTTTCTTAGATGAGTGCTCCTGCTAATCTTAGGACAAAATGTAGTGCACATACGAACTGTATATGTTTAAATAAATAAAAAAGTTGGTATACTGTGTCTTCTACATATACCAGTACATGTATAGCAAAAAGCACAGTAAAAGCTGAGTAATTAGACCTACAGGTACATGTTGGTTAGCCTTTCGAATGATGGAATTGTTTTCTACTAGTTTAGATATTGTTTATCATTTGGAATACACCTTTGCAACATTTAATAGTGCAAACGATTTAATGAGTGGCATAAGCACTGTGCTGTTTCATGGGGCCTCCCACCTAAACTGGTCATGTATGTAATTTAATTGCAATGTTGTCTGTAGGATGGGGTGGAAGTGTCCAAAGGCAGTATTTCACATCAGCCAGTTAGCAGTAAGAGACCCAACAAATATTCACAGAAACCTTTGATATATGGCAGATTTGTAAAGGTAAGTAAATTCCTAATGGGATCCCTATATTTTAATGTGTGGTTCTTAAAATGTTTGTACAATCTACTGTATATCAAAGTTTGATAACAATTGTCTTAATTTTTGGTTGTGAATACCGGTATGTCAAATTTGGAAATTTTTGAAACTCAGCTTGTAGATAAAATAAAAATATATATAAATACCACTTATTGTGTGTTTAACTGCAGCATATTTTAAGCTGATGTAGCCATGTTTAAACTAAACAGAATAAGAATTCCAGTCGATGAGGAGGCAAATACACTGGTTATTTACAAAGTGGTAGAGTGAATGGGGAATCAAACTCAGTGTCCCTGGATTGTGAGTCCACTGTGTTAACCACTTGGCCATGCCGCCTTCTCTTTTGAACGTAGATCAATGCTTTTGTCACAATGTTTTTGTCACACAGTGCTTTTGTCAGACAATGCTAATTTTGTCAGACAATGCTTTTGTCAGACAATGCTTTTGTCACACAATGTTTTTGTCATGAACAGAATATACTGGCCTGATTACCAATAAACCATACATATATCAAGAATGGAGAGTGTAACCATACAGATACAAGAGCTGTTTCCTATACATTAATTATTCTCCAGGCATCATCTACAGCTACAACAAGTATGGGACATCAATCAGACAGTGACTCCGAGGCAGAGAAAGATTTTTCAAGCGAGTGAGTAAAATGTTTAGCATGCACTGCTTGTACAATGTAGATACATTTCTAAAGTTACTGTAATACTACAAGTTTAATGTTCTACAAATTTGTGCATATAATTTTGTATTATTTATGGCTACAATAAAAAAATATCTTAGAAATTATACTGTTTAAAAAAATCAGATGTGCATCATGCTGGCATGCATGTACCCAAATCACTGAGCATTAAAGATGCATTCTTTTGGAACTATTATGACTATTCCAGTATAGGAATAACGAGTAACATAATACATGTACATTGTATGTGGAATACTAATCCCCAAAAAACAGATATTGAAAAATCAATAATCTTGACATAGGTGACCTGAAAACTAACAAGTGTCTCCACCACTTTGAATTAGAAGGAAGTGTTTTTTTTTTCTGGCCAGATGCGTGTTGCACAGGTTTCCCACCAAAAGAATGCCATACTATTAATGAACAGAATGCAATTACTATTAATGAACAGAATGCAATTACTATTAACGAACAGAATGCAATACTATTCATGAACCGAATGCAATACTATTCCGAAAACGGAATAGTCGCAAAAGAATGTGGCCCAAATTTGTTGTTAAGTAATAATACATGTATATTATTTTTGAAAACAAAGTTATCCACAGAACAAATTAGTGGACATTCACATGAAATGAATGCAAGTTGTTTGTTTTACATAAGGCATCCAGAAGATAAAGTATTTCAAGCCTGTGGAGGCAGAACAGCTCACAAGTAAGTAAATGATAACTGGATGCCGTTTTATTCTTTGCTGTACTACTCAGTTCCTAACCTTCAATGATTAATCATTTATAAAATGATCCAAGGGAGGGGTGGGTGGGTGGGCAGTGTCCCAGAAACCAGGACTGAGCCTAAAATCCAATACTCCTTAAGGAGGCATGAAAGGGTACTCTTTTGACTTGTGGCTTTGCTTCCAAGTGTAGAAGAGGTATAACTAAAGCATCTTGCCATATCAAATGAACTGCTACATGTACATGTATAAGGTAATATGGTTTTGTTTATTGAATTGATTATATCGGTTGTCGTGACAACACATCGGCCTCCGAAGCCAGACTCCACTAATTATATTTTTAAAATAATTATCAAAATCCGCACAGTGAAATACTTCTAAAAAGCTATACTTGAAAGTTTTATGCTTATACATTATGTTTCATCTGAGAAGAAAAAGTAAAATTATGTAAGAAGAACTTGCGCATTTAAAAAAATCATTGTTATATTATTGTAATGCTTACCACCATTTTCATTGCTATGCGAGTTGCCGTACGAGATGGTGCGAGATGCCGTGCGCGATGGTGCGCGATGCCGTGCGCGATGGTGCGACATGGTACGCGATGGCACGAAATGGTACACGATGGCGCGAGATCAACGTCGTGACGTATAGTTTACATTAGATTTCCGTCAATCACACAAAGTGGGAGGGGCTAGCTCCACTGAAACGTCCAGGACGACGGCACAAAGACAATTAGAGTAATGCGCGCAGTCACACATTTTGGCCATTGTCTGAAAATCTACAGAACGTGAAATCTCGAGGTGTTTCGTTAGAAAGTAAATCACTCAGTTTTTCGTTTGGCCTGAGCGGAACTCTGTGCTTTGTAGAAAACCTTAATACGTAAGGCAATAAAAGGCGAATAATAAAAGAACAGTAAACACAGGGTTTGAAGAGAGAATACCAATTAGTGATCATTGCCTGGTGTACGGAGTAATGACGGAGAAAGTACGCAAGCATAGATCTAAAATTACCACATTTAGGAGCGGGGAAAACACTGATTATAAAGAACTGAATCATGATCTCTGGGACGCTCCGTGGCACGTGGCCGATATTTTCAGTGACATCGACGACAAGTATGATTATTGGAATGGCCTGTTCGAGAGCATAGTCAACGTGCATGCTCCGATGAACAGACAAAGGGTTCGCGAGAACGATTTACCGTACATGACAATGGAATGGAAAAAGCGATAAGGAACAAATGAAAGTATGCTGTCCTATTCGCTAAGGATCGTACACAGGAGAACTTTGAGTTGAAAAAGAAGTACCGGAATATAGCCAGCAAAGAATGGAGAAAGGCTATCAGCGTATACTGGCGCAAGAAGTCGGAGGAACTGAACAGTAAGCCATCTGCGTTTTACAAAACGTTCAAGCCATTTATCAGTGACACAGTCAGAGAGTCCCCAGAGATATGTCTTAGACCCTACGAGTAATCAAACTGAAGTAGCTGAACTACTTGCCAATTACTTCACTACTGCTGCTTCCAGTATTGGGGGCGATCACGTTAACAACCTCACAGAAAGCGATCACTGCGATCACAGTAGTGTCAAGGCAATACGGGAAACCTATGCCGGCCCTAGTTTCGAGTTCACGAAAGTTAGTCAGAGCGAAGTTGAAAGCGCTGTTGACAAACTTAATCCTAGAAAGTCTTGTGGCTGGAATCCGCGTGCACCGCCCAAACTATTGAAAATGGTGGCAAGTGGGATTGCCCCGTCCCTTCCTAGGCTCTTTAATGACTGTATTGACTTGAGCAAATGGCCAAGTCCGTGGAAATTGGAAGAGTGGACCCCTGCATTTAAAAAAGGTGACAAGCAGGAAAATAGAAACTACCGACCTATAACGTCACTCCTAACTATTGATAAGATATTTGAGCATCTTCTCAGCGGACAAGTTACCAGTAAGTTTGACCCTACCCTGTATAGCCGAATGTCGGCTTACAGAAAGAGAGAGAGAGCTGCGAAACGACCTTGCTCCGCCTGACCGAGGACTGGAAGCAAGCCATAGACAGACGAGCTCCTAAGGAGAGGAATCGCTCACATAATTTATTCATGAAATGACAATATAAACTAACTAAAATCCTACCCTGAAAAATAAAAAAAACCTAACCGGTCAGTAAACAAGATCTTACCCACCTAGAGCTAGGGTTCTCAAGAAAAAAATCTGAAGAAAATGGTGAGGTAAAAAAAATTTGAGAGATTTTCTGGAACTCGAACCTCGCTGCCGACTACTTGTAAGGCAAACGTCGCAACCACTACACTAAACAACCATCGTCGCTCAAATGCTGTCAAAATTGTACATTTTAAAACCACTGCTAATTTATGTTAGTTTATATGGTCATTTCATGAATTAATTAAGTGAGCGATTCCTCTCCTTAGGAACTCTTCATAGACAGGAGATAACTCGTATGTGTGCTCTCTACTGACATGAGCAAGGCCTCCTTCGATTCTCTCAGTCAGTCACTCACTTTGAAAAAGCTCGAATCGTATGGATTTGCTCCAGGCCTCTCTCAACCTCATGCGATCATTCTTTGAAAATCGCATGAACAGAGTTAAGCTGGGCAATACAACTAGTGAGTGGAAGGAAATGACTAGAGGATGTCCTCAGCATCATCATTCGGGCCGTTGCTGTGGAATCTTTTCCAGAACGACATGGATTATTACGTGAGCAATGCAAGCTTGACAATGTATGCCGATGACCATCAGCTATACACATCGGGGACTGACTTTATCATAGTGAAGAATAGTCTACAGAAGGAAAGTCAACGAGCAGCGGTATGGTACACGGATAACTACTACGCTTCAGGCATTGACCATTAACCCTAGGAACGTGGACACGAACAGTCTTGATATACATATAGATGGTCAGGTTATCAATAATAATAATCATTAAATTACTAGGGGTATATATCGACGAGAGTATCAATTTTAGTAGTCACATTAGCGAGCTGTGCAATAAGGCTAGTAAGAAAGTAGGAGCGCTTATGCGCCTGCGCAATTTGATCCCATGCACAGCCAAACTAACGATTTACAAGTCGGCCATTCTTCCGTTTCTTACTTACTGCCATGCAGTTCTGTAAGGCTTCAGATGGTAGAAAAGTAGAGCGTATCCAAGAACGTGCGTTAAGTACTGTTTAAAACACGAACAGCAGTGTTTTATCAAGTTTAAAAATTCGAGGGCGAAGCCCGAGAATTTTTAGACTTGATAAAACACGTGCTGTGAGTGTTTTAAACGGCTTCAAAAACGCTTCAAGAATGCAATGAAAGAAAGTCGCACATCTCAAGGGAATGGTTACTTAATGAACCATTGAACCTTTGTATTCACAACGCCATGCAAAATATTCGAGTAATCACCGCCGGCAATTACGAATATCTCAAGGGAAGGACATGAAGAAATTACCATACTATGTTGTTTGAAGCGGCGTTTCGCAATGCAAGAATAACTTGCACTTGAAGGATTTGGTGTCGTAGTTTACCTCGATAAAGTTCAAGACTTGGAAAGCGATGTGACTGACATGACGGCAGACTCTAAATTTTTGGCTCCGGCACAAAATATGTAAGTTTAATGCATGTTTTTATTATTTTACGGCTTTGAGTTTGGTTTTAATAATTAAGCTAAACAGTGGCTCGGTAAACAAGTTATGGTAGTTGGATAACTTCATTTTAAAAATATTATCTGTGTATCTCGGTAGTCTGCTGATATTAGTAAATTTAGTGCAAAATTTATTATCTAGGTACCTTATGTTCCGTGTACTTTTTGCTATCTTTGGGTCTTTATCAGTGAATTCTTAATTAGGATGAAACTTTATTTTAAATTTCATGTTCATTAGTATTTTTAATATAAAGTCTTCATCCTAATTTGCATTCTTTTGTAATACCTTTGTACCCCATATTCCCCTGGTACCGAAATCAAAGCCCTCCCCGGGCCTTTTAGAATGATGAGATTTTATCAGGTATAAAGGAGCATGCACGTGACTGATTTGCTTCATCTGATTGGAAAACATGCTCATTAATTATTCATGAGTTTTTGAAGAGCAGTTTATAGAACCAAGACACTCTTATGAAACACTCCTTAAGCGAGCTCGGCTGCCATCGTTACATAACAGGAGACTACAGGATACAGCAATCTATATGTACAAAGTAAAAAATCAACTTGTACCTAGTAGCGTAGCAGAAATATTTTGTTTTAAACAATCGCGTTATTCACTAAGAAATGGTGATTTTAATATACCTATAGATATAATACCGTTAATTACGGCAAGCATTCACTACGGTATTGTGGACCAGTGTTATGGTCAAGGTTGAGCAATGACATCAGGAACTCAACACGCCTTAATACGTTTAAGGCTAACATACGTAAGCTAGACATCAAAAGCATGTTGGACAATAACTGTAACTGCTGCGACGTTTGCAGGGCATGAATCAATCAATTATGCAATACCTGGACTGTTTTAGGAATGCCTTATGTATGTTATACAACATATATATATATATATTTTTAGTCTTCATTTATAATTAAGTATATAGATTCTGTTTTATTCATATCTATTTTTAATCTTTTTACTATACACTTTGATATTTTTTTAGCTAATTGGCCGGGTTAGTACAGTAGATATGTTAGATTATGTTAGATAGCACAGTGTCCCCAATTAGCTTGTCAAAGCTAAATAACACTTAAATAAAGTTTATTATTATTATTATTTTTGACCGTCACAGTTAATTACCCCTCCCACATTGTCTGATTGACGGAAATCTAATCATAATCTAAATGTAATCTCGCATAGAAAACGGGGGTAAGAATACGGCTACACACTCTTTGGGGTTGCATGTTTTTGTTTACCAAAAATAATGAAATTCGAAAAAAGACATAAATTTTTCCCCTCAAGGGCTGCTCGTCATGGCTTAAAACTGAGTGGTAAACTACTACGGATTGAACAGCAGGAGAGAGAGGCACTGTCTGCACCATGGTAAGTTATACCAGCACAAAAACTGAATCTAATATCTTGTCTTATAACTCAAATATGTTCTCGCGCGTGATTGGTGGAACGTGTCACGTGACCCGTATCAGCGAATTCACTCTTCTTAATATTTATGCGCATATAATTAGCTATTCGAAAACGAGGCTATCCCCGCATCGTTTCTTAGCTGAAAAGCAAAATGGCGTCGCGGACATAACATTGCTGTGTTCCTATATGCATTGGGAGACAAAAGGAAAATCCTGAATTGTCCTTTCGAACTCGGATGCACGTTGCGGCATCCTCGATGCGGGGATAGCCTCGTTTACGAGTAGTGAATTAGATATGCGCATAAATATTAAGAAGAGTCGATACACCCCCTGTCAGCGTAGGGCGCGCAAGGGCTCCCGTCAAAGAATGTTCAGGCAAATTTTAACGCCACAAAAAGTGAGTAGGTTATTGTTTATATGTAAGCTACACACCGCGGTAAAACGCTAGGCGCATGCGCTTTTGATGAGCCCAGCTCGCGCGCGTCACGCCAGTTTCCCGCGCAAACTGAAAGGCAGTCAACCGTGTGTCGTTAAAAACAACAAAACTACTTTAAAGCATATTCTAAGACGTAAAAGGGGCCGTCTCACCCACAGTGCTTAGCGTGCTTTAGTTATTGTTTATATCCGGGACTTTGACCCCTGTTCACGGCGGGAACCTCACGAACTAAACGTATTCTTTATGTTGGTGACATGATCATTTTGATTTGAACATGGATGACCTTGATGAAACTTAAATAGTACCTTACAAGTTGAATGTGAAGTCAACAAAGTGTTATACAGCAGTACTTGGCTGTACTATAACATTTACCGCTCACGCGTCGCTGCTATGAACAGAGAACACACTCTCCGGGTATAAACACTAATAATTATGAAAGCGAGAGGTTTCTCTAGGGTTTCACCCGTCGGTTCTTTTTTACTTGCAGACAGAGAGAAAGAGAGCTAGAGAGAACTGCTAGCAGGCAATCTCGTTGCTGGCAGTAGCAGAGAACCAGTTCAAGAGAGAACAGTGAACGAATTACAGCTTGTTTCAATGGGAAATTATTATCACGGCGGCTCTGTTGTCAAATTTCGTGCGAGTATAAACTTTCATCGATCCGATGAATCCGAAAAGAGAGACCTGTTTCCACAAATTGAACGCCGAAGCCCTCAAAATGATTTTAGGAAATTGATCAATTCTTTTCGGGTCGACCAAGCGGAGTTTCGTTGCCTATAATATTTTGTTGACTTTACCGCTCACCCGTCGCTTCCGCGTGAACCCTGTCATCAGTACTATAAACAGAGAATACTAATAATTATGAAAAGAGAGGTTTCTCCCCTCGGTTTTATTTTCCCTGCAGAGAGAGAGAGATCATCTGCTAGCAGGCAATCTCGTTGCTGGTGCCAGAGAACCAGTTCAAGAGAGAACAGTGAACGAATAACAGCTCGCTTGAATAGGAAATTATTATCATGCTTTGTTTGTCAAATTTCGTGTGAGTATCAACTTCAAATGATCAACCCGGTCAATCCGAAAATCTCGGCAAAATCACTGTCTAAAAGCCCAAATCCCGCCCTTCGAAACCAGAGAGAGGACCTGTTTCCACAAGTTAAACGCCAAAGCCCTGAAAATGATTTTAGGAAACTATTCTTCAAGTGGAGTTTTGTTGCAAATTGTGGTCACGTAAGCCAGCCACGGTGTTCAAAAACGGCCAAATCGGCTCAAAGATAGTAGATACTCGAACTAAGCGCTAATATATCTTTACATATAAAGATTAATGTTCAGAATAGCTTCTCCATGTTGTAGGTGGAAATCGTGGACACAAACGGACAATTGTTTCCTTTCGTTGAGGACGATTATGAGACTGGCATCCATCAGAAAACTACGGCCACCTGAAATAAAACTAAAATTTGCAAGATCAAATAATTTAAACCACTTAAATAAGAGGCTCAAGAGGAAGAGCAATAAAAAAGGTTCAACCTAGTATGATTGTTTTGACGATAGTTGTAAGGATGACAGAGATGTAGAGAAGATTAAAACCACTACCATAAAACTCTGGATTTCGATGGCATCGAAAATGGCCGCTATGCTATGTGAGCGCGCTAAGCACTGTGGGTGAGACGGCCCCTTTAACAGGTTTAAGTTTTCTTAATTTGTAATTCTCTGAGTTTACTAAGTTAGAACATTATTTACTAAAACGTTTAAGCCCGTCTGAGGTTGTACTTGCCTGCCTCGTTTCTGGGAGGTAATAGGCTATGCAGCTTATGGCTAAAAACAGTAACTATTGAATGGAATAACTTATTGCATAGATCCTGACGCCTATCGTACAGGGTGCTAAGGCTAAACAGTTCTAGATTATGGTGGTATGAAATACTGGGAGAGACGATAGATAGAGCCCTTTTCTCGACATGCTCATCTTTTAAGTAAGCAGGCAATGAATGATGGAAAACTGAGCGCTGTACTCTAGGATAGATCTAATACAAGTGTTGAGTAGAAGTTAATAATATCCAATACCGGAACCTTAGCGCGTTTCAATAGGACTAGGAAATACAGTTTTATTTTAGAACATGTTTTCACAGCCAATAGCAATGTTTCGTGTTTATAAACATCACAATTGTTATGCTAATGTGACAACCATGATTTCAAAATGCCACTTTGTGTCAGGAACCAATGGCGCTCTGGTTGGCACATTAATGACAATGGATGACGTTGCAGTGAACATCGCTATAGGAAAACTAAAACGCAAAACCGAAAATCACTTGAGAACTGAGTAGGGGGATGGGGCGAGTTCGGTTTCGCAAAGGTGCTTGGGATCGTTACTGGGGACAGTTCATTGCGATATTTGCTATGTTTCTTTGTATTCTGCGATTAACTTTCCCCAGTAACGATCCCAAGCACCTTTGCGAAACCGAACTCGCCTCGTCTTACTTCACCATAATGTCCTCACCGCACATGGACCTCGAGCCGATGCCACAGGATACAGTCACGTGGTTGTACTGGGTGACAAAGAATATCCGACTTATTTATTTAAAGGCACTTGTATACGAGAGTTATTAGCAAAACCTGCTATTTTCCACCTCCAATCCAGTAGATTTTTCTAAAACTGCGTTTTGAAGATTGTTTGCCATCCAGTAATATAAAGCTCTCCCATGGGATCACGACGTGACATCAGCACGTGACTGTTTCCTGCAAAAGGCCTGTCATTGGTGCTTTTTCATTACGCCTCGCATTCGCATTTTCACATTAGTTCGAGAAGTGGTAGCCCAGATGTGACGCAAGAGCAGGGCATCGAAGGAAATACTCCTGAACTCCTCTCAAAACTGAAGACTCGGAAAAATAAGTCGACTTCGAAGAAACGAGAGAAATCGTACAGTGATAGCGAGGATGTTGTAGTGAAAAGAAAAAAGAAAAGAAAAAATAAAGGTTGCAATTATGTGAATGAGATAATACTCGGTTTGGAAATACCGAAGAAGAAGAAACAAAAACGGACCAAAGATGGAAGCGGAGAATGTATTCAGGATGGAAATAGTTGTACGGAAGTTTGCGAGAAAAAGCGGTCGAAGAAAAGGAAAGAAGAAAAATGCGATGAACTGGTGAATTATGAAAAAATGGTTGAAATGAAGAATGATCAATCGTTACAACAAAAGAAACACGGTAAAGTTAAGAAGAAAAAGAAAAGAAAGGAAAAGGTAAAATAAAACTGAGTGAAGAGAATTTTGCTTTTGTCTTTCTTGTTACCAACTGATGAGCGGGCTTGTCTTGGGAAACATTGTTCATTCCTGATGAAAAGAAGTTAAGAAAGCTTAGATTTTAATTTGAACTACAAGGAGAAATTCAGACAAGAATGACTGTTGTCTGGGTTTGTTTTGCTGATAAAGTTTACAGGTACAGTGTGGGAATGTTTTTACTCCAGGGAAAGGAGAACCTGCACGATCGCAATACACTGGAAAATATATTTCACGCAAAACCTTTTATTATATTTGTGTCTTCTCTTTCGTCTCTATCGAAGATAGGATTACAGAACAAAACTCCCGACTTCTGCATTCGCCATGTTTTTTTTGGTCACGCAACGCTACCAATAAACAGAAATTATCTCCTACCAAAGGCCTTACGGCACTAAAGTATATGATCAGCATTGCAGTAGTTAGTCTTCGGACACGTTATCGTTATATTTTCTTTTTTGATCCAACGTCTGGCAGGATTGATTGGTTTTTGTTGTGGTTTTCTAACCTTAACTATATAAACTAAGTCAAGATGGCGTACATGGTAGTCCCGGCGTATAATTAAAAACGCTACGACCTTTTTACGTACGTATTAAAAACCGCGGCATTTTTAATTACGAACTTTAAATGCGACTGTGGAAATAGTTTACGTACGTTTTCTTTACGCACGTTTTAAGTACGTAAACAATACGCGCCCGTGGAAATGCTATTCTCTGCTATTTTGGGCTAGTTTTGAGTTTTGTTTTATTTTTGAGATCTCTATAATAACTGAAATGACAAGGCTGAACAGTCCGTTGACAACGAGAAGTCAATCGAAGGACAACAAGCACTCTACAATTACTTTATTATAGAGAGAGATCTCAAAAAATCAAAAATTATCTAAACGTGATGACGTCGAATCGCGCCAAAAAAGGAAAATCTGACCTCCGGTTTGACTTTATGAACGTCTAATGCCCGACCCCCAGGCCGATAGTTGCAAATGCCCCACTTCTGGGATCTAAAAATGCACAAATGTCCCACCATGTCCGGGAGTTTTTTTTTTTTTTTTTTTTTTGGGGGGGGGGGGGGAGGGGGGCACCGCTGGAATTGACTGATGCATAAACCAATTAAGATCGTCATAACAGCGGTTCGCTTATGTCGGCACTTTCACGCTCATCAGTACAGCGTCAAAACAAGCGATTTCTTCTAAACTCTATCTGCTTTCTTGAGAAAAACATAGAACAGAATATATACGAAGCTATTTGAAACGATTTCATATCAATTTTTTCAAATTTAGCCTCTATTTCCCGCAAGAAAGTTCTAGCGCGAGTGGTTTTTGGAATGGAATGTCTGGCTGGTGTAGCATTTGCAAGACGACCCTAAGAACGGCTCCGAAGAAGACTAAGCGACTGAGCCATAATAGAAACTTGGGCTACCTGTGGGTGAATGACCTTATTCATACAGGCATCAAAGCGAGGCCAGTTGTCCCAGCTTGTCACAGGAAGAGAAAAGTCTACAGGCGATGGTAGAAAATAACGTACAAGAACACAACAGAGCGGTACGACAGAAACTACGACATTTCTGATGTGCAGACTCGAATGTTGCGATCTTTGGAACAACTGGCGTCGCTCTGATACTATTGTTAGCAGACTCTTCCCCATGAGATAGAATATGGTGCAGTGTCCGTGCGGCAGGCTCTTCTTTCACCCCCTCCCCCTGGTTTGATGCAGTTGAACGTGTTAATGATGCCGATTGCAAATGTTCTGGTTACTTTATTGGTCTATATAATCGAAATAACATGTAAGAATTGTAACAATCTGAAGAAAAGGGACTAGGAAATGTACACTTACTCAAAACCTGGTAAGATTACATTTGGTCTGAATAGCTACATTTTAGCGGTCCTCGCCCCATTTTGACCGCGTGCCACAGGTGACCCAATCCGAAAAAAAAACGACTGAGAGCCGGCAAGCAGGCTACATTTTATTGCGATGGAAAGTTTTGTACGAACAGCGGAAAATCGATGCCAGTCTAACTAACCTGCTCAAACCGGACGTTGTGGTCTATAGAAAAAGACTCTATATACTGTCTATTAATGCCTGACAAACTGCTTTTCCTAGATTTGTATCTTGTCTACTTTTTCGTCCTCCATCACAGACCACACAACATTTGCCATATAAGGAGTCATGAGTGAATATGAACTCTTATCAGATCCTGTTAAAGTCGTTGGCAAAAATCTCTCCTCTTCCGCTACCAATTTTCTTCCACTATTTGGCCGTAGCCATCTATCTTGCCTGTGCCTTAACCTTAATCTAACAGGATTTTTAAGATTTACAGCCCCGTAAACAGCCTTTTCCCGACCATTTTTAAGCAGTTTTACAGCGTTCCAGCTACCAACTTTCCGAGGCACTTGAGGTCCCTTTGGTTTCTGTTCAGGAACCCTTCTCGAATTCGCTATACTTGGAAACGACGTTCTCTTTGTTAGAGACTTCATTCTTTCAGTTATTGGATTATTTTCTAGATTTTCCACATGAACAAATCTACCTCCAATGGACTCTCGGTAATCTAAAAGGCTTCTACAGCTAAGTGCTAAGTCTTCACGAAAAGTCGGCTTGGCGACGACACTCGTCCAAAGGTTCTGGGGTCTAAAACCCTCGGACGAATCTCGAAATTCATAACAGGCTTCTCTTGAAGAAACAGACTCGACTAGCGATCCTGAAATTTCTGTTTGGAAAACATTATTGGTATCTTCTCTAACCATTTGTAAATGTTCATCTTTTTTTAAGTTCGTAAGGTGAAATACCGAATCCTCAGCTATTTCCAAATTCCCAGAACGCAAGTTCAAGTCCGCCACGAGTAAATTAATTTCTGGACCATCTACGCTGGCTGATTTTTCTTGGTATTTTTCACGTCTGTTAAAAGTTTCAGAACGTTTGGATTTCGAGGATTTGTCTAGCTTTTCACTGTCACTTTTGACATCGTTGTTTTCTGACTCAGAATCAGATATCGCTTCGTAACACCACCATCCGTCTCTTGGTAACGGCTCGAGATTTTCTGATGGAGTTGAATCCCCCACAGATTCGATCTCCGAATCGCCTCTCAAAACACCAGTGAAAACCGTACGTTTCTCCTCTGTCTTGTTTCTACTGCTACTGTCATTCAGTCTTGAATATTGCTTGGAATCTTCGTGTAAACATATGGATTGACAATGATCAGCGCTTTCATTTTTGGAGTCAACACGCGTTTTACAAAACTGGTATTCTTTTGTTGGTTCCATACCCTGTGTCAATATTTGAGCATTTACTGTAAAATTCCTGTCTGTATTCACTCCTTCGGTTTTCGTCTCTTTGGAGATGAATTCCTCGCTCGCATTAACTTCACCATAGAAGTTTGTTATTGTGCCTTGCTTCTGCCAGCCAAAAGAAACACCAGGCTTCACTTTGTTAACATATAAACTCGAATTATTTCTTAATAAACCATCTAAACTCTTCGCTTTGCAGTCACTGATATCTCGTCTAAGAACTAACCCTATATTTCGGCGAAGTTTTTCCAAAGAGACCGACAGTTGTTCCCTTGGATTTTGAACTCTAAGTTCTGGCGTCGAAGGAGGTGTACTGCACATGTTAACGAATCCTTGATTTGCCCAAACTAAATAATTTCTGTGCCTCCGGTGTTTGAATTCTGTTTGCTTTATTAATTATTGAAATACACTGTATGTTTAGTAATTCCCCACTTATTATGCAGCTTTGGAATACCATCTGAATAAAATAGAAAGTACGTTGTCTCTGCTATTGTCATTCCGTTGGTCCGCTCTTCATTTGATTATCTGTTGTCACAATTGAGAAGGTTTCTTTTCCGGTATAGCTTCAATACACCTTTATCAGGTGGAGCCTATTTTGACAAAAAAGCTATTTTGCGTCATATATTTATAAATACGCATTGAAGGTTTTTAATTTCCCAAGATTAGTGATTTGAAGATGTTCGTGGAAAAAACAGCTGACCTAATAATACTAACAATAACAATAAACTATACTATTCTTGGGTTGCAATCAATCCCCAGAGATTCAAATGACAAAGCCGTGGCGGCCATGTTGGAGGACATAACAAAAGATGCTAAGGAGGAATCTTTTGTAAATGTCCTTTGGGGGGAAGGGGGGGGGGGGGGATTTCATTTGAAAAAGTCCCAAATGTAAGAAAACCCCCACCCCCTGGGGCACTTTATGCAGTCAAATGGGACCAAATCCCCACCTCCAGAATAGACCAGTTCGCGGTTAATTCCGACATTTTGAAAGGGGTGCAAACAATGGCGCGAAATACAGTGTTTGTATGGGAATCCTATGCCAAATAAAATCAGTAAAATGGAATTTCTGAAATATTCTTCAGATACAAACTTAAGATACCAGGTAAAAAAATAACTGATCGAAATTTGAGGGATGTAACTTCCAAGCACAGCTACATCCCTCAAATTTCTATCAGTTAATCTTTTACCTTGTATCTTAAGTTTGTATCTGAAGAATATTTCCGTCAGAAATTCGATTTTACGGATTTTATTTGGCATCGGATCCCCATACAAACACTGTATTTCGCGCCATGTTTGCACCCCTTTCAAAATGTCGGAATTAACCGCGAACTTGTCTATTCTTTTCTTTCAAGCCTTAGGTATTTTCATAGCATATTTTAGTAAAGATTGATAAGAACTGTCAGGGTGTTCGAGTGCATTTTAAAGCGTTTAGAATTTTGTGTTGATATTAAGGGAAATCTAACGAAGTGCTGTGTTTGTAAGGCCATCCCAATTTTTTTCTCCGTTTCTCATCGTCCGACCGACCCATTTTTGTGGCTTTTTGTAAAAATAAAAAATAAATTGGGGGGAGGGGTGGGGGTGAAAAACCCTAGAGAAAAGAAGACTCCGGAATTGTCTACTACCTTTATTTGTAATTTCATATTTGTAGCGTATACGGACGACGACATCGATGGTTTCGTCGTCCATGTTGGTTTGTAACCTCGCCTGTGCAACCGCGCCTTACTAGTTCCAGTCTCTCCGCGCATTTTTTTATACTGATTTTTTTTTTCTCAACCGACCGACCGACTCAATTTTTGAAAACCCCACCGATGAGAAACGGGGGGGAAAATAGAGATGGCCTAAACTGTGAAAAATTGAAGTGGTAATGGCGCGTTTCAATATGTGTCATCAGAGTCGTTAACGGATATCCACCTAGGTAAGACTTCTCCTAATAATTAGAATAACTAATGGAAATCCTTTTAGAGAGTTCAGTCAGGAATAATAAAAGCTATTATAGACATTTTCTGGAGATTCTTATTTGCAACACTGTTCCCGCCACTTTCATTCTTCAGTTCAACATTTTTAGAATCAAACTAATATTCATTGCACACAAGCGCGACCTAAAATGTTCAAAGGTTACCAAAGGGCCCGAAACATTTCTAATAAGAAAAGGAAATGGTGAGAAAATCATCGTATTGTCTGGCGGGGAAATACTATTAATGAGAGCAAAAACTCAAATTGCATTCAAATGAGTCCGTCGAAACTGTCTTGACCATTCGCTTTATCAAACTCCCGAATGTAGGCTTGTAAAAATAAACTCTGAGGAAAGCTTAGGAAGTTAAAATGGAGCTCTTGGAAATTGTCGAATTGTAGCTGAAATTGTTCGGTTTTATGTGAAGGGTTGATCACTCGAACTTGACTCGTATTTCGGACTCGTACTTGACGAGTTTGGGTAGGGTGCGAGTCAGCGAGTCAGGCTGCGAGTTAGCGAGACCGGGTGCGAGTCAGGCTGCGAGTTAGCGTTTTTTTTTATTATTTAAAGAAAACCTGAGTGGGCTGTCACCGAAAACAACTAAATAACCGCCAGACTTCCCTTCTAAACGCTTTAAGATTCACTCGAATACCCTGACAGTTCTTATCAATCTTTCTATACTTCTTTTGTATCAGCACAGTAAGTTTGGTTGCGATACATTCAATATGAAACGAAATATCAAAGTAATTTCCTTGTAAAAATGTCTCGCCATGCTGAAGCAAATCGAGTACAATCCCCGACCCCCTGGGGCCACAAAACCATTCAATTGCCATCAAATGCCCCACATATGCTTCAATTGATAAATGCATTACACGCGACGATTTTAAAGGAAGATCGTTGCACGAAAAGTCAACATAGTGTAACATGGTGCGCTGGACGATTTTAACGCAATCTTCGTTGCGGCAACATGTTGCAAGTTTTCGAATTACAAAAACATGCAACATATTGTTACCAGAATTTTGTTGAAGTTGTTTCGTGTAACACCCGCGGTTGACTTTTCGTGTAACGTCGTCCCAGAAACCTGTTCGTCCGTGTCTGAGTAAGGAGCCTAGGTGCTTGCTAGATGTTGCGCTAAAAATTCGCCCCGTGTAACATTGATTTTCTGTTGCCGCATCAATATTGCGCTAACAGCTGTCTCGTGTAAGTAATAGATAAAGAATGAGTGGCCGATCTTTATCCGAAACTCGAGCTGAAAGCGAGAGTTTGTAAATCGGATAAAGATCGGGAACCAAAGATCGGACGCGAATTCTTTATCTTACTTATCAAACATCTAGATGTAGAGAGTCATGTTTTCAGTTATTTTGGCGATACGACTTAATCGAAGTCAAAGTTTATGTAAATCAGGACGAAATCTTTATCAGATTTAAAGATCACTTATCGGTCGGTGATTTCCTTTGTTTTTGCTTCATGAATTATTAATGAGTTTGATAATTACACTTACATTTAGCCTAAGTATTTTCTCAATGAAATTCACAAAGAGTTCGCCGAGTAAGAAATATTTTTTTTTTTTTTTTTTTTTTTTTTTTTTAAACTTTATTTATACACGCTTGCCCCGTCAACTATTAGATAAAAAGCTGGTTTCCACAAGGGGCGTGTGGTTACAAATTCATAAAAATTTAAACTATTAATTTAAAAGTTATACTGAAACTACATTAATACTAACGACTAATAATAATAACTACTATACATTAATAATAACTACTCTAATTTATTACTATAAAAACCTTTACTAAATAGAATCATGTAAAAGTGTGAGCATTAATTCTGCTAGTAAAGATAGATAGGGAGTCAGATTTTTGAATGGCTTCAGGAAGCGAATTCCATAATTTACCTCCGCTATATGAGAAGCTTTTCTTGAGATATTCCGTTTTTGGTAGTGGTAACTGCAGTGAGGCAGAGGAGCCCCTGAGGTTATATTGAGTTGTATTCTTCTTACTCGAGAACAGATCTGCAAGGCAACTCGGAGCTAAGCCATTGATCACTTTATACATTTGTTTTACTTTTGACTTTGCTCGTTGAGTTTCTAGAGTTTCCCAGCCTAAGGCATTTAAAGCCTCTATGGCAGGGGTATCGTTACTCATATTCATAATTAGTCTTGCAGACCTGTTCTGGAGTTTCTGAAGCCTATTAGAGTGACCTTGACCAAAGGTATCCCATACCTCACTACAGTAATTAAAATGAGGCTGAACTAATGCGTTGTATATGCTGACTAGAGTGGCTATTTCAACAAAATCTCGAATTCGTCTCATGGCTCCTATTCCTGAGCTGACTTTTTTGGCTGCTACTCGCTCACCACGGCGGTTAGCATACCCATAGTTAATAGAGTGGAATGGTTAGGAAACTCAGGGACCTTCTTTGTTATATGTCTTTGTTAGCTTTTTTCAACCACTACCGTCCACAAAACACAATAGAAATTCCAACATGTTAATCAATCAGCCAATAGAAACGTGTGAGTTCAGTCGTTCAGGGAACGCTAATGAACTATGATCGTGCACAATCTTTTGTCTTACCCCTTCCAACCTAAATCGCAGCACCTTTGTTAGCCCTTTTGAAGTTTGCCGGGTTTCCTAACCATTCCACTCTATTAACTATGGCATACCTTAATCGACTTTTAGTTGATCATACCAGTGTACATTTTATTAAAATTTGCATAATAGTTTGGCTAGGAACTAAAACGTCTTGGCAACTGAAGTATTTTATTGATGAAACCTCTCTCTGGTAATGCAAACTCGAGGAGGAATTAAGGACTGACCTAAAAATAAATTGAAACGCCGTGGATCAAACTAGGCAATGCAGAGACATTTTCACAACAATCTAATTTGCTATTGAAGCGTTGGGAATTCGATCCGGCAAGAATCGTGTGCGAAGGAATATAAACCCACTCTTCAGATAAGAATATAAGATTTATAAGCAATACCTGTCGAGGACGTTTCATGTATACCTTTTTAACGGATTACGGGAAATGAAATAAGCTATCGTACGTTGTGCATACCAAGGAAAAACAACCACACCTTCAGCACAAAGAAAGCACAATAGTGCGCAATTATGAGTCGTTATTCCATCTATTCAACGCCGAGAACAACATGACAAAACTAATGTATTCTCCGTGTCGTACGTCACAGATTACAGGAATTGAGCCGTCTGTACATAGCGGCAGTTGGGAGGAAGATTTGTAGATTTTCTTTCCTTTGACGCAAAACACAGTAAAATGAATTTTGGTATGAGTCTTTTCATGTTTAGATCTACTCATTGAGCTAAAGTTGATTTTAGACTTCAGTTCTCCTTTAAGTGAATTTAGAGTATTCATCGGGGCGCGCGTCTGGTGTGCGATTTTCAAGGGCCGTACCAAGTGTACTTCAACCTCTTATGGCTCTTTAGCTGTAGCTAACTCAAGCGCTAATAACGCAAATTAGAAGCATCGATGCTGTGATTTAAATGTCAGTACATTTTTAATAGTACGTACTTAAGCAAGTTTGTGTCATCTTGAGAAGGATCAAGACTAGTGTTGGCTATTTCGGACCATATCATAATACATCAGGTAGGCTATTTTGAAAGTATGATGCTTAACATTATAGGTCCCAATATCGGGACTCCTGTGATAAAAGTCATGTGTGTGTAAATTGTCGTCTGTTTGTCCCTCGCAAACTGTAGTGACCTATTGGCAATAAGATTGTTTGCAGATGATACAAACTGTTTATATTCCAATAATAATATAAACAGTCTTGAGAAACAAGTTAATGCAGAACTTATTCAATTACTAGATTGACTTAAAGCTAATAAACTTTCAATTAACGTCAAAACGTCTAAATACATGAAATTTCCTCACCCAAGAAAACGAAAAGCCCCATCAAACATAACATTGGGTGACCATCCATTACAACAAACTGACTCATTGTCCACATAGATCAAACATCTGACATGGAAATATCATGTTAATATCGTGTGTAAAAAATATCTAAGAATATTGAATTATTTCTAAGCTACGATACTATCTTGACTTAAATACACTCAAACAAGTGTACTACTCGCTTATTTATCCATATCTCCAGTATGGTAACATAACTTGGTTAATACATATAAAACATATAAAACATATAAAACATATAAAACATATAATACATATAATACATTTCCCTCTTCATGTATGATTATACTAATATTCATTCTCACTTCACACGCTTTTCCACATGTAACTAGCATTTACCTTCAATTTCTATGGAAAATGAAAACTGGAAAATTTTCACTCAAATTCACTGGTATACAAACTTGGTAACATAACTTGGTTAATACATATAAAACATATAAAACATATAAAACATATAAAACATATAAAACATATAAAACATATAAAACATATAAAACATATAAAACATATAAAACATATAAAACATATAAAACATATAATAAATATAATACATTTCCCTCTTCATGTATGATTATACTAATATTCATTCTCACTTCACACGCTATTCCACATGTAACTAGCATTTACCTTCAATTTCTATGGAAAATGAAAACTGGAAAATTTTCACTCAAATTCACTGGTATACAAACTTGGTAACATAACTTGGTTAATACATATAAAACATATAAAACATATAATACATATAATACATTTCCCTCTTCATGTATGATTATACTAATATTCATTCTCACTTCACACGCTATTCCACATGTAACTAGCATTTACCTTCAATTTCTATGGAAAATGAAAACTGGAAAATTTTCACTCAAATTCACTGGTATACAAACTTGGAACTCAATCCCAGATTCAATTAGAAATCTTTCAAGAAACCAGTTAAAAAAATAAATCAAACAATTTTGTTTACTTAGATATAATTGACATTAAATATATCATAAACTTGCATATTTATTATAATAAATTATTGTATTCTAGATTCTAGATTAATTAATTAAGATTAATTAAAATACTTATATTAACTTATTTTATTATCATGCCCCCTTCACAGAGGTACTGCACCTTGCCCTTATTTATGTGAAATTTATTTAATGGGGAGTTCGCTTCGAAAACCTAGGTTACTCCAGCTCCCCTGCACTCTCTTTCATTGTCTTTCCTTTGTAATGTATGTATATGGTAATTTATAAGATAATTTTTATTTTAGCTTTGTAAAATTCTAAATAGTGGTGCAAATAAAGAGTATTATTATTATTATTGTTTGATGATACAATTAGAAGAATAAGTCAGGATAAGTAAACGCTTTAGAAGCCAAAACCTCGATTTTCAATGAAGCACGTTCAACCGCATATTGTTTAATCAGTAAAGATCCTTACTACATTGCGTTAGTGAGACAGACGTCACGCAAGACCTAGCATATGTAATATATACATAAAATAACAGAATGGACAAAAAAGACGAAAAACAATCAATGTCTCGCAAGTAGCCTCCAACCCACGACCTTGCAAATTGGGAAGTCTTAACTCGGCTGAGCTATCGCAACACAAATCAAGGGTTACAAATTGTAGATATGCAGGATATGGAGCAGGCTGAGGGCGGTTGGACGTTGGAGGTCCATCAAGACTACGGTCACTGTGCTTGTGTTAAGGACTGCACTCCGTTGACAATGATCGTATAAGCACCAAATTCACTTAGGTAGCACTAAGGCTATCTTCATTGTATTGTATAAATCCCTCGAAACTGTTTTGCATATTGACAACAATGTTGCTGGTCTTAACACTGCGGACGAAAAGGTAGCAAATTATTTTGATCGGTCTCTATGTGGGCCGAAACAGGAACTCCGCTATAAACTTCATTTTGGGCATTTTCGTTCCCGACTTTATATAAACATGTACATATAATATTTTAAAAGGAGCCCTGTCAGATCGAGAACTAAGAAATCGGGTCATTTCTACTATACTTTCGAGAGGTTAATAACAATAACTAACTTACAACACAACCACAGTTAATATGGTATTAAAGTTTATCATTAAAGTTTATCAATACTAATTGACATATAATTATTGGCTGCATTTATAGGCATCCCACAGCTAACCTGCCAGAATTTACTATCCAGCTTGAAGATATTGTTAAAGCATTTAATTTTAAAAACTACAAAGTTTACATCTTGGGAGATATGAATATAGATTTTCTGAAATATAGCACCCATTCACAAACTGAAGAATATTTAGAAATGTTTTATTCTAATAGCTTTCTTCCTTTGATAACAAAACGAACAAGAATAACAGACCATTCTTCAACATTAATAGATCATATTTACACTAATTCATCAATTCAACAAACTACTGCTGGTATTATAACAGCTGATATATCTGATCACTTGCCAATATTCTGTGTAACCGAAATGTTAATCAATAAAAACAAAGAGAAAATATATTTTCGCGACTATATGATAAAATATACTCAAGTTAACAAAGATTCTTTTCTGGACGACATCAATCAACTCAACTGGGATGTAATTCTTGATATAAACAAGAATATACATAGTAAAGCATCAGATGCAATACATGCATTACATGCAGTTATAGATAAACATGCTCCAATAAGAATTTCCTCACAAACCAAAACTAAACAACTGAATAAGCCTTGGCCCAATGGCATTTTAAAATCAATAAAAAAGAAACAAAAATTATATTCTACTGATTTTTTAAGTAAAGATACTGCTAAAGTCAAACAATATAAGCAGTATGCCAATATACTTAATTATCTAAAAAATAAGAGTAAAAAAGATTTCTATACTAACCATTTTTTATGTGCAAAGACAATATGAAGTCAACCTGGAAACTTATAGGTACTTTAGTTAAACGCAAAACCAAGGGACCAAATATATCCTACAAGGCTCATAAGAGGCAATAAGATTTTCACTGAACAATCAGATATTGCAGAACAATTTAATGATTTTTTCATCAATATTGGCCCCTCCTTAGCTAATTCAATTAATAGTAACAATCATAATCCCACTCAGTATATTGAACAATCACCATCTTCTATTTTTTTTTCTTTCCCCTGTTACTGAATCCCAAGTCTGTTCACTTTTTTCTAACTTTTTTTGCTAACAAAGCATCACTTGATATTCCTAACATATTAATTAAACTCGCATGTAAATCCCTTTCAGTTCCCTTTACATTAATTTACAATGAGTCAATTTCAACAGGAATCGTACCTGATATCTTTAAATATCACAGGTAACTCCTATATTTAAAAATGGTGTAGTTACAGAACCTGGTAACTATAGATCTATTGCTATTATCTCTCTTTTTAGCAAAATCTTAGAAAGACTTGTATACGACCAATTGTCATTTTTCCTAGAAAAGCATTCTATTTAATTCAAATATCAATTTGGATTTCGAAAAGGGTATTCCACTGAGCATGCTATTCTTGAAATTATTGACAATTTTAAAACTGAAATAGACAAGAAATTAACAACCTGTGGGATATTACTCGACTTTTCCAAAGCTTTCGATACAATTAATCACAACATCCTAATTACAAAACTCAATAAATATGGAATTCGTGGAATCCCAAACAACTGGTTCTAATAATAATAATAATAATATGTAGATTTATATAGCGCTATATTCCTATAGTTCAAAGCGCTTCACATTCAATATAAAATAGAAATAATAAAATAAAATAAAAATAACATTAAATAAATAATAAAAATAACTAAAGTTCATACAAACGCTTGCTTAAAAAGAAATGTTTTTACATTAGACTTAAAATGTGAAAGTGAGCATGACCGCTTTTCCCCCATAGGAAGCGAGTTCCAAAGAGTAGGAGCTGTAATTTGAAACGCGCGGCTTCCATACGTCTTTAGGCGGTAGCATGGTACTTTAAGAAGATGCTTATTCGAGGAGCGAAGAGTTCTTACAGGTACATATTTATCGAGGAGGTCAGAAATATAATGAGGTGCCATGCCGTTAAGAGCCTTGTAGGTCAGCAGAAGTATTTTATAGGAGATTCGTTCTTTAACTGGTAGCCAGTGAAGTTGCTTCAAAATTGGCGTTATCCTATCAAACTTTCGGGTGCGTGTGACCAGGCGCGCTGCAGCATTTTGCACTCTCTGTAGTTTATCTATCAGATAAGTAGGAAGTCCTGTAAGCAATGAATTACAGTTGTCCAGTTTAGAAGATATAAAAGCATGCACTAGTGTCTCGGTATCCTTCTGGGAAAGGCAGTTCCTAATCTTAGCTATATTGCGGATATGATAAAAAGCTATTTTACACACATTTTGAACTTGTTGCTCTAAATTCATGGATTGGTCGAATATTACTCCTATATTCCTGGCTGAAGTTGATGGAGATATGATTGCATCAGCGACATTAACAACTTGTATTTGCGGGCGCGGGCGATGTTGAACACTTAGCACAAGGAGTTCCGTTTTTCCTCTATTCAGCTTTAATTTGTTACATAGCATCCAAGCATCAATGTCTCGAGCACAGGCCTCGATTTTGGAGACTGCAGCTGCGGTTTCTTCTGGTGTGGGCTTGAATGACACATATACCTGGCAATCATCGGCGTAGAGATGGAACAATAGACCGTGACTTCGGATAATGTCACCAAGTGGGGAAGTGTACAGTAAATAGAGAATAGGTCCCAGGACTGACCCTTGTGGTACACCACACTGTAGATCCTTAGATGCTGACCGTATGCCATCAATTTGGACAAACTGTTTACGATCCCGAAGATAGGACTCAAACCAGCGCAGGACATTTCCCTTGATTCCAAATCTAGTCCGCAACCGTGATATTAAAAGCTCATGGTCCACAGTGTCAAACGCGGCTGATAAGTCAAGGAGAAGTAATATGACACTCTGCTGTTGATCGATTGCACATAGAATGTCATTTTGCACTTTCACAAAGGATTTGGGGAGATGCAAATCAAACGTCTGCAACAAAATAGCCAAAAAATCTAGGGATTATTCGCAAATTAAGATATTATACTAATCTTAGGGCACTTAAACAACTATATTATACCTTAATCTATCCTTACTTGAACTATGGTCTAATGAGCTGGGGTTCTGCCTACAAATCCAAACTAACAAAAATTGTATCAATGCAAAACAAGTGTATCCGTATTATTATTTTTCCTAACAATAGAGAAACTGCAAATCGATACTACCAGCTTTTACAAATTTTAAAATTAGAGAACATTTTAAAACTCAAAATCTCATCTCTTATTTACAAAATCTTAAATAATAAAACAAGAATTCCAGCTATTTTCCATAATTTTATTACACCTGTATCTGAAGTTCACTCTTACAACATAAGATTCTCAGTTAATTGTAACCTCTATAGACCAGCTGCCAGAACAAATTACGGGATATCAACCTTTAACTTTACGGCTTCCAAAATCTGGGAAAATGTTCCAATTCATCTAAAACAATTTCCTTTCAATAGTTTAAAAATAACTATAAAGTTTTCTTACTCAGCAATCAGACTTGATTCTCTAAACCATATTTAGCTACATGCCCATCAAATTCTTTTTTTTGTCCTTTTTTTTGTAAGCATTATAATCTTGTATTCAACAGATAATGTCATATATATCATCCCCTTATTCTATCACTTTCTTGTTCTTCTTTTATGTAAATAATTAATTAGTAATTAACTTAAATTCGCTATAAATTCTTTAAAACTAGGTTGAGCCTGTCCTCTCATTTTATACTTTAATTCTGAGTGGTCGACACGAAAGCTTTGCTCCTTCTTCCACTCACACAATTACCTGTAATCTTCAATATTTTTTCTATTTATTTATTTTATATAACTTGTATTTATTATTATAACAATTAATCTGTATTCAATTGCGAATAGTGTAAATAAAGAATCTTGAATCGTGTTTTTAGTTACTTACATTTACAAACTGTTGATCAGGCTGTATGAGTGTATCTGGAGCATGTCGCTTTCATAATTAAATATGTGATAAATTCCCGTCCAAAGCCCGTGAAACCCCTCTCAGCTTTAGAAAAATATTGGCATTTCACTTGAAGAAACCTTTGGTTTACGCAAAATAATAGCTAAGATTAAAAGTTTTGCTAAGTCAAAACTCCGCTCGTCGCCATCTTGAAAAACAAGCAATGTTGTCCACTGTTCACGTGACCAGCACAGTGCAATCTGATTGGTGGCGAAACAAACTTGAAAGAAGGTGCAATCTGATCAGTTGACGGCGCAAAATCTTGACACACACACAAAAAAAAAAAACACTTGCGATTTCTGACTCGTGCCGGTGGATGAGGTTGAGCATGATAGCGAAAAGTATCAAGACAGAGGTCTGTGTTATCTGCCGAAGCCTGTTAAAATATCTAACACATTTGCCTATTCCATAGTAAGTATGAGACCATGCAGATACCCTGTAAGGGGAAGACAGCAAACCCGTGGAATAAATTAACCCGGGGGTAACAGGCATGCCGCTCGGTAAACCGAAAGGGATGACTTCCCTGCAAGCACTGTCACCCCCAAGGTTGGGGAAGAGAATAGAAAAGTACTCTACAAAAACAAAATAAAACTAGAATAGTCAAAACTTTTAAATGTGAGGAACGGAGCTAAAAGAATATAAATGTTAAAACCGCAGGCAGCGAGGAAATAAGCGATGGATCGATTAAATGAGTGCTAGAGGAATGCTAGACTTGCTCCAAGTCGAACTCGCCGAGTCACTGGGTAAGCGATTACTGGGTCAAAAATCGAGCGCGAGAATCGAAGGGAGAGGCCGGGGGCTAAGAAGGACTTTGAGAAAGTCTAAAGGAATGCGAGAAAGGGTTTCTGGAGATAAAATGCTGAAAGTTTGGATTTTCGAAGAATTACGAGGCCTCGAAGAGTCGCCACATGGACTAATGGCGTCTCGTGTTTCCTGCCAGAGTTCCTAAGGAGAGGAATCGCTCACTTAATTAATTCATGAAATGACCATATAAACTAACATACATTAGCAGTGGTTTTAAAATGTACAAATTCGACAGCAATTCAGCGACGATGGTTGTTTAGTGTAGTGGTTGCGACGTTTGCCTTACGAGTAGGCGGGAGCGGGGTTCGAGTTCCAGAAAGTCTCAAAAAAAAATTTACCTCACCATTTTCTTGAGAAGTCTTTCTTGAGAACCCTAGCTCTAGGTGGGTAAGATCTTGTTTACTAACCAGTTATTATTATTATTTTTTCAAGGTAGGATTTTAGTTAGTTTATATTGCGAGCTGGTGGAGCTGGTGTTTCCTGCCTTCTCAATATTTATATAGGCAGGCGCGGATCCAGAAAAAAATCTGACCGGTTTCCGACTTCCCAACTCAAACTCCAGGGGAGGGGGAAAAAGCCCAGAAGTGCCTCAAACCAGAAATAAACACATCAGTGATGAAGAGGAACAACTTCACAACACACAGGTAAGGTTTCATGACTTTATTGGTCATTTTAGTACAGTTTTAGATTTTTTCTAAAAATTCCCATACATTCCTTGTAAAAATCATTAGCTGGGGCTGCCTGTGGTAATACCAGTGCCAAATCATGTAATACCTCAGATGTGAACAAAATATATCCAATCAAAACTCATGAACTGAGACGCGGCGGTCAATATAGAACTAACAAAGAGAGATTTTCACATTTACAGCGAGGAGAAGTTGAAAAAGTGAAGCTAAATCCTTTGAATAAGGCGGACACACCGCGACAATCTGGACACACCAGTAAATAAATAACATAACAAAACACGAGAATATGGCGAGATAAATACCCCCAAATAATAATGCGAGTGAATAAACCATGCGCAACGGTACAATAAAGCTAATAATATTGATGAAAGAGGAATGAGCACGTGAGAATGTGAGAACGCATGGAGCTGACTGCATGGTCAACGAGAATGCAAATAGAGAAGCAAACTAAAACAAGACATAATCTGAATATAATCGAAACAAGAGTACCAATGATAAAGATAACAGTAGTTAAAGATGAACGGAAAACACATTTTACCACCAAAGCACCGAAGACTTCAGAGAAGCAAGTAGCGCCACAGGGAGTCCAAGTGTAGTTTCTGTGTTATCAGTGTAATGTACGAAATTGTAAAAATAAAGTTTGAATATCGTCTTTAAACTGTGTCTGGTCATTATTTATATTAGTTTTGAACTTTTCCTAAAAGAATTACCCTTCATAATGAATGGAAAGGGTGGAGATCGATTCCAGCCCCAATCACAACGACGTCACAAAATGACAAATTATACCAAGAAATTCGCGCGCGTCGAATCGAGCTCAAACTTATGCAGCACACAGTACGATAATTATCTTACCTTTGTAGGCATATAAAACGGTAACATCACAGCTACTCCGAAGCCCAAACAAACTCAGCTAAACTTTCTCAGCAGCCATTTTGAATGCGATTGGCGTTGGCGCGGTCGTTCCTGGAGCCAAGGAGCATAATTCATTACCACTGGGAGGTGGAGCGCAATTGTTGACCCGAAAATTTTTTTCCCGACACCACAATAGTACTGACAAATTCGAGGACACCTCGCTAACTATTTTTTACACATGCGAAGAAACGAGAAAAGCCATTTATGTTTCGAGGATAGTCATTATCTACCTGACAATGTTGTCGACGATGAAGCGAAGGTTTGAAAATACGGATAACTCATTTCAAGTAAAGACATCTCTTGAATGGTAACGTGAATAATACAAAAACAAGCGAAACGATTTGGGAAAACAAAAGGATTCGGATCACTAATTTGCTCGTGCTTATTTTGCATGTGTAATATTTTCGCATATTACGATTGGTTGGTTAAAAATTTAAAAAATTGTTAGTGCTCCTCTTTGAAAAATCATATCTCCAATCGTAGACATTTTTCAGCGATAGAATCTGGTGTATTATTCTTATGAAAGATTGAATTTAATGCTCAAAAACAATTCTCTGGAGCGGTTTCTTAGAAAACCTGAAATTTGTAGATTTTGAGATTTTTGCCATTTTTCGACTTTTTACTCTCGAAAGAAATATTCACAACTTTTTTTCTGTTTGTGCTAGCACAATTTTGTTTCGCATCAAGATTTGATAAGCTTGGATTTTTTTTAATCAGTTTGGATTCTAATCACTTCTATTGATAGAAAACTACGGCCCTATCAATTTTCACAACATTAGTAAAGTGAGAAATTCATAACCCACATTTTTCGCTAACTTCCGCCCAAATTTGCACTGTGTACGTGTGTTATAGCCTTAAATAGTTTCCAGTTTGAGAAAAATCGTTCGACTAGTTTTCGAGTAATGGCTCAAAAGGTCAAAATAGTGGGGTTGGCTTATGTCACAATTACGTCATTAGTATATGTGATCGGGTCAAGATTTTGACATTATCAGTTGTATATATCAATAAATTGTGTAGTGTTTGCGAAAACCAGAGCAGAACCAAGCCCAAAATCGTAAAGTTATGACATTTTGTTAAAGTTCGCAAAGTGGCTTCAAAATTCACAAATCACCCATATGCATTGAAAGACAATAATATCAGTTGGTCGCATTTTGACCTACGGTTATTTCTAGTTTCATATATTGTTTATATTTTGATGCTATTTAGTTCTGACAAGTTTGCAGTTATTTCACGGATATAATGTCTGCGCTCTAATTTGACGAAATACTTAAAATGTTGACTACATTTTTTTCTTTACTTTTAAAAACTCAGAAACAGTATATTTTCTATAAATCGATGTTGTTGTGATAGAAAGGTGCCATGGAGGATAATGCATTAATGAGATGACGTCACCGCGGGAATCGACCCAGTCTTTTACTTACGCGGTCATGGTCAGGAAAGGTAAAATTTTCACGATTTTAAACAGAGAGTAGCCTCCAGTAAACCAAAACTTAGAAGTACTCAAAAAATTTATAGGGTTCACAGCTATAAAAATTGCAGGAATAGGGGTTAGGTGCACTTTAAGGCTCTTCCCAACTTAGCCATTTTATACGAGAAAATATGTAAAAAGCTTCAGAAAAAATACCATGGGCGATTTTTGTCTGCGGATGCACGCGCTTTTTTCGAAAATACCGATTATCGATGGACAGTCGGTTGAGTTGAGTTGCCAATGAGATTTGCGAGTTTTCGTATAGTAGGTACATGGTTAGGCTAAAAGTAGTTAGATTTATACTCAAAGTACGGTGTTATATAGAGTTGCTTGACTTTTTAAGCCGGTACAGAAACTCCCAGCGAGACGTTTTTCACATCTTCGTATCTATAATCTTTGTTGCAATGTTCGCTAGAATGTTCTGCGACGTCGTCGCTGTTTTGCTCTTTAATAGCAATTGGGTTATCATAATATACTCTTTTAACTTGTGGCTTTTGCGTCCAAGTGTGGAAGAGGTATAACTAAAGCATCTTACAATGTCAAAACTAATAAAATGGTCATGTCATGTCATGTGCTTGTTTTATCGAATCGGTTGCAACCCATCGGACCAGATCCGCTAATTTTATTTTAAAATAAATAATCTAAATTTGCGCATTGAAATCCTTCTTTAAAGCTATAATTGAAAGTTGAAAATCTTAGAAGAAACTGAAGGTAACATTCTGTAAGACAGGACTTGTGCAGTTTTTGAAGGAAAAAAATCGTTTTTGCGCTTGGAAACGGAATCGTTTACAGAATATTTTTTTTAAATCCATCTACACACTTGACTGTAGGAGTCGTATGGCTTTGTCTACCAAAAATGAAGAAATTTCACCGCGTGATTTTGAAAATAGTACAGAAAACGTTTTCACGCGACAAACTACTTCGCGTTTGCAGGTTTCGTTATCATTCCCTGCGCGATCAGAAAAACCCGTATGAACCTCCTTTAAGGAATGTCTGGGGAATAATGAATTGTGCGAAACCAGACGAACAGATTATTGTCAGACGTCGTGGGAGAATATTTCCCGTCGCGTGTCCTGAAGGAACTCGTAAATTTTAATTTGTGTCAACAGCGGAAGAAATTTCTGGAGGATAATATGCTACTCAGCTGTTCAACATTGCTGATGTCTTTTTGAGGCAAATAACTATACATGAGGTACCATATGGAGCGAAGCGTGAAGCAGTACTATACATGAGATCCCATGCGGGGCGGAGCTCCCACGTGGAGCTTTACTAGGTGGTAACTTTGCGTGAAAGGATTCGAATCACTTTTATCACCGATAGATCAATGTTTTATATTGGAAAAGTGGTCAACGATTATTGTAATCAAAAAAATGCATACGAGAGTCATTTTGTTTACACAGCCAAAGCAACTGAAGTCGGTGATGTCGCCTCCGGAAGCCTGTTCGGAAGCAGAGTAAAATCTGCGCGCGCATCTTATGACGTCCCCATGCAACCTACCCCTGGCGTATGAGATGGACCGTATGAGGTTGGTCCACATGCGGAAAACGTGTTATCGTCCGCGCGCGCTGAAAAGTGCAGTCAGAAGTCTGGTGCGCGCAAAAGGAGTTTGAGGTATGTTTATTCGATTTGCTTCATAAAGACAAAAACGGGGACATTTTCCGACTTAATTTAACTAAGCTCCTTCCCTGCACGCGTGGTTATAACAGAATGTCAGGGCACTGGCCTGCGTTTTACGTGCAATCTGATCGGTTCACCGGTGTGTATCTCCATTAAATACTCGTTGAATTTTCAAAACACAATTTTGAAATTTCTCATAGGCAGTTTGTGCTCCAGTTGTAGAGGACTTCTATTGAATTAGCAGGGCCACAACCACTTAAAATATAATGCCACGCGCATGCGCAAATACATATTAAGTTCCAGCTACCCAGACCTCTCTACACTGCAAGACTTCAGGATATAGAATTTCGTGCCCTGAACGAAAAACGGACTGTACATGCATTCAATTTGCATCATCCTTTCATATATGATTGTTTATTAGTATATTAGCATATTTATAGACGACTGGAGAATTTGAAACCGTCATGGGTAGAAATTTACAATGTAAGGTGTCTTGTGAAGTCAGGATAATAGAAGAATGTGTCGAGATCCACCAATGAAGATCGTATTTAGGGTGATTTCATTGTTAAGATTTATATTTTGCTTGGGCTAGCTGGGGACTTAGCTTGTTAATTGTGCATAAACATTGGGTATTCTTGGCCATAAATATTCCATTTCCAAACCAAGAACTTTTGCCGCCAAATCCGAGACGGCGATTCGCCAAAACAGTTCTCGGTTCCCGCCTTTTTCAACATAACAAAAGTTTGCCCCCAACTGTGCCTTTCTATCAACCGATTCGATTTGCTTAAAATTCATTCGCGAGAGGTGTGTTGATCTAACAAAGCCAATAAACTTCGTGACAGTCTACTGCTAAATATGTATTGTTGTTCCAGGTTATATTATCATTTTCAATTTTTAAGATTTCAGTCATAAAATTGGAACATAACAAGACATCTAGGAGCGAGTTGTTCGCATTTCTTTCTCTGTCTTTCCTTGTTTTGCTATCCGATATTCAGCTCTTGGAGATTGGCAAACAATCTTCTCGTTATTGTCAACTTAGAATGGCAAAACAGTTTAAGAAAGGCAAAATTATGATTATACAGAGAAGAGAAATCCTCGTAGGAATCAGTAAAATAGTTTATTCGAGGTTTTCAAGCAATCCACAAGGTTTATAATCGGTTAAGTACTAATTGCAGGTTAACTTTAATATCTTCAGCTTACAAATCGATCGTTTGGCAATACACTCATTACAAATCTCTTGATTCAGAAGCCTCGGCACAATATTTTTGGTGCCCCCTTTTTAAACAACCAACCACGAGTCCTCGTGTTCTGTGCTATTTACTATACAGTATGCTTGTTTTGTTAGAAAAAGGCCGGGAAAAAAGCTGGAAGACTCAAAACAATGTATATTTTGTTTACAGGTTCTAAAATTTAGTAAACACAGCTTGTAGCGCACATTAGTAAAAAGGATTTTAAAAAAACTTTGGAACAATAGCAAGTCTGAATATTTCTGATGAAAATCGGAAATATGAATGGAGAATTTATAATCAATAACGTTATTTAACTATTTTTTACGATTAAGTCAAACTTGTTTCGAAGAAAGGCTGCGAGCATTGCAAGCTTGCATTTTATAGCTGAGATTAGATCATAACATGGTTTGCCGAACAGCTTTCTTAGTTTTCCAGGCTCACTCTTTCTTTTGTGTTTTAATCATGAAAGTTATGCCTTTGAATTCGCTCCCCAAGATCCGATGAATTTGTGAATTAAAAACAAAATATTTTTAGAAACACGTGTTAAGGAACGCTTTTAGCAAAACCCTTAAAAGCTAAGAATGTATCAAAGGCGAAACTCTCCCAACATAAATGATACGAAGTTTGTGAGTTCAAGAGGAGAACTTAATAATCGATCTGATAATAATTCACAACAGCTGCCATGCAATGGGGACATCTGATTGGTTGGTTAGTTAAGTCTTATTAGAAGCAAAAAGGTGTGTTTTGGTAACTTGTCAATCATTTATTAGACTACTTGTGGGAACTCGCTGCTAACCAATCAGGGGTGAGAACTTTGGGACCTGGTTAACGAATAGTTTAAATAAGCCTTCAACGCCGGTAAAAAAGAAAAAGGGTAAAAGCCTAGATACAGAAAAAGTAATAGCGCCAGGGTCTGAAGGAAAAATGCAGTGGGGAAGGGAGGGGAAAATGGTTGAAAACCACATGTTAGCACACATGTTAAAGAATCTGATTTTTTTTCTGAGTATTGTGGCCAATTATGCGAGAAAAATTGGCTAGATTTGAGACGGTAGGGAGTCAGTGATGATTTTACTTTGGACAATGGGATAATATATAGTACTAAGAAAAACACAAGCTCGGAAACAGCTGTTTTCCGAAGTCGACTCGCCGAAATCTTATTCCCCAGAAGGTAGAAGTTAAAACTTAAGGCAACCATTGGAAATCAACTTAATAAAGTGATATTTCTGAAATGAAAAGAAGTCGAAAATCCAATCGCGCAAGTCTTTAAGATTCAGATTAGTTTCAAAAGCCTCACAAAACCACGATTCGAATTTATGAGCTAATGGTACTTTGTTTTTGGTTCCGAGCGCAGTGACATCGGGATTTGCTTTTCTACACGAGTTTTAACTGTATTACTTCTAATGAAGTTCACAAGGCTAACATTCCACTAAATATTGGTTTAGAGATTCATAAAATCAAAGATTTGTCACACTAAGATTTATCGACCCTTGAAATATCGATATACCAAGATTCCATATGATTACAGATATATTTTAATATTTTCGTTCTAATAATTAGAGACCAAATGTAAACAGTACGGTTCTTCGGGTATAATGGCGAATAGTTCTACGTTTAATATTTAAAGGCTCGAGTTGGGAAAATTTCTATTTTGAGGCGATAGGATAAGGCAACTGAGACTATAAAGACCGAGAAATTCTCCTTCAAAATACAGTTATGGAGTAAGTAGTTTTTATCTACAAAAAAAAAGTCACGTTCAGAAGAAAACACGCCACGCGGGAATTTCCTATGCTAAATTTACCGAGGCGAATTCCTGTTGGAAATGAAATGCAAAACAAGTAAAATATATGTGTTTCAAATGCCATTCATAAATACGGATCTTGTTCAATGAGACTCCGGCGGCTACGCTTTGCCTTGGGGGATTTTGTCTCCTATTGCAATATATTTGGGTGCGAAGGATGGTTTAGCGATTAATGCAGTGATAAAAACAAACCTATTTCCAATTCGGAACGGAAAGCAATATATTTGTTCGTACCCTTGAACAATCTGGTCGTAATTGTTACAATATTTGGGGGCCCTCACTTTTACTTGGCAACTAGGAGAGATGGCATTCGGATTTAAAGCAAGCACCAAGCCTAAAACAGCTACGTCGACCATGTAAGCACTACCTTAAAACGCTATGTTTCTTCTTCCAATTTATGGTTGCTAATATTGAAGACTTAAGAACTTTGAATTTTGATAGCAGTAGCTTGCAGGTGGCAAGCGATGGTCATAGCAACACAAAGTCGTTCAGGATCCAACAGATGGCAGATTTAATAATCGGTTTTGGGTTTTTCATTTCCAGCTTGTTACAGCTCCTATAAATCTATTTTTGGTGTCTCGAGGATGTACAATTTTTGTACAAAATATAATCGGAAGAATAAGAGAGACCGTATCTCAAAGATAAAACATTTTGTCAGTTAAGGTTTACAAATATGCGAGTGAGGTATTTGCATTCTCAGTAGGGTTTCGTCCCGAGTCTTGTAGAAAGCTGTGTCATACTGCGTCTTGGGAGCTTGGGGATTTCGCGTTTGGTCAATTACGACTTCACTGGGTTTCGCATTTTGTCACAATTTTCGACTGATGCTCACTTGAAGTAGTCACAGGCCTATTTCACTAATCCAAGGGATTTTGTCGAAGCTATTTCGGTCTTGCTACTGGCTAGTGTTAAAACTACAGATAAGCCCACAGTGCGCGTTTCTTTGCATAACACTGCGAATCAATTAAAATCCTAGACGAACTCATGCAAAATTAATGGCAATATTCAGCGGTCGAAGAGGAAACGCCGTGAATAAATTGACATAAACAAGTGTCAAACTCCGCATTTGTTCAATTAGGAGGAAGAGGGAAGATCTTGGGCTCTCGGCCAACCTTTCAAGACATCGTCAGAATATCTGGGTTTGATTCATTCACGGCAAAATACTCATCAACTAAGGCTGAATTCATCTGTACTGCGCAGGCGTAAACTAGTTTTGTGGCTTTGGTGGGAGTACCGGTACATTCAAGATTAATCCTCTTTTGTGGGATTGACTCGAGCTTCTTTAATGTTGACAACAGCTACAGCCTCTGCTAAAACCGGCAATGACCTTCGCGGTACAGGACCCTACCGTTATAAGCAGATTATTGAGCAAATGGATGGAATAGGACAGACTGCTGCCGCATCTGCTATGGATGATCCAATAGTGATTAATGTGTCCGGCAAACGTTTTGAAACCTATGAGGAAACCCTTGCACGCTTTCCTGATACTCTTCTCGGATCCCCGAACAGGCGAGCCAAGTTTTTTAACCACAAAAAGGGAGAATATTTCTTCGACAGGCACCGGTCAGCTTTCGATGCGATTCTCTATTATTATCAAGCCGGGGGTACTTTAATACGGCCAGAGCACGTCCCTCCCCATGTTTTTATAAACGAAGTTATATTCTATGATCTGCCGGAAGATGCACTTCAAGCCGTCCAGCAAGACGCCGGAATAGCTGACGAACCCGAAGAGAAGATTTTACCCAAAAACTATTACATACGAGTTGTATGGGAAACGCTGGAGTATCCAGAATACTCGAAATTAGCTAAATTTCTCGCCATATTTTCTGTCGTCGTTATTGTGCTCTCTCTCATCATATTTTGCGTGGAAACTCTACCAGAGTACATGCCACCAGATCCTGATGCCGGAAGACCAGAGAATAAAACTCTGGCGGCTAACTGGGAACCACCGAAAGACCCTTACGCAGATACCTGGTTTCAATTAAACACGTTCGTGATAATTTGGTTCACGACGGAATACGTACTTCGGCTTCTGTCTTCGCCGGAGAAACTAAAATTCCTTGTAGCGGCTATGAATATCATCGACTTACTCTCAATTCTACCCTACTATGTTCAGCTAGCCTTGCCAAAAGCTGGTGGCTCGTCGATCTCCATACTTCGCGTTGTCCGTGTTGTTCGTGTATTCCGCGTTTTTAAACTTTCTAGGCACTCGCGCGGTTTACAAATTCTCGGCAACACGCTCAGCGCTAGTTTGAATGAACTGATAATGCTAATGTTCTTCCTGGCTATTGGAGTCATGATATTTGCAAGTTGTGTGTACTACGCAGAAGGAGGAGTAGATAGCGAGTTCAAAAGTATTCCTCATTCTTTTTGGTGGGCTGTTGTAACTATGACGACCGTGGGATATGGCGATATTTCGCCGATAACGTTATGGGGAAAGATGGTTGGAGCGCTCTGCGCTATTTCAGGTAAGTTCACATTGGAGTGAGCGCGAACGTAGTCATGCACATTTGTTGCCTTGTTCAGCCTCCTTAAAAATTACGCGGGGTTCTGATATTTAAGCCAACTACTGAACTCCCTTGAATGATACGCTCGAAAAATATCCTGAAGATAAAAACAAACAGTGTTAAATATGTCGTGCAAGTACAGCGGCCTTAACGTAGACCCTGATAAGTACATTCTGATAAAGATATTTCAATTTTGTATGTTTATCTCGCCCTGTAGTCGAAATTTTTCATTTACCAACTAACTTAATAGCTATGAATATGCCACAAGCAAACAACTCAATTCACAAGTGTGTTTCATCAGTTTGAAAGGAACTAGTTTGCCCTTGCTTGGTTCTATAGGATTATTTTACAAAGTAATCATGCTTCGCTGCCTCTTAAATCCTTGTTTCTCGAAGGAGCAGTTTCGGTTTTTAAATATTAATTCGGAAGTCGATGCTTGACCGAAGAAAGTACATTGAAAACCCCAAAACAAAGGGCGGTGATTAACTTAATCATCTTCACACCAGAAAAAAAGGAATCGGAATCGCTTTCCAGTTTTTTTCGAGACTTCGTTCAAATGTCAAGGAATTCACTCATGAAATGATATCTGTCTTTCTTGAGAGAAAAAACTCGAAAGTCAAACTACATTAACGGAAAATAGTAAATTCAATTACGTTTGTGTATTATTTCACTAAAACCCTCAAAATCTTAAATATTTATGACCTGTAAGGCACCTGAATATTGAATGTTTCTTCTGACAGGAAAAAAAATCGGCATTTATAACCCATAGGGTTGCGAGTTTCTGAATATTTCGCATGTACAAAACCGTATCACTGTCGCAAAAGCTCGTATTTAGTAAAACCAGTGCGTAGAGACAATAGAATTACTGTTTTTGCTATCTGAATCATTTATTGGGAAATTTTGAAGACAATTTCCCACTCGGTATAGGATTCCTCACTTGATGTTGCCCGTTAAGATTTTGGGGTTTCAAATCCGAATACTAGAGCTTTCCCCGTAACTTACGTTCGGTCTCGACCTCAAATGGTAGCTTCGGAAATTCTTGAAGATAGTACCTTCAGTTCTCTGCATAATTATACAAATGCAAATTAAAAGTAAGACACAGCAGGTATATACTATTTGGTCTAATGAAGTTCAGGAGTTGAGAAAGATAAAAGTAGTTGTGTTTTGGTTGACTGCTGGGTACGTTTTTTCCTTGTGTAAATGAAAAAAAACTTAAACCCAAGACTAGAATTAGTTTACTGATAAACAAACAAAAGTTCATATCCGGCGTTTCTTGTGAAATGCGACGACGAATGAAATTCAAGTGCTCTCGAGTTGAGAGTTGCAGCTTTAAACATGTTCAATACATATTAACACTGATTTTAAATTCGAAAAGTTCGCCTATGATTAATTGGAATAGATCCCGAAGTGTATTAGTGTTGGGATGTGAGATTCGACCAATGCATTTTGAACTTTTGCAGCGTACTCGACAATGGAGTTCGGAAAACAGCTGAAAACAGCTGCAAACCTTCTAGGCTTATTGTTATAACACAGCAAAAATCAATGACACATTCGCAATTTGTTTCGATAGCAAACCAAGAACCCTTGACAACCGTGAATCTAAAAGCGCTAGAAGTCGAACTTTCACGCTTTCCAGATAAAATTACCAAAAAATCCCGGTTTTCTTAATTCGTGTTCAAACTTCCAACGGGCTGCTCTTTAATATACTTTGATGAATAGAGTCAACACTTTTTCAATTTTCATTGGTTCCCCTGAATTGTTGGTTATAAAAATAGTATTTCAACCTGCTTTCTTCGCGTAGACTAGTCCTTATGGGGAATTTAACTCATGAAATCTTAATGACATTTAAATTCGTGTTTACAACGACAAAAAAAAACCAGGTGCCATATTTGGAGGGCGATTTTCTGTATAATATTCAACGATGCGGCGGAGTTTTTCAGTTTAGTTTTGCATTCTAGAAACCACTAACTCCAAAAGAAACAGGTTGTGAATTGTAAATAACTGGGTGTGGGGGTGGGGTATCTTTTTTTACTTGTGCTTTGTCCTTGCGGCGATTTCGTGTATATTTTTTTTGTGGTTGAATGTGGAAGAATTTTTGATGTCTCATCAACCCCAGTCCAATTTACATGTAACCGAAGTCACCAACTAAAGTTTCCGGATAGACCATTCTTTTGGAATATGGTTGATACACTACTTGACCTGTTTCCATGAGTTTAGGCCGCAGACATTTTAAACCTTGCTAGAATACTCAAGTTAGTAGTAAAACCGCTCAAGCAATTAGACATTTGTGGTTCTGTTGACATAATGAAATTCGGTTTTCACTGCATCTAGCACCGACAAAACTTTCGGGCCATGCTATTGTAATATAAGTCATAAACGAAAGCAAAGAAATGCGAGAAAAGGCAGCCACACAGATGGAAAAAATCAACTTTCGTATGACGAAATATTACTGTTAAAGTTTTTAAACTTAAGTTATACAAGAAAACTTAACCAAGAAATTAAAAGTCAAAGAGAATTGTAATTAAAGAATAGACTTGAAGCGCCAAGTTCAGTAGGAACAATCTTAATTAAAAAGAACAAGATTTACGAGAGAACAAAGAATTGAAAAACACGAGGAGAAGCATAAGGGTAGCGCAATTCGAAATTTATTTTTTCACATTTGTTCTTTATTAATCTGAAACCTTGGTATTGTATTTCACAATATGAGTTTGTTCGTCAAATTTCAAAAAGTACACTTCAAAATTTGCATCGTCGTGTATGTTTATTTCGGGAAAGAATAATTTAGCTTGTACGAAGTTTAAGCGGCTAGCTTTGTAGAGAGCTGCTTAAAATTGTACAGTTTTTTTAATGTGAGAAGACTAATATAAATTGTTTATTTGCGATAAAACTTCGCTAAGGTAAGTGCAAATTTTTGCGGTTTCGGAAAGCAAAGAAGTAAATTTGAAATATCACATTTGTAAGCTTTCTCGGCAGCGAGTAAAACAAAACTTAGAAGGTTCAAATTTTGAAGGTTTGAAAAATATTTTTCATCCCAAAGAAACCCTTGGAATTGTAGTTAACATCCTGGTAAATTTACATCCGTGCGTGGATGACATTAAATCTTTACATTCTTGATTGAACTATGTATGGTGATGTTGAAGTTTATTTACGAAATGTTTTCAAAAATGATATCTGATTCCTATACAATTCGTTTCTATTTCTGAAACTGAACAGCCCGGCCTTAGTAATGGATAGAGTGCTAAACATATTTTTAAAAGAAATATTTTGAAATAATGACGACTTTGTAGTGGGAATAAATTTGCTAATTTTTATCTCAAAAATGAGGTAAAAAAAGAGAATTAATTCAATTAGTTTTTGATGATATCTTGGTATACCTAAAATGAATTCATAACGATATTCCAGATAAAGAAGACACAATTTTCAATAACAGTTACCTTAACTTTTAAACCATCAAAGATATGAAAAAGGTTACCTTACGTTTAAAACTAGAAGCACATTTTATTAAGGGTTTGAAAGCCAAAAGTGCGAATAAGTTTTATGGACAAAAATTAACCTTCGTGTGATTGACTAAAAATGTTTTGATTTGAAAATCAAACCCGTGCTAAAACTGAATCATTTTAAAACGCCATTGTTGTCTTCTATTACTTTTACCCATTCGTGGATATGATCCATACATTTTAAACAAGGCATTGCATGACAAAGCTTGAACTCTAACACTTGTTCACTTAGTTGAAAGTAAGCAATACATACTACTGAGAATTGTTTCGTATAAATTTTGATACACAAATAAAGCAAAACAAAAGTTGATTACGCAAAGGATTGCAAAACTCGTTGTTTCTATAGTACAATTTTTACTCAGTTCGACGTGAATTTAGAAAGTTTTAACTGTTAAATCAAAGCGGATACATCTGTGCATACACAAGAGCAAAGACTTCAGTTTCAACTATTAGCGCAGTGTAAACATGAGTAATTTTGGTTTCAATTATATCGATTTGAATCTTAAATGTTTCATTTTCACTCTAAAATTTTCCTGGTGAGAGCTCGTTTCCTTGTGGATTTGTGAGCGATACGAAAATGAAATTTACAGTGTTCAGATAATTAAATGTAAACAAAAAGAACACAATCCGAAAATTTAAATCCATAAAATCTCAAGAGCCATATACCAACACTTAATAATTAACGAGTAAAAAACTATTCTGGTGGAGTGTCATAAGTCAAGATTGATTCCCAATCTCTTCTTATTAAATTAAGTGCTTTCTCGCATTTTCGGCGGAATCATCTCAATCTTATAAATACTATTTCTGGGTTATACGTTTTAGACTTTTTAAAGAAAGCTAGCTTTGAAAATACCGGTAGGTGATGTGTTGTCAAATAATGTTTACATTATCCTGTTTTTGCATTTAACGAGTGAGTGACTTGACAACATGGATTGTGTGTTGGATTGAAATAATTAATTAATCTAAAGATACAGCTTGGTACTTCAGGCAGTTATGAAAATATCTTGGGATATTTATGCCATTTTAGATGTCGAAAATGTGAACGCTTGATTTTAGAATAGCATCGTATTTATTCACTTATTTAAGTTTACCTATACCTGTTTATGAAGGATAAATCAGATTTGAAGGAAAAATCAATGCTCGTACAACATTAATTCGAACTTATGCTTCAAATACTGGAATTGTTTTTATTGTTCGTAAACGCTTGATAATGAATACTTATAGATTTAAACTTACTTCAAATTAACAACACAAACTGGCGTGAAGTATTTTTAAGAAAACGTAAAAATCTTCTATAAATTCGCAAAAAAGGAGGAAACAAACTTGAGAGCCCAATAACAACTTAAGCAACCACTGCAATGCTTAATTGCCAACAAATATGTACGCAAATCTATGTGAAGATCAAAATTTAACACTCCAAAAAGGTTCTAAACTATTATATCAAACGTCCTAATCATTCAGGAATATTCTTAAACTAGATTCTTGATGTACTTTCCGCCTTCTTTGCGAAAACAAACATGTTATTATTTTAGAGCAAAAAAATACTTGGAAGATATAACATCAATAATCAGTTGTTAATAGCTAGCAAATGTTAACATCTGATAAAGTAAGATATTTGTTTGTCATTCATCATAGAATAGCGAAACATTGTTAGTTTAAGCCGGTTTTTTTCGATTTTATGAAACGGAATGCCAAAGAGTTATTTTGCTAAAATAAAAAAAAACATTGTGGGAACGCGACAAGTTGTCTTGGGTGTGACCAGAAGCAGTTTTGAATACAAGATAACTCAGAAGTAATCTTCACTTATCTAATAGTAATTCTTGCTATTTTCAAAATATTGACCCCAGGAAAACTTGAGGAATTTAGTCTTTAAACGATAATAGTTCAGACGTGCGTTTTCAAGTTTCTCATCAGTCGTACGCGGAATAAGTTTAAATAACAAACACAACAACAACAGTCACACGAGAAAGGAAAAACCAACTTGTGTTGGTATGCTTGGAAACGTAATTGAGTCTATATAATAGTTTAAGATGTTGCCAGTGAGCATACATGAACCTGACACATCAGTGTTGGTCATAAAATATAGTTGTGAGAACCAAGTCGTACACAAAGAACTGTCGATGTATTTTCAACGCCTAGATACAAACGTCGATTATTAATGCGCCGGCCACATGTTGGGCATGGGTGGTAGTTCTATTTCTTATTTAGGTTGTTTGTTACACCCCCAATGTACATGCAACAACTTTTAAATTAAAAACGGTTTATTTCTGAACCCAAGGGACCACAGAGTACGCCGATAATGCTTCTCATTTTGAGATTGAATAGGACCTCCAGCGGAAATGGTGCTTTTCATAAAGAAAAACTGTGCGACCTGCTGAGTTTCGCTTCAATACACAAAACAATAAAACATATACACTTCATCCGCACGCGTTTTCTAAACTGAACGAGAATTTTTTTGGTGATATGTTGGTTGTTGTCGATGATATACCGATGATGCTTTAGATATTCGTTTTTCAAATAAAAACAGCATTTGTCATTAAGATCGTTCAGTTTGTTTCAATATTCGGGCGTTGTCAAGCTTCGTTGATAACTAAACATAATTACGGTAGACCGGCAAACGGGATAGAAAGATACATTTTGACTACAACTGTTCCAAATTGCTAGAAGTTCCTAGCATTTATTCCAAAGATAAGGACATAAATATGTTCATAACTGTAAACGTTTTATTTCAAACGATTCTGTAGTTAGGATTTCACAAAGGCCTTTAAGTTGATGTCAAAGTCGTGTATCGTAAATTAAACATCTATTCTAACGCCATGCCAGCTTTTTATTAGTGTGGTCCGTAATCAGTGTTAATACCCTCTAATGGGTAGTAATTGCTGAAATAGAAAGGAGTTTAAAATACATACAATGCAATGTGTTTATCTTTCCGCGTCATGTAGAGAGAATATCCCCTTACATTACTTGATAAAACAGACCGCCGTCAGTAGAATTATGGGAAAGAGTAAAGTAAATAGAATAAACGAGCCTCCCTTTGGTGGAAATAGAATTCCACTATCGAGCTCAGTGTGCCAATTATAGAGATTTAAAATTAGGCTACGGAACAGCAAGAGCCAATGAGACAAAAGTACATATAACATCATAAATATTCTTAATATACTGCAATTAGACGTTAAACTACTTTATCTAACGGACCTAAAACAAGTTATAATGATGAACATTACAATAATAAGCCAGTCTAAGGAATAGCAACTATAGTGGATGCTTTCTACTTCATTCCAAAATTTTCAGTAATTTAGTTATTTATAAAACTATGACTTGCTGCGCCCATAGTCATCGCTACAGTTACTAACGGCTATTTCAGCTCGTCCTGTCTGGATCCGTACATATTCCAAAGCGTGGTGTCCGTACTTATATCTAGAGTGTGGTACCGTACATTAATATTCATACACCGTCCTGCTGGAACCTATTCGTAGAGCTCTTTTAAATAATATATTACGAAGAAACAAGTTGAGTACTGAGAAGGAAAATACGTTTTTTTGGAACACAGATTTTGTCCCTTAGAAACGTAGTTGGGCACCAGTTATCACAGCGCATGCGCGTGCCATAGGAGTTTCGGTTTTCGGAGGGTCAAATGAAAATAGCAGTCAAGCTAATAATTATGTCTTATATACAGGATTGCTGTGTGAGCATTGACCGTTTCCCCATGGGTTGCACAGTTGTGCCATATCTTTTTCACGCTCGTTATAGACGTACTTGTGAGTTATAGACGTACTTGTGAATTATAGACGTACTTGTGAATTATAGACGTACTTTTGAGTTATAGACGTACTTGTGAGTTATAGACGTACTTGTGAGTTATAGACGTACTTGTGAATTATAGACGTACTTGTGAATTATAGACGTACTTTTGAGTTATAGACGTACTTGTGAATTATAGACGTACTTGTGAATTATAGACGTACTTTTGAGTTATAGACGTACTTTTGAGTTATAGACGTACTTGTGAGTTATAGACGTACTTGTGAATTATAGACGTACTTGTGAGTTATAGACGTACTTGCGAGGAGTGCTAACCCGAGAAGTGGCCTCACGCTTCTTTCATGCTTAGCAACCTCCCGGCGCGTGCATACATTTCACAATTAGACTGCGAGCTCAAGGTTTCTAACGGCCGATAGTTGGCAAGGCAACTAGTCTAGCAAATTTTAAGTCGATAGAAACCAAGAGCAAGAAGTCCAATTGTGTTAGCATCACCAAGCTACGGTTACTTCCAACTTAACTGTCGATGTATATAACTCGTTCGAAATTGCCGTATATCGCCGGCGTAGGCAATCAGATTGCGAGTTTTCTGATAGTCGGTGGGTTGGCTATGCTAAAACTCGATAGACGCACGCTGCGAGTTGACAATTTCTTCAGTGATAATAATGATGATGACCGTACTTCTGTAGATAAGCGCCTCCTCAGGCTGCTTATACCATAGAAAGTCTGAGCCTATCTAAGGGAGCGTTACATAGTTTTAACACCCAAAGTTTCCTAATGTTCTAAACGTTGTTCTTCGCCATCTAGGTGTGTTGACGATTGCGCTGCCCGTACCCGTTATCGTTTCAAACTTCGAGAACTTTTACAACAAAGAGATCAACAGACGCAAAGAAGAACAACTGAGGAAAGGCGAAGAACAAAGACAACAAAAAGAAAAAGAAAGGCGCGAAGCAGAAATGGATAACATGGCCCCAAAAACTCCAAGAGGAATCCTGGTTTGCGGCGTGAATGGATGTGACGAGCCAACGACCCCGGCGGCGCACACGACTGTTTGAGCTTTCCGTGTCTGTATTAATTCCAATGGCTGTTGGTAATTCATTAGGGACCGTTCATTTTTTATCGGGAGAGGGGGGCGGTGGATTTGAAGGCTTTGTTCCCCAAATGTTGCAAGCACCCCTCCCGTTTGAATAATTTTTCGCATGACCCCCTGCAGAAGCCCATAACTATAGGAGCGTCCATCCCGCATACTAGGCCTATATTACAGCATTTTCACAAGTTAGGTTATTTTTAGAACAGTTTCCCGCTATTCTTGGGTTGTAATCATTCCTAAGGGAATAAAATCACAAAAGCGTAGCAGCCATGTTGTTGGTATAACAAAAGTAGCTAATGAGGCACTTTTGTTACGCCACTGGTGCAATCTACTAATTGGCGGGGAAAATGATCTAAAAATAGCCGAACTTGTGAAAACGCTGTGACAGCTATATAGGAGATATGGACGCTCCTGGTTGTCAAGGGTACCCAACGAGTACTTTTTGAAATTCGTTTGAAACCAGTTGTTTGCAGCTTATCTAGCCATTTTAAGGCGCCTACTATGTCTTTTGACATATTCTAGAAAGCTATTAGCTGTTCGGATTTTCTAGGTGGAAATCGCGTCAACCGAAAATACTATGGCAAAATATTCCCGGCCTACGAATTTGTTAGTAGTCTAGAACAGAAACAAGAATTTTCTAGCCCAAGTAACTTCATGTTGCAAAGTTTTGTGGAGGTACGAATTTTTTAGGGATTCTTTTTTCCTTTAGGCAATTCTTAGGGAATGAAAATGTGTTGTTCTGACTCTATTGATCAGACGAATTGGGACGTACGAATATTTTAGGGGAAACCTTTTAGTCTCCCTTTTCTTCTATAATTTTCTAGGGATTGAAAACAAATTTTCTAGCCAGTATTTCAGAAAACAATTTTCTATGGACAATTTTTTCAAATCCGAAAGTTTTAGGCTAACTTACTCTCCCGAACAGCTTTTAACCGAAAACTTCGTTGGGTGCCCTTAGATTGTGGGCTCCTGCCCCCTGAAAATCTCTGTTACAAGTAGTTCTTACAGTATGTTTGAAACTATAATTTTTCCAGATGACCCCCCTTATAAGAGCTCATATTTTAGCTAACGCCCCTTTAAGAGCCGTTTTTTTAGGGATAACCTCCCTCAAATCCACCCCCCTCCCCCCTCCCAATAAAAAATATACAATTTTCATTTCACCGTTTGTATTTCTCAACATTTTGACTCCAAATTCAGGAGAACATTTTTATATTTAAACTGCAAGATGAAAATAATGGAAGGAGTGGTTCCGTTTTTAAATTTTGAGAAAGACAGAGGATCGGAGCTCACTGGATCGAGTCGAGAACAAGAACAAGAACAAGAAAATGTGCTGCATCGACTTGATTGCTTTGATCTTAATGATGATGAAGATGATGACGATGAAGGTAATGATTTGGTGATAATGAGAAGTGGAAAATAGGCGACGAATTATGATGGCAAAATTCAGCCGATATTACAATATTCACTATTTATAACTATGAAAGTTGTGTGAGCGAGCCTACGACCAAGACGCAAGTTTAAAATGTCTGGATGTTGTCTTCACACACGAAAGTTATTACAATGAAAACACGAAAGCAAACTGAGAATATAGTTCGATTCGCACTCAAATGTTAACAAAATGCTCAAAAGATTATTGAATGAGTCCAAATATCGAACTCGTGGTACTACTATCTCTAGAACTGGCAAACTAGCAGAAGTACAATCATTCCAGTGGAAAATTTAAAGAAAAGCGGCTTTATGACACAATAGAAAATGAACGAGAAGACGTTAATAGACAGTGTAGAACAGCATTAATAGCTGAAAGCCACGTGAATACACAGTAGAATTGACATATAGCACAAGACAATTTTTCTCAGTGAAATTGATGATTGGTCTTCAAATCAGTTCATCAAAGTTTATCCGGAACTATATTTATACAAAGACAGAATAATACAGAAGAACGAGGCTGTCTTGTTTTTGTAAGACTAGATGAAAGTCGAATTGAGAAACGTATCGTAACTTTGCTGCCTTGTTAGATAGTACAAGAAGGTTCAGCGCATGCCAAAATGAGGATGTCAGCTGCACAAAGAACACATGGAACGCAGCGTGGAAGAGTCACTGCATGCGCAATGTATTAAACCCACACAGAAGTTCTTTTGAGTACCGACTGAATGAATGCATGCCAAGCATTCAAATGGCTAATTCTCAAGAGGTCACAGCAAATACGTCTGATTGAAATACCTCCGAAACAGCAAAATAGTGGCGAATCACTAAGCCTCAAAGGCACACGAAAATGTTTTTTACCATTATCGAGATAGGACAATAACCTTTTAAATCAATTAATGGTGATACAAAACACCGCCATGGCACGATTTTTTAAAATATAATATAACAGCGTGGTCAAAGCACAATAGAAAACAGTGCGGGAAATGTATCAGGTGACGTCATGGCTGGTATGACGTCATTGAATATTTAACGTCAATATGTCTGTCACGAATTTATATGTCCGGTGTAATTAAGCGCTGCACTTTGTCGTACTCCTTTATCTCTTGGCGCTGAAATATCTCATCAAATCCTATATCCTAATATTAATGTCATATTTGTGTTTATAGATGTATGTATTATCTAAAACATTCTAAATTTGAATCGTCCTAGTTATGTTTTTTCCCCAAAAAGTAGAAACTGGACGCCGCGCGCGCTTAATGTTAAACTATTTTCGCGGGTTTTTACCATCGAAAACAAGCTCGCTCGCGTTTTATGTTTGTATTGTTTTCGACTGTTAGGAATTATTTTTTTAAATCAGTTATAAATAAGGCATTGAAAGGGTTGTACTAACAGTACAGTGCTCTTACTGCTTGGGGGAAATTGTCTGCAAATTGTCTGTGTGTGTCGAGAGAGAAAGAGAGCGAGAGAGGAGAAAGAGAGATTGTGTGTATGAGATTGAGTGTGTGAGAAGATCACGGCACTCCGCCTTGTTGGTGAGTTATGTGCGAGTGCCACATGAGAAATACTCCTTTTTTTTTAGAAATGCTTCAAAGAAATAAATCGACAAACTAAAAATACACATGAATTATGAAGGGCCAGAGAGTTGACAACATTTGGTTTAGTATGTATATAAACACTGAAGCGCCAAAAAGGAAAAGGAGGTATATCTAGACGTGTAACCTGGAGCTCTTTGCTATGTCGAAAGCAAAGATTCCTTGCGCGAAGCCTTTTTGATGAAATCATAAAGTCATTTCAAAACCCACTTTCTTAAAATTCTCTACAAGTAATTAATCAGTATAGCTAATATACATTATACAAGTGCATTTTACAGGGGTATTGTATAAGTGCCTGATGTAAGAACATCAATCAGCCGGGTTACAGTTACGCTTGTGTTCCTACATGAAGTACGTGCCGATTTCAGAACCACTTGAGACGGCTGGTTCGTCTAAGCCGGGTCAGCGGCTTTATATAAGATAACTTGCGCCTGAGCACTTTCTCAGTAGCACGAAGGACAGAGCAATGAGTTATTCGCACAATTCCTTGGAGACAATCTTAAATATTTTATTACATTTTTCCAAGCGATTTCTGAAAGGTTTTCGTGGATTCCGAAGGGCTGTAGTTTGAAATTAAACGATCATCGTAAGCAGGAGCCCATTACCAGGAGCGTCCATCTTCCCCACTGTGTCTGTACCCCAGCACAGAGGTAGATGAGGCTATTTTTAGCATTGCGTTTCGCGCGAAAAAGAACAAAGGTAGGCTATTCTTAGCCAATCAGATAGCTAACGTTACTTCTCATTATCATTCTTCTCACTTTCAACGCGGGAATTCGAATTGCTGGTTTTCACTCAATCCCCAGAGATTCAAATGTTGGTACCCCAACAAAAGAAGCTAACGAGGGATCTATTGTTTAAGGGCACCAACATGGCGGCGACCTCTTTTCGCGGGAATTTCGAATCTAAAAATAGCCTCATCTACCTCTGTGCTGGGGACCCAACCCATAACAGAGGAACGCTCCTGGTAATGGGCTCCTGTCGTAAGGTTATATGAATTACAAGCAAACAATTTTCGAAGGGATATCATTGCACACAAAGACAAAAGTTTGATGTGATAAAGTATAAAAATAAACTAAAAAAAGCTACTACAGTTAAATGTTTAATGAATATAATTTAGCTAATATTTATCTAACAATAAGAATGCCATTATGGCTTTTAATGTTACTGACGAGGCGCAATTATAACATCGCATCAATTATCATATACGACACTAATGCTAATATTTCGTTTGATCAATATTAATAGCCAAGCTAATTGCCAATAATGATATAAGTAACATAATTACATATAATTAATAACAAAACTTAATTAGAGTGGTTTTCAATTGAGTGTCGTAAAACCAAAACAGGAGCCAATCACAGGAGCAAGTAAAAATGCAATGAACCAATCAGGAGCAAGTAAAAACGCAATGAACCAATCACAGGAGCAAGTAAAAACGCAATGAACCAATCACGAGCAAGTAAAAACGCAATGAACCAATCACGAGCAAGTAAAAACGCAATGAACCAATCACGAGCAAGTAAAAACGCAATGAACCAATCACAGGAGCAAGTAAAAACGCAATGAACCAATCACGAGCAAGTAAAAACGCAATGAGCCAATCACGAGCAAGTAAAAACGCAATGAACCAATCACGAACTGAAATAAGTCGCGATTGGTTTAACCAATCACGAGGATGAAAAGTAAACACAATCATAGATAACTAACCAATCATCATGATCGAAAGCAATCACGTGATTACTTTTCGCCACTCAATCGAGGACCGCTCTAATGTAAAATAATTCCTAATCAATAATAGCTTAAATAATATACTAATATTAGCCCAATCTTTTAATAATCTCATTTTATTACCGCGTCCCAGTCCTTAATACTTGATCGATTTCAAATTACAGCCATTTCAAAACGTTAGCCTTTATTTTCTTCAAAATTTGTTAATTAACATTTTTCCATTGTTAATATAACTGCTAATGTATAATGTACCAAGTTCGGACGATATTTCCATTTTTAGATTGACGTTTAACTTCGTGTTCAGTCATTCGCTAATATACTGCCACGAGTACTATTATTAATACGGTAATAAACCTTATGAAAACCAACAAAGTGTTAAGTTGATCTCAAAACTAGTTGCTTTATTCCACAGGGAGCACACTGTACAACCTCGTTTCCAGGCTCTTTTCCTTTTCGCCGAAGGGAAAGAGCCTGGGAGCTAGGTTGCTATCTATCAAAGTCCTCAAAGTGCATTGCTTAGTCAATAAATACCATACAGTGACAAAAATACCATAAACGAAATATTTGAATATTTGCTGGCAAGAAGAAGAAGAAGTAGAAGAGGAACTCTATGACATCTTATTCTTGGTGTGCATGTGAAGTCATCAAACAATCTCATTAACAGCATAAACATAAACACAAGCAACATACGCATACGCCAAGTACCGTCAAGTAGTGCTTATACTTATGTCGCTAGTGAGGACTAGGCTTAATATGCGGCTGTAGATGTCCTTAATTAATTACACGAAATTTGAGGTCTGTGTGATGTTTTGCTTACGAGTTACAGAGGTTTAAATTGTGCCGACAAATTTTCACGTGTTACAAACTAGTCATGAAAATCAACAAATGTGTTCCAAATTAAAGTACTTTGGCTTTATAAATGTTTAGAAATTCAATTTAATTAGGCTTACGATGAAACCGAATAAAAACTCGAAATCCTCCTCTTATACTACATTAGATGTTCATGGCACATCGGCCAATGGGGATGCTTGCTCGAGGTCACGTGGAGATACTTTGAAACCCAGGATAGAACGACAAATGAAATTATGCAAGTGGGCGGGCTTTGAAGCTGAGGGAAATTTAGGGGTGAAACAATGACTCATTTCCATATTTACCGTATCTAGAAATCATTTCTCAATACGAAAAATATGCAAATGACCCGCAACTGTATTCAACGAAAAAATAAGCCTCTTTGCATTAATTCAGTTTGCTGTACTAAACTTTTTCATAGTATCTCCATTGTGATAAGTAAATGCATTCGACGATAAGCTTCCCGCCGACATTTCGTTTAGTGGAGTATCCGCATTATGCAGTAAATCAACGGCAAACTCAAAAGTGTTTCCCTCCAGGCCTGGGATTTTGTTATTTCGCTCATTTCGCCAGGCGTCAAAAACCTTAATTCCCCAGCGCGTCTTATATTCTGTAGTCCCGGGCACAGCTCTTCTTACATTCTCTAGCGTTTCCTCAACGCTTAAAGGTGACCGGAATCTTTCTGGTGGAGGTCCACCTTCAGGATGCCGACCATGCTGCTCGGCGCCGTTGAAGAAATAGCGCCTAACATGTGTTTCTGCACGGTTTTCTATTAAAGGAATGTTCAACTTGAAACCCTAGGACTGCAAAAAAGCATGCATTCTCAACTACTACAAAAGAAAATTATGATAGGTCTATTGTCATTGGCCTCTGTGCCATGAATATCTAAAATACAATGAGAAGTAATTTCTAATCCTCGCCAGTGTGTTGGACACGGTTTCTAGATCCTCGTGCAAGAAACTGCCTCGGCTCCGCCTCGGCATTGTTTCTTGGCACGCGGATCTAGAAACCGTGTCCAACACACTGGCGAGGATTAGAACTATTACTTCTCCTTAAAAATTTGTCCGAAGATGTAGTTTTGTTCCCTCTTCAAGCTCAAAACCATTTAATTTCATTTGGGAATCAATTTTTGGGGGGATTTCATTGCACACTTACGATGAACCACTTGGCTGAAAATCAACCGCGGAAAGTTTGTTTTGATCGCTTCCAGGGCCCGGTTGTTCGAAGCTAGGTTAAGCGCTAACCCAGGGTTAAATCGCTAACCCTGGGTTAAACTGTGCAGATTGCAATTACAGATTTAGCGTTAACCTAGGGTTAAAGTTAACCTTGCTTCGAACAACCAGGCCCAGTTGTTTAACGAAGAGAGCTATTGGCAACAGTTTTCTTTCTTCGTGATCTTCAATAGTTGTGACTACGTTTGCATAATCTGATTCCTTTCGAATTTTAATATTCTCCCTGAAAATCGACTTAAGATATCCGTTGTTGACAAACATACTATCGGACACATCAACGTACTATGGGACAGGCGATACATATTATTTATCTGCGCTTTGTAACCATGGGAAAACCTGTTTGGATTGAGCAGAGTTATTCAGCGTTGACTATTTAGGCCTGTAAAACGTACTTCATTTCGGGCAAGTGTGGCGTGAATAAGCGTAGTTGTTGCATTTAGTTGTTTTATAGCTTCTTCACTGTGCTATAAAGTGTGCTTCGAGTTTTCACATTCTTATAATAAACCGTTTCTTTGCTATAAACTTACCTTTGCTTTGCCTTTTTCACTATAGATTTGTTCGTTTACACTCTGGGCAAAAAGGAATTCCCGCCACGGCCGCGCTCGCGCGCAGTACGTTAAAATGATAGGGTCAGTATCGATATAAAGTGAAGAGTCTCGGAGAGGCGTGAAAACGTTTTTGTGTGCCTCCTCTAGGGAGATATGTATTTATTTACATACGTGTGTTAATACATTAAACTAGAAATGGGTCATAAATCTTCCGCTTCCCCCTTCACTATGACTGCTTAAACGATATGTCGGTTATCGGATTTGGCAAGAATCTATTAAGTGACAGTACACGAGGCAGATAGGAATATGGGCTTTACGAATTGTTGTTTTAAAATCATAGTCCAGTTCCACCGTCCTGCGCGCGCATCTAGTTTTCGGTCTCTCTTTTGGCGGGCCACGCGCGATACCAATTTATTAACAATGGTGACAGTATGGAACATGTGTTGAGCTGTGTGAATCCTCGGGTAGGATGGGGCTATCCATGGTCTGAAATGTATGAGAGATCCTTAAAAACCTTACTAAGATGTCTTGATGACATTTTAAAAAGATTCTTGACCGCCATTTTGAAAGGTAACTAATCCCTTGGTGACATCGAGTCTGGAGTTGAGACCCGGGAGATGAGACAGCTTAGCTATAGTTGAGGCTTGTAACCAGTTAGCATGATAATCAAAATCTATCCATATTCATAGTGAAGAGCGTTTGTATCAATGCAGGGTCAACTCTAGCATCCATGCGAGTCTAAGGCTTGGTTACCTTTCAAAAACTACGAATTGGACTATTGACTTCACCAGAGATATTTCCAACAGATCTTTTTCATGATTAATAGGCGCGCGAAGGATTGTGGTGAAGTCAATTCACTAGCGGTTTAATACAGGAATTTGTTACTCCTTCACATGTTTTTAGAGTGGTTTTTGATTGAGTGGCACTAAGCCAAAACTCAAATCAGTCGGAGTCGACCCTCTGGACACCCAGGGGACACCCACGGGGTTAGGAAGGGATTAGTTGATCGACTTTGGACATTTTTCATTCCCCGCGGGGAGAGGGAATTGTACGTCTATTGGATCGTAGTATTAACCCCCGGGGACACCCCGCGGGATTGGTTTGACACAGGTCAGCGGTATTTCACTTCGGCGTCCAAACTTTCACGGTGCGGATATTTTAAACGTGTTCGCAGAGTACTTATTGGTTTTTCATACGTTTTCATACGTTTAAGTTTTTTTCTTCGAAATGCCCTTGTACAAAGCCTGGGATCTGCACAGAGCCAAAAGAAAGGCAATAGTGGCCGATGGGTACGATGACCTTTTTTTTAAGGTAGGTTTCATTGCAGTTGCCAGTAGTCTGAGTTCTTCGCGCTTTGTTTCTCAATTGCATTTTTGAGAATTTCGTATTCTACAAAATTGCAGCTGAGATGGTTAATTCATTTATTTTCATCTCTGCTATTTTTTGTATTTTTTGCATATTTTTTAGTATTAGAGTGATACACAGGAAGTGTGGTGTCACTGCCAGGAACCAGAATATGGGTTATTATTACACTACTTTCATTGTTAATGGTGAAATTTGTTATTACATTTCAAATTTATTTTTTGCATCCTCAGGTTTATGATAAAGTGCGACAAACAAGGCTGCTTATTTGGTACCATGGCAGATGTATCAAGATCAGCCCTAGTCGAGCCCGAAAAATGGACACTTCTGTCTGTTTTACATGCAAAGATTGCTGAGGGTATGTTGGCTAATATGCCCCTGGGGGAGGGGAATTTATCACGAAATTATGCCCAGTACCCCGGGGCTTTGGTTGACTTTTGTTTGGCCCTGAAAACAAAACCCCCGGAGTGTCCCGGTGGTCGACCCTGCGGAAAGCCGATTATAAGTGCATTAGGAGCTCGTTATTCTCGCCTTCACCGCCATGTTTGTATTCCAAAGGCTTCGTAGCCTTACCTTCTAGCTCCCAAGCCGTATTCAGTATTATTTTCATCATTTTTAGACGACAGGTAGCCAGAGCTCTGTAAATTTGAATATATAACAGTATTTGTATGGGAGTTTTTGGTCTTCCATTTTGAACTTAAACACGCTGATGTACAGAATAACAATCGGCAAAACTTTCAGGATGTCTTCTGTCCCCATTAATTAGCTAAATAACTTAATACATTGACACTGCAATAAAGTTATTATTATTGTTATTATTATTATTGTGTTTCTTGGCTCTGCATGCATGGGCTCTTTCAGGGTTATAAAAGTCGGTCGTAGGAGTCTATTTAAGTATTTAGAAACCTCGGTAAACAGTCGCTGTTCGCGAGGGCGGCACCAGTAGCGTCTCATGTTCGAGTCCCGGGATCATATGCTAATTAGGAGAGTATTGTCTTACGAACCATTCATACTTTAAAAATCTGCTGAAGCATGATTGACCTGCTTGTTAGCTATTATGTGTAGTACCGCCTCCAAATGTCCATATTTACTTGCCATGAGCAAAAGACATGTTCGTAGTAATCATTTATATATCCTTGGTTTTCACGTGACGTCATCAAAAACCTAAAATATAAACTATAAGTCCTACAAATCTATTCTTTGTATATACAGTGGAATCCCGATTTCTCGAACCCCCGACTTCTCGAAACTCCCGATTTCTCGAACCAATTTTCGCTTCTTGGGAAAAATTGACCCTCGATAACTCGAACCATTGAAAAGTTAATACTCATTTTCAGGACTGTGGTGTCAATTTCAGTTACATTCACGCATTGAAGCAAGGTAACACTGTGAACAATTGGTATTCTCTAATTTTATTACACGACATTGGTTTTATAAAACAATTTGTCAGCAATTTACAGTAATTCGATGCCACCTTCGATTTCTCGAAGTCCCGATTTCTCGAACCAATTTTCGTTTTCCTTGGAGGTTCGAGAAATCGGGATTCCACTGTATATTCTAGACATCGATAATAAAAGTCTACACAGAAATATTTTTACGGAGTAAATATTTATTTTATTTTATGACAGAATGACCCAGCGTGTTTTCCGGAAGGCATAGAAATCCATGTAATTGTGTCAATTTCTTTTTTTTAACTCGATAATTTTTTCAAAGTTGCATTCAAAGAGATTTGAAATGAAACCCAATGATTTTGATGGGAAATTAAGCTTTATTTGTATTTTCGTTTTATGGCCGCCATCTTTGTGTCGCTCTGTTTAATTTGTGTCCCAGAGGGACGTAAAGATGGCGGCCGCATACAAAGTACTGTAAAATTGTCGTACATTCATTGGCCCACAGGTCCGTTAGGAAATAATCTAATGTTCCTATATTTGGGTTATCAGTGTATTTAGGTAGTTCTACAAGGCTCAAGGTGTTTTATTTGATTTTATCAATGCAAACCAATTTTGCGTTCGCGAGTCATGACGATGACAACCACCAATAGAAGAAATAAAACAGGTCCTAAAACTGATTCTATGGTACTCCAGAAATCACAGGCCTTGGGGTAGAATGAGAACCATTTACAGAAACTACTTGAGAACGATTGCATATGAAAGACCAGAGTCAAAGGCCTTGCTGAAATCTAAAATAATAACATCCAGTTTGGACGCGCTGATTTATTATCAGGCCGCGCAGTGCATTATGGATGGTATCGCCGGCTCAGTTGGAGGATGGGGGTGGGGCGTCCATTTTGGAAACCTATGTTTGTACACGAGTTTTCGCATGTTTAGTTTTATTAAAGATAACAGTTGAATGAGACTCAACAATTGGCGACGAGGATAGGTTTTGGCATCCGCGTAGCAAGTTCAAGGACAAGATATGGAACTTCACCACAGCTTGAAGCCTTTCGAACGGCAACTGAGTCCAAGCGAGTCGGCGGCGACCAGATGGCAAAAGTGGGTTGCTCGCCTCGATAATTATTTAATAGCTCAAAATATCTTCCACGATGAGAAGAAAAAGGCCGTCCTGCTTCACTAAGCTGGAGAGAAAGTCTTTGAGATTAACTTGTCGCTGGAACACAGTGATAAGAGTCATATGATGAGCTTAAGCATATGCTAAACAACTATTTCGCGCCAAAACGTAAGCTAGCCAGGCTCATGGAGAAACCTTGGACAAGTGCGCAGCGAGACTAAGGCAGCTGGAGAAAACCTGTGAGTTTATTGATTTAGACAAAGAAATAAAGTCTCAAATTATTCAGAAGTGCTCACACCCAAAAGTAATGGAAAGGAGTTTAACGGAACTGAAACTACAGTTAGCGACTCTGTTGAAATGTGGACGTTCGTTGGAGGCAGCTACTGCTCAAGCCAAAAAAAAAGGTGTCCTTAATGGCTCCTGAGGAAGCTAATGTAAATAAACTTACTTTCCATACAAGGGAAACAGAAACCCTAATAGCCGGAAGGATAAGAAGCAATCCTCAGTTTGTCATGTTGTGGGGGAAATTGGCCACATAAAAGAAAAACCAAATGTCCAGCACGGGATAAAGAGTGCAGAGAATGCAAGAAGAAAAACCATTTCGCCAAGGTATGCAGATCACCTGATGACAAGCATACTAACTTTGTGACTCAAGACCTTCAAGATACCAAATATCCAGTGGACACCCACAACAATGTCTGGATGCTTATAACCGCCTCCCGGTTAGCTCAGTGGTTAGGCTCCGGTCTGTTGCGCGGGAGGTCGCGGGTTCAAATCCCGGCCGGACCAACACTCGGTGTCTTAAAATAACTGAGTAGAAGGTGCTGCCTTTGTAAAATAACTGCAAATGGTTAGACCTTCACGTCTTCTCGGATATATAAGGACGTAAAATCGTAGGTCTCCCGTCGGCCTCAAGTTTATCAGCCTCACAAGACTGTCACGAGTTACCAACGTTAAATAAAGTTGCTTTATAATATAATAACAATAATAACAACTTTATTTACCGAGGGTATAAACACTTAAAACTGATAAACTCGTGGCCCTCAAGAAAAGAATACAAAATAAATAAATGTATATATATATATGTATCTATAAAAGCTACTAGCGAATAATTACTACTATGGCAGATTGGTATAGATGACGTTTGTACAGAGTAAGTTATGAAACATATAAACTAAGAAGAAACTATAAGAAAGGATAACATACTCGTATGACATGATTGTCATAAAAATACACTATACGTATACTAGATTGTTTTGAACATTTTATCTAAAATTGGCTTAACTAAACGTGACCTAATTTCTAATTTAAAAATAACCAGGCAATATGTGTAACTATGTTAAGTAGGAATTTGCATGTAACTCCTATATAAACTAATAGAAAAAATGTAGCGCTAAACTATAACGTTAGCTAGATTATTTTAACCAGTTTACACAAATATAATATAAATATTATTACGACTAATTCAGGACAGAGTAAAACGCGGAATAGTACTATAAGCAGTCTTTTATAGAAAATAAGCAGTCTTCGTTTATATTATAGCTAGCGCTATGACTATATATCTATTTATCTAAAAAGTATTTTCGCAGAGCATACTTTCTTTCTAATTTCTGATGGGATGCTATTCCATAGCTTTGTTCCTGTCACTTTGAATGTTCTGCCACCTTTAGTTTCGCGCTTATATCTGGGACAAACTAAATTTATGTTAGAGTGTCTGCTAGATATATGATGCAGGTCTGAGTTTCTAACAAGTAAATGTTCCATGTTACTTGGGGTTTCGCCAATGATTCGCTTGTAGATTACACAGCACTTCTGTAGATTTATTTCGTCACGTAAGGGTAACCAATCAAAGTTTTTAAATAAGCTTGCGCTCCTTTTCTTCCGTCCGCGTCAAGTATGACGCGCGCAGCTCGCTTCTGTAACTTGATCCATGTTATCGCACGAACACGAGCTCCACACAGTGCATCCATATAACATGATGGGCTTGGTCATCGCATTGTACTACAGTTTTCGTTCTTCCAGTGGGAGGTTCCGCTTGATCTTTTTTAATACTCCAACCCTCTGCGACAATTTCTTACACATTTCATCAACATGCTCAGAGAAGTTTAGCTGCTTGTCTATTTTCACTTTACTTTACTTTATTTGTATCAGATATCCTCTCCACCCAGCACAAATGGATATGTACAACCTTATGTGTTTCCTGGAACTGAATGGAATTGCTAATAATCTAGAAATACTGGTATAATCAACTAAAGTCGATTGAGGTATGTTAACCGCCGTGGAAAGCGAGTAGCAGCTGACGTTTCGAGCGCTAGCCCTTCGTCTGATCGACTTTAGTTGATTTAATCGACTTTAGTTGATTATACCAGTGTTTATCTTCCCCGCCGACGCAGACCAACACTAGTTTTTACAGAAACTAGTTACCCATCGTACTCTAGAAATAGACACGGGTGCACCTTCCACCTTAATCAGCGAGCAGCAATTTCAGGCCTTGAACGAAGGGAAAGAGACGTTGAACGTACTCAACACTTCTGAGCTACCAAAGGCTCCGTATGTATTCAGGAGAAATCATCAAACCGGCGGGCAAGACTGAGCTTGAGATCACCGAAGGATGAAAAACCATCAGGTTACCACTACTTGTAGAATCGCATAGCCAAAGCTGAATCGCACGGTGCATTTGCGAAATCAGACGCTGATTGGCTGAGACGGAGTGGTGATTCAGAGTGGAATCACCACTGTAGACTACGCACGCTATTTATAACTTAGCAAAATATCAACAAAGTACTCAATCTTCAAGTAATTCATCGGACTATGCGATTCAAGGAAAATCACATGCCTGACTCGGTAATTCCACGTTAAATTGCACTCGAAAAACCGATATCACTCGAAAAATCGATATCGGTTTTCTCGTGCAATTTAACGTGGAATTACCTCGTCAGGCATGTGATTTTCCTATAGTGTTAGGCCCTGGGCCACACCTGCTAGGAAGAGACAAGCTGCAAATAGACTGGACTAGAGTATACAAAGTTAGCACAGAAAGGGAGACGTACGAAGAGCAGTACCCATATCTTTTTAAGCCAGGATTGGGTACTCTTATTGGAAAGAGTGTGAAACTTTGTGTAGACGCAGAACTTTCACCCAAGTTCATGAAGCCTAGAACAGCGTAGTCTGCCTTATCAATAAAATGTTCCCTAATACGGTTGACCAGAATCTTGCGCGGATGAATACTATGAAAGAGGTATTGAATAAAATAGAAGTAGAGGTGAAAGAAGATCTCCAATCGACGATCCACAAGACAAACGGTAAAATACTGACGGGAAGGAAAACTGCGCATGATTTTGACGAAATCATGTTAACGTTGCTAGAAGGCCTTAATATAGAATTACAGGAAATTACATCAAAGCTACTACATTTGAAGGAAAGACTTGTATCTATGTCTAGATTATCAAAGTGCGTTCGACATATTTTTGTAAGAGAAACTGAGGACTGTGGTAACACAAAAGGCTGAAAGATTGCTGCAATGATGTTGATGGTGTAAGTAATCCTGATCAAAAATGCTTGTTTTTAACTAATGTGAAAATTTTGATGTCTTGACTTATAAGTTAATATACAAGGGAATGCATCTGGGTATAAAACTGTAATTATCTTTGTCATGGTAACATTAATTCATTGGATGCAATGCTTATGTGGCTATATGTATACATGTGTGTTTTATATGGTTATGGCATTCATTTGAGCATTCATAGCACATTTTTCTGTGTGGTATACAGTGTACAGCAATATTAGTGTAGAACACAAATCAACCCTATTAGCTAGCTATGGCTATTCAGATGTGTATAAACTGCATTCCAGTTCCTAGTATTCATAATACTAAGTACATTCCAGTTTTTACAACAACATCCAATTTTCTCACGTTCTGATTGGCTCTCCGCTATATGCAAAATAAGTACATACAATGAAATTGACGTCACTCGCAAGCCGTGGTAGCTTTGCAAAGTGCTTTCACGGCGAGGTTTGTGAGTTCAAATGGATGTTAACTTCGCTTCCAGAAACAAGAAAGTGAGGATTTCACAAGCATTTTATTACTAGGAGAAGTCAATCGGTGAGTCAAACTTCTTTGTAGTGTGCCATTTGCAGTGGCGGATCCAGGGGTGGTTACGGGGGTGACATGTCACCCCCCCCCCCCCCCCTTTTGGGCCAAAAACAAATTCTGTATAAGAATTCGTAAAAATAAAATACATTCGTTCAAATTTTGTAAGAAATTTCGCACCAGAAACTGTACCGGTCAAAATAGTCACCCCCCTTTTTCAAATCCTGGATCCGCCACTGCATTTGGCAAAATGAGAGTTTTCTCTTGAGTGGAGAAAGTTTTGGCGAATTTGTACTTGTGGTCAGACTTTGTGACTAGACTAGTTCTCTCAGAGCTCAGAAGTTTTGAATTATATAACAATAACTTTTCTGATCCCGAAAAAAACCCTGAAAGGATTTCACATGCATTCCATATTACAGAAGTTAATCGGTGAACCAAATAGCCATTTGTCTAAGAAAGCTTTCTCTCGGCAACGGTAATTAGAAGTGTTTACGTTTTGACTTTCAATGGCCTTTTTCGACTCGAAGGCAGTTTATTACGCACTCATTTGAAGCTATAAGTGCTTCGTCGTTGTAAAAAACAAATCGCACACATTTTGCCATTGTCTGTACTCGTATTGATCGCTATGCTCGTTGTTCCACTTGAGTTTTGAACATTTTATGGCGTCATTTCTATGATCAATACTAGTACAGACAATGGCAAAATGTGTGCGATTTGTTAAGTAGAACATAAAATATCATTGGCGGATCCAGGGGTGGTTACGGGGGTGGCCTTTAGGGCCCAAAAAAAATTCTGTATAAGAATTCGTAAAAATAAAATACATTCGTTCAAATTTTGTAAGAAATTTCGCACCAGAAACTGTACCGGTCAAAATAGTCACCCCCCTTTTTCAAATCCTGGATCCGCCACTGAATCGGGAATATATGCATGTGTATAAAGTATACCCCATGCAGTTCCTTAGATCATTCACAGTATTTTTCAAGTGAAAACAAGGTTGGCTGCCATTGTTTAGTTGCAGAATAATTTATGGTCAATGTTGGTAGCCGGGTCCTGGCTTTGATCAGCCTTGTTTCAGGTCCGTCAGAAATTCAGTGTAGATTAATCGATTAGGGAACACAGCAATGAAATAAGTACTTTAAATTTCCCTCACCTCGTACTGTGTTGATTTTCCAGTTCCTTGGCATATCAAAATGTCGTTATAGATTAACTCTCTGCCTGAATATGTTAGTGTTGAATATTTGTATAACCAAGATGTACACAGTGTCGCAACTCACACAAGATACGGCGATTACGGGTATCTAGAAAACTCAGACCTAGATTGGCTCTTCAGCCATGTCATCTTACTCTTTGTAGTTTTGGTATCTGTATGTACAGCGAAAAGCAGAATCCAATACAGCGAGCAAGCCAACAGAATTCACTCGGTTGTTACTTGACAGCACAAATTATGGCCAAGTTGATTCGATTCAGTTCTCTGTTCAACGACCGCGCCGACAAAAAAAAAACATGTTTGACTTGATATAGTTTGGACATCAGACTTTGTCGAATGCTACAGGCTTTGATATATCGTGCTTGCTAACTTTTTAAACATTACTGCATTGGATTGGGAAAATAATAAAACACTTATACTCGGCGTTTCTCCGAGCATCGTGTATATAGTTACCAGTTCCCCGGCCGTTCATGATATCGAGGCATTTTGTAATAGGCCTACGAAAAAACTGAACTTTTTTTGGCTACCGGTAAACACGTCACACACAGGCACAGGGAACCCGTCACCAGATTAGGTTGCGTTCTCCTTCGTCGAACGCAACAAGGTTTACGCTGAAACGGAAGTCGAGGAAGGTAAAGGAAAACAAGCGGCATGCTTCTAGCAGGAAAAGGTAGCGAAGAGAGGACCGAACGAGTCAAATTCTTGCCAAGATTGTGCCAGCTTGCACTGGGGTAGATATAGAGCCCTTAATTTTTCAATTAAGGGTGATATTATCGTCCAAGGTGACTTCAACGCACGAACCGGGGACATGCATAGACCTTCCGGATGATTATGAGGTAGACGCTCGATATAAAAGAAATTCGCAAGATTTTGAGACAATCGATGCTAGTGGCAGAAATCTAATAGATACTTGCACAGCTCTAAACCTACGAATCTTAAATGGGAGAGTTATTGGTGACCTAGAAGGTAAAAAGACCTGCTTTCATTACAATGGCAGCAGTGTTGTAGCCTATGTTATTGGGAACAACAACATTCTAAAAGATTTATAGTACTTGATTGTCAACCCTTTGTAACCTCACTTGTCGGACCATTGTCACCTTTCGTATGCTATAAAAATTAAGTTTGCGCCGAATGTCTCTGATGATACAGACAGACAGACAGACAGATGATTTTATTTGGAGCCTTATACTAATGTATACATTGGCAGTAGCCCAAATAAATTTACATAAAAGACAAGTTATATCAATAAATAAAAGTTAATCATAGAATGTTATGAAGTTGTCCTTTTCTTTCTTCCTTTTACGCATTCATAGATAAATTTGGCAATTTGTTTTTGCACAGCTCTATCCTTGTTTGGGGGGTTTATGATTAGTAAAAATACCTCATTAGGCGTCATTCTGATTATTTTGATTTTCATTTGATCCTCCAAATAATCGAAAAGGTTTTTCCTTATATTGCGGTATGCTGGGCATTTTATTAAAAAATGTTCTACATCTTCGACGCCATTTGTACAAATGGGGCAAATTCTTTCTTCGGGTATTTGGTAAGGTTTCGAGTAACGCCCAGTTTCAATTGCCAATTTGTGATTACTTAGCCTCAGCTTTGTCAATGCTATTCTGTGATTGGTATTGGTGACCTGTATGAGGTAGTCTTCACAATTATAATTGGACTTGAATCTGCGTAAAGTCCTTAATTTATTGCTTTGGCGGGGATCTTTTCTTCAATCGTTATTTAAGTCACTAAGCCAAGTTTGGTACTCTATGTCCTTTAGTCTCTGGCTTATAATACTCAAAATGGTTTTGCGATCAGGAACTGATGTTTGTACGTTTGTCCATATTTCCCCTAGCCCTATATGATACAGCAGGGCTTTTACTTTTTGGTGCCAAAATTCTTTGCTTTCCTTATTTTTTATATCGTTATATATTGTACAGGATAACTTGATTTGTTCAGGGTCATTCAGTTTCAGCCAGAAATTGATGTTTCTACATTTTGCTTGGTAACGTACAGGAAATCTCCCTAGCTCTGCTCTACATGCATTGTTGCTACACAACTTGCTAACGCCTAAGAGCCATTTGCAAAATTTAGTTTGGACTGACTCAATTGGGTCTTTGTCTAGTTTTTCTTTACAATCCACCCCCATACTTCGCTACCGTAAAGTAAAATAGGGGTTATTAGCGCATCAAATAATTTTATGGTCAGATTAATATTTTCTCTAAAATGGCCACCCATTTCTTTCCTTAATTTATACAATGCTTTTAGCGCTACCTTTTTTAGCTCTTGTTTAGCGAGAGCAAAATTTCCGTAGGCACTTAATTGAATGCCTAAGTATTTATATGATTTAAAGGGGCACGGTCATGAGCTGCGCATGTGCAAATTTTGAGCAATTTAATATATAATATGCAAAAACGCTTGGAGTTTCACTATGCTGTCAACAAAATATCCCAGAAAGAGGTCACTGAAGCCCAAATAACTCCAGGAACTCACACATATGCATGATAGCCTTGTGAGCAGTCGTCATACGTTTGAGGCTATAGAAGTTCTTATCGAGTGCATGAGAGGCCGTACATCTGTAAGAGCGCTAGTCAGTCTACACGCTTTCGTGACAAGTTCAAGTTTATTTACACTGTTCAATTTACATATTATATTATAACAAAGGACTGTTTGGGCTACACTATGCTGTCAAAACTCTACGAACTCTCCCAGGAACTCACACGATAGCCTTATGAGCAATCGTCATACGTTTGGAGCTATATAAATGACTATATATTGACTGCAGGAAAGCAGAAAAATTGAAGTAGTGCAAAGCCGCTTGTCACTTTTACGCACTTCTGCCACGCAGCGGACTACGCTGTGGTCGCAAACGTGAAGGAAATCTCACAGAAAACAATCTCTCATTCCACAATAATCCCAGGAGGTCAGGCACCATAGTCTTCTGAGCAATCAACACAATTTTGAATCTATATAAGTGATTATTGGCTACAGAACAAACTACATTGTATAGTCTAATCCAGCTATAAATATACGCACTCCGCGTGACTGTACTAAACTCACTGACAGCGGCAGTACACGTACCATCAAGCAATATTTCACGTCGTAGCTTTTCAACGATTTTCTACAGGAGACAACTATAATACTGAACATCTTGTAGGAGAAAGCTGAAAGAATTTGGCCGAATAGATCTCTTTTCAGAATTTGAAACAGAGCTTTGTTTTGAGAATTTGAGAGCCTAAATCCTGACTGTGGTAGCTTTTTAAACTTTTGAACTTATTAATAGCATGTGCTAATTTTTCTACAAGAGAGAACTAAACACACTGTATTATACTGAACATATTGTAGGAGAAATGTGTCAGAATTTGCCCAGTTAGATCTCTTTTCAGAGTTCCAAACAGATTTGATTTTGAAACATTATTTTGTGCACTTCCGTGACAAAGGATAGCTTCGGACTACACTATGCTGTCAAGACTTTGCGATATCTCCAACAAAGAATTCCCTGAAGCCCAAATAACTCCAGGAACTCACACACGATAGCCTGGGAGAATGGGACCGAAACTAAAAACGTCTGCAAAGGAGGCTACCTTGTGAGCAATTCTCATATACGTTTGAAGCTTTAGAAGTTCTCTCTGGCTCTCAAAAACCCTTTTGCGTCCATGTTTCAATCTTCGTCCACCATGACCTGAGCGGAGCTCGAAGGCATTGTTAATGCCATCGAAACATATGACCATACAGCTGTAAAACTAAATCCGAACATGGAAATTTCTAATAAATATGAAAGGGGAAAGACTTAACACTCTGAAGTTACGACCTAGGGGCTAAGTAACCGCGCCTGTTATTCATGACCGTGCCCTTTTAACATTTGTTAGTTTATGACCTCCATATTGAAAAGCGTAATTGTTCATAGTTTTCCCATGCACAGTTGCTGAATATCATTACTTTTGTTTTGTCAAGATTTACATGGAGATCTGATGTTTCGCAAAATTCCTCTAGTTTCTCAAGGTAGCTTTGCAGTCCTTTTGCAGACTTAGAAAATATAACTAGGTCATCTGCGTATAATAAACAACTGAATGGCCTCTCATTTAGTTGTATATCATTAACGTTTGTTTGGTTAAGCGTGTCAGGCAAGTCATTTAGGTAGAAATTAAATAGGGTGGGAGAAAGCATACAGCCTTGTTTTACTCCAGCATGGCAAGCGAAGGTCGGAGTTGTTGATTGGTCTATTTTAAGAATGTCACGCTGACTAAGTCCAAAAGGTTGCTATGGGCCGAAAAAACAAAGGACAAGCTAAACGAACTCCTAGGATCACCTGAAACACAAAATAAATTAAGTGCAGCTTTAAACAATAGTAATATAGACACAATGACATAATTATTTACCGGAACCTTATCTGACGTATGCAAAGAAGCTGGCTTGCGCTACCAAAACACCTCATTTAACAACAAAACACCGAAACGAAATAAACTATGGTTTGACGAAGAATGTGAGTTTGAGAAAGAAAACTTAAAATCTCTCGGGAAAACAAATTTCGCGCGACCCGTGTAATGCACAACTAAGGTCACTTTTGCACTGCAATAAGGACGTTTTTAGGAAATTATATGCAGACACAAAAAAAACTTACTCTTCAGTAAAAACATAGCTGATGTTGATTTTAAGATTTCAAAACAGGTATGGAAAATACTCCGCAAGCTTTTCAACTTCACTAAGGAGAGTAATAAACAACAAATTGATATAGATAAAGCACGGGAATTTCACGAGCACTTCAAACAACAGAATATTGATAGTGAAAACACATTAGAAACACTACACACTGAGGAAGCGGGACCACTAGATTTTCCGATTTCTGTGCAAGAGATAGCCACAGTCATAACTCAATTAAAAGGGAACAAGCCCCCAGGGGCAGATAATGTATTGAATTAAATTTTAAAGACTGGTAAGGATGCTTTAATGAGGCCCTTACACATTCTGTTCAATAGAATCTTAAGTACGGGGCATTATCCATCCCTGTGGAGTCTCGGCCAAATCGTGCCATCAGTCTATAAAATAGATGACCCCTCTAAAGTAGAAAATTACAGAGGGATTACACTTTTATCGTCATTAGGCAAAGTATTCACATCCATAACGAACACTAGACTCTATAATTACCTAGTAGAAAAAGGAATATCGAAACCGGAACAATGTGGGTTTAGAAAAAAAAACACGGTACGATAGCATTTTCATTCTGACAACCCTTATGTCTCTATCAATTCCAAGCCCGCCCATCCCCCCCCCCCGGCAAGATGGGGCATTTGACAACCTATCTGTCCCTGGGATGGGGCATTTGTTTTGCGTCAGCCCGAGCCCGGGGCATTTGTCAAAAAAATATCCCACCCCTCCCCTGTGTTTGATTTTGTTTTGCTCAACTGATCAACACGTGCTTGCTTCATCGATCAACATGGCGGCGGAAAAGTCATCCGTGAACATGACGTTAGGAATTTCCCAGTTTCGGGGTGAAGTGTGCGGTTTGTTGGGAACTGGCTAGTGAATGTGGGATTTGGGGGCACTTACGAAAGTGTTTCAAGGTCAGAGTACTGCATTACTTTAATAAACTGAAAAGCTATGAAATGTGGCTTTGAAACGGCGAAGAAATTTGGCGCGTTCGCTATACTTGCCCCGTGGTGGGACATTTGCATAACTTAGCTGGCCCCACGGTGGGGCATTTGCAACGTTCTGATTCCAAAATGACAAAATCCCCACAAATGCCCGGGGGGGGGGGGGGGGCATGGGCGGGCTTGGAATTGATAGAGACATTAACGATAAATACGTAAAAATCAAACCAAAGAAGGTAAACAACTTGCTTTTTTCTTGTTTTGTAGATTTCAGAAAAGCATTTGATTGCATACCAAGACACAAATTGTTTAAGAAGCTCGGTAAAGCAGGAATAAACGGCAAATTTCTTGCGCGGTCTCGACATCTATGTTTCAAATGATAAATCATCCATTAAAATAGACCAATTAACAACTCCGGCCCTCGCTTGCCATGCCGGAGTAAAACAAGGCTGCATACTTTCTCCCACCCTATTTAATTTCTACCTAAATGACTTGCCTGACACGCTTAACCAAACAAACGTTAATGATATACAACTAAATGAGAGGCCTTTCAGTTGTTTGCTATACGCAGACGACCTAGTTATCTTTTCTAAGTCGGCAAAGCTACCTTGAGAAACTAGAGGAATTTTGCGAAACATCAGATCTCCATGTAAATCTTGACAAAACAAAAGTAATGATCTTCGACAACTGTGGGAAAACTATGAACAATTACGCTTTTTAATATGGAGGTCATAAACTAACGAATGTTAAGTCATATAAATACTTAGGCATTCAATTAAGTGCCTATGGAAATTTTGCTCTCGCTAAGCAAGAGCTAAAAAAGGTAGCGCTAAAAGCATTATATAAATTGAGGAAAGAAATGGGTGACCATTTTAGAGAAAATATTAATCTGACCATAAAATTATTTGATGCGCTAATAACCCCTATTTTACTTTACGGTAGCGAAGTATGGGGGATGGATTGTAAAGAAAAACTAGACAAAGACCCAATTGAGTCAGTCCAAACTAAATTTTGCAAATGGCTCTTAGGCGTTAGCAAGTCAGTGACTGCATGTGTAGCAACAATGCATGTAGAGCAGAGCTAGGGAGATTTCCTATACGTTACCAAGCAAAATGTAGAAACATCAATTTCTGGCTGAAACTGAATGACCCTTAACCCTGGTTCCAGAGGGGCTTAGGTACGAATATACTCAGCGTAATGTGCCACGATCGAAGGAGTTTTGATTCCCCGAAGAAGTTTTGTTTTGTTTCGCGACTCGTGCTGCAGCTTGTTTCGCTTCCCTCGCCCCCACGATTTCGAGCCTCTGGTATCCAGGGTAAATGACCCTGAGCAAATCAAGTTATCCTGTTCAATATATAACGATATCAAAAATAAGGAAAGCAAAGAATTTTGGCACCAAAAAGTAAAAGCCCTGTTGTAATCATATAGGACTAGGGCAAATATGGACTAACGTACAAACATCAATTCCTGATCGCAAAACAATTTTGAGTATTATAAGCCAGAGACTAAAGGACATAGAGTACCAAACTTGGCTTAGTGACACAAATAACGATTAAAGAAAAGATCCCCGCCAAAGTAATAAATTAAGGACTTTCCGCAGATTCATGTCCAACCATAATTGTGAAGACTACCTTATCCAGGTCACCAATACCAATCACAGAATAGCATTGACAAAGCTGAGGCTAAGTAATCACAAATTAGCAATTGAAACTGGGCGTTACTCGAAACCTTACCAAATACCCGAAGAAAGAATTTGCCCCATTTGTACAAATGGCGTCGAAGATGAAGAACATTTTTTAATAAAATGCCCAGCATACCGCAATATAAGGGAAAACCTTTTCGATTATTTAGAGGATCAAATGAAAATCAAAATAAACAGAATGACGCCTAATGAGGTATTTTTACTATAATCATAAACCCCCAAACAAGGATAGAGCTGTGCAAAAACAAATTGCCAAATTTATCTATGAATGCGTAAAAGAAAGAAAGAAAAGGACAACTTCATGACATTCTATGATTCATTTTATTTATTGATATATCTTGTCTTTTATGTAAGTTTATTTGGGCTACTGCCAATGTACACATTAGTATAAGGCTCCAAATAAATCATCTGTCTGTCTGTCTGTCTGTCCCTAAGCAAGCTCCAGGATTCAGCGATGGGCTTTAACACTAGCCAATTATCAGTACCATCTATTGTACCAGCCGGAGCATCAGATGAGCAATGCAGTTGGTCTAAGTCGCTTACCACTGAATGAGAAGCCGAATCAGGTACCAATCACAGAGGAGGTGGTTCTAACAATGACAACACTACAGTGCACACCAGTGACCGCAGAGCGCATAGCCTTCTGGACGGCTAGAGATTCCGTGCTTTCAGTTGTACTAAAGGCAGTGATGGGAGGGTGGCCGGATAGAGTTGATGAAAACTTGGTACCCTATTCTAAGCGAAAGGAAGAGCTTTCCTGTCAGAATGGATGCGTGCTGTGGGGTTCCAGGGTGGTAACACCTCCAGAGGGTAGAGATGCAACATAACAGTAGATGAGTTGCATGAGGGACACCCAGGGATATCTAGATTGAGAGCATTAGGACGGAGTTATGTCTGGTGGCCCGGAGTCGATGCAGATATCGAAACAAAGAGTACGGGACTGCCAGACATGTTAGGAAAATAGAAAACTGTTCAAGGGCAAGTATTCACCCATGGGAATGGTCAGGGAAACCGTGGTATCGGTTACACGTTGATTTTGCGGGACCTTTCGAAGGAAAGATGATATTCACGAGTGAAGAATTTCAAAACTTCTGTGTCATGAATGGTATCAAGCAGTCCAGATCTAGACAATCAAGGAAAGCCTCAAGAAAAATTCGGGGAACCTTGAAACAAGACTATACCGTTTGCTAGCCAGGTATAGGCTAACACTCCAGTCTACTACAGGTTCAGCAACTGCCTCACTTCCAAATTAGATTACTATGGAATAAGAGAGAATACAAACAGATGAATCCAAGCCTTCTTAACAATCCGATTCCAACAGGTTGTCGTGGCTGGAGAAAACTCACATACTACCCATGTAAAGTCTGGGGTTCTCCAAGGATCAGTGCTGGGCCCATGCTTATTCTTATTCTACATAAATGACTTACCTGATATCCTAAACTCAAATGTTCGCCTATTTGCAGATTATACTCTCCTGTACCTTGCTATACACTCACACAATGATACCGTAATCAGTCCTCCAAAACGATTTGAACAAACTTGAAATGTGGGAAGGCAAATGGCTTATGGAATTCAATACTGACAAATGCCATGTTCTACGGGTTACTCGCAAACAGAACCCCATTGTCCATAACTATACTTTACATGGACAAGCCCTCAAGATCACAGACTCTGCTAAGTATCTAGGAATCACATTCACACCAGATCTTCATAGAACTGATTCATGAACGCTGAGATGAACTGCTGTCGTGATCATTGCTTCTCAAACTCATTAATAATTCATGAGATAGTCATCCAATGGAGGAACTGCATTTGGTCACATGCATGGGTCTTGATACCGGGTGAAACCCTTGTTCGAAGCTTCGTCAGGTGGGATGCATCTTGACACCAGTTCCAAACACACTGGTGTTTGATCATATTTCCAACCGTAGTGATCAATATTTCTTAATCATCATATTCATGAACCACTAACTAATTACATACTGATAAACTACAAGTAAGGAGCGAAGAAGTAAAGAAATAAAGAATTATAGAAAGAAAAAGTCTACCTCCACTGGAATTCGAACCACGACCCTTCCGACTGCTAGTACTAACTCTTGTCCACTGCACTACTAGTACGCTAGTTGAAATCATTGCCATCAAAAAAAGAATAATAAGCCATCTATTGAATAATTAGATACAACAGTCAAACGGTAAACAATACTTGCTAATGAAGTTTGAAAAGAAGCGTATGTAAATTGTCGGTTTTGCATTCGCATGAGAAGACATGTCAAACACTCATGATTCGTCTTTCATCAGGGGATTCCAAATATTTCGAAAACAATAAAACCCTCGAGGCGTTTCATTTGTTTTCTCAATATTTGGAACCCCTGATGAAAGACTCCAATTCGTGTTTGACATAGTTCTTCAAAAACTCATGAATAATTAATGAGTTCAACAGCCAATCAGGTCATCCCATTTTGGTCAGGTGCATGTACCTTGATACACGATGAAACTCCACATGAAGATCAGAGGATGCATCTTGATCTCCAATCAAATGACAGATTAATCTTGATCTCCAATGAAACGCCAGATCAAGGTTGCTCCGATTAGTTAAAAAACCGATCAAGACACTTGCATTTTAATAAGCGTTACATCACAGGAATTGCGAGAAGTCAAGGAAAAGAAGGAAATAAAAATCCACGTCTGGACTGTGACTCGAACCTCACTTGCAACCGGCTGTTAGTCCTCTGTCTTGTCCACTACACTATTCTCAGCGGTCTTACCCAAGTACGAATAAGAGGCACAACCTACAGAATCACCTCACCATTTGAGCGAGGTGGCCAAACCTTCGACATCTAGTCGTCCTCTCGTCTGTGGTATGATGGCCGAGCAAGTTCTCCACCCACCATAGCGTCCATTTATGAATCAGTGTCTTGGCTCCCCAAGTACAAACCGAAGACCCTCCACCGGCTCAAGCTAACCCAGGTGTTAAACTATTTCCGTTCGTGTTTCTTTATTTTGTCGCCGTTCTCGCGTTTATCGGCTTCTTGTGTATAAAGTCATGAGATGTGTTTGCCTATTTGTTCCCTCATTACTGTTATTGGCATGCTTATTGTAATGCGTGTGTTATGTGAGCGGTCTCGACGAAAATTTTTCTAAGCCGCTCTTCTCGTATAAATCATAGATGTGTTGGGCTATTTGTTCCCTCATTACTGTTTTTGGCATGCTTTATTTTAGCGCATGTGTTCATATGTGAGTGGTCTCGGTAAAAGTTTCTACGTACGCCACTCCTGTTATTTTAGTCTTGGGTTGTGTTGGGCTATTCAGTTCCTCATTACTATTATTGGCATACTGTATTTTAGTGCATGTGTTATGTGAGCGATTTTTGCGAAATATTTTTCTACTACGCTCTTCCCGTGCAGATCGTATATCGATTTTACTCATTGTTCCTTCATTTGGCAGTTCGTTGCCCCTTTCCGCGTACGTCGTGGAACACACTTAATTGGTTTATTTGGCTTGTTCATAACAACAGTTTCGATTATTGTGCATTGATCAAGTACCTCTCGCTAATTGGATATTATCTTGCTTTCCATTGCAATTATCCTCACTGGTTGTCCCGCTATTCAAAGTTATTTGAATATGTAAATTACGCTTAGGGAATTAATTAATGAGAGTATAAAAGGAAGAACAATGCTCTATATAGGTGTTGTTTGCAAGAAATCAGAAGACGAACAGGTAGTTCTGTGTCTCGTACAGCATCAACTCCGGCTAGCTTGCTGGCTCTCGAAGAAGTATGAGGGAAAAAAACCAACTGAAGCCTATGATAGCCACAGTTCTTCAACAGTTCTTTTGAACTTAAAAGGCTCTCTAATGTTACGGCCAAGGCAGCCCAGCCGCAATTTTGAATGACTGCTACGTATGAGGTAATGTGTGCTCGTTCCTTTACGGGAGGGTTGTGAGAACTCCTATTAGTTGGTATTCGGATATAGTTATTTTTTCTATTATGCTCGGTGGTTTGTGCTGTTCACCTCGCAGTTCGGTTGTTGTGCCGATGTTTCACTTTTCGGTCGTACGTAGTTAAAATTTAGATTCTTTGCAATTGCCACGTGGTTTTCTATATTGCGGTACCGATGGCGGATGTATCTGGGAAAAATTTCCCTGCTCTCAAACTGCATATCTGCTGCTAGAACAACCATTAGTATCGTAAGGTAGTTTCTGTAACGACTTTTGTAGCTTAGTTTTAGCTAGTAGAATTATTTACATGTTTACTTATTATTATTGCTCAATGTGATTTATGCCATGACCCGAGCGGTCCTTCTAGACTAACATGCTAAGCGTCATTGTTATGGGGTGCCAAGTGTCCAAAAATTATATGTCACAATTATATGAAAATTATATGGAAATTATATATATAATCGTTATTATATCATATAATTTCTTTTCCTCCTGAGTTCATTATTTCAAATAATGTTCGTGTTGTTATTTCATTGTTTCATATAATGCAACACTGCCTTTCATTATATGAAACCATGATCGCCATTCATGATCTATTATTTCATATAATGCAAGACTGCTTTTTAAATTATATGAAACCATGATCGTCATCCGTTATCTATTATTTCAAATAATGCAACACTGCTTTATAAATTATATGAAACCATGATCCTAAGCCAAATTCGTTATTTCAAACAAGTTAATGCTTCAATTTTGCTATAATCCATTATTTGATATAATACATGTAGATTATATGATTTAAAACCATTATATGATATAAATTCCATTATATGATCACATAAATCTCATTATATGATATAATCCCATTATATGATATAAATCTCATTATATGATATAAATCCCATTATATGATCACATAAATCCATTATATCATATAATCCCATTATATGATCATATAAAGCCATTATATGATATAAATCCATTATATGAAAGAACCATTGTATCATATAATATCAATTGTATGCGCGATTGTATGCGCAGTTAGCAAATTTCAGTGTCGGTGTAATATTTAACTTAAGCCTCGATATTGTGTTAACGTATCTGTCGTGTCAAAGTTCAACTATCATCACCTTTTCGAAATTAATACTGTGATAATCTGCTGTACTCTCTTTCGGTTTCCTTAATAAATGACGGACCAAGTGGCCAGCGATTTGGCTTCGGCGTTAAGCTTGTCTACGATCGGGGATTGCTGTTCAAGACAACGGCGAGACCCTAAAATACCTCTACTAGTACAAACGCCAACTCGTCGAGACCAAATATCACACTCCCCTAGCCTCTCAGACGTTACGCGAAAACCGAATTTCTGTTCGAACTATTCTTGATTAATGAGGTTATTTTCCCTTTCTCTTTGAATTTGACACATGAAGTTAATTTCTATGATATGTAATTAAACGTTTGATAAGTCAGATACAGAATTCGTGTCCGTGCTTTATTGTATTTACGAACTCTTTCAGCTTGAGTTCAGTGTAAACATAAAGCACGGCCACTCATTCTAATAGAGAAACGTCGAGTGTAGACGACGAAGAATTACTGTTTCTTGCGTTACTGCTTAACCAACACACTGTCCACGGATAACCGACTCAGAACACCCGAAAAAAAAAAGAAAAAAGAGAGGAAATATACACTTACACATACGTACATAATTAAATAAAAAAACGTATTCATATAGTTGTACTTGATTATACATGCTACACACAAACACCCCCTTCGTCGGTTTTACAGTATCGAAAATTATGTAACGAAAAACGTCACCTTCAGAAACATACGAATTAGGGAATTGAGGGACACGAGGGTGTGGCTTAGCAGGGGTACGGTCAGCCCATGAAAAAAGTCGACTACCTGATGCCTGGTTACAATATTGATTAAGGAAGCCAGAAACAATATGAACCAGTGCACCTTGGAAAAGAGACAAACTCTGAAAATTAGGCAAATCAGGGTGATGGGACCGTGAGCCCTTGAAAAAAAGTGGAAAAAGAAAAGAAAAGAGTACTATGAACACGCATGTCTCATGAAAACGAGCAATTTAATTTAAAAAACTCATAAGCAAATACCGTGAACAAAAATCCTGTAAAAATACGTTGGATCCGAAGTGAGGACCTATGCAGCCAAAAATATAAACAACGTAAAAATCTAACACAAAGCACTACGGTTAGCTAGGCCTGACACGACAAGCGCTCGGACCAGATTGCAGCCATAGACAGCTGTTTCGTTCTTATTAGAACTTGTTAGTATGGCATAGAAAACAGTACGCAGGCTTCGGTACCACTGCACCATCGACCCGGACTGAGCTAAAAAGCATCTAGTTTCGAGCAACAGAAATGCTTGGTTATCGGGTCACACGTCATTTAGATTTTTACGTTGTATATCAGCTTTTCTGTAGTCTTCGGACTTTTCATTCGTTATTGTTTATATTTTTGGCTGCATAGGTCCTCACTTCGGATCCAACGTATTTTTACAGGATTTAATTTAATTACATATCATAGAGATTAACTTCATGTGTCAAATTCAAAGAGAAAGGGAAAATAACCTCATTAATCAAGAATAGTTCGAACAGAAATTCGGTTTTCGCGTAACGTCTGAGAGGCGAGGGGAGTGTGATATTTGGTCTCGACGAGTTGGCGTTTGTACTAGTAGAGGTATTTTAGGGTCTCGCCGTTGTCTTGAACAGCAATCCCCGATCGTAGACAAGCTTAACGCCGAAGCCAAATCGCTGGCCACTTGGTCCGTCATTTATTAAGGAAACCGAAAGAGAGTACAGCAGATTATCACAGTATTAATTTCGAAAAGGTGATGATAGTTGAACTTTGACACGACAGATACGTTAACACAATATCGAGGCTTAAGTTAAGGTCTCGATAAAGGTTCGACGTGTCATTTCGGAAAAACGCTCTTGCAACGTCGGAATTAAAGCCACAAAGACGTACTATATACCGTTTTAAAGGTCTTGAAATGAAGAAAGTACATATTTAATCCGTTTTGAACAAATGTTAAAAGCGTAGATGTTGTATATATTTCTACGCGAAATGACTCTGTCCGCCAGAAGGAGTTCAGCCCTTCAGGCTTTGAAACAATTTTTTTCTTAATTAGCCCTTTCGAATCCCAAATAAATTGACTCAAATACTGTGTCGGGCATTTTTGATATATTGCGTATTACAGATTGTATCCCTTTTCAAAGTTGAAAAAGTAGTTTTTCATCCCATTTTGATACAACCCAGGTCATAAAACCTGAACGAAAAATAATTTCAAAATTCCCCGACACAGTATTTGAGAAACGGCTGTTTTCCACGACTCGTGAAAAACTTAGGAAAATTGGACAAAACGCTAAAAGGCTGGACTTCAACAAAGTTCTGTTTTTGGCCGAAAAAAAGAGCCGAGAAACAGCCCGATAAAAGGTTTTCGATTCATTTCACGGTTGACTAAGAGTCCCGCCTCCAAGGGTAATCTCATTAACATTAGCCAATCAGAGCGATTCATGTTGTGTTCAGTCTCGCCGATTACAAAGTTCAGACGAGCCGCAGAACAGAGAAGCTATACAGTTCGATTCCAGCTTAATTTAAAGAAGAAACACTCTTTTAGGAGTACAGAAAAATGGCACCACAGTAAGCAAACAATTAATATCGTGCAGGGAAAACCACTGCAGCGCAGCTCGATCCACACCATGTACACGGTAGGCTGTTTACGTCATCCTAAAATGTTTTATCGCGCTGAAACAAAACGGCAAACCTTAGCTTCCTGCATTGAATTATCTTTAAATTTTTGGCCGATTGAAAAACTTTATTGCTTCATTCTTTGTGGACTTTCAGTCTTCGATTATTCTAACTTCTTGGAACTTGAGTATAATCACTCCAGCCATTGTTTGTCCTAAGAACTTTACACCCGCTTCCAAATTTACTCACAAACTAAATTATTACAAACTAAATTGTGCTGTGTTTTTTCTTCTTATTCTTTTTTTAATACGGCACCAAGAAAGATCTACTTTTACACTTTTGGGCATTGCATTATAAACGTAGGAAATCTTCACGAACGAAAAGTAGCGCAGAAAATCACAGGATCAGCGAGAATGAAATAACATGCCCAGTGAATGACAGCAGCTGTCAATCATTTTTCGCGCCCTTTTTTGCGGGAAATCAGAAAGTCGCATTTTCAAGGCTTTAAATAATTTTTTTGAGTTTGAGTTTTTTTGTGATGCTAGATTAGGGCTTTTAGATTTACAATTTGCGAAAAAACGCATTTTCAAAACTTTTCCATTTTGAACCTTTATCGAGACCTTAAATATTACACAGCCACTGAAATTTGCTAACTGCGCATACAATCGCGCATACAATTGATATTATATGATACAATGGTTCTTTCATATAATGGATTTATATCATATAATGGCTTTATATGATCATATAATGGGATTATATGATATAATGGATTTATGTGATCATATAATGGGATTTATATCATATAATGAGATTTATATCATATAATGGGATTATATCATATAATGAGATTTATGTGATCATATAATGGGATTTATATCATATAATGGTTTTAAATCATATAATCTACATGTATTATATCAAATAATGGATTATAGCAAAATTGAAGCATTAACTTGTTTGAAATAACGAATTTGGCTTAGGATCATGGTTTCATATAATTTATAAAGCAGTGTTGCATTATTTGAAATAATAGATAACGGATGACGATCATGGTTTCATATAATTTAAAAAGCAGTCTTGCATTATATGAAATAATAGATCATGAATGGCGATCATGGTTTCATATAATGAAAGGCAGTGTTGCATTATATGAAACAATGAAATAACAACACGAACATTATTTGAAATAATGAACTCAGGAGGAAAAGAAATTATATGATATAATAACGATTATATATATAATTTCCATATAATTTTCATATAATTGTGACATATAATTTTTGGACACTTGGCACCCCATACATTGTGCTGTAAGTGCCAGAGGCAAGCTCTGTTTGGTGAATGAAGAAACACGCGACAACCCTGATTGGATTAATTTGCCACGATTGTGGCTTTTATTTAAATGTCTCAAATCACTAATCCATTTACTGAGAGAAGTGTTTGTCATTCATCAAAGGTGGGACGAATAACAACGCCACGAGTCACATCTTGTGACAAGCCTCTATGACGGCTTCGAGCTAGGAGAGGACCTCCCTACTGAGATACCTTCCTATTTATGCTCAAGTTAGCAATCCGATATGCTGAAAATATGACGTAACGGCTATTGTCCTCAACCCCCAACCGGGACTTTCAAGAGTGACCTTATCGTGTCCCGACATAAACGCTAATCATTCGTACCTCATAATTGAGTGGTTTTATGCGCTCTGACATCAGAATGAGGGTTTGGTTAGGTTATAATTATCTTTTGACTTTTGTGTGTCTAAAATAATGCCTGTGTGGCTGAAGGAATGCCTCTGCGGATAGAAGAATGCCTGTGTGGCCAAAAAAAGAATTGTGCAGAGGCGATTAGAAAAATGCCTGTGAGGCAATTCTGCCAACGGGGCAGTGATAATTATGGGTGTGAGGCGAAATAAATCTGCCGGGGGGAAGTCGGTTAAAATGTCAGCGGGACAGTCAGTGAATATGCTTGTATGGCTAAAGAAATTACGCCTGTGAGGCGAAAGGAATCTGCCTGTGGGGCAGTCATTGTTTATGCCTGTGTGGCTAAAGAATATACGCCTGTGAGGCGAAAGGAATCTGCCTGTGGGGCAGTCATTGTTTATGCCTGTGTGGCTAAAGAATATACGCTTGTGAGGCGAAAGGAATCTACCTGTGGGGCAGTCATTGTAATACGCCTGTGAGGCGAAAGGAATCTGCCTGTGGGGCAGTCATTGTATATGCCTGTCTGGCTAAAGAATACTGATACGCCTGTGAGGCGAAAGGAATCTGCTTGTGGGGCAGTCATTGTATATTTCTGTGTGGCTGAAGAATATACGTTTGTGAGGCGAAAGGAATCTGCCTGTGGGGCAGTCATTGTATATGCCTGTGTGGCTAAAGAATGCCTGTTTGGCTTAGAGAATATCATGCCTATGTAGCTAAGAGAATACCTGTGCAGCTAAAATATAATGCATATGTGGGTATAGAGAAATGCGTGGCTTGTTTAAACAAAGTATGCTTGCCGGTCCGGCTATGGTTATTAAAAAAAAATGCTCTCAGATCAGGGCAAGTAACTCGCATGGGCTACCTCCATTCTGAGCTGCCTGTGGACGTCCCGTTTTCGGGCGTTGGAAGTTGCTTTCTCCTGATCGGGGACTCCATCCTTGCTGTTTTTCGGTACATTAATCATGTTTTCTTTGTGGGTTACTTTGTAATAGCACTGCCTTTTTCCGAAATTGCTCCATGTTTATTTTCATCTCAGTTAACGTGGATGGGATTCCCGTTCAGGAGAGAGTGAAGATAAGGTTTGGAAAGGGAAGGTTTCAGTGGTAGCTGTATTACGTGCCTAGTATAAAGAACAGTGAGTAAGAAATGTACGTAACTACGGGTATAGCACCTTGACTAGAGTAATCTAACAATTAACTGGTCTAATTACCAATGGTGATATATAGATAGCACTTGCAATTGGACAAAGGGTTTGGGGAAGGTCGGAGTTGTACCCCATACCTCATTAATGACAATGTACTAGGCGGAATAATACACTATTCAAAGTCATTTGAATATGTAAATTACGCCTAGGGAATTAATTAATGAGAGTATAAAAGGAAGAATAATGCTCTATATAGGTGTTGTTTGCAAGAAACCAGAAGACGAACAGGTAGTTCTGCGACCCGCCCGCCCACCCTCACTTAGCCGGAGTTGATGGCTGGGCCATCGTTCGCATCTTTCGCTCTTCGCCCTGGGTTTGTCCCAGGTCGGAGTTGCACCCCATACCTCATTAATGACAATGTACTAGGCGGAATAATACACTGTTCCTGTTGTGCCCTGGCCTGGCATTCATTTGTTAATTACCGTTTATTACCATTGTTTCAGCTGTGTTTCAGCTTATATTGTTTCTCTGTCTTTTATGATAATACTACTCCGCATTCCTCAATTTTGGGGTTACCTCATTTGCTTTCGCCACGTCTTTTTTTATTTTCTCGCTCGAGCGTGACAGCTTTAATTCGCTCTCGGATTACTGAGGTTTAAGGCTGTCATCATCTGGGCTGCGCTACTTTTTACTCGTTTGTTTCTTTTCCCAGCGATCATCTAGCGTTTCAAGCCAAGCTCGCTCTTTCATCACTGGGAACTAACGCAGGGGTTCGACCCGACTCGCGTTACCGACTGTTTTTTCGCCTGGATTCGGCATGACGGCAACCCCTTTTACGCACGCGCAGCCCAGGGGTTGGCAGCTGGTAACACCCACATATCTCTAGATTTCCTCAGTTCTATGCTTAGTGGCCACGATGTGTCTATGCCGGCCTTCAGGAACCCCAACAGTTTTGTCACCGGAGGTTCTCAACATAGTCGCAAGCGTAAGTCGACCTTTTTAGCCGTTTTCAGTTCTGGGTCTCGGAGGTTTGAGTGTTGGGTTGTCTTCGCGGGGTTTAGGTTATATAACCATGTTATGACCGTTGGCATTCTAAGATCACTGTGGCCGCCGGATATCCGTAACTCAATGAATAGGATACTATTCTCAGCGGTCTTACCCAAGTACGAATAAGAGGCACAGCCTACAGAATCACCTCACCATTTGAGCGAGGTGGCCGTATTCGGCACGGAGTTCGCCAGCCTCTATATCCTTTTCTCATCTCCCCTCACCCTACTCCATATGGCGGCTGCTTCCGGTCCTTTCCCTTCCCACCCACCCTATTGGGTGACTCCTTCTCCTGCCTTCAAGGACTGGGAGCGGCCGCCGGATATCCGTAACTCAATGAGTACGGGTGAGACCGATGAGAATAGGATACTATCAGTCCGTTTGTTGAAACGATCGGCTCAAGAAATTAACAATTACAACCCTTGTAATCTATAATTACATGCAATAAAATACCAGGCAAACAATACTTTCTAATGATTTATGAATGCAGGTATTGTCTTCGCTTGAGAAGTCACATCAAAAACTCTATAGCTTCGTGAAACACTAGCTCTCGTTTTTGATCTATTACATGAACTTGTGTTTAAGTTTTGGAAGGTCGTCATGTTTACCTTGTATGCATATTACGGTTAAGAATGAAAAGTCCGAAGACTATATCAAAGCTGATATACAGCGTAAATTCTAACACGAATACGGTTACCCTATAGTTTTAAAGTGCTTCTAACCCTTTTAAAGTGCTTTCCTGATCCATGACCGCGTTAGAAAAAGCCTGGGTCGATTCCCGGGTAGACGTCATCTCATTAATGCATTATCCTCCATGGCGCCTTTCTATCACAACATCGATTTATAGAAAATATACACAGTTTGTGAGTTTTTAGTAAAGAAAAAAGTCATTTTAGACAAAATGCTAGGTATTTATTCAAATTATTGCAAAGTCGAATTAATGAGATGACGTCTACCCGGTAATCGACCCAGGCTTTTTCTAACGCGGTCATGGGTCGGGAAAGGTCAATTTTTCACTATTTCAAACAAGCGTAGAACATAGAGTATTCTTTGTAAACCAAAAAATTATTCTCAAAAGTACTCAAAACCTTTAAAAGGTTCAGGTAAAAAGGTAGAAAAATGTCAAGAAGGGTTAGAAGCACTTTAAATAAAGGGAAAGGGATGTTATATTATCAGGCCGCGCAGTGCATTATGGATGTTATCGCGGGTTCAGGTGGAGGGCGAGGGGCGGCCGTTTTAGAAACACGTGTTTGTACACGGGTTTTCGTATGTTTAGTTTTATTAAATATAGCTAGTTAAAGTGCCTATGAAATTAAATTTTCGTTATTAAAATTAAGATTTCAGTTGAACATCCCTTCGAAATGAGGAAGGATGGCGTTTTCTGTTTTTCACTATCTCATCTCGTTGCAGAGATATTCATGTTTTTCGAATATGCAAATTAGAGGATTTATGACTTCATTAGTTTTGCAAAACCTGAAGACAAATCACAAAATGAAGAATAACTCAACATATAATAGGTAGAAACAATTGAAACTTTGCACATGTACACTAATAAGGAAAATAGTCATCAATAGGCAAACTATGATGTTGTCATGGAAACACTATTGGATCCAGGCTCCTTTTACCTTGAACATAAAATTGCAGGATCTGTCTATGTTATACAAAATAATTTACTCTAAGGCACATACACATAATGCCTACATTGTGGCAAAACGTCTGCTGCACTCACAGCAATAAAATTGTGTTTACCAAAGGAGGAATCCGGGAATGTTTTTTCCTCATTCAAGGAGTCTGGGGCCAAGAGTGTTTCCATGGCAACATTGTGGTTTGCAAAATGCTGTGTGTATTGCTTTGTACTACGCATGTGCAAAGTTTCAATAGTTTGTACCCTATTGTTTCAGAGATATCATTCACTTTATCAATGGGCATCCCGCTGTGCACAACTAATGACGTCATAAATCCCCTCATTTGCATATTCGAAAAACCTCAATATCTCTGCAACGAAATGAGATAGTGAAAAACAGAAAACGCCATCCTCCCTCATTTCGAAGGAATTTTCAACTGAAATCTAAATTTTAATGACGAAAATTCTATTTCATAGCAGAAGTCCATAACCAGAAGTGTCCATCTCCCACTATAGGGTTTGGCCCATCAGTTTACAGAGTAGTCTATTTATAGAAAGCTTTTCCCGCCATCTCGCAGCCAATCATATTATTCGAAATTTTATCAGCAGTACCTGATTGGCTAAGACAACGATTTCTTTTGTTTGTAATATTGTATAGCTAATTATATATGCGACAAAATTTTGGCGGACAAGGCGAGCGAATGCTACTTGCTAGTGTAGAAACAGCTATTTCTCATTTATAACAGGCAAGAACTGGTGAGCACCACATGTTCAGGAAAAACCATTAGTCCATATGAACCAGAACATGTGGTTCCTTTGTAACCTTATTTTCCCGTTTCATCTGTATAAGACTTCGTGTTTACAGCAGTGTGTGATGTACACAGAACGAAGCTAAGTTTTGCCTTTTGGGTCATAAACGCAGATTTTTGTAGTGATATTTGGCATAAATACATCAAGTGATAAATATTACGTTCAAATCATACTATTTTTGTTTATAATATGACCTAAGAAATTTACTGAAAAAGACAATCACATGTTCTCTCAAGAGTCAATTAAGTGCACCGAGTTTGTTAGACTGCTATATCAGACGTTTTTTTTCACCCTCCTGATTTTTTTCTCGAGTTTAGGAGAGTGAAAAAAAACGTTTGATATAGCAGTCTACGAGTTTGTTTACTTCTTTGAGTTTGACTCATCTTTGAGCTCAAGTGAAAATTTGAAAATCCTGTAAGTAATTTGCGCTTGGCAGATAAAAGAACAGCCCGGCAAATCTCCAAGTAAGGCTTAATAATCGACTGGAGCTGAGAGAAAATAGCTATAACCTGTGAAAAAGTCAATTTCTGGTATACTGAATACTAGCAAAAATCAGGCAGTTCATCAGACTGTGCACAATCAAACAATGAAACAGTTGTCACTTTGCTGTTTTATTAAAGACAGTAGTAACTGTTTTACATCTCCAAGAATAAACTTCACAATCGAAAACTAGAAAACTGAACGCAACTATCGCAGCTGGAAATGAAATTCCAGTTCTTAAACTATTAATACAAGCAAGGGTTTTTTCTTAAACAAGATTTATATTTGAATCAACTGCCTCACGGCAACGGGTCACATGCGACCGAGTTTCCAAGGATTTCAATGGATTAAAAACAAAACAATTAAATAAAAATTTAACAGTAAACTTGGCTTACTTTGATGTAATTTTGTCCTTGTATGATATCAGTTATTGCTGGCCAGTTGTTTCAGCGAGATGAATGTGAATTTGCGGTTCCGTTTTCATTCATTGTCATTGATTCAAACTTTTATACTCGTCGCTAGTCAACACTTGAAGCCTTGAAAATCACTTTGAACTTTCTCAAATCACCCCAAGATCCATTAGAAGAGGCACAGATGATCAGTCTATACATTTCTTTTCATTTGAATTCCAATATCTTCAATTTTAGTCGTCAAAAGTACGACATTTGCCACCGTAGCTTTGTAGTTTGTAGTACCGCTTGGCGACCTGTATGTACTGAGCTTCAAACCGGGGGGGCACCGCTTGCATAATATAGGGGAGGTATGTGAGGTGTCGTCTTCAGAGCACGACCCAGCTTGCAAAATAAAATGTAGTGAAGGTGTTTTTATTAACCAGAATTTTCATTAAATTTATGAAAATCAACCCGAATTGATAGTTAATTTGCTCCAAAACAAGACTTGGTTTGCCAAATTGAGCTCAAACTTGTTCCCGGTACCGCCGCACATCTCATTTACGTCGGGTACATGAGTGCCCCCCCCCCCCCCCCCCCCCCCCCCCCCGGAGTCCTGACTCCCTCATTTGACCCAATGTCCGCCATTGTTTTTGCCCGCCAAATTTGAGATTAGCATTTCTAAAAATAGACTACTCTGTAAACTGATGGGCCGCTACCCCAATACAGATGGACACTTCTGGTTATGGACTTCTGTTCATAGGCACTTTAAAGGGGCTCTGTCATGAATAACAGGCCTGGTTACTAAGCCGCCCAAAACTTGAAATCGTTCGCCAACGCTTTCAAGTCTCACAACATTGATTCAATCCGTCTATACATCGCAGCCATCTCTCATTTTAGTATATAATAGTCTATCTTTCATATTTAGTTGTTCAAGTTTTATATTTACCAGAAATGTTCGTATTCAGATGTAGTTGTTATGAGATTTTGGGATGGCATCGACAAGAACTTCGAGCTTCAATGGCGGCTCAACTGCCAACTGGCCGTGCGCGTGATGGACTAAGAAAACAAATCTGGCCGCAGAAAGATTTTGAAGAGCCTGAAAGAACACTGGAGAACGTGTCAGGAAAGCCCACAAGAGTATAGTACTTGTCTGGAACATTTACGAAGCCTGAAACGATTTCAAACACAGCTTTTGAGATGCGAGTTTAGTGTTTACAGTGCCCGGATTTCGGCGGCCAGTGAAATTACGCTTCGGTTGTTCATTCCTGCTTGCATTCGTCCACTTTAATACGTTTCTGACTACAAGAACTCTTGCATTTGTAAGTAATTTTATCTCCCTGAAAGTTGGAGAGAGAATAGATGAGTACATATTTTGTAGGTTCTCGTCGAGAAAGCACAACTCGCGGCATACCTAGAAATGTAGTTTACGGTAAAATACGGTAAATTCGACATCCGGTCACTGAAACTCGCCAGAATGCGTTTCTCTTCAGCCTGAATCTCCATTGCAGCAGTGATAACAATACAAAGATGTTTTTCTAACTGAATGCCTTCGAGCAAGAGCCAGTTTGTATTATAATATAACTGTCGTTGTATCGCGATCGCAAGGAACTGAAACTCATTACATTTTTTCAAGTGTTATGCATATCATTAAATTGCTTGAAACCTGTTCATGCGCATCTCATGACAGAGCCCCTTTAACAGTTGAATGAGACTCAACAATGCCTTTTGCCCAGTCGTTAATTGTAGATTTCTACGATCAGTGCTAAGTTGAGTCTCGCAATAGAAATGTTTTCTGAAATCATGTTGTTGGTTTTTAAGATGGTGCTTAGCAACATGGCTCAAAATAATGTTTCATAGTTTTGCAGCATAAGGATGTAAGTGAAATAGGGTGGTAATTAGCTGGGTTTGATTTACCATCCTTTCTTTAAATTGCATTTGACCAATCAGTTGGCACCGAGCCTGTGTAATAGCAGGATTTTTGAAAAGTAATAAATCAGAGCCAGAAAGAAACAGATGGCGCTAGGTGCTTCAGTAACCCTTCTTGCAATTTTTATACCTATGAACCTTCCAAAGGTTTTGAGTACTTTTGCGAAGAAAATTTTGGTTTACAGAGAATACTCTATGCTCTACGCTTGTTTTGAAACATGAACGCGTAAGAAAAAGCCTGGGTCGATTCCCGGGTAGACGTCATCTCATTAATGTATTATCCTCCATGGAGCTTTTCTATCCGACAACCACATAGATATATAGAGAATATACAGTCTGTGAATTGTTAGTAATGAATAAAGTCATTTTAGACAAAATGCTAAGTATTTATTCAAATTATTGCAAAGTCGAATTAATTAGATGAAGTCTACCCGGGACTGCATGTATTTCCTCGTGCAGTTATTGTATTTTGTAATTAACTCCTTCTCGCACTTTGAATGATTGTGGAAGCTCAATGCAAACTACACGTCGTCGGACTTTGGTCTCGCGCTATCGCGTAGTAATCGGAAAAGCCCGAGTGGTAAGAGTTCCAAATTAGCTAAGCATCAACTTCCCCGGCATCGATAAATATTATTCACTGGTAAAAAATAAATAAGACAAAACTGACACAAAATATTCACCCCAAGCGATTTTTAGTAGCTGAATGGCTGCTAACTTTTTAAAAATAGCGATCTCGTAACCTCAAGCCACATTCTATTCATAATATGTTGTTAGCGTACTAACGGTTACAATTTTCAAATTATTTTAAATAAATAAATTGTATGCCCTGTCCTGTACTAATATTATTATCATTTTACTCTTCACCTTATTTCAAGTAACCTCATACGCTTCCTCAGAGAATAACTTTTGTATTAAGTGGTTTAGTGACCACCTGGATAAATGCAGTGTGTATATAAAAGTTATTTTTACTTTACGGCCAGGGCAAAGCCATGGAATAAATAGTTGTTTTCGTCGCCAAATTACTTTTAAAATTGTCCAGGCAGTAATCATAAGATATGATCATGCTATAAATCTCAGCTTATTTCTTTAACAGGTACTCTCTGGTTTGGCTAATTTCACTTTGCCAAACCTTATTTCATACATCGCAAAAAATACCTGTTAGAGTTACTGGAATAACTGACATTATAGTCAGTCGTCTTTGGCATTTTGTAAAGCAACCAAAAGGTTGATTTTGTCGTATTCGCGGTTTATCATCTATGAAGAATGCAAAACGCTTTCTTTCCACTGAAAGTAGCAGTTTCTTTTCTTGGCCTTAAAATGAGGCCCACATGGCTGATTATTGATGTGATATGATACATTCTTGTTCATGTATTCAGACACGAATCACATGGTCCGGTAGCTGTCAGCGGAAGTCATGACATTGTTCGTGAACTGAGTACCAAGAGTTCAATTATTCTGTCATTGATAGCAACTGTGCATTTGTGATGTTCACACCAAACAACAGCAATCAGTGAACAAAACGTCTGGCAAGGCATCACTAATAATGGACCCATTTCCGATTACTACTGCACTATTGAGGGTTCACATCCTTTGAACACCATCTTGAACTAATAATTCAGTGGTTTCTATTGTATTTAATGTCATTCAAGATATATTTCGGGTGAATAAGCGAAGCTTTAGCTTTCAATTAATTGGAGGGGCCTTAAACCGGAGTCTCGACTTTGACTTCGTCGAGGTTACACGAGTTGTGCGTACTCTCGCCTAGCTGTCCTGAGGGGCTGGCGACTAGTGGTCCGTTCGGCACGTCGCTATCAGTGTCTTGTAGTTCCCTAGAACTCCCATAAGGCGATTGACCATTCTCGGCCATTTCAAGGGAGCTGGAAAGCTGCTCGCGCTTGTAAAAATAGTTGAAATTGGAGACGATAACTGGGACGGGAAGTGCAATGGTCAGCACACCAGAGATGGCGCAAATTGAGCCGACGAGTTTACCCCAGGTGGTGACGGGCACCATATCTCCATAACCTACGGTTGTCATGGTGACGACGGCCCACCAAAAGGCATCAGGGATGCTCATGAATTTTGAATTTACGTCGTCCTCTTCGGCGTAGTAAACAGCACTCGCGAAAAGCACCACGCTAATAAACAGAAAGAATATTAACATGGCTAGTTCGCGGGAGCTTGCCCTTAGTGTATGCCCAAGGACTTGGAGGCCGCGGGAATGCCGGGAAAGCTTGAAAATTCGGAAAACTCGAACCAGGCGGATGACTCGCAGAACGGATAGCGAAGTTATCCGCGTGTTTTGCATTGGCAGTGTAATATAGTATGGCAAAATGGCTACTAGGTCGATTACGTTCAAAAACGAACGCGCGAAAACGAGTTTCTCTGGCGAGGACAGTAAGCGAACAATGTACTCAATCGTAAACCAAGCGATACACAGAATTTCCAGAGCCACCCAAGCAATACTTTTCTTTACTACTTGAGCCTCCGTTCCATTCATAGTAATATTGTTCATAGTAGTATTAGGTTTTGGTGGACAGCCTTTTCCCTCGCTGTGAGTTATACAACGAAACATCGGCAGTGTCTCTATGCAGAATACAACAATGGATATTAAAATAACCGACACAGACCATACAGCCAGAATTCTCGCTCCCCAAGAACTATCAGGGTACTCAAAAAGCTCCCAAATGTTTCGTTGTATAGTGTTTTCGGGTAGTACCCTTTCTTTGTCTTCGGCGTATCCTTCTTCTTCTTCTAAGCGCTGAAGTGAATCTCCTCCCAAATCAAAAAATTTAACTTCCTCAGTAAAAATTAGAAAGGGTACTCCATTTGGCCGAATTAGCTTTCCTCGCGATTGGTAATAAAACAAAATTGCCTCGAAAGTCGATCTATTCCGGTCGAAAAAGTATTCATCTGTACTGCTGTCGTAATATTCTTCGCGCTTGGACTTTGAGCCAAGAAGCGTTTCAGGAAACTGGCCGAGCGTACACTCGTAGGTCTCAAATCGAAGGCCACTAACATTGATAATTATTCGTTTTCCCCTTTCGTTGTTCTCTGGGAGATTATTTGTTGACGTATCAAGGAAAGGGGTTTCCTCCAGTATTTCATCTTCCAAGCCCGAGTTTCTTTCACGCTCTTTGACATGGTTTGTTTCACACGGCTGCATCTTATCCAAGTTTCGTTGTAGCAAGAGTTGAGACTAGTTCTTGCGTGATTGCTCTTCGCCAAATATGATCAGTCAACTGAATAGGGAGTCGAAGTTATACAAGCCTTGAATTCACCACGCTCAATCGCCTCTCCAGTCCATTTAATAGCCATTGGCCGGCAATAAATGTTGCTGTCGAAATTCCTATTTAGAGTCTAAATCCAGGAGTAGACTTTGAGTTCTTTGGGAAGCACTCGCTTTGCCATATGAAAATATGAACATATGAAAATAGGCTGACAGGTGGGCCGAATGAATTCTATTTTTATTGATTTTTTTTCTATGGTGTCATTTTAGAATTTAAATCTCCATTTGGGCAGTGCCTATATTGAAAACCAGAGAATTCATAGGCTGTTGGACAATGAATATCCGGGACTTAGGCAACACGTGGATGTTCTGAATGAATTAGGCGTGCTTGATCATTTGGTCTTTACACTAAAGTCGACCGGCCGTGCCATATTTTACAATAAATCGACGACAGTGGAGCCAGAATTTTAATGCGATTGCTACACAAAGCAATAAAAAGAAAAAGGAATAAACTTCTTTGTTAAATGTGATCAAAGGAGAAAAATATTGGCGTCGAGCAAAGGTTTTGAGGTATTTTTGCATAATAAAAGAGGCGAATGAACATAGAAGATGATGGATTTGATATAGAATAATTTACTTTTCTACGACGCCATATGTTCAAAAAGGTAAACAAATGCTGGCCGAATTTTTAAAACGCTTAGACTGTTGCTAAGTGTGGTTAGAAAGAAGTGAATGCTATCTGTCAAAGAAGTCGGGGAAATTACACTTTTCTAAACGATTTAATATGAAATTGTACAGCTTACTAAATTCGCTATGAAGTGTGGTCAAAAATTGTTTCCAATAAACGTGCCAATTTGAGCTTAGTGCCTGAAAGTGAATTACAGAAAGAACTGAACAAAAAAATTTAAGCTTTAAGCTAAATTTGCCACGTTCAATTAATTTATCGATTCCCTAGCAATAAACATGTAGGAAATGGCTTCATCTCGCTTGCCGTGGTATAAAAGTTTTTTTCTGAGGATTTCCTCGCTTAAACAAATTTTTGAATATCTGAATTGATTTCGTATGCGGCTGCGGCTGCGGTCTTTTAATCACACTACGTAACTTAAATGAGATAAATCAAAAATTTATAGCAAAAACTTATACGAAGACCTGTATTAAAGATTCAAGGCTATGCCCATTATCTCTCCCTCATTATTAACACAGTTTAAATCGTACATCTGCCGCTCACTTATAAGTGATAAAGAGTCGTTTATTTGACAGCTCTGACTCAGGGCCCACATTTCCGTAGGTTCGCTTTTGATTGGAAAAGTCAACGAATTCATTTTCTCTCGAATGGAGGGTTTCTATCAAGGATATTTTAGGAACCTTTTGACATTATGTTGTTGTCTGTGTTTGCAGTGAAAAGATATGAATGAACAAATGCTAGAGTTTGAAAAAGCCATGTTTGTGCATAATAGACGCTCATAAATATTTAAAAGAACAAAGTTTATCTCTTTGCCATTGGTGTAATATTGGGTACTCATTAAGCCTTTTGATTATTCAGAGTTTTTCAACTCCCACACAGAATAATTTTTAAATCCGTCACTGAAAATGCCACTTGTTAAATTTGTTGTTGTGTAGAAAATGCAAACGTTCCTTACAGTTACATGGACGTTGATAGAAACCCGGCCGTGAAATTTCAAGAAAAGAAAGGATATATTTTTAATGTGAATTCAAGTTTCCTTGAATGGAAATAACTTATGACCTATTTAATTTCTTGCTCTCCTTAATAAACAGAAATAACTTATGCATTGTTTATTGAATATAATTGTCTTTGCCTTTTTAATTCACGAATGAAAATAATCGTAGACCAAATTCAAAAGAAACTTAAATAAACTCTAACAATCCAAAACATGATCATTTCCAGTAGCCTATGACTGGCGTCAATATAGTTGGTGAAGTTTTTCACGTTCATGGTATTCACGTATTTCACGTATTTCCTTTAGAATACTTTCCTGATAGATCTAGAGTTAAAGCTTGGACTAATCCAGTTATATTAGAGAAATACTAAGAATTTATCAACTGAACCAACTTAATTGGCCTTTTGCAAAAAAAATTCTACACATTTTTATTAAAAAGATAATTTAAATAGGTTTCTGAAAGCAAGCACCTATTAAAGTAGAGCTGGCCTGCAGTCTTATCAGTTTTCACTTCAAATTGAACATGGCGAAATATTTTAATAACAATTCAAACATACGGCGAAATACCGAGTCATTACGTTCTACTTTTCTTTCAATATTATGTTCTTTCAATATTATGTTGTCTTATAATGTATTCAATACAGCAGAAGAGTTATTATTTATCTCGCACTAGTAACTAGACATATTATGCATTAATGATGCAATGGGAGAACTCAGCAAGACTAAACAAAGACTGACAATTTCTACAGGAAAAATTAATCAGTCCTTGCAAATATTGACACGTGCGAACTTTTGAGTTGATGTCAGAACTAAAACAGCTTTCGACTGAATTTTGTACCTTAGAATAAAACTGAAGACAAGTCTTGCTGAGCGGTCTCCGAAATGGTAAAGTTGTTCTTGAAGTAAATACTTCCCATGTTACATATATCGTGTATTCTTGTCAATAGTTCAAAACTTCATAAACGGCTTAGACTGTTAAAAAGATAGCTGAGAGAATTCGAAAATGCTAATGATAGTTGTTCAGCTGAACTACACAGATCAATTTAATTGGGGCAGTTCTCGGATTCGGCTTGTGTGATAGGCTCTGTATATCTGATCCCTCTACGGTTAGTTCGACTAATCGTATAGTAAATGCCGCATCGAAAAACTGTTACTGATTTTTTTAGTTCGCACTTAAAAAAATTGTAATTTAGAGAGTTGTGTTGTAAAAGTTAAGAAGTGTCTTAGAAAATTAAACTGATACCATTAATTATAGAATCCATGATTACTAATAGCACTATTTTAGAACTCTCCACTTACAACGAAGGCTAGTTTGGCTAGCCGAAATATTTTACGTTTAAAACTATACACGTTGTTTCAGCTTTGCTATAGTCCTTGGACTTCTCGCTTCTATATATTATTATTTGGCTGTTTAGATCTTAATACAGATCCAACGTTTAACAAATAGGATATTCGTCCACAGTTTTTGCTTATCCGCGAGTTATTACTAATAATGTCTGTAACCATGATAAAGCTAGTTGTAGCTTCATCTAACTGCTCTAAATTCACTCGACTTTCTAGTGAGTACACATCAAAATGGCACAGCAACATTCAAGCCACCTTCCTATTTGACAAAAGCTTAGCGAGGTTGAGACAAACTATTTATTCATTATTCATACGGTACATCTGCATAGTATTTTATTCAGCGCCGAAGCATCCCAATGAAGTTGTCTCGTGGGCGACAGATGCATGCGACAAAAATTGTTGACTGAAATTTAAAATATTCTTTTGTATTGGATTATGTCTCATTGTCTCACGTATTTCCTAACATTATTAGCAATGTTTCAATACGCCCCGTCCTTCACAATTTTCTTTCTCCTCATTCCTCAATTCAAGAGTTTGAGGTGAAAACTGAGCGAAACAAGGTTTAGGCAAAAATCCTGAGCTATGAATCTTTACCTGCGTCTGTAAGTTTTATTTGAGGCAGATGGAAACTGGAAAGTGTCACCTCTACATACATCCAAATAACATCTAATTTGAATAACCGCTGTTTTGTTTTGAACAGAGAGGTTTTGACCTTGTACACGGGAAAGCCCTAAAATTGGTTTCAAACGTAACGTGAGAACGAGGTTGTAATTTAGATAGGGTGCCATTTACGTGTCAAAGCTACGGCAATATTCGTAACGTGAGAACGAGGCTTGTAATTTAGATAGGGTGCCATTACGTGTTAAAGTGGGTTTGTAATAGGCAATATTCGTATTCTCACGGACGAGTTGGAACGAGCACTCAATAGACCATATCGCAAGTTTGCCATGTTGGTTCGTGTGCGACGCACTCTGGGATGGATATCTCAGTAATACAATAGGACTAACCCGTACGCACTAGGCGAATTTTTATTAACTTTGTAAAATTATTCGTCGTAAAATCCATTTTACAAGTGCGTACGCTGGTTTTGATCCGGACAATAATTTGTCAAACACTACCAAACTTCAAAAGCGCCGTCGTCTTGCCTTATGGCAGGACGATTTTTTTGTCAAACGTCAAAACTGACATCTTTGTCAATTTTCCTTTGTAAAGATATGCTTTCCCGCGAAAATGCCCGCAATAATTATGCTCCATTTCACCGCGAATATTCATTGTGATTGACGTTTGTGGTTTTGCCAATATTTTGTTTGTTTTTAGTGCGGACACGGTTACCAAAATAAGAATTTGGTAGAGACAAAATTGTCATGGTTTTTGGTAGTGACAAACAAACTTCGTCTGCCAATGCGTACGGGCCCTTAATCGAACCGTGGTCTAAATTAACTACTTCCCATTGGTATCCATCCCACAGTGCATCGCACACGATCCAAGATGGCGGACTTGCGATATGATCTATTCTAATTAGCTTTCAGCAAAGCCTCCATTGAGTACTCGTTCCAACTCGTCCGTGAGAATACGAATGTTGCCTGTTGAAGACAAGAGAATCATGAAAGACCCAGGGGACGATACTGTATCGTACAAAACGCACTAAACTTTAGCATTTGCCTAATGCACATGCTATTATTATTTCATCTGTATCCCGGAGGGGAGTGGGGGGTACTCACATATAAAAGCTATACGGGTATGTGCCGCTGGATGGGGTCGGGTTTTTGACCTTCTAGGTCTGAGATGGGGTCCCAGTTTCGCCCTCCAAGTCACAGGGTGCCCACACAACGTGTTTGTATTTAATTTTATAAGAAATGTATGAGGATACCGAAAAGTTTGAAGTGTGGCGAAATATCGCGAAGAACATGCATATTTGAATACGAAATAAACATGAATTTATCTTGCCTGGTGTGTTTTGTCATTCATGTGGCCTGAAACGCCAAATCTTAGCGATTTTGGAGGGTTTTGCCTTCGCTGTTCATGCTGTTCACTCGCTCTAAGATTTGGCATTTCAGGACACATGAATGACAAAACACAGCAGCTAAGATAAACATATGTTTATTTGCTATTCAAATATGCATGTTCGCGATATTTCGCCATACTTCAAACCTTTCGGTAATTCTCAAACGTTTCCTATAACTTTAAATACAAACACGTTATGTGGGCACCCTGTGTCCAAGTCTGAGATGGGATCTACGTTTTCTGTTCAATTTTCAAATGCAATGTTATTGGCATTTTTCTCTTTATATTTGCCCAGTATATTAGGTTTCCGGTCTGAACTGGTGTAAAAAAGTTTCAACAAATTGATTTGTTGATGTAAGCCGCATGTATACTAGCCTGCGTAGCAGCGCATTTTGCTTTTCAACTAAATGCTAGATCAAATGGCTCTCAGTCATCCATATCTCGAGAAGGAAGAGCCTTTATCCCTTAAGAGGGTGTGAGTAAGACCAAAGTGTAAACAGCTGGCTAGGCGGGGCAAGAAGTGAATTTGTTTGAGATTAGTCTAACCGCGTGAAGTTTGAATTCATATGTGTGGGTGTGAAATCAATGCAGTGAATATACTTTGTGAACCGACGATAAATTATGTGATCTTTCTGTGATCTTTGGAACAAGAAATTTGACAAACTATATCGCAAGCCTCTACTAATTATGTTGGTTGCTCCAAACTAATCTTCGGTAGAAAACTAATTCTCATTCAAACGTTCGAACTACGCTTGCAGTGTACAAAGTACAGACCGTGTGGTACCGAGTATTGATTTCGTAGCTAGTGCACGTGTTTCAATTTGTTGAATGTTTACAATGACTGATATATTTTATCTGATTTGTAGGAGTTTCTAGCCTAAACTAGTTGTTTGGAAATTCTGGGATGTATGTTATAATCACTTTCTTAGCCGGTTTGAAATCAGTGACAATGAGACAGAAAAAAAACATGCTTCAACTAGTGGGAGATTTTTAAGTTGCCTTTTTTAAATCAGTAGCACTGAACCAGACTGGCATGAACGGGGTGGGGGGAAGTGGGGGGGGTAAACCTTTCCAATTTCTCAGGTGAATTTAGTCAATGATGAATTATGAAATTGACAATTTTTCTATTTCATAATTGAAGAACACTTGAGGTAGATAAAAAATAAAACTGTCGTTCATAGCTGTACTACAATGATGTGACTTTATTTGAAAGTTGTCCAGCTACCACTGGAATAAAACCTTTTACATCAAATTTTGGTCATTTGGAAGAATTTCTTTTATCAAATCTCGTTACTTTCAGATTTCAGTTGTTGTTTTTTTCACTTAAAAACAACTTATAAATTATCAGAATTGCCGGGGCTGCATGAACGAAAAACCCGATATATGGACATTCATGCATCCAAAATACTTTGAGAAATTGCAGCATGGTTCTCCAAAAACCTTTGTCAGTATTAAACTGAGTGGTACTGATCTAATGGGAAATCTTCAGAATCTTAGGGCTCGTAAAGCCATCAGTAAAAATCAGTCTAATTTAATTTTGATATAAGCGACAGTTTTCTCTTCCAACAAAAAGCCATTACTTTCTGCAGGAATTAAACCTGAAAATATGTCATCCTTTAAAGTTTACTTCTGGTTTATTTGACGCTGAGACGAATAGAGTATGAAAACGACGCTCCAACGAAAAATAAAATCTAAGATAAGGAAAAAGAACTTCGGTTTGTGAAACCGATATTAGCAAAATGTCGGCATCGCCTTCAAGGCACGGCTGAAAATATTAAAGTACAAATAATTAGAGGGATCTTTCTTTCGTTTATACCGGCGTCTTTACCATGATATTCCTGAGTAACTACTGATTAATAGCTGTTTGCCTTCCCTTTTCAAACTTTAAGGATTCCCACCATTTAACTTGCCTTTTTAAAATCTCTTTAATGTTTATATTCCCCGTACACAAAGAATGCCTGACTTGTAAACGAGATGAAAAGAAAACCACGCATGCGCGATAGAATGGCGTGGACTCAGTCAGCCCACCGACTGCGCGGGGACTTTGATCAGAAGGCAAGATAGGTGAAGCTTTGAGTAAATTTAGTTTAAATTTAGCGATAAACACCGTGCTTGGCGGAAAATAAACTTCACGTTTTATTTGCATAGCCGCAATAAGCTTCGTTAATTAGTAAAATAATAAAGCTTACCAAAACCAAAGAGGAAAATAGTTTTGTTGACAGAATTTTCCGGCAATACGAGTAGAACTGAAGGTCTAGCCAAAGTCTGCTTTCCGAGAAAACCGAATTATTTTACCCCTTTTATCTTTGATCCCTGATGTTTCTCTCGATAGCTTTATTAATCTTAGTGAACGAAGTCAGATAGCTAAAAAAGGACAGATAAGGTCATAATTTACCGATGAGGTCCCAATGGGCTGTTGTCGCAGTTCGGCCATCTTGGAAAAAACAATAGTTTTGGCCCCGGTAGCCTCGCACTGGTTGGTTTCAGAACGAGTTTACCGGACGAAAACAAAGGTTTTTATTCTCCTGGGACTCAACATGGCCGCCGTGCGATAAAAGCCCATTCAGGTCACCTGACTTTTCCCTTGAGTAGTCATTTTTTTCTGTATTCCAAGAGGAAATGTATAGCTTTCTTTAATTGGAAAACAAAGCCTGAATTGGGACAACAAATGTAAAAGTTATATAAGGGTCTATTGCCTCACAGTCCTTCGTGGTACGGCTAATGTTTTATCACGCGGCGGCACGTTGAGTCCCAGGAGAATAAAAACCTTTGTTTTCGTCCGCCGTAAACTCGTTCTGAAACCAACCAGTGCGAGGCTACCGGGGCCAAAACTATTGTTTTATCCAAGATGGCCGCACTGTGATAATAGCACATTGAGTGCATTTGGACTTTCCACAAGTACGCTTGAGTTTCCTTAGCTTTGTTTGTTTGTATAGGTCGGTTGAAAATTGATGTAATAATGGTGTATTAGTTTATGTTAATTCGGAAACAAATGGGAGCCGGGGTGGAGCAGTGGTTGAGCGCTTTACCTCTCACCTCGGTGACCTGTGACCTGTGACCCGGGTTCGATTCCCGGACTCGGCGTCATATGCGAGTTGAATTTGTTGGTATCTCGCCCTTGCTCAGAAGGATTTTCTCCGGGTTCCTTGGGCAGAGACGTATAAGCCGTTAGCCTTGTCTCCTTCCTCTTCTAATCTATACGAGGGGACGTGAACAAAAACCTGTTGTATTATTTCGAGAAAGAGTAGGGGATCGTCTCCCGACACAACAGCCCGGTATTCTGAGGTACTAACAATCACTCATGATTGTAAACTGCACGGCAGCACATTGCGCCACAATTGCTGGGTTGCAACCAATCCCCAGAGATTCAAATAACAAAGGGCATGGCGGCCATGTTGGTGCCACAACAAAAGAAACTAACGAGGAATCCTTTGTTAACTTCCACCAACATGGCGGCGATGACGTAACGTGCAACCCAAGAATAGCAGTCCGTATCACAAAAAATAACCTTGGTGAAGCGCATTTGAATATATTCATATCGAATTTGTGCTGCATAAATGAATACTTTACCTTTAAAACTGATATTTATAGCATCACAAAAAAATTATCTCACGGCGAAGTTCGGCGGGAAGCGACGAACTTTGTGATGCATTTGGTCTTTCCGCTTGGGTTATGCGGTTCAACATCGGAATTTCAAATGACACTTTAATCTTCCCGACCATTCTATTAATCACATCACAATATGCGGAATTTCTCTTCATCAATGCACTACCGAAACCCGTAAACGCAATTAACAGAACTTTATTTTAAAATTAGACACATTGGCGCCTCACACCGGAATAAATGAACGCTTTTCGTTCATTTAATTTTAGAATAGGCCATTTTGACGATGTTGCGCGCGCAGCTAGAACAATGGCTATCTGATTTAGATAACAAAAGGAGTCTTAGCAGCTGGCGTCTATTGCTCTACTGATTCATGTTTTTACTCAGACACATATATCAGCATGTTCCATTACTTTACTCAACATGCTCTCTTTATTGTTCCTATTTTAGCTATTAGCATTTCTATTGATGGCGCAATTTCCTTTGATCCTTGATCCGAGTACATGTTTCCTCAGCGGTACTTATTGAACGATCAGTCGATTGTCGGGAAACCTTTCAAGTGCTCCTATTAGATTGTTTGCTCATTACATCATAATCAAGGTGCGCGTTGCCGTACATGAGTAGGGCGATGGGCCAAAATCACGCACACATCCACCCTCAGTGTGAAGACATTTAATTGATTGTTCAGTATTTGTGCTTTATCCTTGTGAAGATATACAAATCACCAGTCAGTGATATCTACTTTAGCTCGATTTAGCCCTTAGGTTATTCTAAATTGCGCTTACTCTAATTTTCTTTATTCGTTCCTCTTTACCTACTTGTGTAATTGTGTAAGAGTATAAACAGTTGTTGTTGTTGTTACACTGCTTTTTGTGTGGGATGACCTCAGCAATGCCAAGCATTTTTTCAACGCGACCCGATTGACGTCCAGAAACGGCTAAACTCAAACGGGATGCAGGTTGGCGCAGTGGTAAAACACTCGCCTCTCACCGCTGCGGTCTCGGGTTCGATTTCCGGCTCGGGTACAAAAACAATAGAGCTACAGTATAATGGCAGCAATCAGAATACAGGTTTTGAGCGGTAGTGTATTACTCGAATATGCCCCCATTGATCAACGCCATCTCTGATTTGACAGCTTGGCCAAACGCCGGACCACACAATTTTTCTGTTATTGGTTACTTTAAGCGCGCGCTCTTTATTAATGCGATTTTAAAGATTATATTAAGCGGGCTTCTTCTACGTTTGAATTTAGTTTTACGAGCACTACAAAAGTGTTAAAACTTATCGAAAAATTGTCTTCCAAAAAAGCCACAGGCCTCGATGAAATTTCTGCAAAAACATTAAAAGCAGCAGCTCCAGTTATTTCTGATTCACTCACATTTCTTTTCAATGTTATAATCGATCCAGGTATGTTCTCTTTAGAATGAATAAAAAGTCCGCGTAACCCAATTACACAAGAATGGCCCTCGAAACAACATGGTCATTATAGGCCAATATCAATCCTTCCGGTTATCAGTAAAATAATCGAGAGGATATTATATGACCAACTATCTTTCCACATAAATGATCTCCTATCAAATAAGCAATTCGGATTTAGGAATTGGTAAAATTATCAAGGAAGATAATGCCGTTTTTTTCTTCACCATTGTTTTCTATTTCGAAACGTTTTGGGCCTTTGGTAGCCTTCGAACGTTTATTTTAGCCGCGTTTTTGTGCATTGAAATCGCAACTTCAAGCGGGTCACGGTGTACCCTGGTTCCAGAGGTTTTCTCTATGTTTTTTCTGCGAGTGACGTTTAAGCCGCGAAGCGGGGCCAGCGTGCGCGAGCTGCGAAGCAGCGAGAAGGGAGAGAAAACCTCTGGTTAAAGTGGTCAGTTGACTGATCGAGCCGCGCCAATAGATTTGAACTAGGGTCAGAATCTGACCCTCGTTCCTGGTAGGAGGAATTTTTAATTGGATAAACAAGAAACCTGATTGGTTCCTTACACATTTTAAACAGGGAGGAGACGGGATTGTTGTTTACAATACAAAACTACTGATCGGGAGGTAATAATAATAATAATAATAATAATATATTCTTTAACCAGGGTAAACCCTTCAGCCAATGCTGTTATCAGTGGGTGCCCTGGGAGATCAAAATAATGTAAATAACAAAGTATAAAAATATCAGACAATAATACAGTAAAAGTATATGTACAAAGTTATCCTATCATTAATTAAAAAATAACTACGTTTTAAAAATTTAAAAAATCTAAAAAATATCTCCTAATTTTGTTTTAAAAACTAACAATGATGATGTTTCTTTAACTTCTGTTGGTAGATCATTAAAATCTTTTGCCCCTGAGTAAAAACAGCCTTTCTTTGCAATTTCTGTCTTAACTTTAGGAATTATGAGATCCAGGCCATTTCTTCTAGTGTTGTGGGCATGAGAGGTCTTATCATAATATTGACTAAAAAACTCTGGACCATTACAATTAAGACATTTAAATACAAAGATAACACGGTGCATAGTGCAGCGTGCTTGAAGTGATTTCCATCCTAACTGGTGAAGCATATCTTCATGTGTAAGGTCATGTTCCTTTAGAATTATTCTTGCTGCTCTTGTCTGCAAGCGTTCTAGTGCAGCATATCTGGTAGGAGCTAAGTTATTCCATACTATATCGCAGTATTCTAATTTCGGCAATATCATCGACTTAAACACTCTCTCCGCTGCCTGGACTGCAAGGTTATTTCTAATTCTACTAAGTAACCCTAACTGACTGGATACCTTACTGAATAATTTAGAGGTGTGTTCTTTGAGAGTCAATGATTGATCTAAGTAAACGCCTAAGTACTTATAGTGCGGCTTGCGTTTAAGCACTTGATCGCCAATAAATATGTCACTACAGCTAGTCATATCCATGTTACTTTGGTAGTAAGGACATTTTGATTATTCGGTCGGTCACGCGCTCTGCGTGAGAATCACACTTTATTGTTGTGACCAATATGGCCTCGGCAATCGAACTCGAAGGTATAGTTGACAAAGTCTTGCTATCCATTCTTGGTAATCGCTTTCCTGAGATAGAGAGTCTGTCGAATGAGCAGAGGAGAGCGCTCAGTGGAGTTATTCACAATCTCAATGCAAGGGGACTAGCGCTGTTCACACGTCCCGGTGGCGGTGCCGATGGAGAATCTTTACTACATCGCTTATGTCGTCCTTTGTCTGCCTTTAAGTTATTTGTTTCAAGCTGGGACGCAAGAGTATCTTCGTGTCCCTTGACTGCAGGTCGTTCTCTTGCTTTTCGAGCTTCCAAAAGATCCGAAGACACTTTTGACATATGATTCTGGAGACTCCCTCGACTTCCGATATGACAGTACCAACGACAACAGATAGCCGTCTTGTTAGATCTTCGGTTCTCCTGTTTGGTCCAAACACATTCGTTTTAGACCTGCCACTGACTTTCACATTTATCCCACAAAACCTGCAATATTCGCTCGGATTGAAAAGTAAATATTTAATCGGTGTTTTTCTTTCATCCATGAACACGTATGCCGAAAACTCCGCCACGCGTCAAAGCAAATACGTCCTTTCCCCCTCCCGACAAAAACTATAGAGCGTGACCACCTCGTGACAATTCCTCGGTGATTGGTCAACAGTGTAATTACTGAAGTAACATGTTTGACAGCTGTCAACCGCATGGAAGTGAGATCCGTGACCACTTTAACCAGAGGTTTTTTCTCCCTTCTCGCTGCTTCGCAGCTCGCGCACAAACGTCACTCGCAGAAAAAACATAGAGAAAACCTCTGGAACCAGGGTAGTCACGGTGGATTGATTTACAGAACGATAATAATGTTTGGATTTTAGCATTTCCGGTTGAACGAAAATGAAGTAATTCAAGGAAGTCAATATCACATTTTACTCACATTTCCTTCTTCTACAACGACGTTTTACCTAGTTTCAGTGTACTTCCATTTGAGGTTTTGTTAAGTGGAGACGCGACGAAATACGCGAACACGTTAAAACTGGTCATACATATGTTTGCGCTTCGCACTGAAAACATCGTTAGATTACCATATTTCCTAGATGAAGTGCCCACCCGCAATTAAGCGCCCACACTCTATACGGTATGTCAATATTTTGAATGATGAGCTTAGCGCGCGCGTCTCCCCAATTTCCAGGCGAAACTAGAAGAAGACATAGGCAATCACCCCTATTTCTAATTGACCTATATCATTATGACGTCAAATCAAAACAATCTATTGTTTAAACGCTAAGGATCACGGTCGTGGGAGGGGGACAAAACGGCAACAACACAAAGGAAATCGCTATCAAATGCATTTTGTAGAACGTAGAATAGCGGGAACAGCCACCAAAGTTAAATTTTCCTCAGCAGAGCAGATTTAGTTCAAAATTCTATTGTTCAAGTCGATTCTGTCCCCCTCATAAACAAGCCGTGACGTCATAATGATATAGGGTAATTATAAGTACGTATGCATGTTTCACGAAAAACAAGAAAACTACTCATTAACACTATAGCCCGATCTTCAACTAGGAACTTTGAAATGCCCCAGGAGACAATGTATAGCACATGTTCTTTCACTAAAACTGCCACACTCATTTCAGGACAAAGTTACTGACCATTTTGACTGTACGTGTGCATGGTAATGTTATTTATTGTATCACCTGTACACTTTGTAACAAACTCTACATCGGAGAAACAGGGCGAAGATCAGGAGATCGATTCCATGAACACTTGCTAGATGCTAACAGCAAGGATCTCGCCAAACCAGTAGCTCGCCACTTTAATCTTCCTGACCATTCTATTAATCACATCACTATATGTGGCATTTCTCGTCAACAAGGTCCTACCGAAACCCGTAAACGCAAAGAACAGAAGTTTAGGTGATCATACTGTTGTCTAAAACTTTAACAGGTTGAAGTTTTCTTTATTTGTAATCCACTGTGCGTTTATAAAATTATTTACTAAAATAGTTTAAGATCTCGGAAACTTGTATTTGAACTTCAGAGCCTGCGTTCTTTCGGCCAGCGGAGCATAACGTTTTGCCGCAGTGTAGTCTTTCTGTGGGTAAGAGAACAACACTTGATGTTCTGGCATCTCCACTTTGTCAAACCCGTAACCAGTTCATCTCTTCTTCAGTTCAACAGCAAGCACCTTTTATCGATCAGAACCTACCAAGTGAGGTCGATCTGAAAACTGAACCTGTTTAAAAAAATCAAATTGCCGGGTAGTTTTCATTGTCATGACCCTCGATCGCAGAATTGGTTTACATTGATAAAATCAAATAAAACATTTTGGTCCTCGTAGAACTACCAAAAATACACTTATAACCCAAATTTTGGAACTTTAGATTATTTACAAACGGAGTTGCGGGCCAATGAATGTACGACAATTTTACAGTACTTTGTATGCGGCTGCCATCTTGGTGTCCCTCTCTGGGACACTAACATGGCGGCCATAAATAAAGCTTACTTTCCCATCAAAATCATTGGGTTTCACTTCAAAACTCTTTGAACACGTACAACTTTTAATGATTTATCGAGTTAAAAAAAGAAATTGACACAAGTACTTGAATTTTTATTCACTCCGGAACAATACACCCTATCGACGTGAAATTTTCGTTGTAGACTTTTGTTATCGATCTCTAAAATATATACAAAGAACAGATTTGTAGGACTTATAGTTTAAATTTTTTGATGATGTCACATGCAAACCAAGAATTCAAGAATTACTGCTGGATGCGATGACTACAGACGTTAGTCTCATTCTGATCTAAGATATTCACAAATACCAGCGAGAAGGTGCAGAAGTTCAAGCTACAACAACACATAGAGTTGTGAATAAGCCATCTTGCTTCTTAACGTTGAGTAAATGCATCTGTAGTCATCGCATCCAGCTTTAATTCTTTTAAAATCCGAAACTGGACTATATGACGTCATCGATCACGTGATACGACAATCATCCACTGAAGCAATTTAAGGAAGTGGATATTATACATACATGTATACATACTTTTATTACCACTTCCCCGTGGGTCTTTTCAGAGATAATTACTATTAAATATCTAATTAACTAATGTTATATCTATATAAACTATATACAATGATTATGTACACATAATAAAGGATACCCTTGCTGCCAGGGATTCGGAGTTCGAGGAGCGAAGCGACGAGAACTTGAGGAGCGAAGCGACGAATCCCTGGCTCGCGAGCTGCTACTCTCACTTTCATGTTGAGTATGCTTATGAGGGAATAAAATACCTCATCAAACCGGTTTCCTTGTTTTGATTACGAACTTTCACGTTCAAATTACTTTCTTCCCCAGGCCCCTATTAACTCTCTTTCTAACTCTCTTTCGAGCCTCTGGAACCCAGGGTAAATAAAGGACAAATGTATATGGAAAATATTAATCAATAAAATTCTGTAGTAATTGATGTCTTAGAGAATGCTTAAAATACTAATAGTTCGGCAAAGTTTCAAGGACGGATCAAGTGAGTTCCAGATACTGACAGTTCTGTAGTAGAAGGTTCGCTGACCGCTAGCAGTTTTAAATAGAGGAATATTCAGTTTTTGGGAGCTCCTGGTATTGCGATTACTGATTTCTTTACGCTTAATAAATGAGAAGAAAGGTAGTCAGGGACACAGCCAGTCATGCACTTAAAAGCCATTATATGGCACTACGATAATGGAGCTGGCTTGAAACTGGCAGCCAGTGTAGTTCCTTTAAAATCGGTGTTACGTGGTCGAACTTCCGTGCACCACGTTCTAACGATGCGGCATGCAAGTTCTGTTAGCTTGTTTTGTAAGTGGAAGGAAACGTGGAGCTTTGTATCATCTACATAGCACTGAGAACTGCAGGTACTGAAGGATCGTTAAAGTGCATATGAGCCTCCGCGCAATTTTCATAGCTATGAACCTCAGAAAACTTTTGAGTACTTCTGCGAAGAAAGTTTTGGTTTACAGGAAATACTCTATCTTCTACGCTTTTTTAAAATCGTGGAAATGTGACCTTTCCTGATCCATGACCGCCTAAGTATAAAACGTAAAAGCCTGAGTTCAAACAAGCGTAGAAGATAGAGTATTCTCTGTAAACCAAACATTTCTTCGCAGAAGTACTCAAAACTTTTCGGAGGTTCATAACTATGAAAATTGCACGAAGGCTCATATGCACACTTTAACATATATACTGAAGAGAAGCTGACCTAGGATGCTTCCTGGGGCACACCGCTGACCACAGGAAGGAGCTCAGACACTGCTGAGTGGATCCGTACCACTGGTTGTCTGTCAGAGAGGTAACTGCGGAACCACTGGAGGCTAGAGCGAGAGGCGCCGACATCTTGAAATTTCGATTTGAGTGTCTTGTGATTGATGCTATCGAAGGCCTTGCTCATTGTACTACGGGCACACTGAGGAAAAGGGATGTTAATTAGGTTATTTTCGGATTCGGATCTTATAGAAAAATATAGCCTACTAAAAACGTATTCTCTGTCCCAGCCTATTTTATGCACTTATCAATTAAAATTCCGGTGGGGATGTGTGGAGCATTCAATGGCAATTGACCAATTGACTTGATTTGCTTCACGGACTTGTACTTTCAAAAATTCTGGAGCCCAGTTCATCTCCACTTCATTCCATGTGGCCGTGACGTGTCCATGGTAGCGATCGTCAGATAAGATCTTAGTCATTGTTTTTTCCCGTTTTTGTACAAAAAAGTTCCACCATGGGGAAATACAGTATTTTTTATTCAGCAAAGCTCAACTAGCTCAAAGCTAAGCGTATTATTCACGTAAAATAAAGTATTCACTCTTCTTAATATTTATGCGCATATCTAACTCACTACTCGAAAACGAGGCTATCCCCGCATCGTGGATGCCGCAACGTGCATCCGAGTTCGAAAGGACAATTCAAGATTTTTCCTTTTGTCACCAACGCATAGAGGAACACAGCAATGTTCCGTCCGCGACGCCATTTTGCTTTTCAGCTAAGCAACGATGCGGGGATAGCCTCGTTTTCGAGTAGCTAATTATATGCGCATAAATATTAAGAAGAGTCCATTGTATCGTATCGTATTTACTGGTTATTTCATGGTTTTCTATGGAATACTGGCGAATATTTCACGAGAAATTCAACGAGCCTTTAGGCGAGTTGTATACCAAAATAATATGAATTTCGAGTGAAATTTTCGCCGGTATTCCATAGAAAACCATGAAATAACCATATTATCCTATAAAAACAAATTTACGAGAATATTTATCACGAAAACAAAGTAACTTACTGGTCGATAGACTGAGAATTTTCTCGCCGGTAAACGCCGTAGACTAATTATGTATTCAAAATATTGAATTCTTATTGGCTGATAAAGAAAAGGCGCGAAATTTCCTGCATTTTGATAGGCCTGATCTAGCCTTAACACACCGCTCTGTATTTCATAGAAAAACCACGAAATACCGCCCTGTATTGCATAGTAAAGCTGAGCTCTGATTGGCTGAAATATAATATTTATAGGATAATGTATTGTATTGTAGCAACTGGACCATCAAAGTTGCATGCAGGATGGCTCGCTCAAAAATTCCAACTGTAAAACCAGATGAAGTAAGTGCGATGATTGCATGTGACAATCCAGAATGCAAAATATAGAAGTTCCGGCGACTTACAGTGTGTTGGACTTAAGGAGGAGTATGCTTCTAGTGCCTGGAACCAGAACTAACAAGGATGTGGATAGACTTGAGAAAGTCCACGCTTCGTACGAAATGATTTCAGGTCCATCAACTAGCTCCTCGGGTCTAGTTAAGGAACTCGGGTGGGACTCTCTTGAAAATAGGCGCCTAGGCATTAAGTATCGTGTCCTACAAATTTAGGAATGGTTTAGTTAATATATCCTTCCACCATGTGTAAAGGAATCGCCTAGACCGGCCCTGTAAACCGCATGAAACTTACAACCTCATGTTAATGTCCTTGCTTTCAGTTTTTCTCCCTATGTTAGGCCTACGGCAAACGTCGAACTAGCCATGAACTTAATTCAGTCGAACCTATTAATTTTGAAATACGCTCATGGATAGTACGACGTTTGCCGCAATTGAGATCGACCTGTTCAATAGGTACGAGTCCGGCATGAGGTTCGAGTAGGCAAGTCGGGAAATACGACTCTGGTGCGACTTTACGGCAAACGTCGTTCTTAACACGCGCCGAATTAAATTCATAAATTATGTAAAATAATAAATAAATCAAGCAAATCGTATGGATTGTGCCAAAACCATGAAAACAACATCTCCCCCATCTCCCAAACACTGATTCCCCCCTGGTGAGCATGCTCTGTACAAAGGCGATTTCGAAGGCGAAATGGTGGCCTATTGGAAGTCATTGCCGCATGACGCTCAGCCGGAAATGTGTAGTTCGTGCTTTAACGCCGTCACAAAATACATTTGCCCTAAATGCGAAATGCCCTTTTGTAATAAATGCTCAGTATTCGATCGAAAGTGAAGATGCGCCTGGCTGGAATACCGGTAGAAGCATTGGCTATTGCGACTGTTGCGATATAGCTCGCTTTGAAACGCTTCTACCATATGAAGTCAAACCATCCAGAATGTCGTTGAAAACAGAGGTTTCAATGTGTGAATCGCAAACGCTAGAAACACGACCAATTACGCCACTTGCAGTAACAACCATCGTCTCCTAAACACGGCACCGAGTGCTGTGTAGAAGGCCATTCTTCTGTTTCTGTTTTGGACAATCATTTTCCACAGAAAGGCCTTTCTTAGATTCGACCAAGCGCTGTATTTCGCCATATCACTAGCCGCGGGCGAAAAGTGAAATGCGCCAGGACACGTGTTAGTTCCCGTGATTTAATTAGGCACAAGTGAATTAAGATCGACATATATTCGACATTTGCTGCCATGCACGTCGGCCCTAAGTTGATCTTCTACCGAACCTATTTTTTAATAGGATCGGCGCGACTTAAGTTCGACGTTTGCCGTAGGCCTTAGACAGGAGCCCATAACCAGTAGCTTCCATCCCGCATACTAAGCCTATGCGTTTACACAAGTTAGGTTATTTTAGAACGGTTTCCCGCTATTCTTGCATGGGTTGAAATCATTCCCAAGGAAATAAAATCACTAAAGCGTAGCAGCCATGTTGTTGGTATAGCAAAAGTAGCTAATGAGGCATCTTTTGTTACGCCACTGGTGCAAGGAAAATGATCTAAAAATTGCCCAACTTGTGAAAACGTCGTGCATGACAACTATAAAGTAGACATGGACGCTCCTAGTTATGGGCTCCTGGATAGATCAATCCGAGTATGAAACAATCTTTCTGAGCAGGAAGTCTTGCGCCAAACCTAAAGCTATTTCAAATATATCTTTCTCAAATTTGCGCCCACCGGCTCATCTAAAGATACTGTTGGCCATAAAACAATTTTTATATCACCTGCACTATAATTAATATCTATAAAGTTATTATACACTAGTACTCTTCCAGTATTATTTTATACTAGTTCGAAGTCCACGTTCTAAGTTCTAAATAGGTTCGCGCTGAAAAATGTTCCGCAGAGAAAAGCGCGCCATTTTACGCGCGCGCAACTCGGCGCCGCCTTCGTCTCATGGCAACGTTTACAATTATCGATGACGTCACAATGTGCTAAGATAAAAAATGCTTATTTGTGAAAATGTCGGCTCGAAGTAAAATACAGAAGAAGAAATTAGAGTCCAAAATCGCTCGAGTTCCGTCTAATTTCTTTAAGGCGCTCGATCAAACTCAGATACGGCTTTTCAAGGAGGCCTTCAACATTATTGATCAAGATAGAAATGGAATGATAACCATCGGTAAGAAAGAATAGTGTAAATAGTCAATTTAACAAATTGAAGTTAAGGTCGGGTGCACACGAAGGGACAAGTCCCCGGGACAAATCCCCTCGTGTGAACGACTCAATTTTCATGAAAAATGGCTTGTCGAGGGGACAAAATGTTTTTCCCCGGGACTTGTCCCTTCAATTCAAATTGGTTTGAATTGAGGGGACAAGTCTCAGGGACAAAATGTGATTGTCCTCTCGTGTGAACAGTTCATGCAACATGTCCCTGGGACAAAATTAAAATAAACCAATCGGAAAGTGTTACTTTACTTTCCCACAAGTCCTCGGCTTACGAACTCTGTTTCAAGATGGTTACAACAAGTCCCCTCGTATGAACAGAACAAGGGATTTGTCCCCGGAACATGTCCCTGGAACGTGTACCGACCATATGTGTCTGTCCAAATATTAATGATGATTTTCATCATAACATGGTTAACATAGCTCTCCTCTGGCAAATCCCACTGCTTCGTGTGGCTGGGACCTTGAAGATCTCATTGGTCAATATGATAGAGTTTTGTCCGGGTTGTTGAATAAACACGCGCCCTTAATGAAGCGCACTATTACTCTTCGCCCGTCAGCGCCCTGGTACACAGAAACGATCAAGGTGGAGAAAAAGCAGCGCAGGAAGCTGGAGCGCCAGTGGCGAATTTCTCGTCTAACTGTACACCGTGAAATGTACCTGGATCAATGTAAACTGGTTAATAAGTGTATTTCAGAAGCAAAATTCAGTTATTATTCTGCGCTTATTCATGAGAACAATGCCAATCCTAAGAGCCTATTTTCAAACTTTGATATGATGGTTCATCGGAAAGCTGAGAGGAAATTACCGAGCTCTGATGATAATCTGTGTTTAGCAAATGCCTTTGCGGATTTCTTTACCAATAAGATCTCTGTCATACATAAAGAATTACATGCAAAAAGGAACTCTCTCACTGACTCTGCCCCATGTTATCCGATGTACAATGGTAATAGTTTTCAGAATTTTGAACTTGTGACAACTGAACAGCTGGCTGAGCTAATAAACCTTACGTGCATGAAGTCATGTGCGTTGGATCCTCTGCCAGCTTCTGTACTAAAGGGCTGTGCTGATATGCTATTTCCTTTTATTGCGAAGGTTGTCAACTATTCGCTGCAGCATGGTTTGCTCACTAAGAACATGAAGGAAGCTCTAATTACACCGGCATTGAAGAAGGCGTTTCTTGATCATGAATTATTCAAGAATCATAGACCTCTATCCAACTTGATGTTTCTATCCAAGACATGTGAAAAGGTTGTTGCATCACAGCTTACCTGTCATTTGCATGATAATAATCTTAATGAACTTTTTCAGTCGGCTTACAAGTCTGGACATAGTACGGAGTCCGCGCTTATGAGAGTCCATAATGATGTCTTACGCGCCATGGATGATGATAAATGTATAATCTTAGTTTTATTGGATATTTCTGCAGCCTTTGACACGGTTGATCACCGCATTCTTCTGTCCAGACTACGCAACCGATTTGGGATCGTCGGCATGGTGCATACGTGGTTTACATCATACCTCTCTCAAAGATCGCAATTTGTGTGCATAGATGGAGCAAGATCATCTAGTCGTCCCCTAATTTGCGGTATTCCCCAAGGATCTGTTTTGGGGCCTCTACTATACCTTCTATATACTGCCCCCCTTGGGGACATTATGCGTTGTCATGGTGTCTCCTACCACATGTATGCGGATGACACCCAAATATACTTATCATTTAAGCGGTCTTTGCTTGGAGACATGCAGAAGTCGCGAGCGAGAATCGAACTCTGTATCCGTGAATTACAGTGTTGGATGATATGTAATAACCTCATGCTAAACAACGATAAAACTGAACTATTGGTCCTTCACGCTAAGCATCGACCACAGCCTCTGTTGCAGTCTCTTGCTGTTGGCGATGTCCCTACATTGCCCACTTGCTCTGCTCGGAACATTGGTGTCGTCTTTGACGATAACATGAACTTTGATAAGCACATAAACGATCTTTGTAAATCTGCATTCTATCATATTAGAAACATCTCCCAGGTTAGGAAGTTCCTCAGTGTAGAATCGACCAAAACGTTAGTTAATGCATTTGTTGTTTCGAAAATTGATGGATATAATGCGCTTCTCTGTGGACTCCCGTCCTATTTATTACAAAGGCTACAATATGTACTTAATACGGCTGCGAGACTCATAACGCTATCGCGCAAGGCTGAGCACATAACTCCTTTGCTCATAGAGCTACATTGGCTCCCAGTGGAGCAGCGCATTAATTTCAAAATCTTGCTCTATTGTTTTAAAATTATGAATAATACTGCACCATCGTATCTAAGCGAGTTACTTGTCCAATATGCTCCGGTGCGTAGTCTTAGGTCATCTAATCAACTTCTCTTTCACCAGCCTTCATATAATCTTAAATCTTGTGGTAATAGAGCTTTTTCTGTATCTGGACCAAAATTGTGGAATGAACTTCCCCTTGATATTAAGATCAGTCCGTCTGTCAGTATCTTTAAGTCCAGGCTCAAGACCCATCTTTTTAGGAAGGCTTTTTTCTAATTTTATTGATAATTATTGACTTTTGCTTTCTTAGAGTGCATGTGGCGGCATGTGGCGGCTGTTTTAGCTGAATAGTACTGAATAGTGCCAACATCCTTCCCTTTTCTTATTTAATTGGTGCTGTTTTGTGCTATTTGGCTGGTGTTGTCGCATGTTTTTATTGTTTGCACTCTACTTTTACTTTTACTTCAATTTTTACTTCAATTTTTAGTCATAGTTTACATAGTTCATTATCTATATTCACATTTATTTATATTCATATACATGTTTTTCGTTTCATTTTATTTGAATTGTAACTAGTTTTATTGCGTATTTTTAAATTGTACATTGTAAAGCGCATTCGGGCTTTCTTAGGAGAATTGCGCTATATAAGAATTAAACATTATTATTATTATTATAGCTGTGGATCCAATGCTATTTTGGCCATGTTATAACGACGATCATCGTCAATATTTGGACAGATCACATAAAACACTAACTTCGATTTGTTTTTTTACAACAACAGACAATGGAAAATGTAGACGACTTCGGCTGTTTACAACAAACTTTATGCTGTCGCGCGCGCCTCACGTTAGTATTATTGTCTGTCTTCTTATTGACGATAAAATTAGCCAATCAGAGAGCGAGAATTGTAAAAACGGTTTCCGAGTGTATTTTGAAAAGTAATTAGGTGATTGCTTTCGAGTTTAGTTGGTTAGTTATCTCTGATTGCGTCTACTTTTCCTCGTGATTGGTTCAAGTAAAACATCAGTTCGTGATTGGATCATTTCATGTATATCTCCAGTAGATCTATGCATGCTACACCTCTAATATATATTCTACACCTGATATCTATGCATGCATGTTACACCTCCAGTCTCCAGTCTTGTAATTGGTGACGTCAGGTACGGTGAATAAATAGTCCACTTTTGATATGTGCTATAAAGGTTTCAATATGAGGCTCCGGGGTAAATTACATTTATTATTTTCTCGGAGAACAGAAGACATTTAATTTAGCGCGGAGCCTCATATTGAAACCTTTGTGCGTGACAAGTGAAGTGCGTGACAAGTGAAGAGTGGGCTATTAGCTTTACCATATAAGGCATATTGTCCCCAGCATTGAAAAGCTGGACTAACGGCTCCTAATTATATAGGGACCACTGTGTTTTCTTTTTGCTGGAGGTGTGGTTGTTTTCCTTGGTATGTGTGACGTACGATATGGGGAAATTTGTACTGAATTGAGCCGCGAACACAAGCTAGATTTATCAGCGGACAATCGGTTAATTTTCGAATTTGAAAACTTATTTTTCTCTTCATAGTCACGCAACACAGAGAAATAAAATAGCAGAACTTATTTCTTTCTTATACATCTAAAATAAAATCATTTGATCAATTTCCCGTTAATGTATTTAAAAGACTCCTTAAGACCTATTTGTTTAGACAGGCTTTTTACTGGCATTCATGGTTGATTATTTGACATTATTTAGCACATTTTTAACAACTATATTGTAAATTTTAGTAATTTTTAGAATCTATGAATTAGGTTAGTTTACTGCATCATATTGAATAACATTACGCTTGTAGACCATTAGCTGTTGTTATGCGCATGTGAGCATATTGAAAATGCGCACTATAAATGTTAAATTATTACATTATTATGTTATCTTTGTATAGACGTTGGATTGATTTAGGGTTCAGGTCCCCTTTAATTAGTCAGCTATTTAGTAATAATGATGATGATAATTGTGTTAAAGGAAAAGCACAAAACTAAGAAATATTCTCCACTGAAATAGTAACTTTAAAATCAATAATTTAACTTCTTGTTCATTTTCTAACAGATGACCTTAAAGGCATTCTAACCTCCCTAGGTCAACATCCAACTGCCAGGGACATTACTGAAATGTTAGGAGGACGTGATTCAATCAACTTTACGACATTTCTCTCCATGTTTGGTTCGCGCATGGCAAGTACTGACCCCGATGACGTCATCATAAATGCATTCAGTTGTCTTGGAGATGGAGATGGAAAAGTCAGCGCCAAATACCTGAAGGAACTTCTTACAACTATGGGTGAAAGGTAGCTAGTTACTAGTAAAATCTGTTGCTTTAAGCACCACACAAAATAAAAGCATGTCAAAAAAAGATTGTCATTACAGATGTGAAAATCTTGCTGCCTTCTGATAGGATGATATATTCAAGTATTGCTCAAGCACGTGACTCACACGTGACTCTTACTAGTACCGTTTGCAATTGGCTTCATCAGTAGACCTTATTCACACGGCGCCATGTTTAATCTCAGGAGAATAAAAACCTTTGTTTCCCTCCCTCTGACCTCGTTCTGAAACTGCTCAGTGCGAGGTTACGCGTGGGAAATCTATTGTTTGTAGAAAACATGGCGGCCGCGTGACAAGAGTGAATTAGTCCTCTCGAGAAGTTTAGTGCATATTTTGACAACTTTCATTGAGATGTTCTTTCGATTAATGCGGTTTTGACAGCTGGAAATCTTTCTGACAAGAAGCCGATTTGAGTGACAAATTCAGGGGGAATTTCAGTTATTGGAAAATGTATCCCCCAATCCCCTCCCCCTCCCCCTTCCCACTCGACACCACTTCAAACCAAAATTGACCATTTCCAAACCTTTTAAAAACGCGTCTTATTTCCTTACTCAATCTAGAATGGATTATCAACAAGTCAGCCTACTTTACCAGGATGTTGACGTGGACAACGAAGGCAACATAGATTACGTGAAATGTGTTCGTTTGCTTAAGAATGGTATTGATGATTCCTCTGTTAAACACCTGGCTGGCAGCTGCCTCGCTCTGGTGGACACCGGAAGTGCTCCAATCACTATCTCCAAGGCGTATGATTAGACCCCTGTCCGAGCTCTACAGGAAGACATTTGATGTTATATTTTGAATATTGAATAAAATTTCTTATCAGGTAAATTGAATATTGATGTCAACCTCGTATTTTGACAGCAATACCAGAAACAAGTTTTCACAACAATAATTAACAAGGAGACAGGAGCCCAGTCCCCGGAGCGTCCATCTCCCATAGTAAATTACATCTATGATGCAGCGTCCATCTCCCATAGTAAATTACATCTATGATGCAGCGTCCATCTCCCATAGTAAATTACATCTATGATGCAGCGTCCATCTCCCATAGTAAATTACATCTATGATGCAGCGTCCATCTCCCATAGTAAATTACATCTATGATGCAGCGTCCATCTCCCATAGTAAATTACATCTATGATGCAGCGCTTTTACAGGCCGCATTATTTTTAGAATATATTTCCCGCCGAGTTCGGTTTTGCTACCCAATAGCCCACTTCCGCGATATGCTTTACTTGTCACGCACAAAGGTTTCAATACGAGGCTCTGTGCTAAATTAGATTTATTCTTTTCACAGAGAAAACAATAAATTTAATTTAGCACGGAGCCTTTTGTGCGTGACAAGTAAAGCATATCGTGGAAGTGGGCTATTACAAGCATTTGTGTAATTTTAAGCTAACGAGGCATCTTTTGTTAACAATTAGAACAAGCCGCGATGAAAGCGAACAGTGAGAAATGAAATCTAAACATAACCCGGTCTGCGGAAACGCTGCATCAAGAATATATGACAGATGGATGATCCGTGTTATGGGCTCTTGCAATAGATGATGATTGTAATCATTATCATCGTCGTGAGAGTAACACGTTATCAGTTAAAAGTTAAAGTTAAATCTTTTGTTTATCCTATATCAAGATATCCTAATGTATCCGAGACTCATTCCACACGCACTCCTACAGATCGTGTGAAAGAATGTCCACCTGAGATGTCCACCTGAGAAAGAATGATGACCGATCAACCGAGGCAATCCACTTTAGCTCATTACAAGAGTTTGAACAGTTCAAAGCTCACCATACAACTGCATAATCTAGTGATATTGACAATATGCCGAATAAAACACTTTTATAGTTACGTTCAGTCACAATGACCTACAATGTTGTACCTGTTCGTCATGTTTAGCAAGGTCCTTTCCTTTTTATTCGTGTGATGACAATGAATTTGCAAAATTATTTGTTTTTACCACTTTATTTGATTTAGATAGATTACCAAACATTGCTTTTAACTATACGAATTCACCTATCACTAATGATAATGAAGATCCAGATAACAATCTACCGCTTATAGCATTAAAATATTATAAAATCAATGCATTAACTGAATTACTCCAAAAAAGTTCTAGCTCTTTCTCTATTTTACATTCGAATATTAGAAGTTTATCAAAGAACTTACCTTTATTGCATGATCTTTTGATAACTGTAGAATTCCAATTCAGTATAATCATTAAAATTAAAGTATCCAACATTCCACAAAGTATTAATTGCAATGGAAGAGAATTGAACAATCCGTTAGATGTAGCCAATCATTTTAATAAATACTTTTGTAGTGTTGGTCTTAGTTTAGCAAATAAAATTCCACCAGGCACAAAATCATATAGAGATTACTTAGATCCCTTATCAGGTCCAAACAGTTTTTTTATTAATCCTACTAATGAAACTGAAGTTTTGACACTTTTGTCAAACTTAGACACATCCAAATCTAGTGGTCCTTATGATATTCCAATATACTTAATAAAACTAGCAAAACACATCATAACTAAACCACTCACTACAATTTTTAATTCTTCATTTGTAACTGGAACTTTTCCTCAGTACTTAAAACTCTCTAAAATCATACCACTACACAAGGCCGATTCCCCATACGAAGCAACTAATTACAGGCCCATCGCTTTATTAACAGCCTTTGCTAAAATTTTAGAGAAACTTATGCATACAAGATTAATCAATTTTTTTAATAAAAACAACTTATTGTATAAATACCAGTTTGGATTCAGAAAAAAACACTCCACAACACTTGCTCTTATTGAAATCATTGACAATCTCCTAGAATCTATTGATAATGGCCTATATACTTGTGGTGTTTTCTTGGATTTCTCTAAGGCCTTCGATACAGTCAATCACAATATCCTATTAGGAAAATTGAACAATTATGGAATAAGAGGAACTGCCCTAAACTGGTTTAAAAGTTATTTAACAAATCGTAAACAATTTGTTGCCATTGGTAATGTCCATTCTAACCATACCGATATTTATTGTGGCATTCCTCAAGGATCAACACTTGGCCCCCAAATGTTTCTTATTTATATTAATGACATAAATAATAGTAGTAACCTTTTATCAATAAGACTGTTTGCAGATGACACTAACATCTTTTATTCAGACAATAATCTTAATAATCTTCAAGTACTAGTAAATAAAGAGCTCTCCAAATTAGCAGAATGGCTTAAAGCCAACAAATTATCACTTAATATCTCCAAATCAAAATATATGTTAATTTGTTCTTCTCGTAAACTAAAAACTAATTTAAATATCCAATTAGGTGACATTGTATTAAAACAAACTGAATATGTAAAATATTTAGGTGTATACATAGATCAAAACTTAACATGGAAGCCTCACATAAGCTATATATCTAAGAAAATATCCAAAAATGTTGGTATTATATCCAAACTACGACACTATGTTGACTTAGGCACCTTGATGCAAGTCTATTATTCTCTTGTTTATCCATACTTACAATATGGTGTTAGCACTTGGGGAAATACCTACAAAACACATCTATCTCGATTAAACACATTAAACAACAAAGTTATCAGAATAATGACATTTTCAGATTTCCAATCCCATGCCCCACCACTTTTTAAGTACCTTGGCATTCTACAAATATCAGAAATTAATTACCTACATATTGCTCTATTTATGCATGATTATATTAATAATCAGTTACCTCAAGCCTTTCAAAATTATGTAAAACCAGCCTCCAACATACATAACTATAATAGTAGACATGCTTCAAAGAACCTCTTTGTCTTACCAGCCTCAACAAATTATGGAAAATTTTCTATTAAATCAACTGGTATTAAACTCTGGAATAATTTACCAACTAGCACAAGAGATCTCAAACGCTCAAAATTTAAAAGTCGCATAAAAAATAACTGTTTAATGGCCTACGTGTAAATTTTCACCTCCTTTCACTTCACTTTCCTTATGATGAAATTATGATTAATCAGATGATACAGCTTAATGTACATTTCTTAGTTGTTATTGTATTTTTTTTTATTTCACTTAATGGGGAGTTGACTTAGAAAACTTTTAGTTCCTTCAACTTCCCTGCACCCTTTCCTATTATATATTTTCTTCTTTCCCCTTCCCCCCATATCTATTATCATAATTATTAAGTGTATGTCTCTAAACTACCCAAATGTAAAGTAACGAGTGTGAAATAAAGAAAGTATTGGAGATCAGCAAGATTTTCAGATTCCTACGACTTACTACATAGGTCTACATAGACTGTTCATCCAACTTACATTTTAACTTACATATATCTAAAATAATCAAGAAAGTAAGTAAACAGTTAGATGTCAGTAACTGAAAATGAATATTTATAAGTCCTTTGTTGTGGCGTACTTTACTTATTGTTCCTCTGTATGGAATAACTGTCAAGTCTGACTGTGATAAGTTAGAGAAGCTGAACTACAGAGCTCTGAGATATGTCTATAACGATTATTCTTCCAATTATAATACTCTGGCTCCGGTTGTTCAAAGGGTGGATAACTTTATCCACTGCATGGATAACTCCCTATCCAGTGGATAAGTATTAACCACAGGGATTTATCCACGTACCCTTTGAACAACTGAACCCTGTTTGTTATTATTTTCAAAGCTCTGACTAACAGACTTCCATCTTATGTGAAATCATTATTTAACCGGAGGAATAACACCAAGAACCTCAGAAGCACAAACACTGAAGTTAGTTATTCCTAAAGTAAGATCAACATAGTTTGGTTTAAAATCTACTGTGTACACTGCATCTTAGGCATGGAACTCCCAGATGAATTCAGATCGTTGCACAGCTGGAGAACATTTAAGAGGGCAATTCGTTCCGTTTCCTTTTAGTCGTCCTTAGCTCTGCAATAGTCTCAGATTAGTCTGTCTTATAACTCAGTCCGTAACGTCAAGTCACCAACGTCAAAACAAGAGTCACACGTCCGTGTTGATCGACAAGAAACGTGTATGAGATTAGTAAGGTTTTAACAAGAAAATATTTCCAGTCTTCTCTCGGCCTTCTGACGTCCGTGTTCTCGAAACCATCTGGGCCCGGTTGTTCTAAGCAAGGGTAACTTTATCTCTAGGATAGCGCTAAATCTGTAATTGTAATCTGTACAGTTTACCCTTGGTTAGCGATTTAACCCCGGGCCTGGTTGTTCTAAGCAAGGGTAACTTTATCTCTAGGATAGCGCTAAATCTGTAATTGTAATCTGTACAGTTTACCCTTGGTTAGCGATTTAACCCCGGGCCTGGTTGTTCTAAGCAAGGGTAACTTTATCTCTAGGATAGCACTAAATCTGTAATTGTAATGTGTACAGTTTACCCTTGGTTAGCGATTTAACCCCGGGCCTGGTTGTTCTAAGCAAGGGTAACTTTATCCCTAGGATAGCGCTAAATCTGTAATTGTAATCTGTACAGTTTACCCTTGGGTTAGCGATTTAACCCCGGGCCTGGTTGTTCTAAGCAAGGGTAACTTTATCTCTAGGATAGCACTAAATCTGTAATTGTAATCTGTACAGTTTACCCTTGGTTAGCGATGTAACCCCGGGGTAGCGCTTACTAACCCTAACTTAGAACAACCGGGTCCTGGTGCTTCTCTGATGTAATTACGAAACAGTGAAAATGGCGGTAGCCCTGAATCAGACATGTTAAAAAATGAGATCAGGCATTAAGTATGCGCATAAGTCTATAAACTGGTCCGCGTGAAGACTTCGCGAGCGTTGTGATATACACGTGCCCTGAAAATTCTCTAAATTCTCTAAATTCTCTACATCTGCAAGATGCTGCGCATGCGTCAATTTCACCCGTGAAAACGCGCCGTTTGGTTGTATTTCCACTAGAAATTTGGACTTCAAAGCATTTTTACAAAAAAGTACAAACTTCGATTTTTTGAACCAGTTTAATCGGCTTCGTGACGTTTCCTCTTCCCGGTCTTTTGCGCGATGTTGTCTGTACAAAAATTTACAGCTGCTCCCGCGATTTCCACCGCTGACTGGACATGCGTTGCATTTTGCAAACTATCGGTCAATCTCGTACCCAGACCCCATTTGTTTCTTACTACAAATGGGGTCTGGGTACGAGATTGACTATCGGTGTGCGCGAGCATGAAAAAATAAACTGCTACAGCGACATTAGGGACCTTAAGAAACCACGACGGCAACGTCTAGGACGACGGCATAAAACAATAGCCTTAATTACAAAATACAATAACTGCACGTGAAAATGCACGCAGTCTCCTACATTTTCATCGTTCTCTGCAAAAACACAACGTGAACACTCCAAATTGTACGTTTTAAAGACAACGTGAACGTAAGAAAGTAAATCAAATCATTTTTCGTTCGGCGTGAACGGAACTCTATAGTCATTAAATTTTTCGAAAATCTGGTTGTGAAAAACAATTCAAGGCGAACAAGAGAAATTGTAAACACCAAATTTTGGGAGAAAATGTTTTTCTACGTCCCGTCGTCACTGCCGTCGACGTCCTGTTTTCTTAAGGTCCCTATTGCTTCCAGGGGCCTTTACGATCTAAGATGGTGCAGTGCGATGAGAATATGATCAGTAACAAAAAAGCTGCACCGATTTCCTATTATTATTTATGCATCTTAATGTTTAGCAATCATTTTCCTGTCAGTTCTGACTGCCGGATTTGAGGAGTCTGACGACGTCATCACATCGGAATTTTCCATCCGAGTCTGTCACAGTCTCATGAAGGAATACGTCATCCACCTGAAGGGTAGAGAGGGGAACACATTAGTTTATTACAATCTTATAATCTATATATATATATATTTACTTTTTAACTGATGAAGGCTGAAAGCCGAAACGTTTTTTAAATACAATATGGAACTGTGAGAAGTTGCAAGTGGTACTTTCTAAAATTCTTCATATAATATATATATATAACACAGAAACATATATTGGACTTTGTGATACAACTTTTAAATTAAGATATTCAAACCACAAATGCTCGTTTAATAATGAGAAATATAGATTTAGCACTGAATTAAGTAAACACATATGGAACCTGAAAGACAAGAAGATCGAATTTCACATCAAGTGGCGTAAAGTAATGAAGGCTAAGTCTTATAATAATGCTAGCAAAAAATGCAACCTATGCTTATGGGAAAAATATTTTATAATATACAAACCCCAAATGGCTACCTTAAATAAGAGAAGTGAATTAATGTCGAGCTGCAGACATTCAAAGAGATTTCTGTTGAGCAATCCTATTACGTAAATCTACGCATGTAATAACCCTAAGTACTATGTAATTTGAGTAGTTCTGCCTAACCTCAATGAATCTAGTACGTAACGGCAGTTGCCTGAAGATTGTCCTCTAACGAGGACATGAAACTCCGAGTAGCAATAAATGTTCTGTGAAAAGTAACCTTCACCATCATTTTATTTTATATATATATATATATATACGCGTACAACTAGCTGTAAATCCAGAGGGATCCTTCTTCAGGAAGTACATCGTTAGTTTTTGCCGCTGTTTCTATGTTCAGTGATATTTAGTGATACAATAAAGGTTATCTATCTATCTATCTATCTATCTATCTATCTATCTATTTAGGTTTCCTACATACCTGTTGATCACTGAGTCGCAATCCCCGTGTGGTCAAGAGTTCGCGAAATCCCGCCAAGTCAATAAACCCATCTCCGTCCTCATCAAAACAAGCAAACGCACTCTTGATCAAGTCCTCTGAATCAGCGCCTTCCATTCTCCGTGCAAACATGTCGAGAAAATGAGCAAAGTCAACTGGCCCGGAAATGTCTTCCAGCATTTCGCGGAGCTGAAACTCGTTGGGGATTTGCCCTAGTGAGACAAGAATACTCTTTAAATCTTCTTTACTGATCTCGCCATCTCTGTCCTGGTCGAACAAGTTGAAAGCTTCTTTAAACTGTTCAATCTGTCCGTTGTCAAAGTGTGCAATTGACGCGTGCTTGGAGTGTGTTCTTCGTGCTTTTCGTTTTAAAGACAGCCAGTCTTTCTCTTCACCTTTCTCATGTCTTTTATACATCTTTAAATGACGGTTAGACTGTCCTCCTCTAACCCTCTGTGAAATCAGTTCTTCTCCTATGTTGGAACGATTTCCTTTTGATTTTCAAAATACTAACTCTTATATGTGCTCTCAGATATGAATCATTATTTAAGATTTTTAATGAACTACAATTATTTGTTTGACATAATTAATATTGGTTACCCCTTATTAGGCAACACAAACCAAACGATGGTTTTCTTGGTTGCCATACTGTTAAGTGATTGGTCAAGTTAGTGATGATTGTCACATACTTTAAGGTTTTCTATTGGCCGAATAGATGGAAAAAACAACTAAAGTGTTGGTCACGACAGACATCCGGCACCATCTTGGCAGACTGATGAAGACAAAGCAGTTTAATGGTTCATGAAATATGAATACAAGGATGAATACCTCATATAACATCTGTCCTTCCTGCATCGGTTCTGTATTAAATAATTCAATTTTTATTTGTCGAACACGTGTTCAAGCCCGCTTGTTGATCATAAAAAAACCACAAATGCCAGCGTATACTGATATTAGATATGACAAAACATATCGTTGCTGAAAGCTAGCAGACGTTTTGCCTTACGTGCGCATTCGAGGCTGTCTGAGTGAATCAGCTCAACCCCTTTCAGTTTTCCAGTCTTCCTTTGTTAACGTTTACGTCACCATCGCATTTTCATTTTGGCAGATATATATACAGATTAATCGGTTTCTCTTTCAATTTTAAGAGCACCAGTAAGGGTTTCAACACAGAATCGCTCTGAATGTGAACAATTAAAACTTCCGGCTCGGATACGCGCAACCGCCTCTCACTCAGTCATACTTGTTCAACATAAGTATTGATTTTCCTTAGCATATATGAGTCAATTCAATTCAATTTATTCATTACATAATAATTTTGTGTACAGTTACATTTGTGAATACCAATAGTGATGAGCATGAGGAGTAAATTGCATGCTTATTGATTATACCATCACAACAAAGTGTATTATTAAAGAATTATTGACTGGCCCCGAGGAAAACGCGAGTTTCGTTTCCCTAAGATACTCGATATGGATCGATGGGAAACAAAATAATTTATCCAGGCGGTGTGCGTCACGAGCTAGCAAAGCATCATGGGTAAATTTGTGGAACAGCTCATCAGGAACATTTATACGAGAAGAGGGGGGGGACTCCCTTATGTGAGGGGTACATGGATGCTCGTCGTACCTTTTAGGGGTCAAAATCAGGAGTTTGGTACCACTTAGGGTATCCACCATCAAACACAGACATTTCTATGTAAAGCGGTACCTTTTACGGGTCGGGTGTCAATTGAACAAAAAAGCTGTTATCATTTACATTTTTATTATCTTTTAGGGGTCAAAATAAGCCGCCCTCGTACAAATAGCACATTTTTGTGAACATCGTGGCTTAGATAAGCCACGGCTAACATCCTCTCGTATAAATGGCCCTATTGTTCAGCTTGACACGATCGAATGAACATGTCAGCTGCCAAAATAAAGTATCTAGAAACCAACATTTTTGTTGAAATTTTGACGTAAATGACTACCTCAGTATTGAATACTCGTATTTCTTAGTTTGCACAGTATTTGATAAGGAAATCCAAAGAGAAAGGGGGAAACTGTAGAAATTTTCCTGTGATCAGTTTTGGAGCAAAGAGCGCGCGCCAGTATCCGAGTGCAAAATAAAGGTAAAGCTTGAGCTAGGATTATATCGGTGTTTACCATGAAAACTATTTGGGATAGACCCGGGTAGATCCTGCTAAAGAAGAAGGTTAAATTAACTATGTATCGTTTTGTAAAAGTCATTCTCGCCGTACCAGCTCAGATTCTTTCTTCGACATAATTTCTAACTTATGGAACGCTATTACTGACGCTCTTAAAGCTGAACTTTCTACGCTGATTCAAAAAGCATTTAAAAAGCAGCTGAAACTTTTTTCAGTATACTAACAGACTTAAAAATGTTGTTGATGGCGATAATATTCGCTCCAACAAATTTGTTTGCCCAAAGTGTTGTTGCTGGCTCGGCCGGGGTAGCCGATACTCGAGAGTGGCCTATTATCTTGGTTACCTTATTATAGGAAATTAACAATGCACTTTATTAACGCGATTTTACAAAATTCGCGTTAATTTAATGTATCTTAATTAATGTCGATGTAAATTTAATGCACGCTATTTTACAACATTGTTATTTTAAAGCACCTTTATTTCATTTCAAAACCTTATTAGTTCATGACTCCTCTATTGGCTCTTCAGAGTCACTATTGCGGTTTGGTTTCCGTCAATCAAACGAGTGAGCAGCTCTTGGTGATTTCACCGTGAGGCTTTGAAAGATCTTTTGAATTGATAGGGTCTAGTTAGGCTTCAAACCCAAATTTTCGGCTTTAAAAAAAACTTAGAAACATCCGTGCACTTGTCTTGGAAGGTTTTATTGACGGAAGCCAAAACGCAGTTTGGCGTTCAGAAATGTAAAGTGCGAGTTTGCAGAATTATGAAAATCGCAGTAAATAAAGCAAGATGCTTATCGAAAAATTCGCGTTAATTTAATGCATGTAAACCTAACTTTTGAAAAATTCGCGTTAATTTAGTGTAACGTAAATTTTTTTCGCGTTGTCAACGTGCATTGTTAATTTCCTATAATAAGGTACTTCATTTCTTCTATTTATTATTTATATTTGTTTGTTCTTCTTACTACGGATAATTTGGGGGGTTATTTAGATGTCAGATGCCTCGTAGGGATCGGAACCTCCCAGGCTTCCACATTCTTGACACCAAGACTATTGTTCTAATGATTGTCCAAAACATAGTTAATAGAGTGGAATGGTTAGGAAATCCGGCAAACTTCAAAGGGGCTAACAAAGGCGCTAACAAAGGTGCTGTGATTTATGTTGGAAGGGACAACAGATTGTACACGGTCATAGCTCATTAGCGTCCCCTGAACGACTGAACCCACACGTTTCTATTGATTGATTGATTGATTAACATATTGAAATTTCTATTGTGTCACGGTCACGGTTGGAAAAAACGAACAAAGACATATAACAAAGAAGGTCGCTGGGTTTCATAACCATTCCACTCGATTACAAAACTCGTGAAATCTCGTGACGCACACAGCCTGGGCCCAATTGTCAAAGTCAAAGTCAAAACTTTATTTAGACACGGTGATCTATCAGGTTAACTATACAAAAATACTAAAAGATATAAAATACCACAATTTAAAAAATATTCTAGCGCTAATTATAATGCCTAAAACTACTGATATGTACATGTATGAAATATACAATATAATAAAACGAAAAATTCCTGTTTTACAAAGATGCCGTGTTTGTTGTGAAATTGAAACCTCGTATTTTTGCCTTGAAATTGATCAGCGATGGCACTTGCCTTATTTGCACAGGTAATGCACCTATCAGCGGCTTCCCCGAGGGGTCGACCCCCGGGCTGACCAGGGGGATTGTAAAAAGACAGCAACAATCTTGACGATTTCCCCCAGGGGTAGGGGAATCGTCCCTTTCAAAGTCTCCTGGTTAAGTCTTCCACGATCTACAATACCCCGTCATTTTGCACGAAATGAGACCGATGGAGCTGAATTGACTACTGAATTCATTACTAACGTTATTTCTATAACATTGAACACTCTATTTTCAACAGAAAATGGAACTTTATTAACACTTCAATGAACTTCATAGTATCTTTAAGGAACAAGACCCACTTCAATAAGGAACAAGTCTCGGTATATCTCATATCACGCTTTAACTCTTGTATTAAGAAGAAAAAAACAATCTCCGTGGTTTATAGTTTCATGAAAAAAACTATTTGAACAAATCCCCCACCCCAGTTTTCCAACCCTAGAACAAAGTCGAGCATTTTCCCGACCCCAGGGGCAATGTTTGCATTCGATCCTCCTGTATTCCCCCACATATCGCCGTGGTTAGCCCGGGGATCGACTCCTCGGGGAAGCCGCTGATAGGTGCATAAGTTATTCCACAAAGCTGCTCCGCTGTAACTAAATTGTTCGAAGCAAGGGTAACTTTATCCCTAGGATAGCGCTAAATCTGTAATTGTATTCTGTACAGTTTACCCTCGTGTTAGTGATTTAACACAGGGTTTGTCAGTCAAGTGGATACTCGCCCTTTTTTCTCCGTCGTTCGCTGCCCCTGGCCTGGATATATGAGGAGGCTAGTGGGTTCCCTGTGCTCAATTTATGACGCATGGAACGCCTGGCAGATTTGAACTATTCAAAACCTACAGGTAATTCTGTAAGATTATTCTTTCGGAGAGTAGATGAGCAATCGCATTCAGAGTGGCGTTGAGGTAATAATAAAGCTTGGAGGATGTGCAATCACTAACAAGGATGAATTGGAGAGTGTTAACCTAGCCGCCATCGAGAGAGCCGCCAGGATAGTGAACGATCTAGCTGGAAGATGTGTTGTTGTTCACGGTGCTGGGTAAAGTTTAATACTTCATTGTTTAATTTAGTTTATTAGTTTAACCGAAATGATAAAATTATATACGATCAAGTAAAATGAGAAGAACTCCCTTTGGTATGGTTTTCGAGCATTTTTGTCTGGAACAGGGTATGTAATCCTCCGTTTTGGTCTGGAATTCCGAAATTCTGAAGGGAGATATCGGTTTCAGTCTGGAATAGGGTACATCTTTACGACTTTCAGTCTGGAATAGGGTAAACAATTAGCAACTTTTGGTCTGGTACAGGGTAAGGGTTTGAAGGGCCCAGCGGCACACCCCACCTGGGGACGAGTTACTTTTCGGATCTGAAGGGACTGGAAACAAGTCACTACCTCTCTTCTCTTCAGAAAACGGATGTGGGATGAGAGGAAGGAAGCATTTTTCTTAGCTTTTGAGCTGAAGACTCAATGCCACACAAAACAAAGTGCCTGTCAATCCCTACTAAATAACATGTTGGAAGCCAGAGATTAATCTCAATGTAATGCACCTATCAATGTTAAGCCGCAGGGGGGGGGAGGCCGGGCATAGGCAGGGGATTTGACATAGGAAGTCTGTCCGTGGTAGGAAATTTTGATCGTCTATCGAAGCCCAGGGTCGGGTCTTTTGACTTTTGACAGTTGGAGGCCTGGGCCCCAACCAAGACGCCATCTTGGATTAAGGGCGCAGAGACAGCTGGGAAGTAGGTTTGTCACGCTTCAAAATGGCTGCGAACAAGCTGGATAATTTGAAGGTAAGCAATCTGTAGTTTTCTTTTTGAAAGTGTCCCAACGAAGAAAGACTTAAATCTTTTTAGACCTATAAATAACTGACATTTGACCCTATTTCATTTTTAATAAACTTACTTAAATAATTGATGCGGTTTTGAAAGGTCAACATTTACATAACAAAGCATAACAAAGCAGCTCTTGTCTGACCGTTAGCATTTTGTTATAGGTGCTGCTTGAATTTGGCGAATCTCGGAAAGAAGCCGTAATCCAACGTGGAGATATGGCCGATCTCGAAGCACTCATAAGAAAGACCTTCGTTCATTTGACAAATGTCTGTTGTTGGAGGCGGGGCAAGTGATACTCTTTCGACCAATGACAATTTCCCTGGGGACGTGCATTTGAACAGAAAAAGTCATCTCAGTTCAAATCCCCCGCCTATGCCCGGCCTCCCCCCCCTGCGGCTTAACATTGATAGGTGCATAATAACCAGTGACAATGGTGAATGTGGTCAAATTGAGGTGAGGGTTTTGACATAGTATTGCCCGCACCAGGCAGGGTGTGGTTATTTGTAGGTAAAGTAAGGAAGATGGGGCAGTGAGGTGGGGAATTTTGATACTTTTGACCAAAGGTGTTGTTCCAAGAGTGTGGAATTTGATTTTTTTTGTGGCCAAAAATGTCAAATACTCACCCCTTGCCATGCCCCCCTCAGGCTTAACATTGATAGGTGCATTACAAGCTCTGCTTTTCATAGACTCAGTTCCTCATCATTTGTAAAATATGCATAAAACAAACTTGATTGATTGAATTTATAGTTGGGCATAAACATTGTAAATTATTTACACTTGAGTTCATAATTCATGCATTTGGAGGACAGAACTACCAATAATTAATATAAGACATCGATGTAATGTATTTCTAATACACTAGCTGTATCTTTTTTGTGCCCCAATGCAGTTTACTAAGTGATCAGTGATAGTGATATTTTTACATGCCGTTTGTAGCTGAATGGTCTCAAATTTGGATCTGTTTGATGTAGGTCCTTTGGTCATTTCCAGGCCCATGAATATGGCACAGCAAGAGGGTTTGGAAATGATCTAGAGAGGGGGAAAACTGGGTTTGTAAAAACACGACTTTCTGTGACTAAGGTGAGGAAATTTTTGAGTGTTAAATTAGACAATATTATTAAATTAGACCAATATTATTGATAAATATTGTTGTAAAGGATGTAAAAACTATGCATATTATAAACTATGAATTTAAAACATTGTTCACATTCTGTCTCATATAAACGTCTAGCTTCTCCACTTAATATCTGAAGTTTTTGTGAACCAAGGAATTCCAGCAGTGGGCCTTTCAGTGAGTATATATTAATTATAAAATAATACTGTTACAAGTAAAACATCACATATTAATAATATTGGAACTATTATAAAGTTCAAATCAAAATGAATTAAAGTCATCAATGATATATTCGAGTAATGCAAGATATGTTTTAACAAATTATACACTTACATGATTGTCTATATGATTGTCACTTACATGCATTTTAAGAAGTATTAAGAAGTAATTATATAAGAAGAAGCAACTTAAGAAGTAAGTTTAAGCATTTTAAGAAGTATCAAGTTCATCAGCTTCTTCTCTTAGTAGAAACCTTGATTTGGCCTCTGTCATGGGGAGGAACGAGCTGAGAAGGGTGGCTGTATTTCAGGCTACTTTGGATATTGCAGATTTTTTAAATTATATTATACATCAATAATTATTAAACTGCTCACTTCCAATAGACCCATTTCATATTCAAGAATTACAGCTGGATGCAATTACTACAGACGCATTTACCCAACGTTAGTCTCGTTCTGATGTAAAATAGTCACAAATACCGTAGAGAAGGTGCAGAAGTTCAAACTACAACAGTACATCTTGCTGCTGGTATTTATGAATAGTTAACATCAGAATGAGACTAATGTTGAGTAAAATCATCTGTAGTCATCGCATCCAACAGTAATTCTTGAATGCGAAACTTGATCTGTTCCTATTTCACAGGTCTGATTCACTGCATGCTCAAGTTATATTTCTCTCTTGCCTAGTTAAAGTGTATATGAATTTAAAAAAAAAAAATCCAATTTGCCAAACTATCTTTAACTAAGGTAAGAATATTTTTTTTCCTTGTCAAAAGTTTACTCTAGATCCCACTTTTAGCCTGTAATGTTCTGTCTAAATGATGCGACAATTTTGGTTCAAATTTTGCTCTGTCAAAGCAAGTAAATTAAGCCTGTGACGTCAGTTGATTTGCTTTTCACACTGTAAACAAAAGTGTCTGCAAATCAACTGACATCACAATTGCGTCCCAGGTCCCATAAAATCTGTCGCATGAAATTGGGTTCAAACATGTCATGGAAAACTGTTTTGCCACAATTTATTTTTCTTTCCAAAAACTCTTTTAGGATTATATAACTGTAAATCAGTTTGTCTTAAAATATATCAAAAAATTATTTTCAATTCATATGCACTTTAAGACTGATAACTGACGTATTCCCAAATCTACCATTTGCATTTATCTTGAACTAGATGCACATTTATGAATACATTTATTGTACAATCCTCGTTGAACATCTAATTTAATTTATATTTGTGTATTATTCCAAATATTTACATGGCTCTTTGCAACTTAGCCTTGTGGGACTTGGGTCACCACCGCAGGTCAGGTCACCACCTCAGCTGTCAGTCATTTGGCAGATCTCATTGCAGCAGGTTTTGTTCCCATTATCCATGGTGACTGTGTGTTGGACACCAAACAAGGCTGTGCCATTCTCAGTGGAGACAAAATAATTGAGGTAAGGTAGTGTTTATGTCAATATTGGCAAAGTAAGCAATGGATATTATATTCATATTGCAAAGAGTGGAGTACATACCCTCCTCCTCTGGGGAGCATTAACAAAGGACTTGACTTAATTCCTGAGTTTAATTCCCCCAGGAGAGGAACTCCCTATATGGAACTCACGGAGGTGATCAGCGCACCTTTTAGGGGCTAAAATTCTTGTAACTGTACCTTTTAGGGGGTCCTGTTTGCATGACTTAGTTACACAACCCAAGTCATACAATGTACCTTTGAGCAGTTTAGAAATATAATGTAAAGGTTCTTTTACAACGCTCACTTTAAAGTGCCTATAAGTCCTGGCCAGAAATAATTTATTTGGGTGTAGTAATGTGTTTTAAATCTTGTTCAACCATTTTTGGGCGATTTATGGTCGTAGTGTTGCTATAAAAGGCATTACAAATCCTTGAAATGATGTCAGTTAAGGGCGTTATGCTAGTGATGTGAAAATGAATTGAGTTATAACTGAATTTCTTTATTTATACAGTTGTTTTTTAGGTGTTAGACATTTGATACTTTAGTTACAATCTTAGAGAATGATCCTGTAATAAGTACCCTGGGTGCCAGAGGTTCTACTGCCCTCTCGAGCCTTCTCGTCGATCCTAAACTTTGGCTAGAACCTCTGGCACCCAGGGTATGTAATGAGTGGAGCTGACATAAACAGAGCAAAAGCAACTATAATTAGGTTATTCCTTAAATGACATCATTGAAATTTGATTCCTTAATAAACAAAATTGGCAGACTATTATTTTTATTTTTCCTATGTCGGTCATTTTGTTTTCCAGTTTCCCTTTTAAATCAAAGATAACTGACTAGGGCTTAAAGGCACTTTACGGAATCGCTTTATACATTTTAACTTATGCGTACCTTTTAGGGGTCAAACTCATAATGGTTTTTAATCCTCCTTTAATTTATGCCTGCCTTTCAGGGGTCTGTAGTATAGTACCCGTTTAGGACTGGGCTCTAGCTACGCGCGCGTTGTATGCTAGGACCTTGTTCTTGTAGCAGCCAACATGGCGGCCCGTTCTGTTGTAGCGATTATCAACTATTAAATTAGCGACGAGGTAAAAACAAAATGGGCGACGAAGCGGAAGACAGCCAGAGAGGGAAGTCGGGAGTTCTGACAGATTTCAGAGCAAGTGTTGTAGCTCTAAATCTAAGTGGAGAGCCGGTGGAGCTATACAAGTTGCTTAACACCGAATGGCCGCCAGATATGTACTTCGCAGATTTTGAGACGAAGTGTAGCGAGCAAAGGCTCCATTGCGGCTTCTCCATCGCACTAGACAACGCAACCATCATGATAACTGTTGTCAAGATGGCAGACGGCGAGCTTCGCAACGAGTTCATAAGGAAAAATGGAGACCTGAAGTCTGTGCGAGAGACAGCAAAGGCGTTTGAAATAGCAAAGGAAGGAAGCCAGATGATGAAAAGAGGCGATTGCAAGGTATTCAACGGCCAGCATGCACAACAAGAACCGGAAGTGAACAGAATCGGCCAGAACCGAGACGCTGTCCGCCCTCCGGCCAGGTTGACTTGCACCAGGTGTGGGAACGGGGCACACGCCAGAGGAAGACCATGTCCTGCTACGGGAAGAAGATGACTCAAATGTGGAGGTATGAATCACTACGCCAGAGTGTAATACCGGAAGAAACGGCAGTAACAGCGACAGACAAGCCAAAGCTGTATAGTCCGAACCAGAGGCAACGGCAACAGGGGAGGAGTTGCCGAAGAACGTGTATCTGTACCAGGTAAAAAGAGGCTTCTCGCGTAATCCAACCGTAACTATCAAAATTAATGGTACACCAACCAGCCAACATTTGGACATGCAGGCCGATCTCACAGTTCTCACAGAGACTCAAAGAAAGCAGTCACCTTAAGCCTACCAAGACAATAATACGAAGCTTCTCTGGTGAAGGGAAAGGCCCAGTACTGCCTTTACTAGGGCGTTTCACAGCAATGCTCAACAGGGGTGGGAAGGAAGCAAAAGAGCCCGTGTATGTGGTCAGGGGACAGGGTGACACCGCACTATTAAAGCAGCGGATAGTATGGGTCTCGTGGAGTACCACCTAGAACTCACCACGAGCACGTCACAACCAGTCATGGGAGAGGAGCGGCAATCGATAACAGACATGCTGAAGGCGGAATACAACGACGTGTTCACTGGCATTGGGAAGCTGAAAGGGGTAACTGTGAAATAACATGTAGACCCAAGCGCCGAAGGAGTAGTTCAGAAACAGAGGAATAGCAATACCACTTAAAGACAAGTTCGACCAGATACTCGACAAGTGGCATGAACTTGACATTATAGAAGATGTATGAGACGAGCCGACGGAATGGTGTAGCAATGTGGTCTTAACCCCAAAGAAAGATGGAGAAAGCATCCGAGCAGGTACATAAAGAGAACCATGCATGCCATTCCCAACTTAAGGGAGCTGGAAACGAGGCTCAGTGGGGCCAAGTACTTCTCGCATCTAGACATGAACGATGGTTACATGCAGCTAGAGCTAGCCGAAGAAAGCAGAAAGCTCACAAACTTTTACACGCACCGCGGGCTTAAACGTTTCAAGAGACTGCATTTGGGAGTCAATAGCGCTGCGGAAGTCTTCAACGAGGAGATTCGTAAGGTGGTGGCACTAGACCCAAAGGCCATTAGCATCTACGATGATGTCTTGGCTTACGGCACTACTCACGAGGAGCACGACAAGGCCTTAATGCACGTAGTGTAGCTATAGAGGAACCACGGGCTGACGCTTAGCCTGAAGAAGAGCCGTGAAGCAGTGAAGTTCTTTGGCAAGGTGTTTTCGAGTGAAGGCATATCACCTGACACGGACAAGGTTGCGGCTTTAAAGGCAGCTGGACCTCCAGAATCTGCAACAGAGGTACGAGTCTTCCTATTCTAACGGGCGACATATATCATGGCGTAATTCAACGCGCAACGTAAGACCAAGCTGAAGACGGATGCCAGACTGGAAGGAATAGCTGTTACGTACCATGAAGCAATACGATCCACATGCAAAAAGGTGGAGGCCAGTTACATACAGTTGTACCGTTCAGGAGCCCTCACAGACCCTGAGTAAATGTACATGTACTCGCAGCTAGAGAAAGAAGCCAAAGCGGTCGAGTCTTTGCTAACCAGATAGCCCTCTATTGTCTTTGCGACACCTTCGAGGTCGACACCAACCACAAGCCCCACGTGCTGGTCATTGTTCATGAGTTACAAACCGACCGCAGCCTTCAGAATAGAAAGAATTCGGGTCCGCCTACCAGGTTTCAACTACTGTCTAAACTACGTACCTGGAAAGAAAGCAGGGTCCGAAGCTAACGAAGCGGACTATAATTCCCGCCACTCAGAACCACTAGGCGTGCGGGATGACAACGGCGGCAAGCGCAAGGTCGAGTTTGAGCTACGAGAAACAGAGGAGGTATTCGAGAAGGACGGTAGTACATTCCTCGTTACCAGAGGCAGTCAAATGGGATAAGTTGCTAGAGGAGACTCGCTCGGATCCGAGGCTAACAAACCTGAAGAAGGCGATAGCAAGAGGGTACCTCACGGCACAATAGAGGAAAATACTAGGGCCACAGTATGACCCCGTATTCAGAACGGTAGAGATCCTTGCCAAGTAGTGACGCCGTCGCAAGAACGTGGGCCACTGCACATGACACGCATGCCAAGTGAACCCTGGAGAGAAGTCGCCATGGACTTCTGAGGTGCCATCAACACAGGAGAGTATCTGCTAGTCATGGTGTACAAACAGTCGAGATGGACCAAAGTAGAGTTCGTCACCACAACGACTGCCAGGGCAGTGATACCGAAGCTACACCAAACCTTCGCATCGCTCGGAGTACCGATGTCGACACGTAGCGACAACGGGCCACCATTCAGCGGACATGAATTTAACGACTTTAGCAAGTACCTGGGCTTCCGACATGAGCTGAAGACACCCAAGAACCCACAGCTAACGCGGAAGCTGAGCAGTTCATGAGAATACTGAAGAAGCTGTATCAAATAAGCAGGTCGACGGGGCTAAATTTCAAACAGGAAGTATACAGGTTCCTTCCTGCCTACACAGCAACCCCACACTGTACTACCAAGCTTGCTCCAGCTGATCTGATGTTCCCCAAGTTTCGTACAAGGCTGCCGGTCGGAGTTGCCCCTCGTGAGTACGACATTGAGGTTCTGTACCAAAAGGATCTTGAAAAGAAAATACAAATGAAAACCTATGCAGACAGCAAGAAATATGTCAAGACTTAGTTCAGGATATTCGGTATTGGTCAGATAGGAAGCGGAAAGTAAGGCGATGCCAACATATGAGAGGGAGCTGATGGAGATGCAGTACAGGAAAGGGACGGCAGAACGGTCACGAGAACCACAGCGCACTTCAAGAAGGTCCCATTCAGGTCAGCGGAGGAAGCTCATAGGTGGTTGGCTAGCCCCAGAGGATCGCTAACTGATTTAGGGACTGCGACGCCAGTGTTAAGACAGGATGAATCCGTCCATCTGGGTACAGAACAGGACTCGGCAGGTACAACTACTGAGGAAGCAAGCGCGTTTGTCCCTGCAAATGTTCAACCTCCGTCAAACCTGCAGCTACCTCAACTCCGGGGCCGGAGAGATCGAGAATCGGAAGGAACGAGAGGATCAGAATGGATGCAGACACGTACTTAAAAGAAAAGTACCCTGACTTTCATCTAAGCACTAACGCAAAGTGAACTGTTACAGATTGAAGGATAATCCTACCTAACATTTAGTTTTTGTGTTATGTTAAGCTACCCACATTGGACTATCACCAAGCAGAGGGGGAATGTAGTATCGTACCCGTTTAGGACTGGGCTCTAACTACGCGCGCGTTGTATGGTAGAATCCACACCGCGGCAAAACGTTACGCGCATGCGTATTTGCTATTTCTTGTCGGCGCGCGGCCGTCCCCAGTTTCCCGCGAAACTGAAATGAAACAACAGGCACATACCCGTGATTTTAAAATTTCTGCTTAAAAGCACCATTTGAGAACTGTTTTGTCAAAAAATAAGAAAACTACTTAAAAGCTAAGCCTAAGACTTTAACAGGTTGAAGTTTTCTTAATTTGTAATTCATTGTGAGTTTACTAAGTTATAAAATTATTTACTAAAAAAGTTGAAACCCTCGGTAATTTGTATTTGATAGCAGAGCCTTCGTTCTTTTGGCCAGCGGAGCATACCGTTTTGCCGCGGTGTGGGTAGAATCATTTAGGCCCACACCGCGGCAAAACGTCACGCGCATGCGCCTTAGATGAGCCCAGCGCGCGCGCGTCCGCCCAGTTTCCTGCCGAAAATAAAAGTAAATAGAGACACCCCTGTTTCTACTTTTAAGTACGTATGCGTATTTACGTGAAATATTTCGCGAAAAATAGAAAAAAACTACTTAAAAGATAAGCCTAAGACTTTAACAGGTTGAAGTTCTCTTAATTTGTAATTCACTGTGAGTTTACTAAGTTATAAAATTATTTACTAAAAAAGTTAAAGCCCTCGGTAATTTGTATTTGATAGCAGAGCCTTCGTTCTTTCGGCCAGCGAAGCATACCGTTTTGCCGCGGTGTGATTTAGGCCAGGCTACCTTGTTCTTGTAGCAGCCAACATGGCGGCCCGTTCTGTTGTAGCGTTTATCAACTATTAAAGGGTCATTTTTTAAATGACCGCCGAGCACACCTGTCATTTTGTGCTCCTGATGATATGAACTACACGTGTATCACATTCACTGATGTTGTTTTATTCAGCGGCTCGTAGAAGAGCTACAACCCAAGAGAGTGGTTTTCCTCACTGATGTAGATGGTATTTATGATAGACCCCCAGAGCAACAAGGTAAGGTCGGTAAAGCTCAACTCTCATTAATTAGTAAGACTAGTTTGACTCCCTGTTAGCTCGTGTGGGAGGTCGCGGATTCAAAACTCCAGCTGGACCTAAACACTCGGGGTCTTAATATAACTGAGTAGAAGGTACTGTCTTTGTGAAAAATCGCATTTCCAAACTGTAAATGGTACAAACCTTCACATGGGCGTAGCTAGGTTTTTTTCTCAAGTACGCACAATGCTCAATATAATGGCGGAGGCGAAAATCGCTAGGACCGCCTAGGGCCTCAACAACAACAACAAAAACGTTTAACCTTAAAGTGGATTTCCGCAATAGTATTTACTGAACGCAAAAATGGAACTTATATTGCTCTTTTCGATTCTTTGACATGGTTTATAGACAGAAGGACAAAAGACTCCTTTTTGCCGCAAATTTCGCAATAACAGCGTCAATGTCCTTGTACTTGTGAATGTGCAAAATGGCGAGAGAAGACAATAACTCGTCAGTCATGGTGCTGAGAAGAGGAGTCTTCAAATGCTTCATCCCACTGAAGCTGCGCTCTGCATTACACGTAGCGACTGGGTACGTGAGGAGCGTTGTGGATTATACGGGTAGTGACGGCAATGTGTGAAAATGCCAAGAGTACTGTCAACATCAATGGCACCATTGGCGAAGCACTTAATGTCAAAGTCGGTGTGCATCAAGGCTCTGTTTTAAGCCCACTGCTTTTCATCATTGTATTGGAGGCACTCTCTAGAGAGTTCTGAAAAGGACTACCCTGGGAGTTGCTATATGCAGATGACCTTGTGCTTATGGCTGAAAGTCTTGAAGAGCTGGAAAGTTTGTATGATAAATGGAAGCGCGGCATGGAAGAAAAAGGTCTACGTGTAAACATCGGAAAGACAAAAGTTATGTTATCTCAACATGGACTCGACCCCCAAAACAAGTCTGGTAAATGGCCCTGTGGTGTATGTCGGAAAGGTGTGGGCAGGAACTCCATTCTATGCCCTACTTGCAAAAGTTGGGTTCATGCGAAATGCAGTGGTGTTAAAGGAAACTGTCAAAGGCTGTTCATTTTGTCTGATCACGATGCCGTAATGGCAGTGGTAATAACATCAACACAACAGAAAAGGTGGTGCTTGCAGGAAGTAGTCTTGAGGTGGTCGACAGATTCTGTTACCTCGGTGATATGCTGGATGCTGGTGGTGGTGCTGAATCAAGTACTATAACCAGGGTACGTTGTGGATGGAATAAGTTCAAAGAACTTTTACCACTACTTACAATTAAGGCAGCATCATTGAAAGTGAGAGGAGAGCTCTACAAAACCTGTGTACGTAGTGTAATGCTGTGTGGGAGTGAAACCTGGCCTGTAAAAGTCGAGGACACACACAGGCTACATAGAAATGAAATGTCCATGATCCGCTGGATGTGCGGTGTATCTTTGAGAGATAGGTACTCCTGTGATGAACTAAGAGCGTCACTGGGCATCAAGCCAATTATGGATGTGATGCGGCAAAGACGTTTGCGTTGGTACGGTCATGTTGAAAGAAGTGAGGATAGCAGCTGGCTGAAGAAAGTTCGAAACCTGGAAGTTAATGGTGAAAGGGGTTGTGGCAGGCCCCGTAAAACCTGGGAGCAGGTAATCAAGGAGGACCTTCATGCAAATGGACTTAGACGTGAGGTTGCGCAGAATCGTGCAAAGTGATGATCTGCAATTACATGAACAGTCTAGCCCATGCTTGCATGGATTAAAAATGATGATGATGACTTGTATACTGATATTATTATTACAGTCATGAACAGACAACATTTAGCTTAACTCTTTCACTGCTACATTTTGTGTGGTAATTTTGCCCATAATATCACTTTTCTGACCACCATGACAATTTCTTTAATTTCTCAAGTTCAATTAAGGATACTGACACGAAATCTTCCAGATATGTACAAAATATAATTCTGAATCTCGTCTTGCATAATTTATGCTAATTAGTCACATGATTGATCACATGGTTGCCTAAAATATGCTAATTTCGAACTTTTTCTGGGACTGTTCACGATGTGGAGTAAACTCGACATCGGACTCGACAATAGCAGCAAAAGAGTTAATTAGTGACATTTTAATTGATATTGATCTAAATCACTGTTTTCCCCCCAAATTTTTAATTACAAGGAGGGCCACACATTTCTATATGTGTAGTTTATTTAAAGAGGGTAACACCAACTAGTAGTTAATTTTATTTTCCAAGTGGTCTACATGCATGAAATCAATGCACACAATATTTTATTAAACATTAGGGGCTGGTCAAAAATTAGCAGTGGAGATGCAAAAAAAAGGGGGGGGGGGATGGAGATCATAAAAGTCTAAAATTGTATAACCCTCCCTGGACATTGAGTATGAAATATTTTTACCCTTTACCCCCATAACCAATCCTTTTTCAGTTGCCCATTATTTATGACCCTCCATTTTGGGGGATTCAAAAAATATAAGCATCCCCCTTTCACAACCCCTCCCCCTGCTAATTTGTGACCAGTCCCTTCAGCGACCACCCTCATGCAACCCCATTTTAATTATCAGTAAAACTTTGTAATTAGAAGCTCCTGCGACTCAATTTCAATTTTCATTTATTTCCACACTGTTTACATAAATCAGGTAAGCAAAATCTAAAGTATTTTAAGATAAGTAAATATAAAAATAAAGAATTAAAAGAGAGCTATGATAGGAATATGTGTGCAGTAGTCAAAGTAGCCGAGGCTTTCGAATTGACCACTGTCTATGTGTAACTATAGATTATGAATATCTGAGCTCAGTATATACAATATAGCAGAAAAGGAGAAAAAGGAAAGAAAAGAAAGCATAAACATATTTGTGCGATAGCTAGATAATAATTAGATAACAATTAATCACTAAAATAATACAAGTAAATAAACAGAAATAAATATTTATATATAGATTGAACAGACATTAAAGGTGATTATAATACTGAAAAATATAGCTGAAAAATATTAAGAAAAGGAATATCAGATTGCTATAGTATTGACACAAGTGGAGAGACGTAATAAATATTGACTATAAAAGAGCAATGATAGTATGAATATTTAATATCAGGCAGACTGACAACTTAGAAGGTATGCTTTGTATGTTTGTTTAAATAATTTTATGTCTAAGAGGGACAGTTTCCCATATTTTCGAAGCAGAGTATTTAAAGGTGAATTTACCATAATTTGTTCTGACTTTTGGTATGTAAAAATTGCTTTTAGCAGCATATCTGGTGTTATAATTGTGAACAGCTGAAACTGGAGTTAGGAAATTAGAAAATACAGTTGGAATTCCTAATGCATTATTGCTGATGGAGTGAGCAAAAACTGCAGACTTTAATTTGAAAATATTTTCTAACTTAAGGAGGCTGAGCATATTATAATATATGTCAGTATTTTCTCTGTTATGTGCAAAAAACATACTTACATTCTACGAATACATTTATTTTGCTTGGTACAAAGTTTTGTGAGTTTACTTTTATATGTATTACCCCAGCTTAAGACAGCATAATTCAGATATGGATAAATAAGTGAGTAGTAAAGCTGTTTTAGCATATGTAGATTCAGGTAATTTCGTAGTTTATATAAAATGCCTAAGTTTTTTACTATTTTATTGTTAACATGTTTGATTTGGTCATTCCAGTTTAAATGTTCATCAGTATATATACATAAGTATTTAATATAATTTTTTCTTTGAAGATTCAGAATATCAATATCATTTTTTTTCCTTTGAGGAGTTGTAATTATCATATAGTTAGTCTTTTTATAATTTATTGATAACTTATTTAAGGCACAGTATTTAAAAAACAAGTTTCAGTTCTTCATTCATAACTGACTCAAGTTCACCTGGACTATTGCTTGCAAAAAATATATTAGTATCATCAGCAAACATTCTAAAAGAAAGTTTGGTTGATGAATTTGAAATGTCATTTATATAGAGAAGAAAAAGAAGGGGACCGAGTGTAGAACCTTGTGGGACACCACATATAATCGTTTTGGGGCTGGATTCAGTATCACCTATTTTAACATATTGGTGTCTATTCTCTAAATAGCTGGTAAACCAATTAAATGGAATTCCCCGGATGCCATATTTATAAAGTTTCTTCAATAGAATATTGTGGTTAACAGTATCAAAGGCCTTTGAAAAATCTAAAAATATTCCACATGTAATAAGTTTATCATCGATTGATGTTTTCAATTTATCAGTTAATTCAAAGATTGCTTGCTCGGTGGAATGTCCTTTTCGAAATCCAAATTGATATTTAGATAAGATATTACGTTTATCTAAAAAAGTAATAAGTTGATCATAAATAATTCTTTCAAGGACCTTAGTGAAGGGTGACAATATTGCTATGGGTCTATAATTACCAGGATCAGTTACTATGCCATTTTTATAAATAGGGGTTACTCTTGATATTTTAAATATACTAGGTACAGTGCCTGTTAAGATAGATTCATTTTTTTTTTTAGTAAAAGCTACAGAAAGAGGTTGAGCTGCAAATTTTATTAGTTTGTTGGGTATCAGTAGGGATGTTTTGTTATCATTTAAATTAGAGAATAGCTGCCATACTTTATCTTCAGAGACAGGTGACAAAAAAAAACTTGAGGCAGGTGAGTTATTCACATATTGTGTTGGATCTTCATCAGTATGCTCGATTGCATTAGCTAGGTTTGGGCCTATATTTTGTAAAGTAGGAATTGAATTGCTCAGCAATATCTTGTTGGTTTGTGTATGTTTTTCCATTTATAACAAGTCTGGCTGGGCATAAGTAGCCTTTCATCTTATGCTTGATGAGAGTGCCTATTAATTTCCAGGTATGTTTCAGGTTGTCTTTATACATTTGAAATGATCTAGTAAAATAGTCTTTCTTAGATTTAGTTTAATTCGGTTAAGCATGTTTGAGTATTGTTTGTATTTTTTAATTAGGGTAGTATCTTTAGATAAGAAGTGTGTACGATACATTTTTTGTTTAGTTTTAATTGATTTTAATATTCCTTTAGTTAGCCAGAGTTTAGTTAACTCTTTTATTTTAGATCTAGAAGCAAGTTTTTTAGGAGCATGCTTATTGACAATATTATCAATTGCATTGATTGTTTTAATGGCCTTTTCATTGTCATTAAAAATAGAATGCCAATTAATAGAATTTATGTCAGCTAAATATTGATCCTTATTAAATTTAGGTGTAATCTCTAATATAAAGATTAGTATTAAGTATTTTGACTGGTGTATTTAATAAACAAAAGATAGGCAAATGATCAGAAATATCAACTGTAGCAATGCCAGCTGTATAATATCTTGAATAGGCGCATTTGTATAAATGTGATCAATTAAGGTTGCTGAATGGTCAGTTAATCGTGTTGGTTTAGTAATTAATGGAAGAAAGCTATTAGTATAAAGCATATCAAGGTATTCTTCAGTCTGCAAATGATCTATATACTTAAGGAAATTAATATTCATATCTCCTAAGATATAGACTTGGTATTTTTGTTGATTAAATTGCTTAATACGTTATTCTAACTGAATAGTAAATTCCGATAAGTTAGATTTGGGGTGTCTATAAATGCATCCAATCATAATATTTACTTTCCCTGCACCTGTGTCAAGTTCTGTCCAACATGATTTAACTAGCGAGGTTGTAATTAAATTGTATATCTGGTCTTGGGATTGATCTCAATTGCTTAGAAATATATATTCCAGCTCCACCAGCCATGGTGACTGAATCAGTGTAAAGAAAATTATAATTAACTAGGTTAATGTTGGATATGGTTTGGTCGTTTAATTTAGTTTCAGTTACAGCTATAATATCAGGTTTTCTATTGAGAGAGCATAATATGTCATTCAAAAGAGTTAAATTCTTTGTTAAGCTTCTGACATTGCAGTGGAAAAAGGATAAACTATTAGAATTAGATATATCTAGGACATTATTTAGTTGAGCTAGAGAATAATAGTTTGAGACTGGAGTAGTAAGTATTAAGTCAGGGTCTACGTCGTCAAATTTATCAGGATTAGGAGATAAGTTGTTTAGATCATTGTCTATTATATTAAGATCAAAGTGCCAATGACCGGTTACTGCCTGAAAATATCTGTCACTAAGATTGTGAAATGGTAGGTGAGATATTAAGTCAAATGAAATTTGAGTTTGGGTTGCAGCCATCATGCTGTACTACATATATAATCATCTTCTAAATAAATATCAATATCAAAGCATATGAATGGACAGTACTTATCAGATTAAAGTGAATCTATGTACTCCTGGAATTCGTCTTGAGTTGTAAACCCGTGTGTTGGCGAAGTGTCTGTTTCTCTGAGCAAGATCTTGCCGTTTGTGGTCCAGAGATATTTGAATTTACGGTCGTTCTTGAACTTGTTTATTCGGCCAAATAGCTTCTTGCGATAAGCTGTTAATGAGGCTAACCTGTAAACCTTGCGGTTAATTTAGCCTCCAGGCTCAAACGTTACTATAATTATTTAATATTATACTACCTGTAAATATTACGTTTTTGTATATTATTTGTTAAACAAAATATGTAGTTATGAGATTAAAAACACTATACTAATGATTCATTTATGTGAATCTTGGTGGCGGCTGTTATGCTCTTTCCAATTTCTTCTTGTACTGAAGGTAGGATGTCAGTTTTCTTGCCGTATATATAGAGCTTCGATCTGCTTTTGTACATTTAATCCCTCTTGTCGCGCTGCGTAAATTTTACAATGACACGATCTTTAACCTTACGTGTATCGGGTAATCTGTGAGCAATCGATATGTTATCTTCTTCTAGTTGAACTCCAAGCTTTGAACTGAGTTCAAGGATCAGTTGCTTCGGTTGGTCTGCGGGAAGTACAGGGATTCCAACTATTTCCAAGCTATCCCTTCGTATGTATTGTTGTAATTCATCAATGGCTGAGTTGGTTGATGTCTGTCGCATATTGAATACTTTCAATATCATCTTCGTGCTTTTTGCTTGACTTCTCAAGAGCTTGAACTTGCTTCTTGGTTTGCTGGATTTATTCAGTGATATCATCGTATTTGTCTGATAAAAAGTTCTGAAACTCTTCGATCTTATCGAGTCTGTTCATCACAACGTTGATCTTGTGTTTTAACTCTGTTATCTCTGCTTCAATTTCTCGACGGATACTTGGTAGTAATTCTTTTTCCCACATTTCTTTGAACTTATTAGCAGTTAAGTTATCATCACCCATCATGGTATTAAGTTATTTAACTTGCTTTGAGCTCAGATACTCCGCCGAAAGAGCGGCCATCTTGTTCTACTTTTCGACTGTGACCACCTTTGGGGGTTGAGAATTGGAAGGTGGAAAATAGAATATACAAACAGGTTTTGCTAATAACGCTGCCGATCTCGTACAAGTGCCTTTAAATATTTGTTTGCCAACTAGTACAACCACGTGATTGCATTCCTGCAAAAGGTCCATTCCATTATATATAAATTATCACAAGCATCAGTAGTGAATCAATTATTTGGTCCCCTAGCACAAACCATGTATCACACAAAAATATGCTAGAACTCCATGTATTAACCTATTTATAGGTGGCCCAAGTTAAGGCCACTCAGGGCCTCTTCGGTTATTACAAAAATTACAACTTTATGGAGTTGTCGATAGTTCGCTTTCCTATCTATCGGGAAGAATGCAGTCGTGCAGAGTACAAAATGCAAGATCTAGTGAGAAGATAATTAGGTGCGGTGTACCACAGCAACAATCCTCGGGCCTTTAATATTTCTCACCTATATAAACGATCTGCCATATTGCCTCGATACCTCGACGCCATGCTTGTTTGCAGACGACACAAATGTGACAATTTGTGGCGCAGATGTAGCCGATGTTAAATTAAGAGCAAATCGTGAATTAATTGCGTTCGACGAAGGAGAACGCATACTAATCTTGCAGTGGACTCCCTGTGGTCATGTGTGGGCTACCTGTGCTTCCCCAGGCGAAATAAATCGAGATTCGTGTATGTCCTCATGTGTGTTTGTACTTTTTAGAATAAATTATCTCGGCCGGGGAACTGGTAACCACACGTACACGATGCGTGGTGAATGCCATCATGGCTTCTGTTTTGTTTCGCGATCGGTTAGTTACTTGCCTTATTTTCCGACAATGCAATGCAATGATGTTTCAAAGATCCGCAAGTACAATCGAGCAAAGCCTGAGGAAAGTGTGTAGTACATCTGGAGGACCTTGAACATTCAACTCGGCCGTAATTATTTATTTATGCTGAACCCGAGTGAATGTGCGATCGAAAAATATGCTATCGGCAAACCGAACAGCACAGCAAGCCAATACCAAAACTGCAAATGGTCAAGATGCTATAAATCATACCTGAAGGCTGAAGAGAAATACATGGATATGAATATTTCAGTGTGAGTTGTGAAGAAGCTTTTTAAATACTACACGTGTACATCGTGGTGGTTTAAGTCAAACATGGTCTGTTACGACACCAGCGAAGTTGAACAGAGAACTGACTCAAATCAACTCACCATAATTTGTAAACAACCGAGTGAATTCTGTTGGCTTGCTCGCTGTACTGGATTCTGCTTTTCGCTGTACATACAGATACCGAAACTACAAACAGTAAGATGATCTGGCTGAAGAGAAACAAGGTCCGAGTTTTCTAGATACCCGTAATCGCCGTATCTTGTGTGAGTTACGACACTGTGTCTGTGTACATCTTGGTTATACAAATTAACGGATTCAAATTAACACTACATTCAGACAGAGAGTTAATCTATACCGAGACTTTGATATGCCAAGGAACTGGAATATCAACACAGTACAAGGTGAGGGAAATTTAAAGTACTGACTTCATTGCTGTGTTCAATTAATCTACACTGAATTTCTAACAGACCTGAAACAAGGCTGATCAAAGCGATCAAAGCCAGGACCCGGCTACCAACATTGACCATAAATTATTCTGGAACTAACGATGGCGCTCAATATTCTGCAGCCAACCTTGTTTTCACTTGAAAAATACCCGGGAAACATAATGTGAATGATCTGAATCGAAGGAACTGCATGGGCTGTACTTTATACACATGCATATATAATTTATGTTCTAGGAACTGGAATTCAGTTTATACACATCTGAACACAGGTAGCCCAAGCTTGGGATCTGTATAATATTTAACAGCATTTGTATGGGATTTTTTAGTTTTCCATGTACAACGTAAATCTTGAATAAAACTCGACAAAAACCTATACAGTGTCTTCTTGTGTTCCTTAACTATGTCCAGACATAGTTAAGGAACACAAGAAGACACTGTATAGGTTTTTATCGAGTTTTATTCAAGATTTACGTTGTACATGGAAAACTAAAAAATCCCATACAAATGCTGTTAAATATTATACAGATCCCAAGCTTGGGCTACCTGTGATCTGAATAGTAATATTTATTTATACGTACTATATATGAATCCCTTTATATATCCTGTAATATACTGTATTTTATATATCCTGTAATATAGTGCCCCCAATTAGCTTTACAGCTAAATACTATTGACACTCAAATAAAGTTCATGTTTGCATGTATGTATATAAATGTATGTAGCTACAGCCTGGGTTGATTTGTGTTCTACACTAACTTCAATTATTGCTTTTCACTGTATACCACACAGCAAAATGTGCTACTAATTCTTAAATCAATGCCATAACCATATAAAACACACATGTATACATATAGCCCCATAAGCATCGCATCCAATGATTTAATGTTACACAAAGATAATTACAGTTTTATACCCAGATGCATCCCCTTGTATATTAACATATAAGTCAAGACATCAAAATTTTCACATTAGTTAAAAAACAAGCACTTTTGATCAGGATTACGTACACCGTCCACATCATTGCAGCAATTTTTCAGCTTTTCTGACTGTTACCACAGTGCTTTCTCTTTCAAAAAATATGTTGAACGCACTTTGATAATCTATGATTACTTCTAGTTAATATTAATAACTGGCTACGAGCAAACAAATTTCATTTTAATGTTGCCAAAACAGAATTTATGATGATTGGTTCGAGACAACGCCTATCGGCTCTGACTGATGAAGAAATGCCTTATTTAAAAATCGGAGACAAACTAATAAAAAAGGTATCACAAAGCAAAACAGTTGGTGTCGTGGTAGACGAGCACTTAACTGAGATGGGAGGATCACATAAATCATATATCAAAAAAGATCGTCTCAGGTCTAGGAGCTCTAAAGAGAATCAGACCATTCGTGTCCCAAGATACACTAATCAAGGTATACGACTCTTTAATTCAAACGCACATGGATTATTGTTGCGAAGTATGGCCGCCGGGATACCTGCGGCAAAGTTCAAGCAGATAAACTTCAGAAATTTCAAAATAGAGCCGCTCGACTTATTCTAAGGGCAGATTATGATACAAGTACAAACGCACGCACTTTTAAGTGTCTTGGAATGGGACAAACTAGATGAACGCAGAGCAAAACATAAAGCCATCGTAATGTTTAAGACCCAAAATAGCCTGGCGCCAGCAAGCCTATGTGATTTATTCACTACTGTTGGAAGTTCTACCCACTATGGTCTAAGGGGCCGTGATACGAGACTTTGTCTTCCACAACCAACAACAGAATTTATGAAGAAAAGTTTCTCGTATCACGGCGCCAAGACATGGAATGAGCTTCCAACAGAATTACGTGAAATTAAATCACTAGGCTCTTTTAAAAACAAAATCAAAACAGTCGCCGTCCTAAATGACCAATGATGCTTAATTGATAATAGTATATAGTAGTTTTTATAATTTTAGGATATCATATTATTAGTATAGTTGTAATTTTTTATATTATTATTATTATTATTCCATTGACAGTTCTGTATTTTTATATATTTAATAGTAGCTGACACGGCTTCTATGTAAATCAGTTTTTCTTATCTGTTAGAATTCCGTGTATAAATATTAATAAAGTTGAAACCTCTGCTACGTTCAAGAGAGGATCACGTTATCCTATAAAAGAGGAAAGTACTTACATTAACAGCTATTCCTTTGCTGTTTCGGTCGCCATTTTGAAGCCTATGCAGCCTGGACCTTGTAGCACGAATACGCTGTATAGCGGTGACATCGCAGGCTCGTTAAAACACGCTGTGCTTCAAACTTGGGCTCCACCCGAATGACAACAGTGAGATTTGATAGCAAAATACCTCGATCGAGTTGCCTAACTAGATTCAATTATCTATGATGGAAAGAGAATCGAGGTGAACATTTTGGTCGGATTTCTTAAGTACGCACGTGCGTCAGTATATGCTTAGAGGAAGCTACGTCCCTGTTTCATGTCTTCTCGTTATGACATTATTACAAGTAATGGAATGACATGAGGGAATTAGTGATTAAATTTCCCCGAGAGAGGGGAGTTGCTTTCGAAAATGTTTTGTTATTACGCTTGATTAGTTGAGCACCATTCATTGAATAACCCAGGCTTCCCATGGGGGCAAGCGTGTTGTTTTTGAGAAGAAGAATACTAAAATACAATGTAATTTATATGCTTGACTAAATATTCAAAGTACATGCATGGGTTTAATTACGTCACGTTTATGGTTTTTTAAAGTATCCCACATGAAAGAAGCGGGTTTAAGAAATGAAGAGAAGAACTTTGTTGAGCCATAAAATAGGTGTTCCAATGGCAGTCCAATGTTCCCTCATCAGCGTACATGCCTTGTAATTTTCCTCTTGCATGTGTATGAGGGAAAATTAGAAACGTATGCATGCTGATGAGCAAATTTAGAGATTAAATGTCCCTGAACAAACAAAGAAAACCGAGGTGATCATTGTATTATATGTGTAAATCATAGGTTAATTCCTCATCAAAAACTGTCACGAGTTACCAGTGTTGCCCACTGTCTGCTGCCAGGGCAAATTTGGGTTCAATTAGTGAAATCCAAAGTATCTAAGCTCTCCCTAGCCTCCGATGCAGACGTCTTATGTGGTTCAAGCTCTCCCCCCTCAGTCCAAGTTTGGCGAGTTCTAGTCAGTTATGTACTGCTGAACCATAAAATCAAGGGTTCAAGGTTCCTCCAAAACATTCTGAATAAATATTTAACCCTGATTCGTTTTACCCTGCTAAATTAACCCTACTGGGTTGTGTTTTTGGCGAGTTAAGGTGGCCAACAGTGCTGCTTGTGGCTGTAGAGCAAACACATTAAAAACATCTACGAGTTACAAATGGGGGAGCCGATTTTCAATGAAGATAAAAAAACGTGAAAATATCTAAAAAAGAAATGCGTTTTTCTCCAAAGATTGGAGTCTTGATCAATGTTATAGCTTGTTTTTTTGTCATCCTTCCATTGTAATAATGTCGCATTCCAGCGCCTCTACATTTGATGCAATATTATATTTGGAGTTCCTTGTTTTTATTTGGGCAGCTTCGGGCGCCGTAGGAGACAATGAGTTGAGCAAGGTTGCTTTACCCTCAGTCTACAAATGATGTCCATTAGTAGAGACAGGAAACAAAAGACCCCACATCATCAATCAAAAACCCCTTGCATACTATGCATATCATATTTCAGCCAATCAGAGCTCAGCTTTGCTTTGAAATACAGGGCGGTATTTCATGGTTTTTCTATGAAATACAGAGCAGGCCAATCAAAATGCAGGACATTTCGCGCCATTTCTTAATATCAGCCAATAAGAATTCAATAATTTTGAATAGATAATTATTCTGCAGGCGCGTTCGCCACTCAAAATTTTGTTTTCCGAGAAATTTCGCAGTCTATCGTCGGGTAAGGCTTTGTTTTCGTGATAAATATTATAAATTTGATTTTTATAGGTTACTATGATTATTTCATGGTTTTCTATGGAATACCGGCGAAAATTTCACTCGAAATTTGTATGATTTTTTTTGGCTTAAAGGCTCGTATACCAAATAATATAAATTTCTCGTGAAATATTCGCCGGTATTCCAGAGAAACCCATGAAATAACCAGTAGATCCCAACTGTTCATTTTAAAAGGTTCTGAATTACTGCAGCACATTGAAGTAAACAAGAACGGAGAAATTGCTGTCGCCATAGCAACAAAGTCACTCGGTCATGACGTCACAGGTGGTGTTAAGGAGAAGCTTCGAACAGCAGCCAACATTGTAACGAACAGTCGAGGGGTAACAGCAGTATTCGTAACAAACGTCATGTCAGACTGTGCTTACGATGTGTGCGTCAAGGGATGTACAACAGAGGACAAAGGAACTAAGATTGTCATGCAGTAATAATAAAATTCAGAAAGATCCTGGAAATACCAATATAAACGTGAAAAGAACAAAGTAGTGCGCCATTGATGATCTCTTCTTGTTGTGACGTCATCTGTGTATCTATTAGGGGACAGACCCACGGCATTTGTTTTATACAATAATTAGCAAACTTATCCAACAAAATAGAGCACATGCAGGACTCTGCATCTGTACTATAGTATATTATGGCTATCAACCAATCAGTGCGTTTCGCCCTGTTTATTGTATAATAAGCATTAACCATTAACCTTTTTCAACCACTACCATGCACAAAACACAATAGAAATTCCAATGGCTTACTGTACTTTGCGAAACGAAACGAAACGAAACTGTACTTTGCGAAACTGTACTTTGCGAAACTGTACTTTGCGAAACTGTACTTTGCGAAACTGTACTTTGCGAAACTGTACTTTGCGAAACTGTACTTTGAGAAACTGTACTTTGCGAAACTGTACTTTGCGAAACTGTACTTTGCGAAACGCGTATTTAAGCACTCCTGGGAACAGATGGAAACAATAATCTTAGTTTGCACTTACTTTCACATATATAGCGCCGGGTAGACTTCTTTAGTTGCTCCTTTTTACGAACAAAACTCCTCTTTACAGTTCAGGTGATGAGGTCGGCCATATTGTCACGCTAACTGGAATAGTAACCGCGCAGACACGACAACGAGGCTGGCGTTGATATTTGTAACAATTTTTCCCCGAAAAAAGGTTGGTAGCGCTTGATAGCTCAGTCGGCAGAACTTGATTGCGTGAACGACGGGCCGGGGGTTCGAACCCCGGCGCTGAATATTCTTTTTTTCTTTCCTTTTTTGACTGGATAACATTTTTTGTTGTCCTTTCCTCGTTCTGGTATTTTTATTCATAACGAAATAAATAATAACTAAAAAAATCATAGCCTTTCAAAGCGATCGATCGAAAAACGACCCTAAGAAGGGAAGACGACCCTAAGAAGGGAAGAGTATGATATCTTCGAACCGAGAAATTTACCTTGTTGTCACAATAAAATACATAGAGGATATTACATGGCCGCGCGGAGATACGGATTTTATCTCCGAGTGTTGATGAAATATCTTACGAGTGAGCGCAGCGAACGAGTAAGATATTTCATCAACACGAGAAGATAAAATTCGTATCTCCAAGCGGCCATGTAATGTTCTGTTTAATATATAATTATCGATGAAATACCAGTTTCAATCACCTACTAAAAAGGCTAGAAATCCTTGAAAGCAAGTCATATTTTCAAAAGTGATATCTTCACGTGTGAAGATATCATTTATATCTTCACACGTGAAGATATCACTTTTTAGAAAGAGATATACACTGGTATTTCATCGAAAATTATATATTAAATAGAGAATAATACATAAAGCGCGGAGATATGAAATTTGTCTTCGAGTGTTCAACTGGATATCTCACGAGTGAGCGCAGCGTCTATGTATTATTTTATTTATTATATAAACAATACTTGGACCTGGGCCCGGTTGTTCGAAGTTTGAATGGAAAGTACCCAGGATTCCAGTTAGGATTTCGAGCGAGGGAGTCAGGCTTTCCCAGAAATTTATAATTATCTAATCACGTACAAAGGGGGCTTGATAAATAAACAAAACCATTATTGTCGATGTTGCAAATAAATCTACCGTGACAGTGTGGGTGTCGATTTCATTCAATACACGAATGCGGGTGTAAGGCGAGAAAATTCTAAAATACTAAAAACTCAAATTGCATTCAAACAAACGAAAGTTCAACAGGGAAGAGCCCCGGGAAAATAAATAAAGCCGAGAAAAGTTCCAGCGAAAAGAAACTTCTGCAGCACTGAGAACTTCGAGAAAGGATTAAAAAAAAAGTTGGAGCTCTTACGAATCGTCAAATTGTAGCCGAGTCTATCAAATTTATGCAATAGATCAATAGCCTTTTCGCCAATTGTATCTGTTTCAAACGTTCTTTCATTTGTGTTTTTGTGTCTTTATTTGCCAAGCTCCGTTCCAGAGAGTCGTCTTGCGTCTCCGGCACTCACTCGGCGCTCTTTATGCCAGTAAACTTAGCGATACCCATGGTACTTTTGTAGGCTAATCCCTACAATCCTTTCTTTTGCTAGAGCTGGTAAACCTGAAAAACCATGGGGTTATCTAGTCAACGCGTAAATATCGCCATATCGTTCTGGTCGAAGGGAAGAGACTACAAAAAAAAACTAGTCATATCGGGAATGTTAAATGGCTAGAAAGAAAAAAATAATAAAAACAAAGTGTGTGTATGAGCAAAGTTCTTTAAGATGTCGTATATAAATACCCGTTGTCATTGTGAAAGCTGCTCGAACAACCGCAAGCGGCACAGTGCTTTCCTGCTGTTTAGGCTCGTCCACTTGTCAACAAACACTAAACAGCTGTTTGAACTTTAAGCTGAGAGAAGAATTGAATCCACTGGAACGTTTTTCGATCGATCGCTTTGAAAGGCTATGATTTTTTTAGTTATTATTTATTTCGTTATGAATAAAAATACCAGAACGAGGAAAGGACAACAAAAAATGTTATCCAGTCAAAAAAGGAAAGAAAAAAGAATGTTCAGCGCCGGGGTTCGAACCCCCGGCCCGTCGTTCACGCAATCAAGTTCTGCCGACTGAGCTATCAAGCGCTACCAACCTTTTTTCGGGGAAAAATTGTTACAAATATCAACGCCAGCCTCGTTGTCGTGTCTGCGCGGTTACTATTCCAGTTAGCGTGACAATATGGCCGACCTCATCACCTGAACTGTAAAGAGGAGTTTTGTTCGTAAAAAGGAGCAACTAAAGAAGTCTACCCGGCGCTATATATGTGAAAGTAAGTGTAAACTAAGATTATTGTTTCCATCTGTTCCCAGGAGTGCTTAAATACGCGTTTCGCAAAGTACAGTTTCGCAAAGTACAGTTTCGTTTCGTTTCGTTTCGCAAAGTACAGTAAGCCAATTCCAATGTGTTAATCAATCAGCCAATAGAAACGTGAGTTCAGTCGTTCAGGGGACGCTAATGAACTATGACCCTGCACAATCTTTTGTCTTGCCCCCTTCCAACATAAATCGCAGCGCCTTTGTTAGCCCCTTTGAAGTTTACTCTATTAACTATGGTTTATACTAATACACAAATAGACTGTGTCCGTCGAGGAACTATCGGCTGATAGTTGCCCGCGGAAATTTGTTGTTCTTAAAACAAATTTTTAGCCCGAGAACGGTTAACTGTTGAAGTGCGATTCGAATGAATTCCAGCCGTACATTGTTGTACTTATACCCAGCTTAGGAGCGAGTATTAAAACGGCAAAAACGCTCAAATACTTACGAATTTGTAGTTGTTTTCAAGGAATTTTGAACGCGCAAAATGTTCAAGACTAAATCACCAGTTCATTTTTTAATTCAAAAATGCACGCGCGCGAAACGTCTAGCCAATCAGCGACCGAATCCCACCAGCCTGTTCCAGGGGTTCTTTCGACGCTATCTTAGATTAGGCGCGTATAAAACCCTGGGAACGAGGTTCGTTCCCAGAGCCCGCAATTTTTTTCGGCCAGCCGTTGATGCTGACCAAAAGGAACGCGGGCTCTAGGAACGTTGGGTATTTATGGGCCAATGAATAGATCCACTGCATAAATGGCGTCTAATTTTAATAACCCGTTAAAACGAATTAACGCTTTTGTGACAACGTGAACACGAGACTAGTCTCTCCAGGACAATACCTATTTATATTCGACCCATTTAACTTGGTATGCGGCCGCCATCTTGGTCAGTGTCCCGTGTTAGAGCACCAAGGTTAGAAGAAATGAAGCCGACTTTGCCACAGTTATTCGTTTTCGCTTGTCAATCCAGATGGGTTTTCAAGCCTCAAATGTTATTGGCACAAATATATGGATTTTTATGGCCATCGGGAAACACGCCGCACGGGCCTGACATAAATTTCAAACCTTTAGGTCGGCACACACGAAGGGACAAGTTCCAGGGACAATAGGAAAAATATTGTCGCCGGGACAAAATTTTGTCTCCGGGACTTGACCCTTCAAATCAAACTGGTTTAAATTGAGGGGACAAGTCCCGGGGACAAACTGACAAGATTTTTCCTAGTTCACACGAGGGGACTAGTCCCTTCGTGTGCACGCAACAAGGGATTTGTCCCCGGGACTTGTCCCTTTGTGTGTGCCGACCTTTAACTCCCTATCGACGTGAAATTTTCTGTGAATTCTTTTATCAATCTCTAGAATATATAAAAAGAACAGCTTGTTGGACTGGTAGTTTAGAGTATTGCGCATGCGCGAGTCGGTATAAACAATACTCGGGCGGATCCAGGAAATGCAGAAATAGGGGGCCGTAAAAGTGCGGCGTAAGCCGAACCATTAGCTAGGGGGTGCGGGGGCATGCCAACGAAGGGGGGGACCCCCTAAATCCGCCCCTGATACTCGCTTCTCATGCGTTTCTTAGAAAAAGTGAGGTATATTACTGTGCCGACCCCGGTTACGTACAGCAGTCACAACGAGAACCAATCACATTGCAGAACGAAAAGAAAGCATTCAAACTTACGGTTATTTAATGTAGTGTCGAGTACAGTTCGATCTTCGATACGGGAAAAAGCAAATTTGGTGGACCAGTTTTGAAGTCGAAGTCTTTTAAATGAATGAAATCGCGTGGATATGATAGGATTCGTAAGTTGGAATGCTTTAGTTTCACTTTGCAATGGTTACAATAGTATTGTAAAACGCAGGAGAGCCGTAGTTGGCCAAGGTTAGTTTTGTAAATGTTTATCCAGACTCGCACATGTTCCGTGCGGGGACAATATTGGCCGTCCCAGAGCCCGCGCTTTTTTCGGTCGGCGGTTTCTTAGTGCCGACTAATAAGGAACGCAGATTACAATCGCTGTAAAAGTTATGTTTGCAGACGGTTGATTCCAGGTTTGCACATTACGTCAGTTGAATACAACTACCAGAATCCTTTTCGAATTCCTTTTCTTATTCAGATTTTTTATGTTCTCTGAGAATACCGAGACAATGGTCCATATTAGACGTAGTTCAAGTTATTCACACTGTTTTATACTAGTTACGTAAATATATACAAATAAGTATATAAGCTTCATATTTACAAAGTTGATTCAAAATTGAGATTAGAGATCAGTGTGCGGTGGCCAAAGTAGCTAAAGCTTTCGAGTTGGCCAAAACAAAAGAATCAGCGCAAAGGATTCTGGTAGTTATATTCAAACCGCCTATTGTAAGTTCACAAATACACATAACAGGATTTTGGTGTGAACTTTAATATAATTGTTTATATTGGAACATCCTATCTACTGTTTCCATACTTTTAATTTAGCCATATTTATAAACTAATATTTTCTTTGTTACAAAAATTTCCACCATCAAATAAAATAGCATTTGAAACGAATTCTGTTTGAGCTCTAATAATTCATAAAATTATTAGTACTATGTTTAAAATCCCTCAAAAAATTAAACTTTGGCGAGCGCGATTATTGATTAGCGACAATGCGCGTACACTTTATTGACTGATTTTGAACACTGCCCAATATTCAAATGGTACCTACATATATACATTATGGTGCACAAAACAAAACAATGTGTAAATATGAAGATCAACAAAAAGTTAGGGGCCAACCATTTAACTTCTTAGGGGGTGGGGGAGGGGGGTGTTTTCAGAAAAAAAAGGGGTGCACGCTGCCTTTTTGCAGCAAAAAAACGTATCTTGCAAAGGAACAACCGAAAGTAAATATCGTGCAAGCAGCTTTGAGCAACATAAAAGGGCCAAATGAGGAAGAAATTCATGCATACGTGTTACCTGGGGAACAAATAAATTTCACGCACATTAGATCACCCACCCCTCCCCAAAGAAGAGAATGGTTGGCCCCTTTGTAGCTGTTTCTAAATGTGTTTAGTGTCTAGTCTGTTCAATTTGTCACAATTTACATCTTCTGTACCACTTTACTTTGATAGACAATCTCGACTTGTTTGGGCTCTACTAATCTTCCCCTTCTTTTCACTGCTTGGAGCTAATTAAAAGTGATTTCTAAACATCAGTCGTGAGCTAGTTTTGCCAATGAATGTAATCTGGCTTTGTATTTTAACTGCTAAAAAAGATCCAAGGAAGGTGATCAGCCTTCGCCTCCCTGCTTCAAGTTAGATAACGTTCCTCACGCGAACGTCAAAAAGTAAATCATACCGTCTTTCGTACGGCGTGAGCGAACTCTCCGCGTATTATAATTTTCGAAGTTTGGATGTGAAAGGTAATCAAAGTTGAACAAAGGAAATAGTAAGCGCCAAATGTCATGGGGAAACACTTTTTTACCTCCCGTCGTCACTGCCGTCGCCGTCCTGGTTTCTTAAAGACCCTAATGAAATGTGAACTCCGGTAGCACTTTTAATCAGAGTTTAGAAGCTTCAAATCTCACCAGCCCAGCATGATTATCAAGGTACAAACTATCGTTGACTTCTTTTCCGAGTAGGTGTCCCTCCAGTTTGATAAGCCATCAGTTTGAGCTGTAGATGGTCCTGCTCACGGTTCGACATGGAGAGCTCTTGCTGCAGCCGCTCAATAGTCTTGAGCAACGCCTGGCGCTCCTCTTGAACAGAGTGGAGAGCAGTACGAGATACGGAAAGCTGGGCCTTCAAACATTCGCGCTCACTGTCGTAATTATCCGACCTTGAAGACACCGACTCTGCTAGACTTAGATCACTTGCTGTTCGGGACAACTGTCGAGACATCCGTCTTGGAGACTCCCCTCGGAACGAACCCCCGACGACAGTCGAGCACGTGGCGACTCCTCTAATATCAGCCGAACTAGTATTGATCGCTCTGATATTAAAAACCCCATCGTGATTTCTGAAAATCGTGAGATTTTCGATATCGACGTTGATGGGGATGGGCAGGGGTGCGGATAGTAGACGGGGAGGTTTATCATCTCTAATGCTTACGCTAGAGTGTTTAAGCTCAATATACAAGGGCATCCCAGGAATGACAACTTCGTCTTCAAAACAATCACCCAAGCCCTCCATATTGCTCATCAGCAAAGAGGCGGCTAGGCTACTAAGCTGAACATGTGCAAACCCTCTTTCTCCCGCTGATGGTGCATTACGTTCGGCCCTAGGGCCAAACTCTGCCCTCATAGACAACATAGGCGGCGTGGCGGAGAAGGAAACTGGTAAAGGCTTATTCTCACGTGGTGACTTGAATGACTTCTGGTTGAGATATTTTTCAATATTGCAGTTCCCCTTCTCATCTACCTTGAGTTCTTGGGCAATAACCTTAACTGAGGTATCCATGCCATCCATATGTATTCCTAGGTGAATATCGGTTCCCTCCGCGGTGAATATGGACACTAATCGCTCTGACCTGACTCCTCTTGCACTACTTTTTGCACTCGATTCAACACTCGTTCCTAACTGGCTGCTTTCACAGCTGAGGTCACTATCGCATCGATTGTGAGTATTAATACCCAAGCCTTTTCCTACATCTGGTGGCATCCATCCATCAGCGTCAGGTATTGATGCAGTGCTAACGCGACCACATATATCTGCACCGGATATGACGTCACAAACCGTAAGTGACTCGTCGATTGGGTAACCTGGTGATTTAGGTGGTAGGTTGGCTTGTATCGTTGAGTTGTCTTCCTTTCCAGGTACAGCAACGACATCAGGCAATGGGTGTTTTTTGTCAACATTATCCAAGGGTTCGTTGCCAATTTCTGGAGACCCTGAGCCCCCATCTGAGACAAAGCCAGGGTCGAGATAGCTACTCATACTACTAGCACCCCTGCTTGTGCTGGGTGTTGGCTCGGGGCTGGGAGGTAGGATGATACTAACCTCTGCCTTTCTTGCTAGGAGTGAGAAAGTGATGCTGGATCCAGTAGCCGTGGCAGTATCGTTCGATTCACTACAACACTTCAGCCCCTCGTGCCCCAGTTCCTCTTGTAGCTTTACTATCATTTCTTGTAGTCTCATTAAGAATATAAACTGGAAATGATCAAGCTGTAGAATTACATTTGATGGTATCGAGGCCACGATACTCAGGTCAGCTACTTTTGGGGGATCCATATGGTCATCGCTAAGATTCTCATCTTCTGCACTCGAAAAGTACCCAAATGCTTTCCGAACTGCTTGCGGTCCCTCATCTAACGTATTTGGGCCATCGTGAGTAAGGCGCCTTGATTGAAGAGGTTCCTTTTGGGGTAACTCGAGTCCAAATTCATTTAATTGTTCATTGGCAAAGGTTAGCCCCGAACCTGCAGATCTTGGTAAACAAGGTGTGTCATTAGTTTCCTGGTTTGGAGAGCTACGTAACGAGTTAGCTTCATGGGATAAATATGTCTCAGTTGACAATTCAATGCCATATCTGGGCATTGATGCTATATCAGAGGTAGGAATGCGGTAGTCACTATTGATTGATCTCTCGTGCCCAGCATTCTCAATCATGACAAAGTCCTCTTGACTACTCGAACTACATGGTTGTGAGCTCAAGGACAAACTATCACCTTGTTCTGACTTGTCACTAGGAATAGAGTTTGCACTGGCATTCGTGATCTGGCCAAACCTGCTTGCCTGTGATCTAGGTGAAGCAGGAAGTGAATGACACATCCCATTTTCTGGTGCATCAAACTCTATTCCAGAGGTGCTGTCACTACTGGGCGTGCGGCTGTCAACAGATCTTAAATTTTCTTTCAGTGGAAATGATTCCTTGAGGTTTGGGCTAGAATTAGAAGTGAACAATGGAGCTGGCATTAACATTCCGTTTGTACGTTTGCAACCTGGAGAAGAAGCTGCCGAATGAGGCTCTGAGAACTTGTTCTGTTCTAATGGCTCGTATGCTTTCCTACTTAACTTATTCTTCATATTCTCTGAAGTATTGGATTGATTTACAGTAAGGTTGCTCTCCACTGAGCTTTGATTATTCAATTGAGGGATCGGAGCTCCTGTTTTTGGAGCAATGGTGTTCGAGGTAGTACTTGGTAGTGGGGTGCATATCCAAAGTCTTAGAGGGGTCGAATCTATGAAAGGCATAGGGCGGTCTTTGTTGGAAGCAATGCCCAGAAAGTCGGCCCAACATTGGTCTGCAGACATACACCAAACCTAGAACACAAGATATATATTTAAAAACATTAAAATAAATAACAGATTATTAAATGTGTTAGCGCATTATTTAGATTTAATAACTGGGTTAAACCTTCTCTATATTTAGACTTAATTCCATATCAAGCTTGTGGCAGAAAAGTACCAGTCACAAACTAAATCTGTCTGAAAAAAAAAAGACCTCTAAATTCAAATACAAAGCAAGGCATTCTTCCTGCTAAAAGATAAAAGAGAATAGAAGGTTCTGCCGAAATACTGTCAAGTTTATATTGAGTATGAGAGTATCACGTGCTAGGAAAATGAACAAAAAGTTGACGAAGAAGAAAGTTGAAAGAAAACCAGTGGGAAGAGATTGGACACCCTGCGAGCAAGGCATTCTTCCTGCTAAAAGATAAAAGAGAATAGAAGGTTCTGCCGAAATACTGTCAAGTTTATATTGAGCATGATTGGATACAATTTTGAGTCCATGCTGAATCAAGTGTCCATGCGATCGTGATTTCGCGGCCTCAAGACTTGAGCAACTGTTTCTCAAAAATATCACTGCACACACCGTAACAACAGACACCAATCGCACACACTGTAACAACACAGACACCAATCGCACACACTGTAACAACAGACACCAATCGCACACACTGTAACAACACAGACACCAATCGCACACACTGTAACAACAGACACCAATCGCACACACTGTAACAACATAGACACCAATCACACACACTGTAACAACATAGACACCAACTGCACACACTGTAACAACATAGACACCAATCGCACACACTGTAACAACATAGACACCAACTGCACACACTGTAACAACAGACACCAATCGCACACACTGTAACAACATAGACACCAATCGCACACGCTGTAACAACATAGACACCAACTGCACACACTGTAACAACATAGACACCAATCGCACACACTGTAACAACATAGACACCAATGGTGAACTCGTGGATGTAGGCCCTGGGCACTACCCATCATTATTTGTGCTATTGCTAAGGGTACAGCATTTTAATAGCGCCAATTAAAATTAAAATGATGTTTCACATGTTCGGTTTTCTTTGTCATTCTGGAATATAGCTCATATTTTCACATCCATAAACCAGAGAAACAAGCTTCGTAATGATTTATAAAAAGAGATAATGTTATTGTATGCAATGAAAAAAGCTTGCCATCCAAGAGGCTGCCACACGAGTAGAAAGGCCATTGTGAAAAATAAGCCATAAGTCGGTGTAATAAAATGTGGAATTACTTGAAATAAACCTTGCTTAAAACACTTCAATATCACATACTCTAACATTGCATTATGTATTTTGAATAGACTGTTCATTGTTGAAGGTTAATTTTTCTTCTGGCTTGCGAAACAATATGATCACATCGGAGTGAAATGACCTTGTAGGAATACAACAAAAGACGAAAGAGCAAACATTAAGATGAATCATGTGGTCAGGCAGAAGTTAAGAGGGCAGATTTAAGAATTAGCGTGAAAGGCAGGCAATAAATCTTTAGATTAAGCAAACAAAATTGGCAGGAAGACGAATTTGCTCTTGCCCCTAGCGTGAATCGCCCCGTGAACGTTGGATCCGAAGGAACACGCTCTAACCACAGAAACCAACTTTGAATATAAACTATATGTGCTTTGCTAGTCCTTGAGCGCTGGGGAGAAATGTTTGCAAAAATGACTACCATGACAAAGAATGATACCCAAATATGAATACCGGTACACCAAAGAAAAAAACAAATTAAGAAGGTAAAACAAATATGATTGCTGGAACGAGTCACCAACTGCCAACTAGGCGATGTTAGCTTTTGGTATTTGTCAACTCAAAGGCGGCTGGTACGAAATATGAGTTCATGATTGGCACATATAGACTGAAATGTTATCTCTACATGTGCTGATTGGGTTAAAATATGAATTCCATGACATTGTCAAAAAATGGACTCTGCATGGCTCTGCCCGAGTTTTCGAGCTTCGTTTCAATTTTCTCTTTACCGAGAAAAGTATTGGTAAAGAAGTTAAAATTCACTTTAATTCGCTGAAATTGCGTACAGACACAGCCAAGGAAAATATTGAGACACCATATAAGTTTCATAAATTTTATTGCACTATTTTTATCAAAAATATACATCCAGAACATCCTCCTACAAAGGAACATTTCGATTAAAACGTCGCAAAACAATATTTATCGGTTTTATTTATTTATTTGTTTATCGTCGCTGTTTATTGTGTGTTTTGCCCTACTCAGAGCACAAGACACAAGACTGAATATTCCTTCCTCCATTTTGATAATTCGCGTTGGAAGAGGTCAAGCGGTAAATAAATTAACAAAGGCTCTGACGTCAAGATGGAAACATATCTAAAAATAATAAAATAATAGATCAAATAAAACTTTTAAGTTTTATGTGATGTTCCATTTGACATGTTAAAAAAATCTACCGACTGTTCTCACGCTTTATTTGTTATTGCAGCTTGGAATAAAGGTTTGTCGAAGTTGGTGATGAAAGCTCTCTAAACATCATATATATCTCCCACATGTGTTAGACGGACGTGCGAGTGACCAATATATATTCCAACGGAAGTAAAAGTGGTAACAAAGAACTTGGGGAATATCGATTGAATAATGTGGAATCAGATGAGAAAATCGATAATATCGATTTGTTAACACCTTACGGAGTGAAGTCAGAGCGAGCGAGTGATATGATTTCCCCCATACCAATAACTCGTGGTTGCTATCGCAATATCCACGAGTTAAAAACCGGACTGACTAGCCCAGACGTTGGGCTGCGACTTGACAGGATTTCCGCAGAGCCTTCTTTTCTCTTTCTCTTTTCGCAGGAAGAAGGCCGCTCTGCTAGCAGGGTGATGTGAAAGATGCAGTAGTCCAAGAAAACCCACCCCAGAGATGCAGTCAAACAAAAAGGCAAACTCACTGCCTTCTTGAAGTGGGAGATGGACAATATTGATATATTATTTAAGTATAAGTAGGTGCTAAAGCATTTCATGTTAAACGCGTTTAAGAATCGATATTTTACCTGTGATGGTCTACAGTTTCTGTGTGATCCTGATTGTATTCCATTCAATAGCCGCTCAGTTTTCACAGAATCTTCCATCAGACCAAAATCCTTCAACCAAGCAATATTAGGCAATGGTCTGATGTCATCCATGTCGTTAGGGAAAGACCCAAAATCAGCATAGAGCTTGGATGATGAGAAGTGCTGCAGCAGCATTAGTAACTCTGTTTGGGATGTGTGGCTTCCAATGCGGCTATTAGTAAAGAACACCTGCGACATCTGAATTTGAAGGGCTTGTGGTCTGGACTCACGGTACAGGGAACATGGATCACTTGGGCAGGGCAGAATGATCTGAGAAAGAGAAATGTGTTGATTGATTGATTCTAAATAGTTGTGTAAAAACGTGAACTTGTAATGAAGTTAGTGTGCAGGGTGCATGCAAGATATCTAAAGTGAGTGGACAACTAATTATAAGCTAGGACAACGTGTACAAATTATCCAGCTAATGGCAGCTTTGAAAAACAAACCTTTGGAGTGTAAGAATAATTACAGTATAAATATTCGTTTCCAGGCTATTCTAGTTGAGCTTAATTCCTTACAAAATACATCGTAGTAACCTACAATCGTGGTCAAAAGTGTTGGGATACTCTGCCATTTTTTTCAGTAAAGAATCGACAACATCTCAAATCTCTCACCCCAGTTCAATATTTTTTATTTGGATAGCGAGTTACAATGTTAATGCCCCAATATCTCAACATTGTTTTTGGAGGAGGTGGTCATATTCTAATGAAATACTAATCGAATGTTGTAGGTAATTACAGAATACTACATTAGAAGTAGCGTGTCACTTGCGACTTTTTGGTTAGTGTCCCAAAGACATTTGAGCATGACTGTAGTTACTTGTAAGATCCTGAGCAACTTGCCACCCTCTACGTTTGTGTTCACTTGTGAGAATCTGGCAACACAGCTGACCCTGCAGGATCAAATAGTCCCTTCATCTAAACAGTAACATTGGCTTTTCCAGTCAAAGGAGAGGTCTCCTATATAAGTGTCCACATGCACCAGAGCCACATTTCATAGTACTAGACTTAAACACTGCCACTTGAAGCAGAACATGTCTTAAACAAAAGTATACATGTAGTAAGTTCTAATACCTTTGGCATAAGAGCCTCAATGCGAATATCCACATGGCTTGGTTCAGCTGGCTGTTGTTGTTTTCTGCATGACATTAAGCCCTAGAGGAAAATGGTAAATGGATGATATACATGATATAAATGTATTACTCATTATCAGGGTTTGAATTACTTTGGTAAACTAATTTTGGAAAACCTAAATTGTAGCATTTAATTTCTAAAAAATAGTTTGTAGAAAGCTTTTCTGGAAATGCAACTACTTTTACCAGAGCCACTTTGACAATTAAATCATATTGCAGAATGAAAACAAAGAAATCCAACTTACAAATCCTATCATATCCATGCGATTTTCTTTGAAAAGACTAGTCCAAAACTAGTCCATGTTTCACCGAATAAAAACTTGAGCAAGTTGAAAAGCTATTGTCTTGTACTGATTGGCTCAAATAACCGTAAGTTGGGATGCTTTGTTTTTGTTCTGCAATGTGATTAGTTCTAGTTCTCGGTGTCTAACTGGCCCTGGTTACAGTAGTCGACCAGCAAGGTTCTGTGTACACATTCCAAAGATACTTGATCATTTTCCATAGCTTACCATGAAGGGCATACATGTACACAGAGTTCTTCTAGGTAATAACTCACCTCTCCACTGAATATGCTTCTCAAGAACCGGTTGAACCAGATGCACGTTATTGTATCCAAAGTGAGCTGAATAGGGTTGAGCTGGACAAACAGGTTTGGAGGTGGCACTAGAAGGGATAACTGATCACTGTCAGCAGATATCAAGAGAAGCTTTGAATCTGTCATCCTCCTCAAACTAAGGCGTTTTTCAACTTGATTAACATGGGAGGGGAAGGGGGTTGTTATTTGAGCAGGCTATTTTTTGAGGAAGCACAGTATTCAAGTATTATGAATTGTAATGTTTTGTTTTTCAAGTTTAAGGCTGAATTATAAAATAATGCCATTATAAAATAATGCCATTATAACAAGTGCTCTTATTGATTGAAAACTGTTTCTAAAACTCTATGAAAACAAAGAAAGTTGGGCACGCTCTTGAGCTAGTTGGGAGAATTTATGTTTTGGTTACCAAATTGAATGAATGCCTTCCCATTTTGTTCTAGATGATTTGAGCACTTTGGGTAATGTGTTCCCACAACCATTTCTCATTCTCCAAAAAAATCACTGTAACTATGGAAAACTGTATGGGATCATGGAAATATGTTCTATTTCTTTAATAGAGAATGGCTTTTTGCAAAGGTCGGTAAATACCTTTTTGTATATACATAGTTTACATTAGCCTTTGATAACAAGTAATCATAATAGCAAACCTGGTGAGACTATTCCTCCTGGATAGTAATACTGTGTGTAGTCGATTTGAAAGGCTGGCATGTCAGAAGGAAGGTACAATGCCTTCTTATCTGATGACAGAAAAGCTGATCCTTCTCCTGGTGCTGTGAAAGTTGTTACTGCCATGATAAAAAACTCATCACATCGAATCAAACAACAGCTTTCATACATGAACACCGGTCGACGTTGTCCCTGGGTTTGGGGTATGTGCTGGTGTTGAGGGCTTTTAGGTAGTGGTGGTCGTGGTGGTTTGGGGCTAGTTGATCCTTGTGGATGGGTAGGGGAAGATGGAGGATGAGGTTGGCCATCCACAACTGTTGCTCCCTTAAAATACAAAGGTTATCATTCTTATATCAATGACACATGTAAAGAGGTGATGTCATGGTGTTACACATGTGTAGAGGAAATGTTCAATTAGTGGCTGTTAATTGGCTACAAACAGTTAAAGTCCCCTCCACCAATGATTGAATAAACTAATAAGCAATTATTGGACGAGGCTGAGCAAACTATCATCATTTGAAGGGATGTATGCAACAAGGACGTAGGTGACTCCTGGGTCATGTTCTTAATTCTCCCTTAGAAAACAAAGAATTTGAAGGAGAATTTAGAATGCGATCAGAAGTCACTTATGCCCTTGTTGTAGAGCCTTTCATTTGTTTGTGGCAAGCTGCCAGTTATTTGCTGATGCAAATACAGAGAGCAAGACATGGACATATTTTGCAATAGTCGAGACTGTTCAATATTATTGTCATCATTCAACAAAATACAGGGCTTGGCTTTTCTCAAGGTGCCAGCTGGCAACTAAACATATATATTTGGTCGCCAAATCATAATTTTTGGTCGGCACTTAATATATATATATATATATATATATTTATTTTTTACTTTTAACTGATGAAGGCTGAAAGCCGAAACGTTTTTAAATATATGGAACTGTGAGAAGTTGCCAGTTGTACTCCTGTAAATTCTTTGTGTACATACATATATATATATATATATATCGGGATACCTGTGGTAGCTTCTAAAAAAACACTGAATCAGGCTAATTTTTAAAGAGAAACCGCATAAACAAAATGCCGCCTGGCCGAACAATCAATTACCCTATATCATTATGATGTCACGGCTTGTTTATGAGGGGACAGAATCGACTTGAACAATAGAATTTTGAACTAAATCTGCTCTGCTGAGGAAAATTTAACTTCGAATTGTCTGGTTTCCAGATATCAGCTGTATCAATGTTTATCCCACAATATTTACCGTATTTGGTGACTGTTACCGCTATTCTACGTTCTTCAAAATGCATTTGATAGCGATTTCCTTTGTGTTGTTGCTGTTTTGTCCCCTCCCCCGACCGTGATCCTTAGCGTTTAAACAATAGATTGTTTTGATATGACGTCATAGTGATATAGGTCAATTACAAGCCGATTGGGACTTCGTTTGCCACGATTTTTATAGGAAACTGGTTATGGAGTTGCAGTCTACATAGCTTTTTTTTACTAGAAATACCAATGAATAAGGGTTAAAAGGGTAAGTCGCCAGCTTGAGACCAGTAAATAAATGTTTTAAAAGTTTGTTTGCCAGTAGGTCGCAATGTTGAGCCAGAGTTTTAGGGTGCAGGGGTGGTGCAGTGGTTAAGTGCTTCGCCTCTCACATGTGGCCCAGGTTCAATCCTCGGACGTCACTGGCACCATATGTGATTTGAGTTTGTTGTTATCTCACCCTAGCTCTGAGGGGTTTTCTTCAGTTTTCCTCCCTCCACAAAAACCAACATGCTAAATACCAATTCGATTTAATGTATAATATTGAATTGTCCTAATGATAACAATCATAGTAAAAATATATACGAATATAAAGATATGCCTATTATATTCCAACATTCCTCCAGGAGCATACTCTTAAAATCAACCTTAACGTTTTTGATATTATACACCCCTAATGCTGTCTGGTAGCTCATTCCATAGTCCTTACTGCCTGAATGAGAAACGAACACTGACCAGCAGCAGATCTATAGAGCGGGATGTCTAACATATTGTTGTGTCTTGTGTTATGACTATGTACCAGGTACTTGCGATCTGAAAGTAAATCTGCTGCTTAGATATGAGGGAACTAAGCCCTTCAGACATTTAAAAGTCAAACAGCATCCTTAAGTCTCAGCATGTGGCTTACAGGCAGCCAGTGGAGCTGCTGCAAAGCTGGCATTATGTGATCCTATTTCCCCATGCCAGTGACAATGGACGCGGCAAAGTTCGGAACACTCTGGAGTTTGACGATATTCTTCTTGGTGGTGAAGCAACCAGAATTCAGGATGGAAGAGAGTCGAATGATAATAATTTTATGGAGTATTTTCCTTGAAGACTATGTCAAGGTATACTCAGTGTTATTAGCTTTGATTTCCACCATCCCACATGTGCAGGAGGTTCATACATGTAATATGAAAATTGCTGAAAATAACTGTGTCTGGCCTCTCATGTAGCGGCACAGCCCCTTTAATATAAATACGGGAATAATGCTCCAAGAAAAGATATCAACTGATTGGCTGTTATTTCTGACAGCAATGGAGAATTAAGATCCTGTTACGAGGCAATTTTTCTTGCAATGCAATGCCATTGTGAGACAAGTTGCAAAAGAAATTGCGCATGTAACACCCCCACTTTGCATCTCATCTTGCAACAAAAAATTGCAAGACGAGTTACAGGGGAGGTAGAACCATTTCCTTACTACACCCCACAGAAACTTGCAATTATTTTCTGTCATTGTAAAAGATCTTTACTGACCCTAACTGTTATGTTTTAAAATAATCATACCATTAAATATTGCACACCGTATAATGACATGTAATACTGGCATGTCGGTGAACATGCCTTAAATACAGGTTCTGGGCAACTTGGTAACATATATATATATATATACATGTATGTACTCTATTTAACAAATAAAGAAGCCTTAGCCATGTTTTATACTATCATAAAACACGATGGGCATTTGAGAACATGAGAGAAATGTTAAAGCACAAGCCGAAGGCATGTGCTTTCAACATTTCTCGAGTGTTCTCAAATGACCTGAGTGTTTTATGATAGTATAAAACATGGATTTAAGGCTTCTTTATCTGTTTTATAATATAGATTTACATGTGCGATGAAAGGAAACCGCCAGTTGAAAACAATAAAACACGGCAAACCATGTTATATACTCTGATAAAACATGGCTTTTTAGCCAATCAGAGCGTGCATACTATCGTATCATTCTATATTATAATAATTATAAAATAACACACAGAAAATGCATGCGCTGATTGGGTTAAAGCCATGTTTCTAACTCTATAGAAATAGAAAGTTGTGTGTGTTTTTGAGATAGTTTAGATGATTTTTGTTTTGATTATCAAATGAAAAGAGCATCTTTTCCGTTTTTGTGATTGGTGTTTTGATTTATTTTATAAAGGAAATATTATATATTTTTGTGTTTCTATAGAATTAATGTTTCTATAACTCTATAGAAAATCGGAAACAGTTATTTTCTTAATAGGCACATAATTAACTACTGCCTTACGTTGGTTTTTGCTCCTGCTTGTCGTGGAGGACCAGTCTCATTGGGGTTTTTCCTATTTCGTATTGTATTCCTAAATGTATTCAGCAATTGGTTAACCCAGTAGGCACGTGAAAGTGAAGCCTCATTGTGACACTCCCAGCTTGTTCTCGAGGTCCCTGCTAAGTGATATGGGTAATAATCTAATGCTAGTTTATTAATGCGCATCTGCATAGCACCACCAGCTAACGGATCAACACCATTATTTCCTTTGCTCTGTTTGTCTTGTATAATGGAGTCATCACACAAATGCAAGTCAATTTGTCCAGTTCCGAGATGATATGAGGTTTCTAATAGATCATACTTTGAAAACACTGTACCACTGGATTCTTTGTCTGGTCCATTTTGAATATTGGAAGAGGTGTATTGTGTGTGCGACTGCTGTTGTGTAGCTTGATGGGGTGGTACACTGCCAGATGCAGGCTCTTTCTTTGGGCCAGTTTGTTCCATTGCCTGGTTAATAGAATTCATAAAGCCAACTAGAGCTTGAAGCTGAGACTGAGAAAGCACCCAGAGAATATCATCTAGCAGGAGCTTCAAACAGGCTGATAACACAGAGCAGTCTTCTAGTCGTTTTTTTATGGTTATATGTAAAGATGACTGGCTTGTGATGAGTCGTATGGGAGCTGAGGTTGACTTATTCTCGGCTTGCTCCTGTTTTGGATTAAAAAAATATAAGAGTATTGAATTATTAGTAAGAGCAGTTTTCGATCAATTCCCAAAAGTAGAAACAAGTGATTGCTTTGGTTTTGCATTTGCTTAACTTTTGTTAGCTTATTAGCTGTGAAAATAATGTTTTGTAATTATCAGCCAATCAAGTTCTAAACTATTTCAAACCAAACATTGCTTTGGTCCGTCACGCAATCCATTTCCCATGTTAAGCACGACGAAAAGTAAACACAATTGTGGGTGGTTCAAATAAAAGCAACCATGAATTATTTTAGTTCGTGATTGGCTCGTGTTTTTACTTGCTCCTGATTGGCTCGATCTGTAATTACTTTGGTTTTATGACACTCAATGTTAAACTGCTCTACCTTATATTTTATTTATAACAAACATGTAGATTTTGAATGCATTAATTTAAATGTATAATTTTTATGGTAGCTTGTTTTCATTCTTTGTGGAATGACAAAGACAAAATAATATTCAAACACAAAAAAAACCTAAACTATCTTACATGTACAGAATGAGTGTGGTAGAACCAAAACCAAAGTAATTACCCAATCATGGGAGCAAGTGAAAATGCAATGAGCCAATCATGAACTGATTCAATGGAAGTAATTCCTGGTTTGCACTGTTATGTCAGCTGCATGACTACAACATGTACCAGAATCCTTTTCAAATTCTTTTTCTTTTTCATATTTTTCAACTCCTCTGAGAATACCCAAGACAATGGTTAAAATTAGAAGAACAAAGATTAATCAGCACAAAGGATTCTGGTAGTTGTATTCAACTGACGTAATTAAAGTACAAATGGCGTATTCATGATTGGTTTGAACCAGTCACAAGGAAAAGTAAATGCAATCATTAATTACTGTGACAGTTACTAAAACAAAAATTGATAGCATGATTGTGTTTGGTTTTATTTTAGAATGTGTGACCTTACACGGGAAAACGTACAATAACGACTTTCCGTTTAGCGTGCTAAGCCGGCTTCGAAAGTCGTTCACACGGCTTCGAAAGTCGTTTACACGGCTTCCCAACTCGTTTACACGGCTTCTCAACTCGTTTACACGGCTAGGCCGTTTAGTCGCCGTGTAATGCAAACGTATTTCAACGAATTTCGCTCTTTGTTCCTACAAATGTCGCCGAAATTTCAGGCACATTTTCGTTCGAAAGAATTGATCAGATACGCGAAATTTCGAATGCCAAGGCGAAATATCACGACATTTCGAAAATATTTCCCTTATTGTCAAACGAAAAATAATTTGAGGAGACAATGAACGGCCAAGGAAACTTGGAGGCAGTGAGAATGTAGGGGAGACATTTACTCTGCTTGTAAGTCGCTGAATGTACTATGATTCGCGTGTATTTATTGAAGTGTCAACACGGCCTTCGCTCGGTACAGTTCAAGGCCTCGCTATTTAGCAAAATCGATTTTGTAGTGGAAGCGCTCTTATAGTTGTACAACAACTCATCCTAAAATCATAAAGCCTCGAAGCTATGAAGTCAATGTGAAGTCAGAACGGCTGAGCGTCATATCGTTTTGGTATCTTTGCGGATAATGGCAGCCTCAGCGTTTGGTTCTTCAAACGATTCATAAGGACTATGAGCAGGATTCAGGGGCAGAAAGCAGCAATATTTACTCCTATCCTGATAAAAGTGGTGACAGTGAGGAACAGGATTCTGAAGAAGAAAGTGAATAAGGTGATTCAGTGGCTGAAGAAGTCGCAGGTTTTTGGAGCCGTAGCCTGCGAACTCGAGCCGAAAAATTCCATACTGATGACGTAAAATCACAAAACCGCAAGGTCTAATTCACGGCATAGAAACGAGGCAGAACAAACACAGCTCCAACCATGCTTTGAAAACTGAACGAATTCTTCTAGAATATAACTCCTGAAACCGAAATAACCCCAGCAATTGACAAAAGACAGTCTTGTGAACAATTGTCATAAAGGATAAGCTCTAAAAGTGAGTATCCATTGCACGAGACCTGATAGACCGAACAGTTTACATACGCGCTAGAAAATGAACGCAATTGCTGTCATTATGACAGAAATTCTATGCACCAAGCTCTGAAAATCAAATGAAATCTCTTAGAATGTAACTCCTGAAACCAAAACATCCCGTTCAACTAAGAGATGATACCCTTGTGAACAATTGTAATACGTTTGAAGCGATGAAAATGTTTTTTCACTACGCGAGCCGATAGACCAAACAGTTTACAAAAGCGCTCGAAACAGCTACGGCTTTCGTGAAAATACGCTAGCATTTGAAACTTCGACATTTTGCTCTTGCACAAGTCGGTATCAGTTAGTTTTCTGATTTTTTTAAAATGAAATCCTTTACCAAATGTTCTCATTTTTGCACACAACAGAAAACAGATCCTGGTCATGCAAAAGAAAAAAAATGGTCGCATTAGGACAAATAGTTTAGGAGAAACTAATGCGACATAAAGACAAACTTTCACGGCACGGAAACAAGGCTGAAGAAACAGCTCCAACAATGCCCTGAAAACTGACGATTTCTTCAAGAATATAACTCCTGAAACCGAAATAACCCTAGCAATTGACAAAAGACAGTCTTGTGAACAATTTTCGTACAGGATAAGCTCTAAAAGTGATCGTCCATTGCACGAGACCCGATAGACCGAATAGTTTACAGACATGCTAGAAACTGAACGCCATGATGTTTTTTGCAAGTTAATAAATATTGTGGCACTAATAGGGTTTCTCTGTGTGTATTCAAATGGTTCTATACAAGCCAAGCCATGATTGTAAACGTTTTATATAGCCGTTTGCTTTTTTGGGCTATCTTTCCAACTCGTGTACACAGCTTTCGTGTACACGGCTTCGAAAGTCGTGTACACGGCTTCGAAAGTCGTGTACACGGCTTCGAAAGTCGTGTACACGGCTTCGAAAGTCGTGTACACGGCTTCGAAAGTCGTGTACACGGCTTCGAAAGTCGTGTACACGGCTTCGAAAGTCGTGTACACGGCTTCGAAAGTCGTGTACACGGCTTCGAAAGTCGTTTACACGGCTTCCCAACTCGTTTACACGGCTTCCCAACTCGTTTACACGGCTTCCCAACTCGTTTACACGGCCTAGAAAGTCGTGTACACGACTTGAAAACCCGTTTGTTAGTCGTTTATTTTACCTGTTTAAACGGAAAGTCGTTATTGTATGTTTTCCCGTGTAAGGTCACATGTGATTAGCTGATAAATATTAAACAGCCAATGGAAAAGCTAAGAAAATCACTGATTACTTTCGACACTCAAATGGAAAAGGCCTAATGACTTTAGTATGTTTGCTTTAGTATGTAAAAGCCTTCAGGGTTCAAAATTTAACTAACAAAAGCATAAACCCTAAACACACCTTTTAATGCATGTATCCTTTAAATAGTGCCACAAGGGACCAAGTGCCCTTTTCAGGATGTTTTTCTTCTCCAAAATTTCGATTAAGAATACAAAAAGTGAGTACATGTACACAGTAGCTTAAAACACGTCCTGAAAAGGGCACTAATGGTCCCTTGTGCCACACAGCCCTTCAATAAATTATTGTATTTTCATAATTATTTTATTAGTGAACAATGGTTGATATTGAACAGAAACGTATAAGGGAGTTGAAATGTGTAAGCCCATACTTCGCTCTAGTGCCATGCTCTGGATCATTCAGCGAATACAAAAGACCATATATTTTTTATGGAATAAAATGGCAACCAGCTTCTGTGTCTAGACTAGCTGTCACACTGGACTAGACTGTATTATCAAATTTGGTACTTTTTATTTACTGAATAATCTGGAGCATGGGGCCGCTATTACAAGTTTCAACTCTCTTATGTTTCTGTATTGAATTAATTATAAAAGCTACATGTACATGTATATTTTTAATGAGATGAAGTAGGCCTTTATCATGCAGTGACCATGTTACATCCAGGACCCAGTTGCTCAAAGCAAGGGTAAGAACTACCAAAGGGTTAAATTCACTAACCCAAGGTTAAACTGTACTGAGATTTCAATTACAGATTTAGCAATATCCTCAAACTCTGAATTTCTAACGAGACCTGAAACACACCATGGGGGCTGATCAAAGTCAGGACCCTGCTAATCCTCAGATCGAATTGGAATTTAGCGTGTTGGTTTTTGCGGAAGAAGGAAAACCAGAGGACCCAGAGAAAACCCTCGGAGCAAGGGCGAGATACATGTACCAACAAACTGAACTCACATATGGCACTGTGACCGGGAATCGAACCTGAGCCACAGAGGTGAGAGGCAAAGTGCTTGACCACTGCACCACCCCGGCTCCCCCTAATCATAGTGATGTTACCCTTGCTTTGAACAATCGGACCCTGGAGAATAAAACAATTGCTCTTGCACTTCCAAACAAGGCAGAGTGCAAATGCCATTACATGTACATGTACATTGTACACATATTTCAGTGTAGCCCAAATGACCACTGTGTGATAAAGGTCTATAGAGAAAGCATAAATTTCTGATGATCTTACATCAACTTGTGCATTGGCATCGATTCTAAGCGTTGACCAAGTGATTTCCTTAAATGTCAGAACCTCTCCCTTTGTCTCATCCTTGAGACGAGTATTCCTAAGATCATCAGGTCTCCATTCAGGTGTTGTACTCTGTATGATGAGGCGCGACATCTGAAAACTTGCAGTGAATCCAGGAGATTTGAAGGACACCAGGACAGAGTTGATCTGCACATACATGCCATCAACAACCTTCTCAACAAATCCATAGCGATTTGCTGCCTTCTCTCTGCAATATCCGAAATATAGGAAATGTTATAAATAACACAGCCATAATGATATGCATACTTTAATTGGCTAAAATGCATGTTTTATTAGACAAAAAAATACATTTAATTTATCCAAATTTACTCTGGACATGCTCTAATAAATAAAGTACCAATTGAAACAATTAAACCTCACCTGCATTTCGGTTTGCAGTTTTTATTTTTTTTCAACCTACAATGTAGGTTATTTTGGTTAAACCTTAAACAGGGCTTCTGACAGGTTGCACAGGTGCGAAAACGTACAATTAGGTCAACCCCACACAATCCCAGACCCTCAAAATCCTGCACAATACTGGAAGATTTGCTTAAAATTATAATTGAAACGAGTATTCCTCTTGATCACTAAGATTTCTGGAAAAGTTTTAGTCCATTTACCTTCCAAACACGTTGAGAAACCCTCGTTTCTGTTCGAACGGCTCGAGCAGATGTAATAAACAACAAGGCGTTCTATTCAAGCTTGCACAGACCTGGGCTCTAGTTACTCAGGCCAGGCCCTTTGGCCGCCCGAGTCAAGACGTGCCTCTTCTCTATCTATCTATCTATCTAAGATGGGGAAGCAGTCACGGGGAAGGAATAGGGGGTTAAAATTTGTCGAATTTGCTTTAAATCTCCACCAGAGAACAAGAAGAATATCAACTACTCTTCAAAGCAGCTTTTCATAGAAATCTTGCTTGGGTCTTCCCTGAAATGACTACAACATGTCGCTTGGAAAAGTATCGAACAACTGGAAGCGTCAAGCAGCTTATTTACACCGGTGCAAGATCTGAGAGCATGATTAAGTACACTTGTAAGCCTATCCTCTTTTACTCCTTTTTCCTTTAGGGAACATTGAGAACTTTTATTTTGTTGCTAAACTTCTTGATTACATGTATTTTTTTTTAAATCTTCTGTCTTCTGGGAATTCATCTTCTGACTACTTACCGCACATCAAGTGCACTCCATAATTTATTGCACTGATCGATGCAGATGTGCAGCCAGTGCCAAGATTTTGAAAAGGTTTATTATAGTTTCCATGGTAGAAAAGAGCTTCAATACTGTATACAATGCTATAACAGGAGCGAAAAATATGTTCGCTAGATATTATTTCAGCAGCACCCAGAGTTTTTGTGCCCCAGTTTTGTGCATTCTCATCTTGTACACTAGCATGGAGATCGACCCTCGGATTATACTATGTAAGTGTGTGTGTATAAATCATTCATATTCATGAATTCTTTGGCCCATATAGTTTTCCAAAATGGCCCTGTGCATCAAAGCCATGAAATATGAGTCAAGGGTAAAATTGTGATTTTGTTGAGCAGCCCTAAATCCCAGCAGTGTATTAAGGGACCGGACATTACTCTATGGTAGTGAATATAGGGGAAGGGGATATACATTTAAAAGGGCTATAAGAAAAAGATCCGATTGAATCTGGGCATATTAAATTCTGTAAATGGCTCCTAGGTGTCAACAAAACTTCAATAATAATACATGCAGGGCAGAATTAGGGAGATGTAGGAGCATTAAATTCTGGCTTAAATTAAGTGACTCTGATATAGATAAACTATCGATCCTGCAATGCATACAAAGATATAAAAAATAAGGACAACAAAGAATGCTGGAGCCACAAAATCAAAACCTTGCTACATCAGATAGGATTAGGAGAACTGTGGATTAATAGGCAGAATAATGTATAATTATTACAATAACACAACCACCGAAAACATTATCTGACAGAGGCTAAGAGACATTGAACTACAAACATGGTCAAGTGACATACAGGTACATAACGATTCAAGAAAAGATCCCCAACAAAAGAACAAATTAAGGACATACCGAAAATTTAAAACTACAATGTAGCTACAACTATGAAGATTACTTGAGTCAGGTCACTAACACTAGCACTTACAAAATTAAGAATAAGTAACCACAAATTAGAAATAGAAACTGGGCGGTACACAAAACCATATAAAAAACTCGAAGAAAGAATATGCCAAATATGCAAAAAAGGCATAGAGGATGAGATACATTTCTTGATAAAATGTCCTCTATACCATGAAAAAAGGAATATTCTTTTCTCCAGTATAGAAAAGCAAACTAAAAATAAGATGAACCGAATGACTGACAATGATATATTTTTATTTCTTATGAACCCTCCAATCAAACAACCAGCTATACAGAAAGAAATATCAAAATACATATTTGAATGCATCAAAATCCAGGCCGAGATAAGATAGCACCACACCATGTGTGCGCACACAAAAACAACCCTTTAAACTCAGATGTAATTATTGTAATTATTATTCAATTAATTTAAGGTTATTTGGACATTAGTCTATAATTTTTATACTCTCTGTGTAAGACTCCAAATAAAAAATGTCTATGTGTATGTCATTATTTAGTGGTAGGGGGAGGGGCTACTACAATGTACATTGTAGATCTGCATTGTGGCTTGCCCAAACAATTGTGACCCTGCAGTTCTCTGGTCTCACAAAATAATAATTATGGCCCTCCCCTCAGATAAGCCTATAAATATTATATAACCTATAAAAGAGGAGAATATAAAAAATTGACCCCCCCTAAATGGGAGCATAAAAAAATAATTGTGACCCCCTACAAATCTAGTAGCCCCACCCACTTCCAGTCTCCAAGAAAATGAAGAAGCCAAATAATAAACATCTTATTAACCTTGTTTGCTCGGTTCATGCCATAAATTATGGATTCTTGTTTTTCCACCTTTTTATGGCCCATGCACTTTGCACTTGGGCCATAAAAATGGGGGGGGGACTTGGGCTATAAAAATAGGGGGAAAACTTGGGCCATAACTTAAGGTACAGACCTCGCACTTAGTTAACTAGTAATACATGTAGGAATCATGTATGAATTTGAGAACACGAAAGAGTTGTTGTAAAACTCACTTGGTTGGGGGTGGTAGCTGGGGAGCTGTTGGAGTAGAAGGACTCTTGGACTGCATTACAATAACTTCTTCCATATCTATTTGAATACAATCTAGGTACTAAAACAAAATACAACGACATGTTAAAATGCAATGGGCAAATTTACTGAAAATGTCTCATCAATACTGATGTTACAGGAACAATACTAGCATAATTTTCAATTGATTTGCTTTTGCACGTTGCACTCAAATTAAGATGAAAACGTAAATCTGTAATATATGTAAAAATGCCAAAAATAATGATAATATCAATAATGGAGAAGAGAAATAATACATAATTAAATACATTATAATTTCACTAAGCAATAAAATAGTACCAGGTTTTATGTGTGATGTAATGTTTTTGTGAATTATATCAAAAATTATTACTAAATGTACATGGCTGTGACATCTCATGTTCATGCTGTGCATATAATGATGTGATGTCTACCCAGGAATCATACAAATTATACAAATAATTATGATGGTAGAGATAAATGACATTTTATAAACATCCATGTTATAATATTATAGTTTGTATCAGTGATTTTACCAAATATTTGGCTAAATCAGGTAATAGTTTCGTTCACGAGGAGAAACATATGTACATGTATGTAACAGTAAATTCCTGGGTAAAAATCCAGTAGCATTTCAGAAATTTAAATCTCAATAACTCGCAGATCCAACGCTCGAATCAGGATGTAGTCTAGCTACCATTCGACTACCGTAAGGTTCTGAAAGTGAGCCCTGGGCTTACATGTATATTACGTATGGAAGGTTTTTGCATTTAAAATTTAGGGGACTTATTTTCGGGGGGGGGGGGGGGGGGGCTTATTTTCAGAATTTTACGGTATTCACTTGATGTAGAATTGATATTTGTGAATAACGAAATAAAAATTAGGTATCCTTTAACAACACGCTGTAGTCACTTGTACCTACCAAACATATTGGGTCTGTTTTGAGTTTCGTCCAGTGAATCTGAAAGAAAAATACTTATGTGTTTTCATTTTCCTACTGCATGAGCTGGCACTGGTTTTCATCCAATATAACCTACATATCTACATGTACAATCAAAAATCAGAAATGCTTTGAGATATTCCTCACATTATTGTCACTGCAAAAAAGGTGTTACATGGGTTTTAACTGACCACATATTACTGACCAGCCTGGAATCTGAACTTTAAGATTTTGGTAGTGTAAATGTATACTCATGATGCTCGACAAAGGCTGCACGGAGATACATGGCTTACAAATGTACACGGAGATACAGTTTTATCTTACACAAGTGAGCACAGTGAAAGAGCAAGTGTATTACAACAAATTCACCACGAGTAGATAGATACATGTACCTGTAAAAACCATGCAAGCTACATGTATAACATTAACTTCCAGGTTTTTACTTTTCACATGAACTTGTGATATCACAACTGTGTAATATTTTTGTTATTTTATGTTGCATGAAAAACCTGGTATTTTAGGGTCAATCCCAGTTTCTGGGAAACCCCCACCCCTCCCCCCACACTTCACTATAACCTTTAAATATTTTTTTATGGTTAATCATTAATAGAATGATGCATATCCAAGGGAGGGGTGGGTGGGTAGTTTCCCAGAAACCGGGATTGAGCCATATTTTATGGCTTGGTGCTCAATTATCTACACCTATTGGATTCATCTGAGACCAATATAGCATAATATTTAAGTTGAGACTTCAATATTGGATGAGACCAAAGGTTGAGTAAAGACTTTTGTTTTCCATATTGGGCGAGGATGAATCCTATAAGTTTTTTATTATACCAAACAAATAATCCTCAAATCAGTAAACACAATAGCATGAACAGCTCATGCGAACTGTCCAATAGGTAGTTGTCCTACACGGCAAAATATTGTGCTGGCACGTGACCCTAATACACACATTTGATTGGTGAATTATTTGTAAGCAATAATAATGCAGAGCATTGTTATAAAAAGACTGTTACAAAAAATCTAAAGCAATCACTTTTAGATTCATAATGATGGGTTGCCATTGGTTTATTTGTGTAACTGATGTGTGGATACATTGTAGTATGTTAACGCTTGCTTGCTTCTACCAGCATGGACCTACAGTATATAGTTGATTCCCATATCAGGCCCATATATGGGGTAAATATGGCCCATATATGGCCACATATTTTTAACCCATATAATGTCCACATAAGTACAATTACCCATACATGTATATGGGCCAGTACTACATATTTGGTTAATTCCCATAGTAGGCCGCCCCATATACATTGTATGTGTATTATGTGGCCCAGACAATTTTTATATGTGGGCCATATAATTCCCATAATTATATGGGCCTAATGTGTTTTGGGTGATTTCCACATATATCATTTATTATCTTACCCATGTATGGCCCACTTAAGAAATAGAAAACATTTCCTGTGTTTCTATAGAGTTATAGAAACACGAGTGGGAGTTTGGGAGAACGAGAAATGGCAGTGGGAACACGAGCCCGAAGGGCGAGTCTTTCCACAGCTATTTCGAGTTCTTCCAAACTTCCACAAGTGTTTCTATAACTCTATAGAAACAAGGTGAAAATGTTTTCTATTTCCTTTATAAAATAAACGAAAAAAAGCACGGAAACGCTCGCTTAATTTGATAACCAAAACGTAAATTCTCACAACTAGCTCAAGCGCGCGCTCAACTGTCTATGTTTCTATAGAGTTATAGAAACATGGCTTACAGCCCATCAGAGCGTGCGTACTATCGAAACTATTTTATAAATATAATTAATATACGGGCCATATTTCCCCATATATGGGCCTACTACGGGAATCAACCAAATACGTAGTAGGCCCATACCTGAGTTAAATGGGCCAAATATGGAAAATATATGGCCTTTATATGGGTCTCATAAATTCTACTGAATTTGGATATGTGGGTTTAATGTGGCCACATATGTGGGTTTAATGTGGCTACATAATATCCATATAATATCCATATTTTGCCCATATTTTGTTCCATATTATTTCCATATTTGGCCCAAATATGGGCCATAATAAAATTTTGGTAAGGGCTACCGTATTTACCCGTGTATAATACACACTTTTTTTACTCCAAAATGACCTTCAAAATCGGGATGCGTATTATACATGGAACATCGCATTTTAGGACTACATGTAATTTGCATAACAACACAAACAAAAGAAACATTATAATTGGCTGTTTCATGCTTAAGCGGCCAATAAAAACACTGAGATTTCGATCCATGAAAAACTTAGTGCGGCTATTTAAACTCCACTTTTCACACATCAGTTTCATCTGTAAACAATAATCACGTGAAATTGATCATGGCAACACAAATGAATCGTCAGAGTTACCGAACTTGTGACAAGTTAAGAATTATCACCTATTTGTGACAAGTTAAGAATTATCAAGTTAAGAATTATCAAAAGAATGGCAACAGAGCTGTGGAGCGAGAGTCTCCCAGTGCAACGTACGTTTGTGGAGAAAAAACAAAGAGAACTTGGAGAAAATGCCACGAATGAAGCGTGCTGCTCGAGGACGGAAAGCTGCGTGGCCCGAAATGGAAGCTGACCTTTTGGCTTGGGTCAAAGAGAAAAGACAGAATGGTTTAGCAAATCGCTGATCAGACTGAAGGCACTCGATCTCGCCAAGGATCAAAAATACAAGATACCAGAAGGATCTTTCAAGGCAGGGAACCATTGGTGCCAGCGATTTCTGAAAAGAAATAATCTCTCGATTCAACAGAAAACGACACTAGCACGACTTCCAGCTGACTACGAGGAGAAGATCGTAAACTTTCACAGCTATGTTATTAATCGTCGCAAGCAGCACGGTTACCTGCTTCATTTAATCGCAAACACGGATGAAACGCCGCTAACATTTGACATGCCGCCTAACCGAACAGTCAACAACATTGGTGAGAATGAAATGAACCACGTCACTGTTGTGTTACCGTGTGCCGCTGATGGCTCCAAGTTAAAGCCCATGATTATTTTTAAGAGAAAGACACTACCAAAGATAAAGAACAATCACGGCGTAGTTGTTGCTGTCCAAGATAAGGGCTGGATGGACACCAACAGAATGAAGTTGTGGAATGAGAAAGTTTGGCGATGTCGGCGCGGCGGCCTCGGACGAGAATGAAGCATGCTTGTTTATGACGCGTTCGAGGCTCACGTGACAGACCCAGTGAAGATGGAATTTCGGCGTGAGAACACTGACTTGACAGTCATTCCTGGAGGTTTAACCTTGTTGCTTCAGCCCCTGGATGTCTGCTTGAACAAGCCATTTAAAGATCGCGTTAAGGAGTTATGGATGACATGGATGGCGTTCACAAGTTTACTGCTGGTGGAAGGCAAAAGAAACCATCGGAAGAGATGATCTGTTCATGGATTGCAAAAACGTGGCGTGACATCCCAGAGGACATGATTGTGAGATCTTTTCTCAAGTGCGGGATCTCCAACCTTGATGGTACAGAGGATGACCTGACTTTTGAGGAGCACAGCGATGAAGAACCAGGTCAGGACGATTTGTTTGTGAGAGAACTGTTTGCATCAGACTCTGAATCAGAATTTGAAGGTTTTTGATTTTTGAAGGTTTTTAATCACTTCAAAGAAAAGTCTCAGCTAACTGTAAATAGATCTGTAATGAATTAACAGTATATTTTAGAGAAAAGAATAAACAGTTTACCTTAATTAAGTGTAAATATCGGTAAATGATGTAAATAAATAAATTAAAGTAGAATTTATTTCCTGTTGTCTTTTTCCTCACGCTTGGAAGTCGGTGTTTCATTGACACTCTGGCGACGTATTGTCTAATGATTTTAATTTTGGACGTCTGCATTTGCGAAGATTTGGTATATATATTTTTGTTTTCGATTTTGAAGTCATTTAATATAAATTCTCCAAAACGAGCGCGTATTATACACGGGTAAATACGGTAGTGTGAATATTTATACTTAGTATATACCACTCCAGTGAATATCACTGGAGTGGAGGTACTTACATGAAAAGTGGGTATGTATGTGAGGCCAAGAGGCTCAAACCCTGACCCTGTTTGACCCAAAATCCGAGCTCCAAAACCCTGATTGCCCCCTTTTTGGGGAGAAAAAACCTGATGCCTAAAAAATACTGAACCCCGACCCTGACTGCACCCGCATTAAACTCAAATCCTGACCCTGATCTGCCCAAATCAGGTCAAAACCCTGACCCTACCTGAGCTCAAAACCCTGACCCACCCCCGTGGCACATACATAATACGTCACAAACAGGAGTACACCCCCCCCCCCCCCCCCCCCCGGTTTCCCTCAGGCCAGTCATTAAGTGCTTAGAATTTCATGACGATATTAAGCCAAACTAATTGCAAAATATTTTGTGCTTTTTCATTTTCAGCCAATGAGAATATAGATATTTCAATACATAATAAGTCTCATGATACGGCCACCATGCACTCATGACCCATGTAACCGCTTCAAACCTAGCTTCCCTCTCTTACATGTAGCTTTCAGAAGACAAACTACATAGCTCTAGGCTTTATTACCCAATTCTTATTTATAGGTTAATAAGGTTATTTTTGGTCTTCTTAGGGAATACAGATGATAATAGTTTTACTCAAAATTGATATTGTTTTGGCATGCATGTACAACTCACTAAAGGCCCCATGTATACCAAACAAGAGCCCATCTGGGCTTTCACTCGGGCCACATGAGATTGAAGATGAAATACACTTTCATTTGAAACCCTCTTAGTAATAACCAAAGGGAATAATTATTAGCAGTCTTTAGGAGTGGCCGGTAGCGCGGTGACTTTCATTCTCTGCTCCCCTAGTATATATACATGTATGTAATTTAATATTTTTGTTTTCTCGTATGTAAATTAAAGTAGTTGATATTTTACTGTAAACACTACTTATTCATGCAACGGCACGTTTACAATTTAGTCTGCAGGTCCGGTAAAACTGCAGGTTCCAGTCGTAAACAGTCCGAATTTGACCAAAGTGAAACGATCGAGCTGCTCGCGTCCGTAGATATATATTTTTCTTCGTTTGCATTTTTGACATGATATAATTCTTCAAATGGCACCATTGTTTTTTTTCTTATGTTTAATAATACAGTTCTCAGCTGTAAAAAAAATAGAACATTCTATGGAAGATTTCTTGTCCTAAAGTTTGGAAACGTAACACATGCATTTGACGCTAGAAAGTACAGTACTCGTGGAAGTACGCAAGGTTAATTTACTAGTGGCAGTTTACTAGTTTGCACTATCGGCTGTTATGGAATGGAAACATACTTTCACAGCTTAATATGTATGTCGATTGGTCAGAAGGATATCTTGTTTAAATGCTACGGTCCTTTCGGCATCAGGAAATTTTTAAACGGGAGTTTTCGTACAGTATTTCAAGCTATATATGCTGTAGCGCGAGTTCAGTTAAGCCACAAATGTCCGTGAAACTAATACCGTGTTCATTATTATCGGTACTTTTCTCTATGGGTTCTCATGTATTCAATAATTACTTCTGGAGCTTCATATGCATGGCAATTGGTCACAATGATTTCCTCTTTCAGTTTTTCCCTTTAGTTTGGACATTAGGGATATATCCTTGGAGATTTCGTACAGTTTAGCGACCACGAAAGTGCGTAAACAAACTGTCACAAGCGGTTTCATAGCAGCTCGATGTTTGACTCCCATATAGTCGATGATAACTTATATAGCTTCATATGTACGTCGATTGCTCACAAGGATTTCCTCTTTCAGTTTTTCCCGTTAGTTTGGACATTAGGGATTTATTCTTGGAGATTTCGTACAGTTTAGCGACCGGTGTGTTGAAAGTAGAAAAGTTCGCTTGAAATTTAATACATGGGAACAAAGAAAAAACGAGATCTAACCTTTGATTATAATTCGATACCCGTTGATATCCAAACGTGTTTGGATATTGTATTTCGCTTACGTTTCTAAATGTACATTGGATCTGTCCAAACAGCGCTGATCGAATGTATTACGGCTCCTGGTTGTTCATGTATTTTTATGGTCAACAAGAGCGCCAGTTGAAATATCCTGAGCCTGTTGGAAGGCTTTCGCCCTCGCGGGTCGACCATTTTGATTTACTGTATTCACTTATGTAAATACATTTAACCTGGCGATTGTTGCGTGACCAGCACAGTGCAATCTGATTGGTTTGAATTTGACCTTTAACGCATGCGCAGAAGCCGTCTGACACTGATTAAAAAATAAATAAATAACGACTTGCATTTTAAGACTCGGCGCTGCCACAGGCAGCCCGAGTAATAATAGAAATTTCTCGTAAAATATTTGCGTGTATTCCATAGAAAACCATGAAATATCCAGTAAATAATATTTATTATACATAACCTCATGCCTCATTTTCCACATTAACTGAGAAATTATTGCTTAGAATGCGTTGTCAACAAGTATTTTATTAGGATCAGGAATACTGTAACAAAATATTCCTATTATTTGATGAAAGAGTTGCGGTGCTTGCGTGCGTGACATGTTGCGGTGAGAAATGACATGAGAAATGTCAACAACCAAACCAGTGTAGATTAATTTATATAAACAAGAAGTCAGAAATATCAATATAAATATGGAAATTTCCACATTTCATTTGAAGGGAGAGGTGCAAACGTAGGAATGAGTAATACGTTAATTTGCAATTCATTTATAATACAAATTTCAACAACAACACCATCGTTATACATTGTAGCCTGTATACGTAGGGGTTCTTCAAAAGTCGACCAACTTGTTCAAATTCCTCTCGAATTTGAACAAGATGGACAGATTTTAAATAAGATACAATGGCTTCGCGTTGTCTTTAAAGAGGTTTCGTAATACAGAGATAGAAATGGAATATAATGTATGGGTTTAGAATATTTAATTATAAAACTAAATGTAAAACCCGGTCCATGAATTGGGCAAAGGATTTCATGAAAGCCATGGAGCAAAGGTGAACAATATTATTTGCCAATTACAAGAGACTGGCTTTAGGATTTAACTCAACAGATTTACACGGAGGTTCTGTCCGTTTTATGGTTAAAATCGAGTTATTTCTCACGAAGGAAATCTCTAATGCGATTATGTTGGATGGATGAGCTTCTTTTATTTAATCATTTCTAATGAGGCGACCAACAGAGCGGTAGATGACGAAAAAACCCAAACAATCTGTGGAGCTCATACATGTACATAAGCACCACAGTTTATCTTTGTTATTCTTGGTTAGGAATGAATAAAGAAACCCTAGACTTTACTTACAAAGAAACCGTAACCTTGTGGGTTCAAATACGTTGAAATAATCCTATATTATTATATATACTAACCTTTGCCGAAATTTTATTGCAGACTGCTTTCGTTATTCGAAGCCATGGCGGTAGCTCTAGCAAATCCGACAGGATTTTCTCGTCGAGTTCAAGGTTGTGAAGCTCCCCTTCGCCTTTGAGAAACTTGACGCTTATTTTATTCGGCGACAAATTCTTCGTGAACCTTTGGAAGGAATAAAGGAAACCGCAAACTCAGGTGTGAGATCTTCAATCGTGACACATGGCCCACACCACTGGACATCGCATAGCCACTTGACAGCAATATAAATCAGTGATCAAAAACTCGACTCATACCTCGCTAGTTGTTTGGCAATTTGGTTCTTGACTATACTAGACATCTTGGTGGTTCATATAAGCCGAAAATGGGGCTAAAAGCGGCCATAATCCGGCATAATTGTCTCCTAGCCTGGCCACATTGCAGTTCCCTGCTTTTCCTTTGTAAACATTACCACGCATGCGCAGTGGACACCTGCAATCTTACATCGGACATGTCGTAATTCGGCCATGCACCAGGGTGCGGATTTTAGGGTGTGGATTTTAGGGTGTGGTTATAAATGACGCAATTTCTGACCAGATTACGGGTACCAAAAGAACTGATCTCGAATTGTCGGCAGTATTTTAAATGAGTACGTGGAGATCATTGTCAGTTTGTGTTCAGCCATTGCATACTCATGCAATTCCAACTCGGACTATTTTAAACCGAATTGTAACTTATTGGGGGAAAACGAAGCAGTATTACAAGTGTATTATCAAGAATAAAGACACGGTCCTTTTTGTAGAGTACTAGTTAACTGACCTAATATAATTAAGCTACTATTTTTGGACTACGTACCACGGGCTGAAAATAAAGAATATTCATGGCTCCTGGAATATTTGAATAAAATAATTGAAACAAAAGTCATTTTGTTGCTCTGTTTATTTGTAAATTCATTTGTTCTGAGTTAATCAATTTTGCCTTGAAACATAAAAAAAGACACCTTAAAACGTGGGCTAAAATTACTGCTTCAAACTATATGTTTTGCTGTTTGCTCTTATCGTTATAGATTCCCTACGGGAAATAAGAAACCGAGAGTTCGTCACTCTTTTCAACAATATAGAACATCCGACGGTCGGTCGGTCATCAAACACACAAACCAATCCAGTCCCGAATCATATACTGAAATACCCCCTCCTCCTAAGAACAAAATACAAAACAATTAAACAAACATACAATACAAGTTTAGCTACCGGTATATATATACCGGGTTGAAATGAAGTCCTTGCAAGTAGTTGTCGGCTTTCCAAGTGGTTCCATTGCACAACTCACAAAAACTTCCTATATCTATTATTAAATAGTTTATAACTTAATCATTGAACTTTCTCTAGCCTGGTTGTCTGCAGTACAATTAACTTTTTATAGAAACACTCGCAGACCCCTTACAGTGCTTTGAAAATATATAACACTCATATGTTTTGAATGATTTCTCCAGTGAGCTGGCTATGTCAGGCGTCAGTCGCTGGAGAGGGGTTAACCCACACATCTACGTAACAGATACTGAACTATCTATAGCCCATGTGTTCTTTAAAAAAACATTTTGATATTCTCAAAATAGAGACAATGAAGATGTAGATTCCTGTGGGTGGTGTGAGTGGGTGTCTGTGTAGGTCGATTGGCCTACTCAGCTCAGTAGCTAATTTATTCATCGTTTTATGGTATGATTGCTTCTTCTATTGAGCTGGCAACTCGTTTATGGTTCAGTTCCTTCATACTAGTTCACCAGTTGAATCAGACTGACGGTGGTTAGTGGGTACAAGTGGTGTTGATATTTAATGTGGACAAACGCGAACTGTGCGAGTTTGGTCTAATAAAATGTATATTTTAAGAACTCGTTTGTGTGCGCGGTCAGGGCGTGATCATCATTCATCAGCTTCATGTATAAAAAAACGATTATGCAACGATGTATGTTTACATGTTCAACCGAGTTTTTCATTTTACATGGCCTCTACATTAAACCCTGGCAAACCAAACATTGTAACTGTTTCCTTGACTTCTCGTAGTATCCCATGTTTGTTGAAGTGAAACAAACTTTACAAAGGAGCACTGCTATTGTTTTCTAACCCGCACAACATCATCTTACTCTTACACCGTTAGACCTAAACACTTACAAGTCTTAGAACAAGGCTAGATGTTGTACTAGGGACCATACGTTTACGACAAAACAACGGACTAAATGTTATTCCATGTTTCACAGACCCACGCTTTAAAAAAAACCACAATCACACTCTGATACTTAATTAACAAACTGAACACAACTACGGAGCTACTGGCTCAACATGTAGGCAAATAGTGATCAATGACTCAATCAGTTCATTTTCGAGTATTTCCTCGCTCTGAAATAAATAAATGATAAGTTTAGATAGAATTGTTCGATAGTCATTACGACAAAAAGGCTTGACCAAGATCAGTTTTCAGTCTGAACGACAATAAATTACAACTGGGTTATTAAAAGTTATTTAAAAAGTTTATCCAATTATGCCTTGGGAAATGAAAATTGTCAAACGAGGTAAAGAACTGATATTTATGAATGAAATATTAGCCAATTTACTCAGTTGAGCAAAATTATCTTGTTAAAATACACTTCTTACGCTATTATGTTGTTCTCTCTTCTGCAGCATTCCACATCCAATAAATAACTAATCCAGTACTTCTTTCCAAGTATTTGTTCCGGCGAATCTCCAATTATTTTTTCATTAAAATCCTGTATATATTTCTCAACCAGTACGTTTGTTATTCTTGACGTGTCTCTTTAACAGTGGGAGAACGATGTATGTACACACTTGAACATCTCATAGAATAGAATTTCTAAATCGCTAACCTCTTAAAATTGCATCTGTGAACTTCATTGAAAATCCAGAAGGTAAAATTCAGTAACTACAATCAAATCTCGACAGAAAATCTTCAAATATACTTACCCGAATAAGGCGTGCAAAACTTGTAATTTCTTGGTGATATTTAAGTTCATACTCGTTCCTCAGATATTTAAATCAGGCCCGGATTATGTTTGCAGGAGTATTCTCTATCGGGATTTTCTATCGAGACAGACAGCAACAGCTTCGGGTGACACAACACATATCGAGGCCGGGTGTTTTCAGTTCCTAGCTACGCTCAAAATAACCGATAGCATTCATTCAATTCGAGGAGCTAGAGCTGGTTAAAATCTCGACGCAGAATTGTATCAATTCTAAAGCAAGCCTTCCAGCGGCTGTCGATGTTCTGATTTTATCGGCACACTTCCAATAGGAGCTCGCGTTACACTCGAAAACCGCGCTATAAATAAGTAATCATTTTCGTCCCGTTTGCATTCATCAGGAAGAGAAACAAATTATGTTTTGCTAAGAATCATTGGCGGTGATACCATAGTTAGGACTGTTTGCAAGAATTAGAATCAGATAAATTGATAGAAAACACCGCCGGAAGGCCATGCACTCGTCTTGTCAATTTTAGCTGAAGAAAATCAGTATTTACAACCACATAAAATACCGGTTGCGCGTTGCGGGAGTTATCTGTGTTCATGACTCAAGTATGATAATTTTAAGCGGTGGTGTCATTTGTACCAAGATAGGCTCGCATCATCGTGCCCGATTCTTAATTCACATTGAAACTGAATACGGAATTACGAATTTACTAGTCCGTAGTAGGAGGTTCTGCTAACAGGTACCACTTTTCCCAATTAAAGAAGAAAGCAACGCAAACAACAGTGTTAACGCTCAACTTCGAAGTTATACTATAGGTACATGCAAAATAGCTTAATTAGGTTTCATTTTGAAAGCGAGGCTAAATCGATTCTTGGTAACGGTATAGCCCTTCTAAGTCTGCTACTATTTAATATAAACTATACGTGTTTTATCACGTGACTTGGAATATCGCGAAACTGTTTTAAAGTGTATATGAAATGAAAAATATTAACTCCTAATATCCTAAATTAAGTCTTCAAAAGTCCGAATTTTTGGGTCTCATTTACCTGTTGCGATTTCATGGCATATTTTTTTCGCCTAGAAGTTCGGTCAGAACGCTTCAAAAATGGTTACATTTCCCGCGCGGCCATACGATCCAATTACAGGGCCTGTGACGTAGTAACCGTGACACAGCGGCAAGCGAAACATGGCTACCAGTGTAAGAATAAGAGAAAGCTAAAGAACGGCGGCGATTATTGTGTGGCTGGTGGCCCTAACAAGGTCGGTTGTAAGAACAACAGCTATACGGAAGGCATATCTATGTACTACTTCCGAAAGGAAGAAGCTGTGAAACAGCAGTGGACGAGTTTTGTTCATAAACACAGGAAGGGTTTTGCCCCATCAAAGAACTCTGTTCGGCTCACTTTGACTTTGAGCAGAGCTGCTACGAGCACAGGTCGATCATTTTCTCTGGTCCGTCAGATACTACGAAACCGCAGTTGAAAAAAAAATTGATCAGGGGAGCAGTTCCGACCAAGGATGCCGTTCTAGTCGCGATGTGTCCTCTCCGCCGCCGAGTGCTCGCAGCGAAAACAAGTAAGTCCATTTCTAATGTCCCTCTAATGTCCTTTGTAAAACAGTGCACATCGCCCAAAGCATCTTTATTTTTGTTTTAAATAGATTGTAAACTAAAGTACGCAGTACGGAAGTAAAGGTTATTTCCTTTTGAATATTGGATGTGCGAAATTATGTAATAAAAAGAGTTTGTACATTCTACTTTTACAATAATCTTTGTAAATTTTAATACTCATTACTGTTTTGATAATTTTGATAATTTATCCGAAAAGATTAAATATATTACTCTCAAAGTTTCAGTGATTACTAAGTGTGGCATTCTCTTTCGATTTGTGGAGTCTGTTTGTTTGTATCTTTAAGTTTAATTTGATTCTTGAAGTTTTTTTATTTATGCTAATGAGGCAAAATGTAAACATTGCACTCTAGCTCTCCAGAGCCAGAGGTTTTCTAGAGAGAGAACGGCTCTTTCTCCGCGGCTGTTCTTTCTAGAAAACCTCTGGAACCAGGGTACTCTCCTGCCTAAACCGATAGCAGAGGATGATGAAGAAAGTGATCAGGATTCCCAAGGAAATAATTCTCCAAATAATGATACAACAATAATTTATTGTATATTTATTCTAAGATGGGCAATTAAGATGTTGTATTTTACTGACAACATATTTAGCTGTAGATATATAAAATGTGACTATACAATTTTAAACTAAAAGCTGTTAAAAAAAAATTCAGAGTTCGACCAGGCCAACCAGCCCATGAAAAGCCCAAGTTCATTGTGTTTATTAGCATGCTGATGGCATTGTTCACAATGTTTTACTTTAAGTGCAAGGAAACCAAGCCTACCATAAGCATCAGACGTAATGGTACCATGGTGACGGTATGCCAGCATTGTCCGAAATCTGGGCAAAATGCATTCAAATGGCAGTCTCAGCCATTGGTCCTTGGGAAGTGCCCATGCAACTGGTAACATCTTGCCCAGCTTAGCTGTTCTCGTGGCTGGGGCTTCCATAAGCAAGGTGTCGCTGGTGTTCAGACACATGGGGCTATGTGCTTATGATATAACGACATACTTTATTCACCAAAAGAAGTTCCTGTTCCCGGTGATCTTCCAGTACTGGGAAAGCTATAGAACCGTGCTTGTGAACAAACTAATTAAGAAAATGAAGGGTGTGGTGTGGGGACAGGACATTTGACTCTATGGGGCAAAGTGCAAAATACGGGGCTTACACTATGTTCTGCTGCACAATCCAAAAACGAAAGGCTCCTGTGTGCAGCAAATGTGGACAGCCCAAAAAAGGGACACCCTAAAAGTTATTGTGAATAGTTACTGACCATACATGTATAACTGACCATCCCCCACTATCAAAAAGCAAAGTTGTAAATAATAAATTGTATTATATTAGCCTTTTACAACTAGTAGAATGATATCACTATAATCTTAGCAAATCATATTGCCTAACGCCAGACCAAAGAAAGCCTCAGTTGTAAAGTACACACCACCACTAATGTATATCAATTCCAAGTGTGCCCAATCCCCCCTATCCGGGAAAGGGTGGGACATTGGTCAACCAACCAACCAGTCCTGGGGATTTTGTTTATTTTAACACTTTTTACAGTACTTGAGTAAGGCTTTGTAAGTCCGACAGTGGAACATTTGCAAGAAATATTATAAATAGAGAAATTCCCAGGGGTATCAGGCATGCTTAGAATTCAATTAATGGAGGCACAATTGTATGCATGGCACATCCTTATAGCAAGTAACAGTGGATACAACTTACAAGCATTTTGTTTTTATACACCCAAGAGAGGCTAAGGATCTATCATGCACATTATTACCACTTGGCATTGTGCAAACTCTATTATATAATTATATACACTTTATATACATGTATATAATTTCCATTTTAACTTATTACCTCTTTGAAATGCTAATAAGTGACATTGACTGATGCATTTATGTTGATAGAAGTTTCATTGAATAACATGCAGCAATGCATAAAGTATTGTGCCCTTGCTTCTGCTGGCTGATAACTGCTTGCCTGGTGATGGGGTGTATGTCCTAAACACAGCTGGCTGGCAATGGCCTGGTATTGTCCCAGCCCATATAGCCACAAATTCTACAGCTCGTAGGAAGCTACAAGAATAAAGTTTAATGTAGGCTTTCCCTTAGAATAGTTGCTATAATAGTAATGTTGTTATTTGTATTTCATTATTTATTTGTTTGTGCAAAAGGTGGAGCCACATTTGTATATCTAACTTAGGTACATGTACTTATTCTGTATATTTCATTACTCTGCAAGGATGAAGTTACTTTTAGGACTCGCATAGTATATTGACATCATGCAAGTCGTAATCGTAAACATGATTTTTACGACTCATTGTTTTCACGACTCACCTACTCTGCTTATTATTTGGCAGGAATCTGATAAACCTGTCCGTCGATATGCTTTACATTTCCAGCTCCAAGCCTCTAAAGAGTGCCAAATTTGCCTTGACTTCCAGTAGCTGGAGTGCTTTGCTTTGTCACATACATATGTGCAGTAATTCCCCTGTCCCTACCCCAGAAAACTTCCTCAAATGTGTGGTAAATGCTTGAGGGTCGGTGTAAGAAACTATGCAAAACCCTGGTATTTCCCCCACTATTGCCTGGTAATATCCCCACCTGTTGAGCAGTATAATATGCCATATTGGAGCAATTGCAGAATACCCCACCACTGCACTGGGTTAATTAATAATGCATTTTCTCAAATTCTCATACAAACCTTCTAAAAACCTAACCCTGAAATATAAAAAAATCCTACCCATTTCCAGATCATTCATTAAGAACGAGTGTAAATACACCTGAGCTAAATGGATAATTTTGCACAATTTTTAAGGGCCTTTCAAGTGGTCTTTCGTAGTTGGTTCATTAATAATGCATTTTCTCAAATTCTCATACACACCTTCTAAAAACCAAACCCTGAAACTAAAAAAATCCTACCCATTTTCAACCCCAGGAAAGGTCAAAGGGAAGACTAGCCACAAATACGTTTGTATAGAGTACTGTCATTTCCTATTAAACATGAATAGAAAAAAATCACTTACTCGTGCACGACGACGGTACACTCTGCCATTTCGGTCTTTCAAAAGAGGACCTACGTGAATTTGTCATTGCTGCGAACCTGGAAGATTTCGTGCTTTGTCACATTTTAATACGTTGACGAAAACGAGTTGGGGAGGCTAAACTACAGAATATAATACAGGGCCACGAGCAAACGAGCTCAATATGAATATGACGAAACCAATATGACGGGGCTTTAACAGTGGCCCTGCATTCTGTAGTTGCTCCCGAAGAGCGGAGGATTGCGATACAAAGGCTTTCTGTAGTGATCCACTGATTTACCGGGACTTGGCCATCGAATCTAGAGGAGTAGAGCACAACACCGCCAGAGACATAATTTTCGTCGTCGTCTTCCCCATCGCTCGAGCCCGCAAGCGGCTCATCTTCGTACGGTTGAAATCCGTTCGCCCTTACTTCCACTTCATCAAAATCGTGGCTTCCACTCTCTGAACTCGAAGATGAAGATAAATTTGCTCGCTTTCTGACATCTTACTTTAGTTTTGCAACGAAGAGCAAGGACGGTTCGCTGGTTTATCGAGCTTGTTTACGTCTGTGCCACGAAGTATGCTATCAAGTGTGTCACGGTTTCTACGTCATCACGAGCTTGACTCGCCCCAGTCTCCTGACCATATTTCCAGTGCATGTATGACAACTTTGTGAAGCGAAATCTCAGCTTTATAATTTTTTTCTTCGCAATTTTCTTTTGCTTTGATGTTTAGGAGATAATGAACGATAGAAAAACCCCCAAAAAAATTTCGCTTCATATACACTTTAAGCAAACGTGCGTGTTACTTAGCTTTGCCTTTGGCCAACTGTGTAGAATCTGCCTCACGACCAAATGAACTCTTTTTAAGGCCACGTAAAATCATGTAAATTGAGCCAGTCAAAATAAGATAAGAAGCCTAGATTATCCTTTTCAAATTCAAGTAGATAACAAACCTCTGAAAAGGGAATTGACATATAAATATCTCGGAGTAGAGATAGATCAATCCCTTACCTGGAAAGAACAAATAAGTAAAACTGCTAAGAAAGCTTCGGGAGGAATTGGCGCGTTAAAAAGAGTAAGGCATCTCGTTCCCTATGAAACTTTAATTACAATGTATAACTCCCTTGTGCTACCATATTTTGATTATTGTAGTGCAGTATGGGGAACATGTGGGAAATGGATGTCTTACACACTCCAAAGGCTCCAAAACAGAGCCGCCAGAGTGGCCACTTTTTCAAATTATGATAAGCGGTCGGCTGAGTTGCTGGATCAGCTGGGGTGGGAAAATCTTGAAGAAAGAAGATTGAAACAATTATAGCAATATTAATGTATAAAACACTAAACGGGGGCACTCCAAACTACTTGACTAACATGTTTGAAAATACCAACAATATCCATTCTTATAACTTGAGAAATTCGTCTAGTAATCTGTTTGTGCCTAGACCAAACAGCGAAAGTGGTAAACTAAATGTCCAATATAGAGGGTCTGTTCTCTGGAATATCTTTTCTAACAATATTAAGAATCAGACAAATATTGCAGCTTACAGAGACGCATTAAATGACTTAGAATAGTTTTTATAAATACCTAGTGTCACCATTTTTTATTATCAATACGATTTTGTATTTTTATGAATTTTGTAGTTATAGACACGGCTCTCAGGAAGAGCATATGTATGATGAGAAACCGTGTATAAATAAAGATTATGTATGTATAGGTATTCGAGTTTGTGCGCGCACATGATACAAGTACATATGTATTGAGGAAGGAAATAGTTTTGTTTAGGTAGGGTAATAAGTCGTTACAGTACGACCAGTAACCGGAGAAATAAACACATTGCAAAATGAAAACAAAGCATTCCAAAGTATAAATTCTATATCCACGCGATTTTCTTCATTCAAACGGCGGACTTGGACCGTTCAGAACTAGCTCGAGCAAGTTGAAATGCTAGTCTTGTAATCGACATCGATTGGCTCAAATAACTGTAAGTTGGAATTCTGTTTCGTTCTGATTGTTGGTAAATAGATGGACCAGTAAGTATCTGTTTATTTGATCGGTAAAGCTATTTGCATATAACCGGCGATAGAAATTAATAAATACATAAATAAGTAAATCGATTAACAACTAATGTAAGCTTAGTTATTGCAGCTAATGGGAACAATATAGAAATACGGTAAGTAGTATTAGGACTTGCTTGCTAAAGCTTTCAGGGCTTTTTGTATTCACTACATGCTCTGGGAGATTATTCTAGGCACGAATAGTGCGGGAGAAAAAAAGAGTACTTAAAGACATCAGTGCGCACAAGGAAGTGACTGTAATTTTTAGAGTGCTTCCGCCGTGTAACCCCGGTAGATAGGGCGGCATACTGAGTTGGCTCAATAGCGTTGAGGCCAAGGGTGGCTTTGTGAAGCGGAGGCATTCCCGCCGTTTAGAAAGGAGGGGCCAGTTCAGGTTACACAACATGGAGCCGACACTGGACTCCCTCGAGTAATCCCGGTAAACGAACCGTACGCACGTCTTTGCACCTTTTCCAACTGGATTATATTGCGCTGAGTAGATCCCATGCTGAGCATGCGTATTCCATCATGAGGCGAACAAGAGTGAGGTAAAGCCTAGCCTTAACCTCATGAATAGAATGATAGAAGTTCCTAGAGATAAAATTCAGCGTCCTGCTTGCCGGCTTACTTGACGGAACGAAGTAAGACAAAGATGGAACGAAGATCTGAGGCCAGGATGACCCCAAGATAAGGGTGAGTAAGTTTTCTTAAGAGCATTGCCATCCAGGAATAGGTGGTAATAATTGGAGACTGGCTGCGCGAGATAGGCATTGTGAAACATTTCTCACAATTGAATCGCATTTGCCATTTCTTGACCATAATGATAGGATATCAAGGACAGTTTGAAGCACTTCAGGAGAGTGCAGAAGACAGCTGGAGATATAGAGGATATTACATGGCCGCGCGGAGATACGGATTTCATCAACACGAAAAGATAAAATTCGTATCTCCAAGTGGCCATGTAATGTTCTGTTTAATATATAATTATCGATGAAATACCAGTTTCAATCACCTACTAAAAAGGCTAGAAATCCTTGAAAGCAAGTCATATTTTCAAAAGTGATATCTTCACGTGTGAATTGAAGATATCATTTATATCTTCACACGTGAAGATATCACTTTTTAGAAAGAGATATACACTGGTATTTCATCGGAACTTATATATTAAATACAATGCAGTCATAAGCAAAAAGACGGATCTGAGAGGAGATGAACAATGAACAAAAGAAAGAGTAGAGGTCCAAGTACGGACCATGTGGTACACCGGACGTTACTATACACATGTCGGAGTGGTCGCCATCGACCACCGTCACTTAAGTGCGGTTTGTTAGAAAGCCCTTTATATCCAGGATAAAGTGTTGCCTTTATGCCATAGGCAGAGGGTTTGGCAAATAACCTCTGGTGCGGAACAGAGTCAAATGCCTTAGAAAAGTCAAGCAGGGTGAGATCAGTTTGAAGTTTAAGATCAAAGTTTTTAGCTAGGTCATGTGAAGTTAGCTATAGAATCAGCTGTGACTCCCACGAGAAGCCTTTCCTGAATCCGTGCTGTAAATAGGATAATAATGAGTGCTTATCTAAGTGGCCCATAATATTTGAGAAAATTATGTGCTCTAGTGTTTTGCAGAGAACACAAGTTAGAGATATATGCCTGTAGTTTCTGTGGTCTGAACGAGAACCCTTCTTAAAAACTGGCGAGACAAGAGCATGTATATCAATCAATTATGTGTAAGTGGCGAGTAGATTGGTATGTATATGTAGGTTCATTTGATATGTACGTTGGTAAGTATAAGTAGATAGACAGACTTTAGTGAGTTTGTGGGGGAAAAAAGAAAAAAAACACGGAATTTTAATGGGACCCGTAAGTAATTACCTAAGTACGTAGTACGTACATAAGTAAGTACGTACGTACGTAAATAAGTAAGTAGTCAAAAGGGTAGGTAAGTTGAGTTTTTGAGTGTTTATATTCCCTTGATAAGAAGGGAAGCAAGTTGGTAAGTTGATGAGTTATTATATAACTAAAACGTAAGTAGGCAAGGGAAGTAGAGGATACATGTAGTTCGGACGTTCGTCGGTAGATTATAGATCATTGCTGCGATGTGACTCAAACTAAAGGAGGCGTTTTTAAATAATATAACATTTATTCACCATTATTCACCGCTAGAGTTCGATATTCATCTTCATTAATCACGCAAATATATAAAATAAAAATAAAATATTTCATTGATATACATTGGCTGTGCAATAATTTCACGTCTTTGAAATTCAAACAAGTTACTCTTTCTAAATACTGCCACAACTTCTGGTATCATTTTTGTAACATCTTTACTAGACTTGCTCCAAGTCGAACTCGCTGAATCACTGGGTAAGCGATTACTGGGTCAAAAATCGAGCGCGATAATCGAAGGGAGAGGCGAGTTCGACTTGTTTCACTTGCAGGAAATTGAATCGGGGGATTATGTTTTAGCGCGAAAACACGTTTCAGGGGCGGAGCTTACATTTCGCGCCGAGTACAATCAAATTGTAAATACCACATCCATGGTCGACTGACTTGACACATCAACATACAATGCCTGAAGAATTGACGCTTTGTGATTGGGCAAATCTTAGTACGTCATAAGCCACGCCTCCGGTTGAAAAATCAACCGGTAAATTTGGCGCGCTGCAAGTGGGAAAAGTCCTTCGTGCGGGGGGGCTAAGAAGGACTTTGAGAAAGTCTACATCTTTACCTACATCACTGGTAACCCAAAGCTTACGAACGATTATACGTTATCCTCAGTATGAAAAAAATAAACCGCCTGCACCGGGATTCGAACTCGGGCCGGTTAAGAATCAATGCAATGGCTTTCCCACCACCAACACAAACCCTAACCATTAGACCACGAGATAATTCGCTGATTGCAGTCGTTTTTTTTTACCAGATTTATATCAACTTCATTAGCATGTTCATAAAATATTCTATTACAGTATAATATATACTATAATAGCGGTATGACAACCCTCCGAGCGCGCGAGGTGTGATTCCCCACGGATCTCAACGGTACACGACGATCAGTACTACCCGATTAAGGTATGCTAACCGTATGTTACCCATCATTTTACCAATTATTTTGTCAAAATCAGAAAACGGTTTCATTCACAAGGAAAAAGAAATTAGAGTGAACTCCCGAATTCACGTCAAATTTACGTCACCTTATTAGCATATTGGAAATAGAAACCTCAATAACACTCAAACGCAACACTCAAATTAAGAACTATTCTACTACTCTGTATTCAACTATTCACTTGATGCAGAATCGATATTAATAATGATAAAAATTGTTTGACCATAGATACGCTTTAAATAGCCCACTTCCGCGATATGCTTTACTTGTCACGCACAAAGGTTTCAATATTTTCTCAGAGAAAAGAATAAATTTAATTTAGCACGGAGCCTCGTATTGAAACCTTTGTGCGTGACAAGTAAAGCATATCGCGGAAGTGGGTTATTATACAGATCGTGAGTTTGGGTTACCTGTGCCTAAATGGACACCTTCATTCGTATTCAATGTACTAGTGGATAATCGGAACCACTTAGACAAAGAGAACTAAACACATTGCAAAACGACAATAAAGCATTTCAACTGACTAATACTAGGATATCGACGCGATTTTCGTCATTCAAAAACAAGTCCACCAAATTTGCCTTTTACCGGATCGAAGTCGAAATGCTATTGTCTTGTACTCGACACTGATTGGCTCAAGTAACCATAAGTCGAAATGCTATTGTCTTGTACTCGACACTGATTGGATCAAATAACCATAAGTTGGAATTTTGTTTTCATTGTGCAATGTGATTGGTTACATTAGTCACACAGTAAGACTGACAGTTAGTCAAGCTTACAGCCTCTTTCAATATGAAGACAGATGGCCACGTAGACTGCTAGCAAGTCCCTCCTACATACCCAGCCAACTACGCGTACCATGTCTAACCATCGTTAGCCATCGTTAGCCATCTGGAACCATGTTTAGCCATTCTAAAAAAATGAGGAATAGAAGGAACTTGCTAGCAGTATAATGACCACGCATCTTGACAATTTAAAGACTGAAGCATTTATTATCTTTTTTATCCCATTTCAAGAAAACAGTAGAGCGGTTAGGGTCTGTGATTGGGAAATACAATAAACAGTGCGAAACGTGCGCTCTGATTGGTAGATAGCCATAATCTATTAGACAACAGATGACGTCACAAGGTCACGCGCGCTCTATATTTTGATGGGAACATTCGCTAATTATTATATAAACAAATATACATCAGTTTGCCCTGGGGATGTCCTCTTTTAGATGCACAGATGACGTCACAACGTGAAGAGAACATCCGTCACTCGACTGCGTCTCGTGGCGCACTTATTTGTTCTCGTCACGGTGTGACGTCATCTATCAATAAGAGGACAGACGCACGGCTAAATGACATATTTTGCTGAATATAATATTTTGAATATGATATTATTACAATTATCATTACGTTTTCTATCATTATCGTCTTCACTATTATGCTTAGCCTGTGAAAGCAGCCGTTCTCGGTTGTCTAGGGGAAACGTTTGCAAGAAATACTGATCTGCTTATCGAGTCAAACTCGATGTCGATTCTAATCAAACCACAACAACCTTAAAGTGCCTATAAGCCCATTTATTATTAAAATCGATTCTACATCAAGTAAATAATTGAATGGTAAAAAAATCTTAATTTGAGAGTTGCGTCTATGAGTCAAAGGTTTATATTTCGAATATGCTAATAACGTGATGTTAAAACTGGGATTTACTGTCATTCTCCTTGTGAATGAAACTTACTTCAGATTTAGACAACATATTTGGTAAAATAACTGATATAAGCTTCACATATAACATGGATATTTACGAAAGGTCATTCATCTCTACCAGCACGTTTTTGTATCAAAAATGTTCCCTGTTGACGTCACATAATTAGCATATTCCAAATATTTAACAATTATTCACCGAAGTGCAGGTGTATAGTGGAGGATATTTACCGAGCCGCTTCGGCGAGATAAATATCCACCACTATTCACTGACACTGAGGTGAATGATTGTTTTAGTATATACCACATTGCAGTTGAATAGCCAGCACCAAATACTGAGTTAATTTATTTTCTGTCAAATGGACAAAAACTCGCGTGATTTGATCGCTGCTTCACTCGGAGGTGAATATGAAATCATATTCACTGTTTGAGTAGCCAATCAGAGCGCGCGAAAAGTGATATTCACTGCATGGTGTGGTATATACACTAAAAACCTATAAGCATAGACGCAACACTCAAATTAAGAAATATTTTACTCTTAAAGTATTTACTTGATGTAGAATCGATTTTAATATGAACTTTAATAATGTTAATCTTTTTGAGATCTTTTCAAATGCATGACTCATCTTTAGTCCAACTTACACATGTGAACTATTTTCCAACAACGCTCACACAATTTCTTTGAGGCACAAAGTGTTTTACGAATGTTTTAACGTTTCTCGGAGTCAGTAAGATGAAAGTTATTGCAACTTTGAATTGGTTACACTTTTGACATCAATCCTATATCCCTTCCTTCAAAATAACTTCACTATCCACTCTGTAATAGAGCAGTTTTCGATGAGTGTCGAAACTAAAGTGATTGTTTTGGTTTTGCGTTTACTTAGCTTTTCTATTGGCTGTGAGAAATGTTTTGTAATTATCAGCCAATCAAGTTCGAAACTAAAACCAAACATTGCTTTGGTCTGTCACGCAATCAATTTCCATTCAGTCTGCGAGACTTATCCTCGATTGCGTTTACCTTGGCTCGTGATTGGTTCACGAATTACTTCAGCTCGTGATTAGCTCATAGCTTTTTTACATGCTCCCGTGATTGGCTCTGTAATTGCTTTGGTGTTAGTTTTACGACACTCTATTGAAAATCGCTTTATTGTTTGTTCTTGTGGTAACAATACTTTTGTGTGCTGGATATTGTAGCGGCGGATGGGGGATCGAATCCCCCTTTCTCTCCCTCCCTTTTAGAAAGAAAATAAAGAGGTTGCCATGATTGAACCCCTATTGAACCCCTTTGGAACCCTCCTCAGAGAGTGCTGCATGACACATATCCCCTCCCCCTCCCCTAAAGAGCAACCGCTGACCATCACATACTGTACAACCGATACCGTTTGTCTTCCTCTGTCTCTGATTCTGGGTCTGAGTCTGGATCCGAGCCTGCTTCTGACGGTGCGGGGGAGGGTGGGGCAGATCCGGGACGTGGGTAATTGAACTGGGAACGCTGGGAACACAATAGTACATTATCATTAGCGGTAAGGTATGGGATAGCGACTCCCTGTCGAGCAAAGCGACAAGGAACACAAAAATACTAAAGTTCTCCGCAAAAATGGTGGGTCAGGGTGGGGTGGGCAGACTTTCTTCCAATCTGATCTTTGCGAACTGACAATTCTGCACAACTTATTCTATCTTATATATTGCTACTGAAGTAATCATGCGGGCTAATGCATATTCAAAGAGTTTGAATAGCCTTATTTCAGACTAACAATTAAAAAATGTGGAAAACGTTAACTAATAAGTCTTGGGTTGATGTTTTTCTGTCTGTCTACACTCACCGGCTAATTACTTGACTACCTGGCACATGTGTACCTGTTTAAGCTTAGCATGAAGATTGACTACGTAACGAAAAACAACGGTACAGAAAAGTCAGCAACGAGGAAGGGTAGTTTGGCAGACTACTGACTGAGGCTATGTTACAAAAAGTGACACATTACTTTAAAAAATGCAACGAAACTTCTCCGGCGTCTTTTGCGAGCACGCACACGTTAGCCATAGCGTCTGTTACGCTTCCATGGACCAGAACTCTTCTAATTTTCTGTGAAATGTTCAAATTCCCCCGAGTATTCTCCACATAACTGTCTATTATGGCCATTTTGCAGTACGACTGAGTTAACCGCCTCCCGGTTAGCTCAGTGGTTAAGCGCCGTTCTGTTGAGCGGGAGGTCGCGGGTTCAAACCCCGACCGGACCAACACTCAGGGTCTTAAAATAACTGAGTAGAAGGTTACATAATCCAACAGTAAACGGCCTTCTCGGATAAGGACGTAAAACCGTAGGACTAAGTAAAGAGAGGGTGTTGAAAAAAAAAGAGTGTTAGATTACTGAACTACATGTTAAGCCGGTAAACGTGTTTAAACTCTATATAAATAAAAATTACTTTACTTTACGTTTGCGGCACAGACGTCAATTTCGTGAGCGAAAACCACAACAAAAACTACCCAACAGCCCTTACTTAAATCAGAAGTACGCATGCATAATGGCCCTTATGATGTCACATGTTCAAAACTCAGACATGAGGGTTAATGTTGGGCCGTGTTCTCACGGATGAGCTGGAATGAGTCTTCACTGGAGGCGAAAGTGAGGGCATGTTTTCTCATGTTAAATTCCTCCGCATGAGCGTGTTCGTTCCAGCTCGTCCGTACGGTACGAAATGTGTCTAATATTAATCCTCATGTCTGTCGGGTGCGGTGTAGAATTTTGAACATGTGACGTCTCAGGATCCATTACGCATGCGTACGTCTGATGTTACTCAACTGACCGAGTTAGCTTGTACATTTGTTGTCCCAATTCAGGTCATGTGACAGTTCTCTAGAGGATTCAGTGTTTTATTTTCTAGTTAGAGATTTGTTTTACATTTCCTCTTGGGATGCAGAAACACAAGAAAACATTACTCAAGGGAAAAAACTGGCCTTCTTCCACTAGAGCTTTATGTTCCCAGCAGAACACTAAGATCTGCCAGTACCATACAGCTAAAAGCCTGTATGGAATCTGAGACATTTCAAGACGCGTCTGTTATAGAACATTTAACCAACTGCCAGCTTATGTTAGAAGTGCCCATACCTTGCCAGAATTCTGCCGGTTATGTAAATCACATTTTAGACAATCTTCCCGCTGCAGACTTGTGAAATGTAAATAGTTTTATTTTTGTTTTATAGCTATATTCTCTGATTGAGCCGGCTAGACTACTACACTGGTGAATATTCATATTAGATAGTTTACACTTAGAATTTATGCATAATTATAGTAGAAACATAGTTAATTAGGATATTTTATGATACTTATACATTGTTTATTAGGTATTAACGGGAGAAGAGCCACCCGGTGGTTCCGTAATAAATTGGTGTTGTTGTTGTTGTTGAGGGAAAAGTCAGGTGACCTGAATTGGGACAACAAGTGTACAAGCTAAATCGGTCAATTTGAGCATGCCTTGATCAGGTCGCAGAATTTAGCTTTTAAGGAGTAACACAACTTACCACTTCGTCAAACAGGACAGGCTCTTCGTACTTCTCTGGGTCAAGAGCGTTCAGGCTGAGAACACGAGCACGTGAATAGAACTACGACAGAAAACAGGAAAAAGAAATTTTTGTTTCCAGGTTTACTTTACAAAAGCTATTAGGCATTCATAGAAATCGTAACTAAAATTTCCCGATCATCAACTCCAAAGGAGTGGTTGAACTTGAACAGTAGGTATTGTAAGCAAGAACACTAATAAAATGACGACTGTAATGACATTTGTTCTTATTATTTTCACGGGAGGGAATAGGATATTTCAGGTTTATTTGTAGGGTTAAGCTGGTTCACACTAGCGAAGCAAGCACAAGCAACATACGCAGAAGCAGTGCTGCAATTAATAACCGCAGATAATAACCGCAACTACGGCACTGCATCTGTGTATGTTGTTTTCGCTTATACTATAATAATAATGATCTTTATTCCTTTCACACCAATAAATGGTACCTTAGAAATACGAACATAAAATACAATACTAATGCAGATAACACAAAATGTCAAATCACAAAATAGAAATACATATATTTCTCTTACACTAAAATAGACTTATGCCTCAAGAATTTCTAAAACTAAACATTTCTAGGACACTATAACAATATTCTGTGACTAGACGTAGAATAGAAACATCACCCATATTCATAATATATATAAAAATATTATTTGAATTAAATAAACGGAAAGATTCGTTATAATCAAATAAACTTCTTAAAAATATGACCCTCCGTTCTTCAAATTCCTTACTAGAGCATTTCATCAAATAATGGTACTCGTCGCCAATTACATTCAAATTGCAAAAATTACACTTCCTTTCCTCGTATGGAGTATGACTGTATCGACCAGATTCAACAGGTAACTTGTGAGCTGACATACGCAGCCTTGAAACAGCCTGTCTATGCTTCACATTCTGAATTTCTGACAGATATCGTTCAATCCTAAAATTTGTCTTTATTTGACTAAACGTTCGAAGTTTGCCACAATTACGACCCTGTTGAACCTGGTCTTTCCAGAAGGAAGAGAACAATTCATATAATTTTGTTTTTACGAAGCTACCTAAACTTTTCAACTGTTTAAGCGGTATATGAATATCAACTAGTGGTTTGAACTCACACCATTCTAACACATAATTCGTAAACGATACCGCCTGGTACTTATTTTGGATGCACGCTCTTGCAGCTTTGCCCACAAGAGTATCGTCGTAAGAACTATCAGTTATTCGAACCCAATATTTTACTACCAGGGAAGAAATTTGCACGATTAAAGGACTTCTACCCAGCTCACCATAAACTGCCAAATTTGTAGTTTTATTATGAACCCCCAAAATACGTTTGTAAAATTTAAGCTGTAACCTTTCTAAATCGCTGACTACTTTGAAGAATTTTTGTTTAAACATTTTAAATGAGGAAGTTTTACCCAACAAAAACACTCCCCAAACCTCACACCCGTATAACAGAACCGGGACTACTAACGAAGAAAATAGTTTTAGCAATACCTTAACAGGCACATTCTCCACATTAGACATTTTTTTCAATAAACCATGATATGCTCGTAACGCCTTATTATATAATACTTTCAAAGCAATTTTAAAATTCCCACCGAAATGTAAAGTTATCCCAAGATATGTGTATTCATCAACACAACCCAAATTATCGTCACCGAAAAACCACCTAGTCGACAGATATACTCGCCTTTGTGTCTGTGTTCCAAAAATCAAGATTTTGGATTTTTTCAGATTAACCCTTAATTTCCATTTCCGAGTGTACGACTCAAGTTTCTTGAGACCACATTGCAATCCTACTTGTGACTCAGACAAAAGCACTAAATCGTCCGCATACAAAAGGCAACTTAACTTAGTATCCCCAAGTTTCACTGGGTCACAATCGGAAGAGAACAACTTGGGAATATCATTGATGAAAATATTAAATAATGTAGGACTAAGATTGCATCCTTGCTTCACCCCAATGTGCGACTGAAAAAAAGGTGTTAAACCCTGATCTAGTTTTACTGCCGACCTAACTGATGAATACATACTCAATAGAATACCCACAAACTTCCTGCTACAACCATACTTAATCAACTTAAAGAATAACCCTTCCCTCCAAACACTATCATAAGCCTTTCTGAAATCGATAAAACAAGCGAACAATGGTTTACGCCTGGATTTGTAAAAATCTATCAAAGTTTTCAAAACTAACAAATGATCCGATGTACGAAAACCATGCCTAAAACCTATTTGACTTCTATTCAAAATATTATTTTCTTTCAGAAATAAATTTAAACGTTGATTAAGAATTAATGTAAAAAACTTTCCTAAACAGCTACTAATACAAATTCCCCTATAGTTGTCAAGGTCATCTTTACTTCCAGACTTATGGAGAGGCACAATAAAACCTTCCGCCGACCATGCACGTGGAAAAACACCATTTGATAACACTATGTTAAAAAGTTTGACAAAGTAAGGTGCTAGAACTCCAATGGAAGTCTTGATTATCTCATTAGTCATAGAGTCAGCTGCACTAGCCTTATTGTCTTTGAGTTTCTTAGCTGATTCATAAATTTCTTCAATTGACACAGATTTGTCAAGAAATTCGTCACTCTTAACAGCCCATAATTGAAAATCCTTAACGAAAAGAGCCTCGTCGCTAACGCACTCAGAAGAAATACTAAACTTATTAAGATCCTTGAAATAATTAAACCACTTTTCAGAAGATATATCTGCAGAAGCACCATTTGAACGGTTTTGCTTGATAGAATTTACGAGATTCCAAAACTCCTTTGGGTTAGAATCAGACATAACTTTAATTTTATCCAAAATTTTACTATGGAAGTTTCTCTTCAATTTCCTCACCAGTTTTTTATAATCTTTCTTTGTCGCAAAGAATTTGTGCCTCAGATAAGGGTTATTTGGATATCTTGTAAGTAATTTCCCTAGACTGCGTAGTTCTTTCTTAAACATATGACAACTCTTATCAAACCATTTTTGTTTTTTCATGGATTTTGGTTTCGATTTACTAGATCTCTGTTTTCGCTTTACCGGAATCACTTTACTAGAGATGTCAATAATTACTCCTGTGAATTTGCTCACCACGAGATCGATATCTACATTATTCCCGACGCATGAATAAAATAAATCATCCAACGTCCTAGAGATGTAATTAGAACTGAAAGAATCAAGCAATGCTCCCTTAAGCTCTGCGCTCCATCGAAAAGACATAGGATATGGTTGCAATTCGAATGCGTTATCCAAAACACGCGGAATTTTAACCTTCAATAAAAACGATAATAAACAATGATGTGAAAATTCTGTGGGAGCGGAAATTATAAAATGCCCTACAAGCGGAAACAGATTATGAGATACAATGGTATAATCAACCACACTCGCTCCATTATACGTATGGCATGTAAATTGACCACAAAAATCTCCCTTAGACCTACCATTCAACGCAATCAACCCGTTCCCACAACACAATTCCGACAGAGATCGCCCATACCCGTTCACATGCACATCCCTTGTATTTCTCCGATCGATTAAACATGGTTTATCATTCGACAAAAACAAATCATCCTCAACAAAATCCGGCAACTTGCCCATTCGTGCATTAAAATCACCACATAAAAGCACCTCACCTAAATTAGAAAACCTATAAATACTTTCCTGAAGACGATCGAAATGGTCCACATTCAAGCGTTTCTCCCTAGGGGAGTTACTAGGTGGAATATATACCGAGCAGATAAAAATATCCTGTTCTAATTGGAAGAAACCCTTATCTAGCTTCCACCAAACAAATTCATCACAGCTCTCTTGATCCAACATTTTAACCCCTTTTCGAAGGGACGATTTAATTAAAATAGTAATGCCACCCGAATTCCTGCGAGCATTGGTTGGTAATTTCCTACACTTAGAAAATGAAAAGAAACCGGCTACATTAATCTCACTGCCATTTGTTAACCACGTTTCCACTAACGAAATCAAGTCAAACTTCCCTATTTCTGAAAGGAAATCAGGATTGTCAAGCTTCAAAGAAAGACCCTCAATATTCCAAGAGCAAAACCTTAGAAAATTTGTATCTACTGGCATAATAATTGTAGTAACCATTCGCCCATAACAGTCAAATAAAAAGACACACAGACAACACTTATAAAAAATAAAAATAAAATAAAAATGAACACCTAATACAGACACCAAAACAACCCTACCAAAACCTTCTGAAAAAAATTAAACGGATACCCTGGCCTGTTGCTGGGAAAGACCAAACTGCGGATTATAAAAACCTACTCCTGGTAGTATGGGCGGGAAAGGAACACGTTGCTGAATAGGCTGCTGATTACTGTAATTCGTTTGAACTAACTGTTTTAACGCACTCGCTATCTCCGTCAGTTGGTTCTTGAACTCCGTCACACTGACACTCCCGACATCTGCTGCAGGCCGAGCACTGCGTTTTTGCTCGCGTTCTCGCCTAATCTCATGCTGGAAGTTCCTGTGACTGATGATCGAGTGCTGACTTCTCCTTGAAGTGAAATCTCGTCTAGGACGTAACACTATTCCAAGTGCCCTTCTTATCCCTCCTTTCAGATTTCCCGCGAACACAGGAACACCGGTATATTCCCCTAAATGTTTAGCATCACGAAATAAATCCCTGTTACGCAGATTGCCATTGTCCACAAGCGTGATATCCGGTATATTCTTGATACGCTCAAAGACCGCCGCATTGATGTCAAATACTACTTTGTCAAGATGATCACACCTAGGCGTGATACTAGACATGACTATCTTTTTGTCCGGAAACGCTTGAACTGCTGCGTTCACCATACGGACCTGATTGCTCACAATTTCCCGGACTGTTAAGTGCTCCACGTCGTTTACTCCAGTATGAAGAATTATACCGCTACTAACCCTGAACTTTGGCGAAGATAAAACCTCAATGGCTTTCAGAGTTGTGTTACATGATATAATCTTGCTATTCCCCTTAGGACATAACTGATCAACATTTAAGCACTTCCTATTAGAATCACAAAGAATCACAAAATCGTACTCTCTGCTCTGATCACTGATCGCAGCGCTTGACCCAACGGACTCTTCTTGCGAGTTAGCCTGTTCTTGATCCACATCCCTTTCAGACTCAACTGCGGAATCCGGCCTTCTTGGTAAAACTCCCGCGACACACTTAGAATCTAGTAAATCCACTTTCTCTTGAAGGATACTATTTGCTTCCTCTAATGCCTTTACGCGATTGCTCAACTGAACCTTCTCTTCTACCAACGATCCACACCGACCTTGCATACGTTTCACTTCATTCTCCGCTTTGTGAATACGATTTTCCATTTCATTCTTGGAATCTTCCTGGCATCGCCTCAGCACCCCCAACTCATGTTTCAACTGCGACTTAACCGATTCCTCAACCTTCTGACTAACGGAAGACAAGTTATCGCTCAATACGTTTAACTCGACGTCCGAGGCAGCAAACGAAATATCCATTTTTTCAGCCAACTCTTCTAGCCTATCAAAACGAGCATTCGTCGACATAATAAACTCCTGTAGTAGTTTCAAATCTATCATATTACACCCAACTTCTTTCTCTTCAGTTGTTTTCTGCTTATTTCGAAGTGAATAAGACACTTTCTTTCTGTTTATAATGTGTCTTTTGCGAAGCGGGGAACGCGAACCGACTTGCGTCGCTAGTATGACTCAGGCTTTAGGGGTTTGCATAATCCATTCCCTTGGCAAACCCTTTAAGCCTGGTTTTCACTAGCGACGCAAGCGCAAGCACAAGAGTCCTTATTTAACAGTGAAAACGAGCTCGACGCAAGCGCAAGCACTGACGCAAGCGCAAGCACAATGATCAAAATTTTCCCTTGTGCTTATTCTTCCGTTCGCGTTGTGCTAGTGAAAACGGAAGACAACGCAAGCACAAGGGAGTCTTTGACAGCTAATTACGTTTGACCAATCAAAACACTCGTTCTAGGTCCCTCTCGCGTAACCGCGCGTTGTGCAAAAACAAGATGGCGGGAGTTGGGACAAGTGACCAGCGAGACTTGCGCTTATTGCACGGTTCATTTTCACTTGACGCATATCTCTTGTGCTTGTGCTTGCGTCGCTAGTGGAAACCAGGCTTTACAGATGTTAGGGTGGCTGCGTAACTCACCCTAAACAAACTTTTCCAGTCCAACAGCTCGCTCAGCCTCTCTGTTCTGTTGCGCTGAATGATTCTCTGACGACGTGTCAACTTACAGAAGCTCACCATGTACTGCAACACCATGAGAACATTAATTATTATTACTATCATTCACTGGAAAAATCGAACCATGTACTGCAAGAAATAACACCTTGAGATAAATTAATTATTATCAATATTACTATCATTCACTGGAAAAATCGAACCATTTATAAACTTTGAAGAACTAAAAATGTTCGTAAAATGTGAGCATTTCTTTACAGAGTAGTAAAATTAGAGAAATTTCTACTCTGTAAAATGTTTGTAAAAATATATGTAAATACATTTTGTACATATTTTACAAATGTAAATTGTCGGTAAAATGCATTTCACAAACATTTTACAGACTTTTATACATAGGCCTTCAAAGTCTGTATATGTTCGATTGTTGCAGTGGTTATCAGTATGTCGTGTCGAAAGTGACTGCTTTGGCCGCTTTGAGTTTGCTTAGCTTTTCTATTGGCTGTGGAAAATGTTTTGTAATTATACATGTTTTGTAATCATCATCCAATCAAGTTCTAAACTAAATCTAAGTATTGTTTTGGCCCCTCGTGCACTCAATTTTCGTTTTAGCGAGAGTTATCCACAATAGACCGATTTAGCTAGTACATTTGTTGTCCCAATTCATGTCACCTGACTTTTCCCTTGAGTATTTTTTCTTGTTTTTCTGTATCCCAAAAGGAAACGTACAAATTCCTCTAATTGGAAAACAAAGTAATGAATCTTCTGAAGAGCTGTCACATGATCTGAATTGGGACAACAAATGTACAATGTACATCGGTCTACTGCGTTTACTTTGCCTCGTGATTGGTTGGAGTGAAAACCAATCACGAATTACTTCAGTTCATGATTGGCTCACTGCATTTTTACTTGCTCCAGTGATTGGCTCTGAAATTACGAGCATCATTATCTCATTATTGGGTCTATTCATTATTCACGGTCAGTCATACTTCTTGCACTGTGTTGTTTTGTCTTACATGGAGCGGCAAGGCACGGAACTAGCACTCTAATTGAATAATACATCATGTACAGCGTTCTTACTTTAAAAAGCTCTTGGATGGACTCCTCTGCAGACTTGAATCGTCTGTCGACAATATAGATACCATAGGAGGTGGGGTCACACACGTGTTCAGCCATGAAGCGTCCAAATCCTGACAGGTTGGTGGTAACAGAGGGAATCCCCATAACAGTGCACTCAGCTACAACAACCAATCATACAGTACACAGCTAGTTTATGTACACGTTAATAACCTCCTTGTGCTTATTCCGTAAACTTAATTCTTAAAAGCACCGCAAATGTTAATGTATAAAATCGGTTAACTCATTCCCTATTTCTGCACTTGACAAGCAAATATTAGAGTTCCTAAGAACAGGACTTGCTCGACAGATACTCAAACTGCCCTAAAGGACTGGGCACTAATCAAGCATTAAGCTGAGAAATTGTCACACTTTGAGGGTGGATGTTTGGTTAGTATTGCCATAGTTAATAGAGTGGAACGGTTATGAAACCCAGCGACCGTCTTTGTTATATATGTCTTTGTTCGCTTTTATTCAACCATTACCAACCATTACCGTGCACAAAACACAATAGAAATGCCATTATGTTAATCAATCAGCCAATAGAAACGTGTGGGTTCAGTCGTTCAGGGAACGCTAAAGAACTATGACCGTGCACAATCTTTTGTCTTACCCCCTTCCAACATAAATCGCAGCGCCTTTGTTAGCCCCTTTGAAGTTTGCCGGGTTTCCTAACCATTCCACTCTATTAACTATATATGGTATTGTGGTTATCACGTTGACTTGGATGACAGAAGATTACGGGTTCAGAATAAATTAAAAATCCCATGTTTTTCTCTCTCTACTTTTCTGTTTACCTGTAAACCTTAAAACCTAGTCGTTTCCCTGCAAGGGAACACTATGTCTCTGATTTCCTTGGCGAGGCAATTGAAGAAAATCCCAAACGCTTCTGGTCATATATTAAACATCTTAAGAACGATAACCCTGGAGTAGCAGACTTTAAAGTTAATGGCAAGATTATTAGTGATGGAAACATAAAATCTGAACTCCTCAACAAACAGTTTTCTAGTGTTTTCACTGATGAAGATCTTAGTGCATTCCTGATGTTGGTGAGGACCCAAAGCCAAGCATAGGCACTCTCATCGTTACAGTCCAAGGGGTTATTAAACAATTAAGCTCTTTAAAAGCTCACAAGGCCTGTGGCCCGGACAGCATGGTTTTTGAAGGAATATGCTCCTGATGTTGGTCCCATTCTGGCTGCGCATGCATGATATTTATCAAACATCGACTGATACTGGCCTTGTGCCTACTAAATGGAAACATGCAAATGTCTGTGGCGTCTTTAAGAATGGTGAGAAATCAAGTCCATCAAATTACAGACCGATATCACTAATGTGCATTGCGTCCAAGGTGCTTGAGCATATCATCCATAGCCATGTGATGAAACATTTGGAACGCAACTACATCCTTACTGATGTCCAGCATGGCTTCAGGGCCAAACGATCTACTGTGACGCAGCTTATTCTTATGATTCATGATATGGCAATGGCTGTCCAAGGGAACAAGTCGGTGTATGCAGAGGTGCTCGATTTCACAAAAGCCTTTGATAAAGTTCCCCATCGACGTCTCCTAAAAAAAACTCCAGTACTATGGGATACATGGAACTCTGCTCCTCTGGTTTGAGTCATTTCTAACCAAACGCTCACAGTCTGTTGTCTGCGATGGCAAATGCTCTAGTCCCTCCCTTGTGATACCTGGGGTCCCACAGGGGACCGTACTGGGACCGTACTGGGACCGTACTGGGACCGTACTGGGACCGTACTGGGACCGTACTGGGACCGTAATTATTCTTATTATACGTCAACGATTTGCCTGATAACTTACACTCATCTGTCAGACTATTCGCTGACGATGCGGTTATATGCCATGATTACAAGCGACGAGGACTGTGACTGACTCCAGGATGATTTGCGTAAGCTGGAACTTTGGCAAGATAAATGGCAAATGGTGTTTAACCCCTCTAAATGCAAGACAATCTGCATCTCAAATAAGAAGGCTCCTCCTCTTAGGAAGTATACATTTTGTGGGACTGAACTAGGACAAGTCAACTCCCTGTCATACTTGGGTGTTATACTTAGGGATGACCTAAAATGGTCTCAACACGTAACTACCATATCAGGGAAGGTCAGTAAGGTCCTAGGGCTGATTAGACGGAATCTCTGGAACTGTCCCAGGAGTGTGAAAGAGACTGCTTATCACGCTATCGTTCGCCCAAAGCTAGAGTATGCAAGCGCAGCATGGGATCCATACTATAAGAAAGACACAGCTACCCTTGAGCGAGTCCAAAGGAAAGCTGTGCGCTTCTGTTGTAACAACTATCAGCCGAAAGCTAGTGTCTCTGAAATGCTTGGAGATTTGGGGTGGGGTACCTTGGAGTTAAGAAGGAAAATTACGCGGCTGACTCTGATGTACAAAATGAGTCGCGGGCTACTTGACATTAGTATAGACCAGTACCTAATCCCACATACCGAGACTAGAACCCGCAGTAGTCATAGCTATAAGTGTTATCCCTACAGAACTACTAAGGATATCTCTCACTGTTCTTTTTTCCCCACGGACTATTAGACAATGGAATTCCCTTCCAGTTGAAATAGTTAATGCAGACTCTATTAATATTTTTAGATCTCATTTATCCAGTTATCTGACTAATAGTTCGAATTAATTTATTGTATTTTTATCCTTTATCTTTTTATTTTTATTCATTTATCTTATTTTAATAGTTGGTGTGATGTCCATACAGACTTTACCAACTTAACTAAATGTAGATGTAGAACTTTGTTTCGAAGTCGTTAATATAAATAATTAGGGTAAGTTTTATGGCTCGGATTAGGGTTTGTGCTAGAGATTGGGTTTGAATTTTATTGAGCTATTCCTGTCATTAGGTGCGTTTAGCAGTGATGAACACATAGTTCTCAGATACCTGGTGTGTAGCCCCATGGCTCGTAGTATGATGGGAAGACCCCCATATGACAACCTCGTACAAACTCACTGTACTCCATGGATAGTAAGGGGTTGATGTTAGACAGAAACTCGGGATGGAATATTATCTGAAATTCAACTCATCAAGTTTAAACTCAACAAATAAATATCAAGTTAGGATGGCATTTGTTTTAGTTTTCTATATAGAAAATATTGCTTCAGGTCCTCAAGTTAAAAAGTTGAGGTAAGAAAGTCAACCAAATACAGAAAATACATAAAATTGTACAAGTTAAGGTTGAGATCTGTGGCTAATATTTGGCTCACAGGTCAACATAGTTGCAGGAGCGTAGCGAGAGATTGAAGTTGCGAAACAAGCGCCATAGACATGTGACGAGCGCAGCAAAATTAAGCGCAAACAGTTACGGGGGTCGGGGCCCTGGGAAATGGTGAAAATTTAAATAGCATTTCCTGCATTAAACACACTCAGTCAGAATGTCTGCAAATATGAGACGTCGCGGATGTTTCTTGCAAATATGATGATGTGCAATTTTACCCATGATGCACCGTTTTAAAAAGACGCCGATTCTAACAACTTGACGAATATCAAGATACATGATTGTATGAAATGGAGAAGGCTATTTCGCTCTTTGTTTTCTCTTTGTTTTTCTTTATTTCATTTTTCTTCTGGCTTGGAAAAAGGAGGGAAAATATTTTGTTTCCTTATCTTGCTTTAAAACGTAACTCACTACAGATGCCATAAAGTTTGAATCCGTAAAAATCACTGAGACCTATATAACTTACAAATATTCAAATATAATCTTGTCAAAACACATTGATCTCGTATGATTTAGATGATGAGAACTAGTGGTTACTCACCTTCACTCTGTCGTGGTGATTGTTAAACAGCTCTAATCGCCGGATGTGGCAGAGGATCGGATCTGAACTATCATTAACTACATTATGTGTGACAATTGGTGGCATGGAGGGATGCTGTGAAAAAGACAAAACAGTATATTTAAACAGTAAAACCAGTTTTATGAGCTGGAAGACCCATGTAATCATCGGTTTTCTCATTCAATTTGCGATGAATACAACAAAATGTTACAAGCATTTCAACTCGGCCTGCATGAGAACCAGAAGCATGTCAATCCATTGCATGCAAAACATTCACTTCAGGGGGTAGGTGAAAGGGTAATTTGTACAATATATCTTAGTACAGAGTTTCAACAATAGATGCTTCAACAACTTCAACTTTATTCAATGTATAACTTGTATGTATAACTTTTAGACAAGGTCAAGCTAGCCTGAATTTCAGCCGTCTCCGGCTGAAATTCAGGCTATGGTCAAGCTAGTATAGTGACTTAAACTAGCAAATTAAGTTAATTTTGAGACCATCATTCTATTCTGTATAATTTTTGGGATTTCAAGATAATCATCCTTACTTCATTTTATGGAGATCCACTTTCCTGGCTATTATATTGGCCCATTTCAGAATGCAAACTTTTCATGTGCTGAATATGCCTTATATTATGTATGTCATCTGCTTTTGTCATCTGCCCACCAAGTCTCACTTTTGCGTTGAGATGAAATGTTGTGTCAAAGTGATGCTTGGTGGTGATCGCAAAAGTGTGACATCATCACACAGCCTATCCTATGCTAATGATCCATAACAATAGATTTAGCTCTTTAGCATTGGATTCGGCACACGAAAAGTTCCTCATCTGAAATAGGCCTTAGTGATTCCCTACAAGTTAGAATGGCCAAACCTCAGTTGAATTAAGGTTGTGTGCAACAAGGGTGTAAGTTACTTACCTGAGCTCCAAGGACACAGCGTTTAAGCCGGACAACATCATCTGGAGTCAGAAGGTCATTACCTGAAGGAACTTTACCCCTGCAACAAGCAACACCAATTAATTGTTTTCAAGAGCTACACGTACAATGTATGATGTAAATGAGAGGACACATTGGTACTGTACATTGAGGCAGTGGAGTCTGTGTATGAGATGAAAAGTCAAATGACATGAAAAAAGCACAAATGATTATATTTAACTTGCAATGTGTCTTTTTTTGTTCATGGACCATGAGTCTGAGTTGGAACCAAAATGTTGGATGTTTTGGTGGTATTCCCCTGATACAGAACAAATTAAATCTAAATTTCTAAGGCTTCTCATTACAATTTAATTAATTCGTTTTTGCAACTAGGATTGATTCGTCAAACAAGAAACAAATGAGAGTAACTTACTTCACACAGCTTTCATACATTCTCTTCCCTATTTTGTCTTGGATTTCAAGCACTGTTTCTCTATTTTGAACAAGAAAATAAGGCTTCATATTAGTCAATTCTGTTGTTACACACCCACAATGCTGGTCGTTTCTAAATAACGCAGGCAAAGAGAGTAGTCTCCATGATCCACATGCAGTCAGCAAAGAAAGACATGCAGTCATAACTTTCAGATGTGACAATACCGTCTAAAATACAAATCCAGTGCTTACTTGAGCTGTTTTGTCACTGCCTGTCCTCTCAGTGAGTCAACATTGAAGTTGTTTGTCTTGGTTGGGAATATCAAAAAGGCAACTACTGTAGTATCTGATCCAGAACTCTGAAAAGAGAGAATAAAACAGTTACTTTAGAAAGAGGTACAGCGCTGTTCGAAAGTAACGCAACCGAATTTCATGTCGTTCTTTGTTTACGATTTGAAAATTTGTCGAAATTTCAATGAATTTTCGTTGAGCATATCAAAATTTCGAACAGGACCGACCGAAATTTCGGTAATATTTACACACCGAAATTTCAGTAATATGGGTGATACGCCGAAATTTCGACCATTTTCGACATTTGTGCAAGACAGGATTGTGTTACGAAACATCGTCCCAGCGCTGGTTTGTTGTTTTCTGTTTATCTCATAAACTTTAGTTTCTGTAGTTTAAAACTAAGATCCGTCAGTCCTTCAGAATTTTTGTTGAAGTAATTGCGTATGTTTTCAATTGAAGAAGCCAGCTTTAAAGGAGAACTTAAAACCCTAAAATCAACCCAATGTCTTTATAAAGATGTATTCTAAAGAAATAAGTTCTGATATTTTATTTTTCTGTGTTGCGCGTCTATGTGGAGAAAATTAGTCTCCAAGTTCGATTTTCTGCTGAAAAATCTATATTGTGTGGCGGCTCAATTCAGTGCAAATTTCCCCATATCGTACGTCACACATACCAAGGAAGAACGATCACACCTCTAGCACAAAGAAAGCACAATGGTCCGCAATTAGAAGCCATTAGGCCTGCTATTCAATGTAGAGGACGGCATGGCAAAACTAATTTATTCCCCGTATACTACGTCACAAATTACAAGACTTGAGCCGTCTGTACATACCGGAGGCTGTGAGGAAGGTTTTCGGATTTTCTCTTGCTAGACGCGCAACACAGAAAAATTAAATAGCAGAACCTATTTATTTCGAATACATGTTTGTATAGACATTGGGTTGATTTTAGGGTTGAGTTCCCCTTTAAGCTTTTTGGAGATACAAAGATTCTCTGTTGACATGTGCTTTCAGCCGTGAAGACTAATTGTCTGGTTTTTGACACAACAAGAATGCCGCGAACTTCGCGGGAAGTGTGATTTTATTGCATCGTAGTTTAAATCACCACAAAGCTTCTCAACTTTACTGGCAAATGATAAACGTCTACTAAATAGAATATTCTGGAGTTCTTTTTATTTAATGTGGTTCGGTTTTCAAAGGTGAGGAGGTCCGAGTCTTTAATTCCGCGACACAGAAGTGTGACATTTTCCGCGAACTGATTTGAATAATCAATGACTCCGCAGTGTTTGTTTTGCGTTGAGATCGCACAAAAAATATCTACAGATAAAATTTTCTTTTAGAAATCGAGATGCTTATGGAATCAAACGGTTTGAAATTTTTCACTTCATTTACGTATCTGAACAGTTTCCACATGATGCGAAAAATGGTTTGTGTCCATTAAGTTCTCGATATTCACAGTTTTAATATGTTGTCTGCTATTTAGCGTAAGATCAGATCGCACGAACCGTATCGAATCTTTTGGAGTTTTGATTTCAGCTTTTTTACTTAATCACTTTGTGAGGAGTTAATAAAACATCCAAACGAAATTTCTATTCGAAAATTCGAAGTTACGAAATTTCTATTCAAAATTTCGAAGTTTACGAAATTTCGACGTTACGAAATTTCTATTCGAAATTCCTTATCGAAATTTCGAAGTGTTTTCGGTAAAACTCGCAGCACTTAAACAATGAAACTTTCGAATTTTCGACGTATTTTCACAAGTATCGTAATGTCATTTCAAAGTTACGAAATTCGGCGAAATTCGGTTGCGTTACTTTCGAACAGCACTGTATGTGCATTTTATTAGTTTTAAAAAGCATCAAATCACCTTCAACTGAAAATTCAGTCTCCCTAGTGATTCAAGGAACAGGTCTGCTCCTTTGTTGAAGTACTCATACCTGTGGTGGAAAGATAACAGAACAAATGATATCCTTTTCCTGTGATTTAGTGATACATGTATATGTACTAACAGCATAAATTAATCATCTGTCTTTTTCTTACATTGCACAGTCATGACATGTGGCTGGTAAGCCTGGGATATGGTACTCCCATATTAACTATATACATGCAGGTATGTGTTGCTGGATGGGGTCAGGTTTTTGACCTTCTAGGGCTGAGATGGTGTCCCAGTTTCACCCTCTAAGCCTGAGATGGGGTATACATTTCCTATTTAATTTTCCAATGCAATGTTTTGGCATTTTTTCTCTTTACTTTTGCCCAGTAGTTTTTTTAGGAAAATTGTAGTTTCCAGTCTGAAATGGGGTACAAAATTTAACCCTTAAAATTTAATCCTGAGATGGAGTAGGAAAAATTGAGGAAGGATAGTTTTTTTTTAGGTCCCAGCAGAGCACCACCAGGACATTAAATCCTGTGGGATTTAAGACTTTACAGTTCTCTGTCCAAATTAAAGTAACAACACCATTCACACATTTACAAAATAAATTGTAGATGGGACAAAGACGTGAGAGCACTTGGCACTGCCTACCTCCCAGCAGCAAAAAAATATAATGTCTTGTCAAGATCAAAGTTAAAATGTCTGCAGATATAAAAAGAACAAATACAGTCACTTATAATTACAGGATTACATACTTATACAATACATAGAGGAAATCACATGAATGTGAATGCTAATTAAGCTAGGTACTGAGTGATATTTTGACAGTTCTAATAATTGCATGAGCCTTTAAATCAAGTATAGCATGAGCAGTTCATGCATTTTTTTGTTTATAATATACTGAGCAAACATTTGCAGAGAGCATGCAATTGTACACTCAATAACCTTTATATGCACTTGTTATTGACCAATCAAAATCCGGCCCCCAGATATTTTATTGCATACCGGTATATAATAATATAATATATTGTATGTACTGTCATCAGCTGTGTACATGTAGTGTCTGCTCATCATAACCCATTTTCAGTGTTCATATTTTCATTATATATAGTAAGCCAATGTTCTGGTTCAGTCAAAGCAAAAGGGTGTCCAGCCCTCTCATTTTTCCGAGTTACGTATACATTGTATACCCTTTCATTTTTCTAGTAACCTTTAGTTTTGCTTTATAATATAAGCCATTTTATAAACAGATACTCTTTGCAGTAAAAAAACAAAAACAAAAATTATATAAAACTTAATGTCAGTCCCATAGGTCAGTAGCATAATTACTGTACTGTATTAATAGTCAAGGGAGCTAGACACTTTTACAAGTTTTACAAGTAAGCAATAAGTAAGTGGCTGCTAATTGCATACTCAAACATACATAATAGTAACACTGAATTGGTTAAATTAAACTATTCAGGTGGGTTTTATAGGAAACAAATTTAATGGGATTGGACAAGAAATCAACCAGAACTCACCCATAAAAGTGTCCTCTTACAAAGTCATTTATCTTATCTTTCGATTTGGCATGGAGATTTTGAAACTCATGAAGAGCCCTGCAGTGGAAAAAGAAAAATGGAGCAAATAAACAAGGATTATTATAAGGTACAAATGTACATGTACTAAACATCACTATTTTGGCAAGTTTAATTGAAGGGCATAACAGTTTATCCTAATCACATTCTAAATTCTCCTTCAATTTCTTTGTTTTCTAAGGGAGAATTTAGAATGTGATCAAGAGTCATTTATGCCCTTTTTGCACATGCATGCACATCCCTTCAATTAAAAGGGAAGTGTTCTACAATAACTGCATATATGTGACTTGTGATAGTTCCAAATTCTCCTTAATAAAACAAAGAATAATTTATAAATGAGAATTTAGAATGCGATTAGTAGTCACTTATGCTGTTCTTGTATGGACCCCTGCAATTAGTAACAAATAACTGTATATTAAGTGAGTTGTGATCAAGTTCCAAATTCTCCCTTAGTAAAAAAAAAGAATATGAAGGAGAATTTAGAATGTAATCAGTATTCACTTATGCTGTTCTTGTATGGAGCCTTTCAATTCCTTAATCCTTCTCAAAGGAACACAAAATGACAGAATTTTTTTTATTCTTGGTTGGCAATCAATCCCTAGAGAATCAATGTGGCAGCCACCTTAACGTGGTGATACAAACAAGAAGTTAATGAGGATCTTTATTTTGTAAATGTCCACCAAATAATTTATATGCAAACGAAGAATTAATTATTTTTGCTAACAAGCCTTTAAAACACACACAATGTACATGTACATGTATATTCTACTTACGTGTATTTAATTACATTAAGACCATTAGGCAAAATCAAGTCTGAAATGAAAATGACAAATTTATGCATTATTTGAGAAAGCTGCTATTTCTTCATATTTAAAATTAATTATCTGGGAAGAAAATCACAGAAGAGGGCAAAATATTATTGTATCTTGACTGATCTAAATTTGCATCTGCAATTCATGATTTTATCACAAACAGATTGTGTTAAACAGTTAGCTGGCACTAAGAATTAACCTTTTTCATTCATGGTTTTGTTCTCTTCCCTTAAACAAGGGCCCACACTATAAAAGGTAAAAGACCTTCCCCCTTCGGGATTCGAAATTTGAAATTAAAATTCAGAACAGTCAAGCAAGTACATTAATTTTGTAAGCAAGTGATCAGTCTTCTCAATCCTGTTAGAATACTAAATTTCTGAAGCTAAAATGAAAATAGCCAAGAAAAAGCAAATATATGTAGCATTTTAGAACCTTTCACAAACTCTTTAGCATATTTTTAGACACTGAAGTTTTCGATTTGAATTTCATGCAATACCAATATCACAGATCACCCAAGCAGAGCATCACAGTCATGTTGCAAGCTTTGAAAAGAGATGTTCACTTGACAAAGGCTGAGTGACAACTGAAAGTGTGAGGACTATGCCTGCATGGCAGATCGAGGCCCTATATAATAATTATAGTGTGTACATGGGACCTTGTTTAATAGAGTAAGTTGTATCCAGGAATATTCAGTGTATAGCAATGATTGAAAGAGGACTGTACATGTACTCTGGGCTGAAGGACCGTCATCTTGCATGAGATAAATGGATGCCTTAATTAGCTTCAAGCTTCTATACATACAAATGTACATGTACATGTATTATTGTTCTGTAAGTCTAGAAGATTAAATTGTCAACACCAATTGCCTTAAGTAGTGAATTGGTAACTGTTAAAAATGTAGCTATTTGAATACTATTGTTGTTATTATTATACCTGCTTTCCTTTTTAGAAGGTGCTCTGCTTCATCTGCCGTTATACGTGACACCGTGGTAAACACATGTGCCAAATGGGTGGCTGACCTCTCAAGACAGTATCGATTATATATCCCACGGTCACCTGCTTCCTGAAGAAACATATAATAATAATTATTATTACATAACAATATATTATATACTATTATACTGTGAATAAAAATGTACAAATTCTAGCTTAATGATCAAGTAAAGATACAATGACCTAATGTATTAACTGCGCATGCCTCACTGGTTAGCTCAGTTGGTAGAGCACGGTCTAGACTGCGGGAGGTCAGGGGTTTGAATCCCAGCCGCGTCCTTGGGCAGGGACGTTTATAAAGCCATTGGCCTGGTCTCCTTCTACTTCTAATCAGTATTTGAAGGGGACGTGAAAGAACCTGCTGTACTACTCGGAAAAGTGCAGGGGATTGTCACAGGGTACAGCAGCCTGGCCATTGTACTAACCACACACTCAACATTGTGTGGCAGCTATTAGTGCTGTAAGCAGTCCAAAAAAATTCACTAACGGGATAATTTATGTCAATAATATGTAAAGTGCCAAGAGACTGTGGTGATATGGCACTATATTATAAATTATTTTTATGGCCATTATTAACTTGTACATGTACATGTATCTACCCTGGTAAATGGAATACAATTTTGAAGAAGGAAACTCACCTTATCAACATCAAACTACACAGCAAACGACAGGCAACAAGTGGAGTTATATGTGGAAAGAAGAAAACAGAATTTGACCAAATTACTTACATGTAAATGTATTTTAATATACACTACCCAGTGGTTCCAGAGGTTTTCTAGATGGAGAAAAACCACGGCGAAAGAGCCATGAAGCGGCGATCAGCGAGCTGCAAAGCAGCCAGAAGAGAAAACCTCTGGTATCGGAGGGTGCCAATCTCACTTTCATGTTTCGAAAACTAAGTAATTAATAAATCGACAAATCAGGAGAGAGATACCACGTGCACGTCACATTATAATTTTGTTCAGTGCGGTAGCCAGAGTAAAAGAATGCTGTGCCAGAAGATTAATTTGTTTACATGTCAAATGCATGCGATTCAGTTCGTCGACCCGGGGATGTTTTCAAAGCAGATAACTCCCCGTAAAATTACAACACCACTTAAAGCGGTACAAACGACCATTGCAGAGTCTGCAGAATAAACATTAAAGCATGTAGCCAATCTACAATGAATACCGACCTAAATGGTGTTTCACAAGTGATCCAGTGTCAAGAAAATTATGCTACAGAACAAAACTACATGTATTCTAAAATTCGAGAAGACCTTAGATCAATGTGAGCTAGTCCACCAATGATTTTAGAGGGCAGATAACAATAACTTATATTGCCTTCCGTGGATAACTATAAAACCCTCTCAATGATAATTATTTGCTTATATCTGGTAGCAACTGAAAAATTATCGCCTTACCATGACCAGTCGGTAGGATTTCCGATTTATAACGCCAAATAACGCTTTGTCTTGCACATCAGTCGGTAATGTTATCTTGGAAAAGCGATATTTTAGTACAGATGATACAATATCTTCATAGATGATTTGAGGAATCGCCATACGAATACTATAATTTTCTATGTGAGAGATCGAGCAGACTTCGATCGCAGCTGAGCCAGCAAACGTAAATAATTCCTGTCCCCTCTATAGTTGACCATACGATATCACAATGATTACTTATCCTTCCGTCCCTGAGAACAATATAAAATTATCTAACCAATCACAGTTCTTGTTGAGCTCATTAAATATTCCTCCAATCAGAAAATACAGTCAGATCTTTGACTTAAAATTACTAGACAAGCATGCACTTACTCTTTCCTTGGGAATCGGCATTGATATTTTATGTTATTTTTATACAAAAAATAATATTTAGTTCAAATTTGCTAGAGTCATGCAATTAAATTGTGGCAAAATGTATTGAAATACAGTCGAACCTCATTAATATGGACACTGAAGGGACAGCCAAGTATAATAGAGGTGTCCGTATTATGTACTTTGTTTTATGTATGGGGATTTTGCTGGGACCGAGATAACTGCACGTTCGTAATAAGGGGGTGTCCTTATTATAGAGGTGTCCATAAGGGGGGGTTTGACTGTATTACTTCTTTTTATTCAAGCAATATTTAGGATTTGGATTTGCCCCAAGAGCTGGTAAGTACTGTCATGTAGCTCATCCACATTTTACTATCACAGCCACTTGAAAATAATAATAATACTTTATTCCAATACACCATCATTGGTACCTAGGAAATACATACATAATATTAATCTAATCGAGGCAGCTACAATCATTAAAAATAGTTGTTACATCATATATATATATTTTGCCGTAAGCTTCACAATAGAATCATCTGTCATCGATAGGCAATACATAAACAAATCTCTGTTGCCAAGGAAACCGAACGAGCTATTAACCTTTAACAAGTTACTTCGGAAATTATCTCTGACAACTACTAGTTTACTATTATTGCAATCGGAGAAATAGTGTACCTCATCACCAACTACGTTCGAATTACAAATTGTGCATACACGCGAGTCATGGGCGACATTTGTGTATCGACCAGATTCAACGGGAAATTTATGTGCAGATATCCTAAGCCTTGTCACCGCTTGACGATGCTTAACATTTGAGATTAGAGATAAATAGTTCTCAAAACCTATTCTTCGTTTTACAAGATTGAATGTTCGCAGTTTACTACTCTGTTGAATCTGATCAGCCCATGCAATATTATATTGTCTGTATAATTCAGACTTTAAATATTTAGCGAGGAACTTAATGTTATTAGTAGGTGTTATAACGATATCCTTTAAAGACTTGATATTACACATTTCTAACAGGTAATCAGTGAATTTAATACCCTGAAAATTTGATTGGATACACACATGTGCAGCTTTCCCAACTACATTGTAATTCGTCTTCATATAAAGAATCTTTTACACGTAACCAATATTTGATCACCAAAATAGAAATGTGTACCATCAACGGTACTCTGCCCAGTTCCACATATATATACCGCTAAATTAGTGGACTTGTAATGCACCCCTAAATTCCGCTTGCAGAACTTCAAATGCAGATTTTCTATGTCGGAGACTGCACTGAAAAACTTACTCCTAAACACGTGGAGACTATTTATTCTTCCTAAAACATACACTCCCCAAACCTCACACCCATATAGTAGTACTGGCGACACAAGCGTTGAGAATAGTTTCAAAAGCACTTTGATCGGTGTATTATCTAAATTAGAAAAACTCCGAAATATACTATGATATGCACGTAGCGCTTTATTGTACAATGCCTTTCGAGCAAGTTTGAAGCCGCCACTCATAAGTATTGAAATGGCATGCTCTCTCTCTTCCTAAAATTGTCCTGAATTTTCTTCGATATCAAGGAAATTACTAACATTTTCTTTATTTGGAAAATTGTGTCCGCTCGCTCGTATGCTGGATAGTCTCTGGATAATCAGTCACTAGTTTGTTGAAAGTTACCTTTTGAAGACTTCAACATACATACATGTACGTGTAGCACCCTCTTTCCGTAATCCTTCTCAAACTCACAAATAATTAATGAGCCAACAGCCAATACAGGTGACACATTTAGTCACGTACATGAGGTACAGTACAGCTCAAAAATAATGCACCTGCAAGAAGTCCCGCAAGAACTTCTTGCGCCGCAAGAAACCGCAAGAAGTTGATAACCAGCTTTTTGCAGCTCAACCGCAAGAACACACAAGAAGTTTAAGAAGTTGATAGCCCGCTTTTTGTGGCTCACCCGCAAGAAGTAAAGAGTGGATAATCCGCTTTTTGCGGCTCAACTGCAACAACATGCACGAAGTTAAACAATACAAAAAGTTTCAAGTCCAATGCAATGCAAGAACTTCGAAACGCGAGTACAATATAATGCACGCTAGATCGTGGTTTGTTTATAAGTGTGCATGGCAAATTTATTTAGAAAGACTTTCGGTAATAGTTTTGAAAAACTTATTTTCAAAGACATTGAGATGTTTTTAAGAATTTGCTTTCGTTTATGGCAGTGTTTATTAATTGTTTCTTTCGTTTTGCCAGGTTTCCCTGGTTTTGCAGTTCGATCCAACTTCTTTGATTTGCACGTTTAGCAATTATTGTCGAGTGGATCGCAATATGCAAATTACCACTTCTTGTTTACCTTTAAAGTTTTGGGAAGGCAGTCACTCACTATTCAATGAATTAAAGTGGGCATTTAGTTCAAAAGGATTCCACTTTCCCAGTAGAAGTTTTCTGGTAAGACTAAGCGTATAGTTTTACACGGTTTTCATTGCCAACTTGGCTTCAGAAAGTGCAGCGATCAAAACTCAGACTGACACGTTCACACCTGACTGATTTGCACGTGGAGAAATTCAGACGCCAAGAACTTGAGATTTTAATTTCGAAAATATGCCTTATCTAATATACCGCAAACATTTGCAATGATTTGAGCCGAAACCTTGAGCAACACAGGGATGTGCCATAAATGTGAAACTACTGACGCTAAAGTTTATTTGGTGTTATGCTTTGCACGGCAAACTATAAAGCTGGCCTCGCAATACCGGTATTTATAACGGGAACTGAATTGAAGTGATTGAGCGGCCGTTGTTTGTTATTATTTTGTGCCGAAAGCTCAGGCTTCCATATTACATTTTTAAGTAAAGATTTTCAGTAAGGTTATCAGAAGATACATGTATGGGAGGATGTGTTATCACAGGCTTCCCAGACTCGACGTATATTTCCCGCTTATTAGTCTGTTGGGTTACCTGTGGTTTATCGATTAGTTTCATAACGATCTCAGAAGAGTTTAAATAATTGCTTCGTGTGAATTCTCTTTTCCGATTCCTACGAAATGAATCTTCAATAATAAAAGATTGATACTTAATGAAGTTGTGTGAGTGGTGATTTGGCGATTAATGGGGCCTTCTAAAGCAGTTTATTAGGATTCGAAATTTTGGCCGTTGGCCGCAGCTCTAAGAAAATATACAAGGTAGGCAACTCGACCTCGCCAAAGCACAGACTTACCTCAAAGATCACCCAAAAATCGACAATTTTCTTCCTCGCTCACTATTCAGCTTTCGGCACAGGAGGGAATAGTTATCAAGCAACATCTGACCAGAGATTTAGGAAAATCCATCAAATTTATCATCGCCAAACGGCCTCCTCGAGACCCCAAAAGCGCGACCTTCCAATGATCTGTAAGAACCAGAATGACCAAAGCGGTCCAAAATTTTCCCAACCCTACCCAAAACGATGCAAATCGCCTTACTTCATGGGGGGAACCCCAAGCGTGAAATTATACGATTTTGGCGGTTACAGACTAATTTTGAATTTGGAACTCGCCAATCAGAGGACCAAGACAGTGGGCTGGGGTCTTCACCGAGTGTTATGACAGTTCCACGTGAGAAATTTTCGCAAGTTCCAAATTCAAAATTAGTCTGTAACCGCCAGTTTCGTTAAAAGCCTAGTAATGGTCTCTCTGATTGGCGATATATTTGTTTCCGTTCCTCAAGCGGAAGTATAATTTCACGCTTGGGGGTCCCCCCATGAAAAAAGGCGATTTGCATAATTTCATTAAAGTGCAACTAACTCCTTTTGCAATTTTTATACATATGAATCTTTGAAAGGTTTTGAGTACTTCTGCGAAGAAATTTTTGGCTTACAGAGAATACTCTATGTTCTAGGCTTGTTTGAAATGGTGAAAATTTGACCTTTCCTGACCCATGACCGCGCAAGAAAAAGCCTGGGTCGATTCTTGATCTTACGTCACCTCATCAATGCATTATTCTCCATGGCACCTTTCCATCACAACAACATCGATATATAGATAATATACAGTCTGTGAGTTGTTAGTAAAAAAAACAGTTATTTTAGAGTAAATGCTAAATATTTATTCAAATTATTGCAAAGTTGAATGAGTTGGATGACGTAAGATCAAGAATCGACCCAGGCTTTTTCTTACGCGGTCATGGGTCAGGAAAGGTCAAAATTTCACCATTTTAAACAAGCATAGAACATAGGTGACCACACACGGGAAAACGTACACTAACGCTTTTCCGTTAAACGGGCAAATTTAAACGGTTAGTAAACGCTTTTTTGGGTCGTTTAAACGCTTTTTCAGATCGTTTAAACGCTTTTCCAGATCGTTTAAACGTTTTTTCAGATCGTTTAAACGCTTTTTCAGATCGTTTAAACGCTTTTTCAAAACGTTTAAACGATTTTTCAAAACGTTTAAACGATTTTTCAGATCGTTTAAACGGGCAGCTTTGGAAAGCAAACGGTTTACCAAAACGTTTAAATGGACTGGGTTGAAGAGCAAACGGTTTCTAAAAACGTTTAAACAATCTTGGAAAGTGATTAAACGGTTTTCAGTGATAGCCTAAACGATTAAACTGCTTGCGGAAAGCAACTCGCGAGTGTCCTGTTGGCCCCGTAAATGTTTGCGGATAAGAGCGCGTCACTGGATGGATTTCTATACAGGGGCAAGAAATTTCCATCAAAGGCGTGATCTTGGAGTTAAAACTGAAACGAAAAGCGCTAACTCCTTGCAGTTTGTCACTTTCAACTTTGCGAATAACTGCAAGGAAAACAATACTTCAAATGCCCTAACAGGTTTCAGACAACTTCAATAAAATCATTGTACACTTACATCCAATCAGAATATGAACTACTCTCACGGTCATGATTTAGGAACAAAGATTTTAGATTTAGATTTTATGAAAGTAAACTATACAAAGCGAATGCACTAACATAATAGTAGGTACTCTCTCTACCGCTGTCAGTTTCCCTGCTCTTCGACTGATGCAACGGGGAAAGTAGTAGCAAGCCGTTAAACTCACCTGAAAACTTGACTAAATTGCCATTTGCAGGCCTATAAACCTCTCCTTCTCACGATGTCTTCTTTGCAATCTTGCGGCACCGAATGATTTTGAATGCAAACTTTCCTGATCCAAGTGGTTTGTTTTGGAAGTGAGTTCCAGTGTTCCGACTTACTGGTAATAACATATTAATCAGAAATATTGTGCTACATAAATTATACTCGCGCAAATGATTCGGCGCGGCGGATCCCTTGTTTTTCTGCAAGAACACTGATTATTCTAATTCAGAGCGTTGTAATCCACGTGCAATCAGTCAGGCGTGAACGTGTCAGTGTGATTTTTTACAGAACATCAACAGAGTTTTGAAGCAACGTTGGGAAAGTGCAATTCCTTTTGAATTAAAAGACCTTTAATGCATACAGTATTGTGCAAAAGTCATGCAAACGTATTTCGACGAATTTCGCTCTTTGTTCCTACCATAGTTAATAGAGTGTTCCTACGAATGTCGCCGGGGCAACTTTTCGTTCGAAATTTCGACGAAGAATCGATCAGATACGCGAAAATTTTAATGCCAAGGCGAAATATCGCCAACATGCGAACGACATTTCGACGATATTTCGTTTATTGTCAAACGAAATTTCGGACCAGGTTATCGAAATATCGTGATCCGAAATAGCGTACGTGTCAATTGCACAGTTTTGTATTTTTCTTTCTTTCTTTCACCAGGATTAACGCGTGACAAATTCGAATTCATGACAAACAGTTTTACAAGCGTACAGTAAGATGGTTTTGGTAAATACCCTGCGTGCCAGAGGCGTCAAAAAGTCAAGATTCTTATATAATAAAAGTCTCCGTCAATCGTGAACTGTCAGCCAGACGCGTGTCTCATTTCTGACACAAATACCGCGGGGGCATAATTAATTTCCATTTACGCGAACTGACTGATGTGATCCGATGCATTAAAGCTCTTTTAATTCAAAAGGAATTGCACTTTCCCAGTAGAAGTTTTCTGGTAAGAGTATAGAAGTTTTTGCACGTCTTTCAATATGACAAACGTTGCTTCAAAACTCTGTTGATGTTCAGTAAAATATCAGACTGACACGTTCACGCCTGACTGATTGCACGTGGAAATTCAGAAGAGTTGAGATGAGATTTTAATACGCAAACATTTACAATGATTTCTGCCGAAACCTTTTAATACTAGTAAGAAGACAAGTATCTGCCTTAAATGTGAAACTATACTGAAGCAAAAGTTTATTTGGTGTTATGCTTTGCGCTCAGCGAGTGAGTCAAGCTTTAAAGCGGGACGCACCGCCGGTTTGGGAACTAATTATAAGCGAGCAGCCGTTTTGTTTATTTTACGGCTCACGATATTTCGATAACTGCATGGTCCGAATTTACTTGAAAACTTTATGCAACGACTTTTACGGGGCTTGACAATAAATGAAAATAATATTGTCGAAATGTCGCTCGCAGGTTGGCGATATTTCGCCTTGGCATTCGAATTTTCGCGTATCTGATCGATTTTTCGTGGAAATTTCGAACGAAAAGTTGCCTGAAATTTCGAGAAAATTTCGTCGCGACATTCGTAGGAACAAACAGCGAAATTCGTCGAAATACGTTTGCATGACTTTTGCACAATACTGTACAGTAACTCAATGTGAGGGCGAACATTTGTTTACTGGCTCGTGTGTGTCCATGGCAGAGAACTCGCCCGCGGTAAGAAATACGCAATATCGATCTGTCAAAACAAAAGGAACATAAGTTCTCATGGTGAATTACGAAGCGCGGCATGTAAGATAGTTTGGTTGTTCGATTAAACGGTTTGCCAAGGCAATTAAACGGCCAAACACGGACTATTGAACAATCTGACAAATCGTTTAAACGGTTTCTGTTTTGAAGCAAACGATTTGCGAAAACGTTTAAACGGGCAGGCTGAAAAAGCAAACGATTTTTCAAATCGTTTAAACGAAATTCTAAACCGTTTAAACGAATTTGGAAAACGTTTAAACGGTTTTCAAAACCATTTAAACGATTTTCGAAAACGTTTAAACGGTTTTTGAAAACGTTTAAACGATTTTCGAAAACGTTTAAACGACTTTTTTACCCGTTTAAACGGATAACAAACGGTTAAGAGCACTAAACGGATAACCGTTAGTGTACGTTTTCCCGTGTGTGGTCACATAGAGTATTCTCTGTAAGCCAAAAAATTATTCGCATAAGTACTCAAAACCTTTCAAAGATTCATATATATAAAAATTGCAAAAAGGGTTAGTTGCACTTTAAGTATCAATCTTTTATTATTGAAGATTTGTTTCGTAGGAATCGGAAAAAAGAATTCACACCGAGCAATTATATAAACTCTTCTGAGATCGTTATGAAACTAATCGATAAACCACAGGTAACCCAATAGACTAATAAGCGGGAAATATACGTCGAGTCTGGGAAGCCTGTGTTTCAACCCATTTGAATTAAGTTGAACTTCTTGCGGTTGAAGTTCTTGCGGTTCTAACTTCTTGCGTTTAAGAAGTTCTTGCAGGTCAAACTTCTTGCGGTTGATAATTAATTATAAGCGCAAAAAGAAGCGCAATAAGTCAACTTCTTGCATCCGCAAAAAGAAGTTCTTGCGCGTGCATTATTTTTGAGCTGTACTGTACTATGATACCTGGTAAAGGCTGTGTGGCACAACCTCGTGACCAGGGTCTTCTCGGTCAGATCCAAGATGGCAGCTACTCCGAGAGCAACCTCGTTCCCAGGGATCTTTACGCGCCTAATCAAAGATGGCGTCGAAAGTAACCCTGGTACAGGCTGGTGGGATTTGGCCACTGATTGGCTAGACGTTTCGCGCGCGCTGATTGGAGAATTTCGAATAGCGCGTGCATTTTTGATTTGAAAACTAAACTGGTGATGCTGTCTTTCACATTGCGCGTTCAAAATTCGTTGAAAATAACTACAAATTCATCAGAACTTAGCGTTTTTGCCTTTTTTAATACTCACTTCGCAAACTGGGTACAAGTAGAATAATGTACGGTTGGAATTCATTGGAATCACACTTCAACCGCTAACCGTTCTTCAGGGATGATGAATCCAAGATGGCGAATGCTCCTCAAAATATGCCCACATATTGGGCATATTTTTGGGTCACATGCCCAGCCTGTACCAGGGGTACTTTCGACGCTATCTTTGATTAGGCACGTAAAGACCCCTGGGAACGAGGTTGCTCCAAGAGAAGACCCTGGTAAACGCTGAATCACGTGATGTGGAAATGTTAACACGTGCCTACAAACCTAGCCTCCTCCGCAGGCACCTCCTATATAATCGAAAAAAATCGAGACCGGGGCAGGTAACCCAATTTTTTTTTACAAATTTTTTCTCTCGCGGTCCTATATTTATACTAAGTACTAAGAGGTGCCTGCGGAGGAGGCTACCTACAAACCATAGGTATCCCAATCTGGAGTGAGCGAGATGCGATTAACGGTTTTTCCACGCGCCGAACGACGAAGTGAAAACAGGTCTACTAAACAGTTCGAAATGGAGTTTACTTGGATAAAGAAACAGTGGAAGAGTATCACAAAGCTACCAGGATGTATCTAAGCTAGAAGAGAATCCTAAAAAGCCGTTCATTTTCTGTTAGCGTTGAAGCGAAGAGATTGATAGCACATGTTCAGATTTAACGGCTTCTCCTGGCTTTCTCACTGATGCACTTCATCTATTGCTCTACCAACACAACGTGTTTTAAGGTTATTTAAAATCGTTTTATTGATAAAATTAGAGCAATCGAATCTATATACAAATTCATCTCTCTGGACACCGTTTGGCCAATAAAAAGCATCGTTAGAACAATCCTTGTGTCATAATCGAAGAGCCAATCGGAATACGTGACAGTTCAGGGTTTACCAGGGTCTTCTCTCGGAGTAGCCGTCATCTTGGATCTGACCGAGAAGACCCTGGTCACGAGGTTGTGTGTGGCACTGACTTTTGTCACGTGCATGAATCTTGATATCCAATCAAATGACAGATCAAGATATACAGTAGCTCCAATATATATGTTATATAATATTATTTTATCAAAAACGAGAGCTAGTGTTTTACAAGTGGATCCAAACACTGAGAAAGATGAAAGCATGAGGCCGCTTCGGGCGAGTGCTTTTATTGTTTCAAGGTGTTTGCATTCCCTGGTGAAACACGAAGCTTGAGTTTTTGATATGACTTCTCAAGCAAAAACAATACCTGCATTAATAAATCATTAGTAATTGTATTGTTTGCCTGGAATTCTAAATGCATGCAATAATTTATAGACTAGACGGGTTGTGATTGTTATTTTCTCATGGTCGTTTCAACAAAATAATGGACTGATACAAAATAATGTAGTGTGGTGGACAAGACAGAGAACTATAGCAGCCTATTGCAAGGGAGGTTCGAGTCACACTCCAGACATGGATTTTTATTTCCTTCTTTTCCTTTACTTCTCGCCATTCCTTTGATGTAACACTTATGAAAATGCATGCTCATTAAAATGCAAGTGTTTATAATCACTGTGTTTGATCTCGATCAAAACTTTAAGATTTTGATCTCGTGTTTCATTGGGTATCAAGGTACATGCACCTGACCAAAATGGAATGACCCAATTGGCTGTTGACCTCATGAATTATTAATGAGTTTGAGAAGAACTATGTCAAACACGAATTGGAGTCTTTCATCAGGGGTTCCAAATATTGAGAAAACAAATGAAACCCGAGAGGCGTAGCCTCGAGGGTTTTATTGTTTTCGAAATATTTGGAACCCCTGATGAAAGACGAACAATGAGTGTTTGACATGTCTTCTCATGTGAATGCAAAACCGATAATTTACATACGTTTCTTTTCAAACTTCATTAGCAAGTATTGTTTACCGTTTGACTGTTGTATCTAATTATTCAATAGATGGCTTATTATTCTTTTTTGATGGCAGTGATTTCAACTAGCGTACTAGTAGAGTAGTGGACAAGAGTTAGTGGACAAGAGTTAGTGGACAAGAGTTAGTGCAAGCAGTCGGAAGGGTCGTGGTGGCATACTTTTTCTTTCTATGTCATTCTTTATTTCTTTACTTCTTCGCTCCTTACTTGTAGTTTATCAGTATGTAATTAGTTAGTGGTTCATGAATATGATGATTAAGAAATATTGATCACTAGGGTTGGAAACATGATCAAACACAAGGGTTTCACCCGGTATCAAGACCCATGCATGTGACCAAATACAGTTCCTCCATTGGATCACTATCTCATGAATTATTAATGAGTTTGAGAAGTATGGTTCAAACACTAATCAAGGCACTTGAATTTTAACTAAGCTACAAGGATTACATCACAAGTACATGTATGGCTTCACATGAAGAGATTAGGAAGGAAAAGATGGAAATAAAATCAGCATCTGGAGTGTGGTTCAAACCATTGTCTTCATGATTGCTTCTGACTGCTAGTCTTCTGTCTTGCCCACAACACTATGAGGCCATTAGTTGAATATTAATGACCATGAGAAACTAACAATCACAACCCTTGTGGTCAATACATGTAATAATTATTGTATGCAACAAAATATCAGGCAAACAATACTTCCTAATGATTACATTAATTTTATGAATACATGCAGGTAAACACCTTGAAACAATAGAAGCTCTCCACATGGGGCATCTAGTTTTCACCTGTTTCTCAATGTTTGGAGGCCCTGGTGAGACACTCGCTTTCATTTTGATAGCACATGGTACAATGTACTCACCTTTTCTAAATTGTTGTAGAAATCAACATTAGCAGCACACAGATACCTCCCTAGGAGGGTAGCATGCGTCGTGAACACTGTGGCCACAGAAACTTTTTCGGTTCGCAGTATAATCAGCCCTACACCAGCCTGCCACTCATGAAAATGTGCTACTACTGGCATTTGGGAGTCATAGCGGGAACGAAACTAGGAAAAATAAAACAAAATACATAATTTTATATACAATCATGTAATTGACTTTACTGCAGGGTAAACAATTACTGTACAATGTACTTGCAGTACAGTGCAATACTAGTACGAAAAAAATTTGTGTCCAAGTTGCAAAGCACAGGGAATCAACTGTTTATATTTTTAAATTTTAATATCAGGTTTTGAAATTAACAGTTGTTTGGCTATAATTATGTTTTGACATCCAAACTACTGTAACATCCAAACTACTGTAGCATCCAAACTACTGTAACATTCAAACTACTGTACTGTAACATTCAAACTACTGTACTGTTACATTCAAACTACTGTACTGTAACATTCAAACTACTGTAGCATCCAAACTACTGTAACATCCAAACTACTGTAGCATCCAAACTACTAGATCATCCAAACTACTGTAGCATCCAAACTACTGTAGCATCCAAACTACTAGAGCATCCAAACTACTGTAGCATCCAAACTACTGTAGCATCCAAACTACTGTAGCATCCAAACTACTGTAACATCCAAACTACTGTAGCATCCAAACTACTGTAGCATCCAAACTACTGTAGCATCCAAACTACTGTAGCATCCAAACTACTGTAGAATCCAAACTACTGTAGCATCCAAACTACTGTAGCATCCAAACTACTGTAGCATCCAAACTACTTTAACATCCAAATCATGTTCTCTTTAAAGTGTTTGTTCATTTTGCACAGAACAGGGGCAAGGGCAACCAAAATGTTATTAACCAAAGCATGTTCTGTGGTTGCCCCTGGGGGACAACTAAATGCAAACAATAATTTCACACCCTAAAATTAATATTATTTTTATAATTATTAATAGTCATACCTCAGCAATAAACTGTGCTACCAGGTACCCTAGCACTAAAGCATCGTTAGCTTCAGTGTCCTGATCTGGCAGTCCAATACGAACTGCTTCCCAGAAGTCCCCTTTCCACTTGTTCAACTTATGGTAAACTGACCCAATATCAAAGAGGACAACCTACAGTGTGTTGGAATAGCATGATAATAACTTTATAAAGCAGTGGAGAATCCAGACTTTCAGAAAAGGGGAGAGGGGGTCTGTGGACCTTGTATCTCTGAACTAGACATTAGGGAGGTAATCAGCCCTGTTGTGGAGAGCCCTGCTCCCCCTTAAGATCCACTACTGTACAGTAAGAAATAACTTACAGTATAATAATTACTGTGAATTGATAATGACAGAATTATAATGCCTTCAACTAAAAATATCTCTTACATGTAGTTATTAAAGTTATAATTGAAGTTATAATAATCAGTGTAAAAGGCGAAGAAAGAAGAAGAAATTGCAAGAATGCAAATATTCTAGGCTAATTAAAGTGAAGAAGTTGCATGTCCGTAAATATGTTGTTGGTACATGTAAGTGGTTGGCGAACTACTTACCAACCACGTACCAACCACGTACCAACTCCATGGACCATATGGAGTCAAATTATGAGACATTATAGGCAAATCCTTGCTGACATCATTGTTTACATTGTTGCCTCATTAGCATTATATTAAACTTCAAGCTACATGTACAAACAAACAGACTACATCAGTTGAAAGAATTTTAAACTTAGCAATCACCAATAATTTATGATTGATATGTTAAATATTTACGGAGAAATTGACTTTTCAAAACTGTAAAATGGGCTGGGGGGAGCTAGGGGGGGGAGGCAGTTTACAGTAGTTGCTGACAGCCATACAGGTACGTCATTCTTTGTAAATTTTGAGATTTTTAAATGCTCATTCCTCAAAATATATTTATCATATTACTCTTAAATGATTATCAAGTGTGACAATCTCTGTTTGTTTGTATGTACGTCGCTTGAAGTTTGATGTATGTTAATGAGGAAAAAATGTAAACAACGATTCACTTATAGAGAGTTATTAAGGTGCAGCACATTTTTAAGCATGCTTTGCTGGGTGTTGGAAATGGCCGGTACCGGACTTGAGAGCAGAGGTCTGCTATTAATAAGCCTGCCAGCTTAAAGTATATTTTGTGAAGTGTATTCAATAACAATGATGCATGGTTACAACTCACCTTGGGGTATCCTTCTATAAGCCATCTACCAAAATGAACCTACAAAAGTCAGAAAATTTATTTAATATGTGAAGTACTGTACCACTCAGTAAGTTGGTACAAAATAATTAACACTTACTTAATTAACAGGTTAATTAATTAATGGCAATTTGTCAAGTGCATTAGAATGCATTTGGGACTCGCTCTCAAGTGTTTAAAAAATATTATATATTCAAATGCATTTGGGACTCACTATTGAGTGCATGAAATTCAAACACATTATGCATTTGTGACTTGCTAACAAGTGCATTCAAATGCATTTGCAATTGGGACTTGCTATCGAGTGCATTTGAATGCACTTCAACCCAATCGAATGCCATGTGTATTGGAAAAGCATTTTCAACTGCAGCCAAAACACCATTTTACATTTTAGGTTATTTCTGATCAGTACTGCAACATGCAGTAAACCTAGAGCCACAATTAGTAGCATAATAAACACCTTTACTCCCTTGTCTCTCATTGCCTTTAAAGCTCCTTTCATGCTTTCCATCTCAGGTTCTGTTATTTCCACTTCCATATTGCACTGAGTGGCATTGTAAACACCCATCATGCAATACTGGTCACCCAACACATCAGCTGTTGTCGCTGCTTTGGACCGGATCACAGTATAAATCCCACCAACTGCAAGGAAGTGAACTCATACAATAAGAGCTTAAGTGGCAATACTCCCTTAAAAATACAATTCATCCCTTCTTTAATTTATTTACAATAACATATAATTATACATAGGAGTTACATAAAATGGCAAAGTGTCCCCCTCCAACAAAATAAGCATTTAAACCACTTCAGACATTATACAAGTACATGTACCAATATGTACATGTATGTGTAATGTAAATCCTTTTTTTTTTTAAATTGTCAGAGCTTCCAGGTCCTAGTTATTCAATGCCAAATTACAGTAGCATTAATTATCCCTTTTACCACTTTAATAGGGCACCAAAAGTGGCCAATGTAAAACATGTTCATGTACATGTACATGTAACTAGAAAAACTATTGTATCAAAAAATAGATATGCTGGAAATGTGATGTTGTGATATTATTTCAAGGGATGAATGGCTTAAAATTCTGAGCAATACAACATTGATCAATTGCCCTATATCATTATGACGTCAAATCAAAACAATCTATTGTTTAAATGCTAAGGATCATGGTCGTGGGAGGAAGACAAAACAGCAACAACACAAAGGAAATCGCTATCAAATGCATTTTGTAGAACATAGAATAGTGGTAACAGCCACCAAATGCGGTAAATATTGTGGGATAAACATTGATACAGCTGATAACTGGAAACCAGACAATTTGAAGTTAAATTTTAAAGATTCTGTCCCCCTCATAAACAAGCCATGACATCATAATGATATAGGGCAATTAACTCCAAACATTAGAGATAATTTGTTTTGTGATGTTTTCATTTCTTTGATTTTCACTGATTTAGATGAGCTGAAAATTAGCTAAAAAACCTGTTCACATTTAAAATCAAAAGCAAACACAAAGATATCTGCTTTATACAAGGAATGTGCAGCTTTGATACTATTCCCTACAATCCAAACAACTTGCTGTATTCTTATCAGCTCCAGTGGACTGATGACTACAATAATGGTGAAGATTTTTGTTTCTCCTGTTGTTCGGTTCCAGAACTGTAAGAAGATCTTGGGAAACAACTGGTATAAATTTAAACTTGTCCATATCCTGCCAGCAAAATGCTCTGAGGACATTATTTCTTTTGAGAAGCAATCAATCAAGAATAAGACTAATATTTGGGAAGAACTAGCTGTATTAAAGTGCCTTTCAATGCTTTTATGAAATCCATACCATATCACTGTTTGCTAGTGTTTGTTCAAAGTACATGTACATGTAGCTCACACAGAACTGGATTTTTTTGGCATTTTCACATCTGGTTTTGAGTCTGTTGTTTTTTATCCAATCAGCACAACGTCCAGAATCTGGATGTCAGCTGACACAAGTTCTTGAATAGTTTTTGTCAGGTCCTGCTCTCTTCTTTCTCTCTCCCCATTCTCCCTCTCCTTCTCCCCTCCCCACTGGACCTGATACTTTGCAGCACTAACTGCCAAATGCATTCTGGGTAATGTACAAAAATTAGACAAGAAGTGGCCCCTATTTCAGTTGTTTTTGCCCTACAACCAAAAGAGGCACTTTTGGGTCCAGCTCACACTTTAAAGAAGGACCCTCACTATAAAATGGATTGCTCCTCCCCTTTTCTTGCTCTTTGGCATTCATTTTGCACAGTAACAAAAGTCAGAGATCACATTACATGCCAGGGGCATAGCCAGGAGTTCCACAAGGGGGGTTCCAAGAGGAGGTTCTGAGGAAGGGGGGGTTCCGAGTCTGGCGATCCATCATCTTACTTTGGAAATCACCATGGGGGGTTCTGGAACCCCTGGAACCTCCCCCTGGCTATGCCCCTGCATGCAGAGCTTGGGAGGGCATGTGACTGAGTTTCTTTCCTGGGGGTGGGGCATTGGCCAGCAAAGAAAATTTTTTTTTTGGGAGGGGGGGGGGGGGGGGAATAGGTCAAAACAGTCAAAATGTTGAATGTTTATAAAAGATTGGCATTTGCAACATTCTGATTCAAAAATGTCAAATGTCCCACAAATGCCAGGTAGCTAGGTACCCTGGTCCTAGTGGTTTTCTAGTATTTATTTTCTGCGCTTTTGGACCATGAAGCGAGCTGCGGGGATAGGCAAATTTGAAATTGATAGAGTCATAAATGCTACAAGATCATTGAAGCTTCCTCTTTATAGGCAGTCCCTGCACATGTCACAGGGCATCCAGCTGGGGAGAATGAACAGACTGAATGGCTTAATTGTCATCCCTATTGTTATATTACACTATATACAACATATACAGCCTGTCTGTTGATGGATCAGATGTTACTAAAATATTATGCCTTTACTCGATGACCAAATTAATAAATGATTGCTGCAGATCACATGCAATATTCCATAATACATGTACACGAAAGTATACGTTCATGTATCATGTTTCGCTTTGTTATAGTCAATTCATGAGATGTCCTGCAAACAATTACGCTGGAAAATGGCTATGTCGCTGCAATAAGTAATCATTGGTACATTGATTATTACATAAGCTTAAGTCAAGACTTATTTTTGTGATAAAAAAATCAATTCCCAATATTTGAACGCTACTCGCTAGCGTAAACATTACAACTGCGACAACTCAACCCATGAAGGCCATTTTACGTGTTTTTGTACCTTTGTTAGCAACTTCCCAGGAGACTTCGAAGGTGAAGTACTTTGGATCGCCCTTATAATCATCATAAATTGCATTTGGATCGCTCATATTATAATGGAGGTATAGACACCAGGCACGTTTGCAAGGTGTCCAAATGAGCTCACATTAGAATGTAGGTACTTCGTGTAAGGTACCACATAAAGTACCGGGGGAGGAGGTCGAAATACAATATATTGTCAGATGTCAGAATCAATTCAGAAAACTTTGCTAATCCAGTGCATGAAAGGTGGAATTCGTAGAAAAAGCGATCAGAAAAGAACATATTTTCAACAAACAAACCGTTCGCTCAGGCACAGGCTTACCATCCTCTAGGATTGGTTTTGGGTTTCCTGTGGCCACGAACTCCCTCTCTGACCACCAGAGCACTGGCTCTACCGAAATTCTCTTTCGTTAAACTCGCTAAGTAGAAAACTTTTCCCGAAAAAAACACCATGCAAGACTCCAATAGCTACTAATCTTTACTTATTGAAATTTAGAGCACAGTATCGCTAAATCATTTCTCGGTAATCTTTCAATTCGTAGCCACAGGGAATCCAAAACCAATTTTGAGGTAAGTGCCATCACAGGGAGCCCACACATAACGTTTGTATTTAATATGAGGATTAAGTTAAAGGATCGAAGTATTGCAAAAACATCCATATTTGAACATAAAATAAACGTTAATTTACCTTATCTATTGTGGTTTGTCGTCCTGGTTAGGAAAATGGTTTATCTCTATTAGTATACAAGGCCGGAACAGCGAACTCAAGACCTCTCACTAAATCGCCAAGATTAGACGTTTTAAGCCACCAGGACGACAAACCACAATAGATAAGGTAAATTAACGTTTATTTTATGTTCAAATATGTATGTTTTTGCAATACTTCGATCCTTTAACTTAATCCTCGAACATTCCCCATTAAAATCAAATACAAACGTTATGTGTGGGCTCCCTGTGGTGCCATGTGGTCGGCGAAATTCAAGAACTTCATCGGATCACTTTCGGCGATGACAGTTCTACGCTGATTGTTTGTATCCTGGACAACTTTGCCTGGGACATGGAAAATCTGGAACTGACAATCCTGATAGGCAAAATTGGTTGGCTGTGGAATTAGAACTTCCCTCGTTTATAGTGAGGGATTTTCATTTGTAATGGTGCTGACTGACATTAAAGACAATTTTTTGTAAAATGAGAGCCGGTTGCAGAGGAGTAGACTTGTTGCTTGTTGAATATATGGACTATAGCTTGTGGCTCTGAAGTCGCTGGCAGACTCTTATTGTCTTGTAGTTTTTTACTACTTCCGCTGGACTTCACGGATCGAGGCTCCGGCACGATTCTCGTGCGAACACTCAACAGAGCCTCGATCGAAGCTTTCAGGATCAGCGTTAGCAGGTTTATCTTTATTGAGTCGGATTGTTCAGTTATTTCGCTGCTGGGTGTTTGATTCCTGCATTACCTGAGATATTACTGAGCCATGCTCTAATTTCGTCTCTACCGAGTGGAGATCGACTTCATGCGATGTTGCTGTTTGGAACTCGCTTGTAGTTGACGGCCAGGGAAAATGGTTCTTCCCGGTACCGATTGAACTCTGCTAGACGATGACTTCTGAAACTTTGTAGAACCTGACAGGACATCTGTATCTTTTAGGGGATACGAAACGTGAAAGCATTTGAACTCTGAACAGGCTCTGAATTTCTATATAACGAGACCTGAAACAACCATGGGAGCTGATCAAAGCCAGGTCCCGGCTAATCCACAGATCGAATTGGCGAATTTAGCGTGTTGGCTTTTGCGGAGGGAGGAAAACCGGAGAACCCGGAGAAAAACCCTCGGAGCAAGGGCGAGATCAGTACCAACTAAGTCAACTCGCATATGGCGCCCCGTCCGGGATTCGAACCTGGGCCACAGAGGTGAGAGGCGAAGCGCTTAACCACTGCGCCACCCTGGCTCCCATTTGAAGCCTTTGTCTTTCAGTATTACCGAATAAACTCATTGATTTTCTATGTGTTTTTGAATGGAATCTTTTAGGAGTAAATCTAAGACACTGTCACGCCCAAATTGGTATATTTTAGGGGTAAAATTTATTTTTTCCGACGATCATCCCCGTCCCTTGTATATGGGAGTACCCTCCATTACTAAGTGCCTAGTTATCTCTATTTTACCCCGCTCGATTTTAGTTTTCAATTTCCTGAGCTTAGAGTTAGACCAAAATATGCGAATTGTGTAACGGTGCGTAAGGCAAAATCCCGACCGAGCACCAGCCAATCGAAACACTCGGTTTGACATTGAGAGTGGCTTGCCATATAATAAATATTTTTGATAACATTATTCATTTTTAACATTATTTAATTTTTAAACTAACATTATAATTTACCACAGGCTTACCATCCTCCAGGTTTGTACATCAAACTTATTTTGTGTTCCCTGTGCTTCTCTGTTCATTAATAATTCATTTCCTCAAATTTTCACTCAATATAATTACAGACTGGATATAAAACGCAGACTGAGTATAAAATGCAGACTGCCATATAAAGCTAGGAAAATTAAAGGAACGAAAAATATATAAATTATTATTTCCGTTCTTCATGTTCAATGCGGCAGGTATTTTACTAGTCTGATTTTCCGCGGACGACCTCGTACCGTCTGAAAATCAGGCTAGTAAAATACCTGCCGCATTGAGCATGAAGAACGGAAATAAAATCGTCTGAAAATTAGGCAAGTATTTTACGGGATTAAGGGAATAAGGTATCTTACGGGGATAAGGGGATAACCTTTCGATGTAGCCACGAAAGAGTTTTTTTTTTTCTTAGTGACAAGTGTATTCTATTTTTACTTTCAACTTAATTTATTTATTTATACATTATATATATTTTACCAGTTTCAGTGGTATTGACCTGAACACCTCACTTGGATATAATGAAGCGCCATTGAAACCATCATTTTTGCATGACACCAGCACCCTCTTAAACAAGCACGACTAATTTAGATACATTACATCGTTACATCGAAGTGAGGCGTTCGGGTCAATACTGCTGAAACTGCTATTCGTAGACGCCATTGTAATATCAGCTATCCGTGGCATTCAGTACCTTGTCTGAAATGCTCCAATTTGGTCCTCCATCCACTGCCTAATATTCCTGGAGCAATGCTCCAATTTGTTTTGTTCAATTCAGAACAATCAATTACATGGAATAGTCAACCGGTCAATGTAGGCTTTTGGATACACAGGGACCCACTCAAATGATTTGTACATACCTAATGATATGGTTGTAGAGTCAACTGGTTAAAGGGGCTGGGTAACCTGGTGCTCGTGCGCAGTATGCATGCTCTTGAGGTAATTAGCATATCAGTAGTTTAGCAGGTCACTATAGAGCAAATACGGCCTCCTGATTGGTCGAGAAAAGGGCGGGGCGATGACGTCACAAGGGGCGCCACAGCCGCCACCGTTATAGAACAAATACAGGCTCCTGATTGGCCGGTATTATAGAACAAATACAGACTACGGATTGGCCGGTATTATAGAACAAATCCAGGGTCCGGATTGGCCCGCCGTTATAGAACAAATCCAGGCTCCTGAGTGGTGGACCGGTGAGCCCTCAGGGAGTATAAAAGAGTGAACCTCTCTTGTAAATTTGGTGTGAACGATGAACCCTACTTGTTTTTGTGGGTGCTACGCTAAAGTCGTAAAAGGATTAGCCGAGACGTCAGAGTGTATGTACAAGTGTACCACTTCGCTGACGGCGTTGATTTGATTGTGGCTAGCGGCCCGGATGAGTTTCTTTTTCTGGTTGAGATCCCCTTGAGCAAATTGTCGGAGGAACGTTGCGCTGCGTTGAAGCAGGGGGAGGCCATCACCACAAGTGACCTGTTTCCCTGTGGGGCTTAGACTATAAAGTTAATCCAATCTGTTTTGTTCAGGACCTCTTCGACACGGCTGTTCAGAGACTTTTGGGGCCGCCGTAAAGCACCCCCGCGTTGCCCCTTTCCTGGAAAAGGGGGATGGAAGGTTGTTTTTTTGTTGGGCCTCTTCCACACAGCCCCACGAAGCCCTTGGGGCGGGGCGCCTCCCTCTGGTTTTTTCGCTCTTTTAGCCGCGGGGCTCTTCTTCTTCCTCTTAGAGCCTCCTCGTTGTTGGCGCTTTCGTAGTTGTTGTTGTATCGTTTTTGCGGTGCGGCCAAAAAAATGGGTCTTACCTCGTTGTTGATACATCGATTTGGCGATGCGGCCCATAATGTCAAGGTCAGGTTTTAGCATGGGTGTAATTTCCTTCTTCAGTTCCGCCCAAACACCCGCCCCCTTTTGATCCTCCTCCAGCACGTACGCGTGATGCCGTTGCCCCTCCTCGGAGAAAATGTTACTGCGTAACCGGAGGGCCGGCGGGATCCTGGGGTGCAGGTCGAAGAGGAGGTAGCCAAAAGGGCGTTGGGTAGCATCTTGGTAGGCCCGCATCACCGCCGGCACTTGCCCCGGAAAGGCCTGCTGGGCCAATTTCCGGACTTGCAACGAATCCCGAGCGTTTTTAAAAGCGACCAGGTAGTGTGCGTTGATGGAAATGGTGCGCGGGTACTTGCCTGGGTGAAAAATGTTCTGGGTCAGGTACAGCACCGAAATGTTGTGGTGGTGCGAGCCTTTGGTGAACAGGTCCACCACCCGCTCATCCTTGGAGCCTTCTTTCATCAAATCGTCCAGGATCAAGAGCCCCGGTTGGCCACGAAAGGGGGCGTACGGATCGTCGGGAAGCCCGGCCACAAATTTCACCCCCAATTGTTTTTGCATGGTCGTGAAACGGGGTTGCCAGGCACTGCCATAGCAGTACACGATCGTGAGGGGAGGGTGGGTAAAATGGGATTTCACATGGTGCAGGAGTCTTTCGGTGAACACCGTTTTCCCCGATTGACTCTGCCCCGTGATCAAGATATTGCAGGACGCTTGGAAACGGACGTCCATCGCGCCTCACCCCTTCCCAAGAATAACAAGACATTGAGGTGGGTTTCTTTTTTTTCCTTTTTTCTTTTTTTTCTCTCAAACTGATGACACACTGGTCGTGGAGGGATCTGCCTTGCCGCTGACACCGCGCCATACTCCAGCGCTGGTACTGGCGCTGCCAGACTTGGAGGTACCGGTCCCGGGCGGTTTTGGTCTTCCACCGCTGGAGTTCTTGCAGCACCTCTGCCATGGACCGTCCGTGGGCTCGGTGCAGGAGGTAGTACAGACAATAACTGCCGCACACTTTGGACTGGTTCCCTTGCAACATCACATTGTTTTCCCCATGCTGGGCGTTCCCTTGCCGCACGTACTCTTGCAACCCATAATAAGAGGCGGGAAAGCCATAACTGTCGAAGAATTCATTCAGGCCTTGGCGCGGAAAATAAAAGGCCAACCAATGGGTTCCTGGCCCGTCGGCGTTGTCGGTATTGAGAATGAAAGAGGCGGGGCGGGTCACGCGCCGGGGCCGTAGGTCCATGGGAAATACGCCCCGAAACGAGGCGTGGAGCCACCAATCGTGGCGTGCCAAGACCGTCAATTGCGACGTGTAGGTGGTCATCCTCCCTGCTTACAACTTTTTCACTTCTCGGCTGCTGTTGATTTCGTACGCGGCGTCAAACTCGCAGTTCACGTACACCGATAGGGTCTGGGCGACGCCTGCCTCAAATTGAAGTCGGATGCCCACCGTCCCGTACTGTTGTATGTTCATGTGAGAGGCGTTGCCGCTGCCGTCCGAGGTGAAGTCAAAACACAGGATGGCGTACCCCTTATCCCAATCGGTACGCGTAATGTCAATCCCATGGTTGGAGCTCATGGCGCCTTGAGCCAGGAACAAGATATTGTAACCGTCCAGGATTTTCCCATTCGCAAATTCGAGGCGGGAGAAGGGGGTGGGGGTGCCGTCCACCGTGACCGTCGCGCGGGTCATCCCAAACCTTTGGAAATGGAAAGGGTTCTTTTTCAGATTTCCCAAACTGCCGAGACTCTCCACCAAGGCAATACGCATGCGTCGAGGTATGCGTCCCGCCCAGGAAATCTGTTTTCTCAAAGGTGGTGTCCCCCTGGGAAATGGTGAACATCCGTTCTTCTTCGCTGTTGTAAGGGTAGAGGATGGGCTGGGACACGAGTTTCACTTCGGTGTTCTTCATGAATTCCTTGTTGCAGACGCTGACGCGGCGGAAGAAGGTAACCCTCGTCAGCACGATTTTGGCGGCAGCCGCTTCCGCCGCCGCACTGTCCCCCATGAGGGCGAAGGCGTTGCTGGAAGGGGTAAGTCGGAATTCTAGGGGCACTCCGTTGAGGAGCAGTTTGTTGGAGAAGGCTGCGTCAATGTAAAACATCCCGGTCAGTTCCACCACTTTGCTGTCCGCAACGTAGGCCGCCCGCCCCTTCAACCCTAGGTTGGTCCCGGTGATGTTGAAACCATCCATGGAACCGGCCGTGTCTTTGTAGTACAGTCCCGAGGTCAGATAGGATTTCTTCGCGTCTGGGGTAAAGTTGAGCAGGGTGTTGAAGTAGGCTTTGTAGGGGTAGGTTTTGATGCTCATGGTCATCCATTCCCCGTTCAAGGCCATATCTATTTGCGACCAGAGGGAATGAAACCAATTGTTGACTGGACCCAAGTTCAAATCGGACGTCAAATTCCCTCCATCAGATTTCACGATGTTGACCGTTACTTTGAAGTAACTTCTAGGCAGCACGGTGTAATAGGGACTGGCCGGGAGGTAAACTTCCACGGGCGCCCCAGGCAAGAGGGCCGATTTGGGGGCGATTTGAAGCATTTGTACAAGATCGGTAGTGTTATTAGCAAAACCTGTTTGTAAATGCCCTTTTCCACCTCCAATCGATTGTCGATCTTTCTAAAACAGCGTTTTTAAAGAGAGTTTGCCATCCAGCATCCATGGCAACGCCTTTTCCATTGGGCTTAGGAGCTCAATTATTTCGTTAACGAAGTATTATATCAGAACATGACTGTTTCCTGCAAAAGACCTATTACTGTTAAATAAAGACTTTGTGGTTTAATTGCAAGAATTCGAGTACAATATTGACTTTTAGTGGGAGAAGTGTGAAGCTGGAACTTCAATGGCGAACACACTTCCACACCTTGAGAACTCCGCTCAAATAATTCACCTAGATCGTTGGCAATTGACTCAAAATAACCACGACACGAAGAACAGTTCTCACATGAACTACTTCGTGTGAAAGAAATCCCATACAATTTTCAAAGCCTAATACGCGAAAACCTTCAACCCGTCGATGCCGCATGCGACTTGATAGGAGCGGAATTGTTAGGAGTGCGGAATTCAAAGCCCTTCAAATAGTTTCCCTGCATGATTTTAATTCTCGAGATATTGACATATGTCTGTATTGATTCTCATTGATGATGGTGATGATGATGATATCAACAAGGGTTATCATGATGATGATATCAACAAGGGTTATCGTATCGAACCTCTCCGCGGAGGTTGGGTTGCGGGGGACTAAGAAGGACTTTGAGAACGACTAAGGTTATCAGTACACGTGACGTCATTCCACCCGGATCACGCAGGAGAAAACAAAATGATTGATCACAGAACGTCAATATCCTTTTTTCTAGTTTACTTATTTTAATTCTCGAGATAAAAAGAATACATATTGGCATACGTCTGTATTGGTTGCCAGGAAATAAACCTCAAGTTGGATTCTCCTTATCAAAGGTGTCTACGATGTACAATAAATATATTATTCAAGTTTTGCACTTAACTGAGCATAGTGTCCTAATTGTGTGCACTGTAATTCTTTTAAAATAAACACGTATTTTATTTTACTTTTTACAGTAAAAATGTTTACTCTTTCAATTTTAGTAGCAGTTTAAATTGTGCTCAAATTATGTGCCACGTATTTTGTTTCAAAGTCAAACGTTTTTTATCTTTGCCGCGGTACGAGGCTCGTTTTCGGCGTCCCCGTCATCTGTCGTGGAACTAAACCAAGCCGAGGCTTTGGACAGCCAGGAATCCCAGCCACTGTTGGGCTTGACGTCATTATCACAGTGTCCTGTAGAGCCAGATGCAATGGCTTGTTTATCTTCCTGGTGAAATATTTCAGACCTGGTCAGCACCGATGATGCTCTCGATAGCCAAACACTGACATTACCCAGGAAGCCAAAAGAACTATCTTGTGATGATGTCTCTGTTGTACGAAAAATAAAAAAATAAAACATGCACATCAATTGGAGTGTGCAATTCTGATTTTACGTTGTGCAAGGTAAGCCACCTAATAGAATACTTGATATGGTTTTGTGTTTTTCAAGAGAAATATGTTTTGGTTTTCATATCAAGCCGGAAAGCGAGCTTGATGTGAAAACTTGACCCTCATATAGCTGTAATAATCGTTTTATCTACAAATCATTGCTCCATCAGTTAGCAGATCAAAATTACAAAATTTCGTAATGATAACCTGCGCGCATGCATTTATTTAATCGCTTTTGTACAACTTTGCTTAGACATTTACCATAACCATAAAGCCTAATAACTCCTCACCTTGTGTTGTGACATTAAGCATCACTTCTGTGAATGACATATCAGCACTTCTGTCTGTAGTCTGCCCATGTTCGGAGATGTCTACGTTAGCGTCATCGCCAAATATTGTGAGGTCAAGCTCAGGTGTACTTCTGATGCCGGAGTACGAGTGGCAAGTCAACACATTCGACTTTATTTTCCTGTGAGTGCAATGCTCACTTCTAAATTTCAGTGAGCCAGATGTGTTGGGAAAAAGTGAGCACGTCTCAAAGGAAAGTCCAATCCATGGCCAGATGTCTCTGTGAAGTCTTTCATCTGCATCATTCAGTAAAGTATATGTATCTTCCTTGGTAGATTGTCCGGTTTCTGCTGGTCGTCGTTTCACATGAACCAGACCTTTTCAGCAACCGCGCCAATATCTTGCTGCTCATCTTTGTCTTCTTCGTATCTTGACGTTCATCTTTCCCCTGTGTTTGTCACTGAAGAACACTTAGTTCCGTCGATAGCATTCTCCAAACCAGAGGAACTTGGCAAAACAGCAACATTCTCTTGTTTATCGCATTTTTGGTCAATATCGTTTTGATTACCATTATTAAAACCTGTTCGACTTGTAGGCACATTCTGCTTATCGTTTTAGGTATCGCTGATGTCACGAAATGTTGCATCTTTAGCTGCCACATTAGGAGAGCTTTCCATTGCAGAATCTGTTTGCAATTCAGCAACCGTCTTACCATCTGGTACAACATCAGTTGCAATATCCTCGTGTTTCTGGTATCTGATCACCACTTGCAGATTGAGCAAAACGTTGGACGGTACATCTGCTTCCTGGAATAAAGAAGTGATTTACGTTAATTCGCTGGAAAGAAGGATAACTAAAACGTTTTCGAATAGCATAGGTATAAACAAAAAACTCTGAATTTCTAACGAGACTTGAAACAACCATGGGGGCTGATCAAAGCCAGGTCCCTGCTAATCCACAGATCGAATTGGAATTTAACGTGTTGGTTTTTGCGGAGGGAGGAAAACCGGAGAACCCGGAGAAAAACCCTCGGAGGAAGGGCGAGATACCAACAAACTCAACTCACATATGGCGCCGCGTCCGGGAATCGAACCTGGGCCACAGAGGTGAGAGGTGAAGCGCTTAACCACTGCGCCACCCGGGCTCCCATAAACATGTTAACGCCTGGTTTAATTTGAAACCAAGCTCTGAATGAATAGCAAAGGTCACAACCAAGCAGTTCAGTTGTCTTATATAGAGGTTGTTACATGGAATGTTGTGTAATTTTGCGTAGGACTGATTATTACTCGTTAATTTTAATGGAACGCGGATTTTATTGGCTCCCACAGCAAGCCTTTCAAGTGTTCACTACTTATTAGGATCGTTTTTGTCGCTCAATGTTACACTCGCAAACGTACGTTTGTATGATGTAGGATATCATTCACTCATTAAGAAAAAGAAGCAATGGATGATATGGATGGTATATCAAAAAAGCACTGCTTAGCCCATCTTCATGGTAAAAATATATAAAATGTCAATATTAAGGCTTAAGACGAAATTCCCGACGTTTCGGCTATACTGCGTTCTTCAGGGGATGGTTGGGTTGTTGCATACTGAGACGTTTTATTTCAAGGTCCTTTTAACATTTAACTCGCAGTAAATCTGAGTTAACCTATATAAATAATCGATATATAAGATATGCCCAACATACCGTCAGCTCGCACAATCACCATGTTCGACAGGTTTTCGAATGAACGTTGAGGCGAATCTATGGGTAGTGTCCCGGGTAGTGTGTTTTCCAGGTCTTTCCTGGTTTTGTTGTCCGTTACACCAAGAGGTAGCTTAGACGAAGTCAGTGACAATGAAGCATTAACAATGCTAGTGTTCCTTTGTCCATTGTCATCAGCTGCCTTGCCATCACCAGTCAACAATGATGCTGCGATATAGTGCTGCTTCTCTTCCGCTGTCTCCTTATTATTCAAAACGACGTTTGCAACAAAGTCCGCAGCGACATTCAGCACTATTTACTCCTTGACAATAGTTAGTGCCTTGGCTACAGATTTGCTTACCAACTTTGCGGCGGTCTTTTATAGCAGCTCCTCCTCCTCCACAGTTTTCTTCAGCACCATTTCTTCCTTGACAATGGTTAGTGCCTTGGCTACAGATTTGCTTACCAACTTTGCGGCAGTCTTTTGAAGCAGCTCCTCCTCCTCCACAGCTTTCTTCAGCACCATTTCCTCCTTGACAATGGTTAGTCCCTTGGCTACAGATTTGCTTACCTGCAAATTTGCGGCAGTCTTTTGAAGCAGCTCCTCCTCCTCCAAAGCTTTCTTCAGCGCCATTTCCTCCTTGACAATGGTTAGTGCTTTGGCTACAGATTCGCTCACCACCTTAGCGGCGGTCTTTTGAAGCAGCTCCTCCACAGTTTTCTTCAGCACCATTTCTTCCTTGACAATGGTTAGTGCCATGGCTACAGATTTGCTTACCAACTTTGCGTCGGTCTTTTGAAGCAGCTCCTCCTCCTCCACAGCTTTCTTCAGCACCATTTCCTCTTTGACAATGGTTAGTGCCTTGGCTACAGATTTGCTTACCAACTTTGCGGCGGTCTTTTGAAGCAGCTCCTCCTCCTCCACAGCTTTCTTCAGCACCATTTCTTCCTTGACAATGGTTAGTGCCTTGGCTACAGATTTGCTTACCAACTTTGCGGCGGTCTTTTGAAGCAGCTCCTCCTCCTCCACAGTTTTCTTCAGCACCATTTCTTCCTTGACAATGGTTAGTGCCTTGGCTACAGATTTGCTTACCAACTTTGCGGCGGTCTTTTGAATCAGCTCCTCCTCCTCCACAGTTTTCTTCAGCACCATTTCTTCCTTGACAATGGTTAGTGCCTTGGCTACAGATTTGCTTACCAACTTTGCGGCGGTCTTTTGAAGCAGCTCCTCCACAGCTTTCTTCAGCACCATTTCCTCCTTGACAATGGTTAGTCCCTTGGCTACAGATTTGCTTACCTGCAAATTTGCGGCAGTCTTTTGAAGCAGCTCCTCCTCCTCCACAGTTTTCTTCAGCACCATTTCTTCCTTGACAATGGTTAGTGCCTTGGCTACAGATTTGCTTACCAACTTTGCGGCAGTCTTTTGAAGCAGCTCCTCCTCCTCCAAAGCTTTCTTCAGCGCCATTTCCTCCTTGACAATGGTTAGTGCCTTGGCTACAGATTTGCTTACCAACTTTGCGGCGGTCTTTTGAAGCAGCTCCTCCACAGTTTTCTTCAGCACCATTTCTTCCTTGACAATGGTTAGTGCCTTGGCTACAGATTTGCTTACCAACTTTGCGTCGGTCTTTTGAAGCAGCTCCTCCTCCTCCACAGTTTTCTTCAGCACCATTTCTTCCTTGAAAATGGCTAGTGCCTTGGCTACAGATTTGCTTACCAACTCGGCGGAGGTATTTTGAAGCAGCTCCTCCTCCTCTACAGCTTTCTTCAGCACCATTTCCTCCTTGACAATGGTTAGTCCCTTGGCTACAGATTTGCTTACCTGCAAATTTGCGGCAGTCTTTTGAAGCAGCTCCTCCTCCTCCAAAGCTTTCTTCAGCGCCATTTCCTCCTTGACAATGGTTAGTGCTTTGGCTACAGATTAGCTCACCACCTTTGCGGCGGTCTTTTGAAGCAGCTCCTCCTCCTCCACAGCTTTCTTCAGCACCATTTCCTCATTGACAATGGTTAGTGCCTTGGCTACAGATTTGCTTACCAACTTTGCGGCGGTCTTTTGAAGCATCTCCTCCTCCTCCACAGCTTTCTTCAGCACCATTTCTTCCTTGACAATGGTTAGTGCCTTGGCTACCGATGTGCTTACCAACTTTGCGGCGGTCTTTTGAAGCAGCTCCTCCACAGCTTTCTTCAGCACCATTTCCTCCTTGACAATGGTTAGTCCCTTGGCTACAGATTTGCTTACCTGCAAATTTGCGGCAGTCTTTTGAAGCAGCTCCTCCTCCTCCACAGTTTTCTTCAGCACCATTTCTTCCTTGACAATGGTTAGTGCCTTGGCTACAGATTTGCTTACCAACTTTGCAGCAGTCTTTTGAAGCAGCTCCTCCTCCTCCAAAGCTTTCTTCAGCGCCATTTCCTCCTTGACAATGGTTAGTGCCTTGGCTACAGATTCGCTCACCACCTTTGCGGCGGTCTTTTGAAGCAGCTCCTCCACAGTTTTCTTCAGCACCATTTCCTCCTTGACAATGGTTAGTGCCTGGGCTACAGATTCTCTCACCAACTTAGCGGCGGTCTTTTGAAGCAGCTCCTCCTCCACAGCTTTCTTCAGCACCATTTCTTCCTCGACAATGGTTAGTGCCTTGGCTACAGATTTGCTTACCACCTTTGCGGCGGTCTTTTGAAGCAGCTCCTCCTCCACAGCTTTCTTCAGCACCATTTCCTCCTCGACAATGGTTAGTGCCTTGGCTACAGCTTTGTGGCGGTCTTTTGTAGCAGCTCCTCCTCCACAGCTTTCTTCAGCACCATTTCCTCCTTGACAATGGTTAGTGCCTTGGCTACAGATTTGCTTACCAACTTTGCGGCAGTCTTTTGAAACAGCTTCTCCTCCTCCACAGCTTTATTCAGCACCATTTCCTCCTTGACAATGGTTAGTGCCTTGGCTACATATTCGTTTACCAGTTGTGATGCAGTTTCTTGGAGCAGTTTCTCTACCGCAATCTCCTCGGCCTTTGCGACGATGTCTTCCATGAGCAATTTAATTTCAACCTTCAACATAAGTTCTTGGTCTTCTTCCTCAGTAAAAATGTCACTAGCAGTAAGTTTTGATGCTGCCTTGTCCTCTGACACCTTGTCAACGGCATAAGAGAGACTGGTAGTAGGCAAAATGGTAGCAGCCTTTTCCTGATGGCGCTTGAACTTATATTGTTGAAATATTAATTCTTCATCATGACCGGTGATTAGGCATGACATCAGGGACTGTGCTGATGAAATGATACCATTTTTGTCGGTCAGATATCTAGCACATGGTGTTTGTAAATCCCCTTTTTGAACTGAGAAGGCTGGATATTGATGTCTCTTTGAAACTCTTATGTGATCCTGAAAAGTTCCAAAAGTTTGTAAATCAGGTAATATTAATGTTTGGTAGATTGCATTTAGCCACCATTTTTGTGTCCTTTGTGTTGTGTTTTTCCAGTAAATCATTCAATTTAATCATTTGTAATACTTCAGAAAAGATGGTTACGACATAGTCTCGGCCAATTGTCAAAGAAACAAGCGGTTTATACTTGCAGGGTGGATAACAATAAGCTTTATGATTTGCCCTGCAAAGACTAAGGAACTTTCCAAATAAGTTGAACTTTCAAAAATACTCCCATAACACAGCTTGAACATACGCACACTCCAAAATATTTCTGTAACCGTTGTATTGGCGATAGAAGATACGTGTTTTTTTTACATTATTTATTTATTTATTTAGAATTTTTGACGATACCTAGGTTATTCTCAGAGGAAACGGGTACACAGCAATAGCATGGACCAATAGCATGCTAATTGCAAATGTTATTAATTTCATTGACATTGTTCGTTGTTTTCTGTTTAATTAATAAGGTATGCCCTTCAACTTCTGTTCATTGAGAAGTCTTGTCTCCTATTACTGTCCTACAGTATGTCGTACTGACGTATGTCTTATGTCTCATGCATGTCGTATGTCCTGTCTCCTAGCTATGTCTCATGCATGTCGTATGTCCTGTCTCCTATGTCTCATGCATGTCTTATATCCTGTCTCCTATGTCTTATGCATGTCGTATGTCATAATTATAATAAGCGAGGATTTCGCAACAAAAAAAAAGATTTTAAAATACTCTAAAAAAGAAGCAATCAAACCTCGGTACTTTGGGCACTCCTCAGCCTAATTTGGACACGGCACTCCAAACACAGAACCCCGAGATTCTCGGACATGCGCACCCGGAACATTTCCGGTTATACGACAAAAATAAGGAGGGCCGAAACATTTTGGCGGCACGTGTACCATATCAGTTTAGGAGTGCCGTGCCCAAGTTAGGAGTGCCGTGCCCAAGTTAGGAGTGCCGTGCCCAAGTTAGGAGTGCCGTGCCCAAGTTAGGAGTGCCGTGCCCAAGTTAGGAGTGCCGTGCCCAAGTTAGGAGTGTCGTGCCCAAGTTAGGAGTGTCGCGCCCAAGTTAGGAGTGGCGTGCCCAAGTTAGATATGCCGTGACCAAGTCAGGAGTGCCGTGCCCAAGTTAAGAGTGCCGTGCCCAAGTTAGGAGTGTCGTGCCCAAGTTAGGCGTGCAGTGCCAAGTTAGGAGTTCCGTGCCCAAAATGCTTGTCGTTTAACCCGAGCTTTAGCCTGCTTGCCGGCTCTTCTGTATTTTTTTCGTTCGTTTTTTTCGGATTGGGTCACCTGTGGCACGCGGTCAAAATGGGGCGAGGACAAAAATGAAGGGAGGAGGGGGAGGGGGAAGGGAGGGGAAGAAAGGATAGCCTGCACGAATGCCATTTCACACTGGTCTCTACGGTGGCCTGGAAGGGACATTTGGATTGCGTGAATATATTTTCTTGTTAGTAACTCTCAATGCGTGTTAGTAACTCGCATTGCGAGTTACTAACACGCATTGAGAGTTACTAACACGCATTGCGAGTTACTAGCACGCATTGCGAGTTACTAGCACGCATTGCGAGTTACTAGCACGCATTGCGAGTTACTAACAAGAAAATATATTCACGCAATCCAAATGTCCCTTCCAGGCCACCGTAGGTCTCCTTTGTTTCTGCAACATCATCAATATTTAAATGTTGAGTGAGCACTTCATCGGCACTTGACTCCTGTTGAACTTGAAACCAAGACTTTCTCGACGACCGCGAATAAGTTTTTTTTTTGGGTAAATTTTCAGACCGTGGTTGTTTTCTTGTCAACGGGCTTCGATCGGGTGTCAAAACTGTTGTTGGTAGCTGGCGTTTGCTTCGAATGGCTTCAGGTCTAGGACTTTCTCCAGCTTTCTCCAGCTCCACTTATAAAGTTGTTCACGTATAGGTACAAATCATTGAGATTTCTAATCTTCCTCGCACAGGGATTACAGACTCGACTCGATAATCCAGGAGAATCGGACAACACTGATGTTAATAGCTGTGCAAAGCGAAGCTAATACCGTTCCACGGCTTCCTTCACGTTTGGAAGGAATAAAAAGATTCTCCGTAGAAACTATTCCAGAACGACCTGGATTTCCGTACCTAACCTTGAAGCAACACTTGCAAAGGCGGCAAAAATCATCCACGGATGTTTCTTTTGGTTTTCGACCTCTCTTACTGGTAATTACTTTCTTTGGAGTTTCTTCTTGGTCCATAAAGTTTGTGTTGTGATTAAATAACGCAAAAAATTTGCACGTGGAGCGCTGAACCGGAGCGCTGTCATTTTGAATCGTGTTGACATTAAGGGCGATTTTCATCGGCCATTATTTTGACACATGGAGCGTGACGAGCTGTCAAGCGTGGTCAAGCGTGGAGGGGCGTAATTCTGAAAACAATGGCATTCGTGCAGGCTCTCCTTTCTTCCCCTCCCTTCCCCCTCCCCCTCCTCCCTTCATTTTTGTCCTCGCCCCATTTTGACCGCGTGCCACAGGTGACCCAATCCGGAAAAAACGACCGAAAAAAAATACAGAAGAGCCGGCAAGCAGGCTACCCGCGCTTACGACGAGTTCTAATTTCTTACAATATCACGTGATTTTTTTCATTGAACAAAAACCAATACAAACTGTTATGGCGGTGCGATAGACTCGTAACCAAACCTTGGGCTGCCTGTGGTTTTCCAGCACTATGCACCCTCTTGTTAATTAAAATCCGAGACACTAACTGAGATCGAGATTGTTTAACAGTAGAGGACAACAGAGAACTAAAAATACGATACCAACAACAAAAACCAACAAATTAAATTAGTGGGATTGTTTTTGCAGTTTTCAGGAAAATGAAAATTCTCCCAGGAGAACAGCTATTTGTAAGAACCCGCTTCGTGAAGCCCTTCCGTATCTTTTCACATGAATGCATTAAATACATGTAGTTCATTTTCATTTACTTGTTTTCCAGATAAAGGAACGAACAAAATAAAATATGTGCTGGTTAAAATCGCAGTACACGAGTCAGGAACTCGAACATTGTAAGACGACTGACTTTGTAATCCGCGCGACAAAACTGATCTCAATAAAAGTACTCTTACCTGATATTCACCGTTTTCCACGTCGATATTTGTGAAGCAGGTACGACTTAAGACACCCGCCACTCGTAACAAATTTAAAAACGTTAAACCATTCGCAAAATAACCGTTGACATTGGTAAGCTACAATGTATCGCATAGATCACCAAAAGAAATTTACGCACTCTGAACAATTTGGAATTAGTGACGTCACAATCATGAATGCGCGCGAGGCCGGCTGCGCAGTAGTGCGCATGCTCGAGTTTGACGCAGTATCCGGGAACTCACCCTCATTGCCGACATATTGGGTGAAACTAATCGCCTCGTGGTTATAATAATAATATACATTAAAACATTTCTCAATTCTGATTGGCTAAGAGCAGTGCAGTTCAAGTGTAATTCAATTCAGTGCAAAAAAGTGTAATTCAGTGCAATTACAAACAAGATTAAAATTGTTTTAATTGTTTAATGTATATGATTAATAAGTAATCATATGTTTTCTCGTTCAATTTGGGATCAATTCACACTGTATGTTTTTCAAATATCTCAAATTGCATTTGAAAAACATACTCGTGCGAATTAATCCTAAATTGAACTCAAAACCGTATGATTACCTGTACTATACTACTACTAATACAATTCTTTATACAGGAAACTCCCATCACCCAAAGGTGGTTTTCAGGGAGGGCCTTTGTGCATGACTGTCGTGCGGGAGGTAGCGGAGTAGATTGTTCTTGGTGGAATTCAAAAAAGAAAAGAGAAAAGCAGCACCATTGAGTATTTGAGTAAATTTGGCAGCGGGTGTAAAGTTCTTAGGACAAACATTTATACTAGGTACGGACACACGCAACAACATTGCACGCATAGAATCGAGTTCTACTTCAGTAACATTGCGCGCAACAAATTGCACAGTGTCAACAACAATTGACCGATTTATTAGCTTGTAGATTTGTTGTCCCAATTCAGATCATGTGACAGCTCTTCAGAGGACACAGTGCTTTGTTTTCCAATTAGAAAAATATGTACATTTCCTCTTGGGTACGGAAAAACAAGAAAACATTACTCAAGGGAAAAGTCAAGCTAAATCGGTCAATTGCTGGCAATATTGCGCGCAATGTTGCAGCCTGTATGTGTCCGTACCTTTAGAGTCATCGAAGACCAAAAGTCCACAAAGAATGAAGCAATAAAGTTCTGTTGACTTCAATCGACCAAAAAATTTCTGAGAAATTCAATGCATGAAGCTAAGGTTTGCCGATTTTGCTTCAGCATGTGACATAAACATGTGACATAAACTTGGTGTGAAGCGCTTCAATGGTTTACCCCAGCTCTGATATTAATTGTTCGCTAACTGTGGTGCCATTTTTCCGGTTTCCTAAGTGTTTCTTCTTTGAAATTAAACTGGAATCGACACTAGTTTCTGTAATAGTATCGGGCATCGGTAAACTGTATAGCTTTCTCTCTTCTCAGCGGCAAGTTGAAAAATATACAAAATCTACGCTTTTAAGTTTTGTATCAAATGGATTAAATATCTACTTCTCAAAAATCATGAATAATTAATGAAGCAAAAGCAAACGAATCACTGAGCGAGAAGCAATCTTTAAATGTGATATAGATTTCATCCTAATTTACATAAACTTGACTTCGATTTTCTCCGCCGAAATAGGTCGTATCGCCAAAATAACTGAATTACATGACTGTATACATGCATCTAGACGTTTTTGAAGCCGTTTCCACAACTCGTAGCAGTGCTTTATCAGGTCTACAACACTCGGGCTGCGTCCTTGTGTTTTAAATCTGATAAAACACCGCTGCTCGTTTTGTAAACTATACATACATGCATAGTACGTCTATGGCGACGCTGCAAGAGCGTTTTTCCTAAATGACACCTCGAACCTTTATCGAGACCTTAAACGGCATAAGAAAATAGGCATTTTTTGCAGGAAACAGTCACGTGCCATGGATGCTGGATGGCAAGCTATCTTTACAAACGCTGTTTTAGAAAGATCGACAATCGATTGGAGGTGGAAAAGAGCATCTACAAATAGGTTTTGCTAATAACACTACCGATCTCGTACAAGTGCCTTTAAATAAATGAATTTATATGTTTTGCCACTCAGTACAACCACGTGATTGCATTCCTGCAAAAGGTCTATTTGGTTAATCAATGACATTAGCATAACTTATAAGAGCATCGTACCAGTCACTGTAGTCGTACCCGTCACTGTAGTCGTACCCGTCACTGTAGTCGTTCCAGTCACTGTAGTTGTACCCGTCACTGTAGTCGTACCCATCACTGTAGTCGTACCAGTCACTGTAGTCGTACTAGTCACTGTAGTCGTTACCGTCCTAAACCTGGTCCTCGTCAGCATCATGAGTCTAAATCTGCAGGCCGTTTTTTTTTTTGTTAGGTGCAACAAATTTCTGCGCGTGCGTTAAATTATGCATTAATCGTATGCGCGCACTCCTCGTGGCGCTCTCTCTCGAAGCCATCTTGAACTATATTCTGTGCGGAACGCTATATATTCTTGTTTGAGGTACGTTTCGTAGGTTTTATGCCACATTTCATTTTACTGTCGGTCATAATACATTACCAGTGCAAACACCGTGATCGGTAGGCCAACACTAAAACAATTTTTGACCGTGTTTTTGGCTGGTTTACCTATCTCGTACGATCTCTCTGTGTACCGCGTTATACAGGTATACCGAATAGCCGATTTATAGCGAAATATAGCGATTTACTAGTAAATATATATCGGGGGTAGAAGCGGAATATTTTCACTCTAAAAATTCCGTATTCCTCTGCTCTCCCGAGGTAAATATTCCCATCCCATACTAATTTTTTTTTGGATATTCCTTATTCTTTTTAACTTTCGAAAGTGTCATGCGCTTTATTGAAATATTCCGTATATTTTTCAGGCAAATATTCAATATTCCTCAGTTTTCAACCACGATATTCAATATTCCGCTTCTACTGACCCCCGAATATATATACTGTGGTTGAGCAGTTATGGGTTACTATCCTCTATTGAAGTCTGAAGTCATCTGAACTCCTGAACTGCGAGAGCAACACTGTCGCTCGCCAGCACAGAATAATTTATGACCCAAGCAATATTCAACTCTCAGGTAAACTTAAACAAGAAACCTCTCACGGCCGAGGTTTTGGTTCGAGAAATTAAAGGCTTCTAACAATTCCCTTATAGTTCTTTAATATAATGAGCAGACTGAAGTTTTGGGATGTGGGTAAAGCTTTTAATTAGAGAACCAACAGGTATTTCAGTTAATAATCTTTAATCCAACAAATACCAAGATGGACTCGTAATGGCAAGAACAGCTGATAAAGTTACATATAGAGGCACACAAATTGACATAGCTAGCTCCATCACAGGATGGACAGGTACAGCTTATAATATGGTACAAATATAAACATACATTTGAGACAATCATCTATTAGTACTCGGAACCTGCAGTATAACAGAACAGTAGACTAAATTGTAAACGTGTGTTACATGAATTAGTGTTTAAATTAAAAGGTCAACATACGAGAAACAGAAATATTAAATTACACATATACTAGGGGAGCAGAGAATGAAAGTCACCGCGCTACCGGCCACTCCTAAAGACTGCTAAATTCAGCTAATAATTCTTCCCTTTGGTTAATATTACTAAGAGGATTTCAAATGAAAGTGTATTTCATCTTCAATCTGATGTGGTCCGAGTGAAAGCCCAGATGGGCTCTTGTTATGGGTGTATTCTAAAAAAAACACATTCTCTTCGCTTCTCGTTAAGAATGTGACACAGCAAGCACTAGATCATGTAGACTATCATGTAGACTATCATGTGACATAGCAAGCACTATCATGTAGACTATCATGTAGACTATCATGTAGACTATCATGTAGACTATCATGTAGACTATCATGTAGACTATCATGTGACATAGCAAGCACTATCATGTAGACTATCATGTAGACTATCATGTAGACTATCATGTGACATAGCAAGCACTATCATGTAGACTATCATGTAGACTATCATGTGACACAGCAAGCACTATCATGTAGACTATCATGTAGACTATCATGTAGACTATCATGTGACATAGCAAGCACTATCATGTAGACTATCATGTAGACTATCATGTAGACTATCATGTGACATAGCAAGCACTATCATGTAGACTATCATGTAGACTATCATGTGACATAGCAAGCACTATCATGTAGACTATCATGTAGACTATCATGTAGACTATCATGTGACATAGCAAGCACTATCATGTAGACTATCATGTAGACTATCATGTAGACTATCATGTGACATAGCAAGCACTATCATGTAGACTATCATGTAGACTATCATGTAGACTATCATGTGACATAGCAAGCACTATCATGTAGACTATCATGTAGACTATCATGTGACACAGCAAGCACTATCATGTAGACTATCATGTAGACTATCATGTAGACTATCATGTAGACTATCATGTAGACTATCATGTAGACTATCATGTAGACTATCATGTAGACTATCATGTAGACTATCATGTAGACTATCATGTAGACTATCATGTAGACTATCATGTAGACTATCATGTAGACTATCATGTAGACTATCATGTAGACTATCATGTAGACTATCATAGACTATCATGTAGACTATCATGTAGACTATCATGTGACACAGCAAGCACTATCATGTAGACTATCAACTACCGAGACAACATTCGCATGTTTTCCGAAGTTTAATTCAAAACCACAATTATAATTTAACAGGCTACAGTAAATGAAAGTCCTGAGGAATGGAGAATCTTTTACTGTAAAAGTCACGGCATAATCGTGTGATCTGCATTAGTACTGTAATCAGGACAACACATTGTATTCCTTGTATGAAACGTTGTGTATTTCAGTTAAGCAATTGGCGTTTCTAAAACAGGGTTATCGCTAATCTGTATGAGGTTAAACTGTACATATTACACTTACAGATTTAGCGCTATCCCAGGGAAATAAATGATAAAGTCAGGGCTTTCCTTCGAACAACCGGGCCCTGGGCAATAGAGGAAACATTTTTGCGGAAACTATCTGCGAATAGCCTCGGTGAGCAAACTGGAGCACACGGTGCAATGGAGTAGGCAAAATTTGCTTCCGCAAAATAATATGTTTCGCGCGCAGAAAACGAGGAAACATTTTGGGAAACACTGAAATTCACAAACGTTTCACAACAATGTTTTTTATAGTTTGCCCCGGGATAAACGCTCAGAGTTAATCCTTCAAAGTTTTCCGGTGATAATATACACCTCTAAGCAACGGCCTAAACCTAACAGCTGTTGCCCGGAAGGTGCCATGGAGTAGGCTAGTCGAGTTGACTCTTGATTCTGTCACACGAAGTTCATGCCAACGCCAACTTGTAATCCATGGTTAACTCTGTAAGAAAACACAACAGCATTAAAATACACACTGCACTGAAACACAGTAGAGCGGTTTTACTTTACCGTGAAACAAAATCTAATAGTCAGTGTTTCTTGGTTAAAATGGACCAGAATAGGAGATATTGTAGTTGAGTCTACGAATAGCAGTTTCAGCGGTATTGACCCGAACGCCTCACTTCAATGTAATGAAGCGCCATTGAAACCATCATTCTTACACGACACCAACACCCTCCTAAACAAGCACGACTAATTTAGATACACAGTTTGAATAGCGCTTCATTACATTGAAGTGAGGCGTTTGGGTCAATACCGCTGAAACTGCTATTCGTAGACTCAACTACAATATCTCCTATTCAACCAAAATTCAAGGCCGGACTTTTCAGTAACAAATTTTAATTTTAAAGTACTAATACTTACAGTGAGCGGGAACGCTGCTACACGTCATTTAACATTTGTCAACTACCATGAAACTATCAAATTGAATTCTTTAATAAGTATTTTTCCAAATTTTGTTTCTGAAAAATGTGCTTAGAAAGAATTTAAAGACTTTTCAAGGACATTTTGGATTCAGGTACTTTTCAAGACGAGCATGCAGTCTAATTCAAGACTTTTCAAGACGAGCAGTCTAAGTCAAGACTTTTCAAGACGAGCAGTCTAATTCAAGACTTTTCAAGACGAGCAGTCTAATTCAAGACTTTTCAAGACGAGCAGTCTAATTCAAGACTTTTCAAGACGAGCAGTCTAATTCAAGACTTTCCAAGACGAGCAGTCTAAGTCAAGACTTTTCAAGACGAGCAGTCTAACTCAAGACTTTTCAAGACGAGCAGTCTAATTCAAGACTTTTCAAGACGAGCAGTCTAATTCAAGACTTTTCAAGACGAGCAGTCTAAGTCAAGACTTTTCAAGACGAGCAGTCTAATTCAAGACTTTTCAAGACGAGAGTCTAAGTCAAGACTTTTCAAGACGAGCAGTCTAATTCAAGACTTTTCAAGACGAGCAGTCTAATTCAAGACTTTTCAAGACGAGCAGTCTAATTCAAGACTTTTCAAGACGAGCAGTCTAACTCAAGACTTTTCAAGACGAGCAGTCTAAGTCAAGACTTTTCAAGACGAGCAGTCTAACTCAAGACTTTTCAAGACGAGCAGTCTAATTCAAGACTGTATACGTACGAACCATGAATTCAGTTTCTATCGGCTGATAGTTGACGAGGAACTGACGTATGAGCCGTATAAACTTCGAGCGAGTATAGTATAATTGTTTTTAATATTAGTAGAAACCAACTAGTAGTTAATCTTAAACTGAAACAAGAGTTTTTAACATTTTGACGACTTCGCAGCCATTGTTTTGCTTCTGAAAACCGACTTTTTCGCTACTCACTATCTATCACAGAATAGATAGTGAGTAGCTCAGCCAATAAGATTGCAGGATTCGTGATAGAACACTAGCTGGTTTCTACTAGAGGTATAGAAACACAGCTTGCAGCCTATCGAATCTATTTTATATTAAAAACAAAGAAAGTTAAGCGCGTACTTGAGCTAATTGGGAGAATTTACGTTTCGAAGACAGACGCGCACCTGCCTTTAAGTTCACTACGTGTTTCATATTACGTCTGGAGCAAGTTTACTTTGTCTCACTTTCGGGCTCAAACATGACTGGGAACGCCCCTCGATGATCAAATTAAGCGAGCGTTTTTCCATGCTTTTACTCGGTTATTTTATAAAGGAAATAGAAGACATGTTTTCCGTGTTCCCAAAGAGTAAAAGAAACACTTGTGGACGATTGGCGAGTGTTTTCACTGCTATTTCGAATTCTTTCCTTTCGGGCTTGATCACTCTGTAGTTTTTCGAGTGTAATCAGATTTGTTTTGAAGATAACCAAAACGACTCTTACCCGTCAGAGGGCTGTGTTCCCCTCGGTAAACAATAGTTGAGTTCGACGCGAGCTATTCCAAGTATAAAGACTAAACCAATACCATAAGACCAGCGTATATCGCGCCTCAAAGGATCTAACATTTGCTTCCAGGGTGAACCTACGGGGAAAATAGAGAGTCAGCAACAATATGTCAAAGGTTGAAACTAGATTTTCTCAAAGTCCTCCGCCCGCTTTGTTGCGATTTGGGTTGGCGCTTCGCTCGCCTGTCCCCATGATAAAATAATCGCTTCGCTCGCCTGCAAGTTCAGTAGCCGAAGTGGCGAACAACATAGTTATTTTCAAGGTATATAAACTACCGAGGCTGCTCGTTTGCTTGGAAGTGGATCACGGTCGTGAACGAAAATCAAGCGTATTTAGCGTGTGTCGGTGGCTCGTTTGCGTCGTTCTTTCAGCGGCTCGGTAAAGCGAAAAAATGTCCTACAACTGTCAAAACATACACTCGACTTTATTATTTTCAAGACCTACACAGAGCACAGCCGCTATCACAGAACACACAGTTGCACACTGGGCCACTTTTCAAGCCAGCTTCTTTTGCCAGGTCAGTAGAAGAGGTTAACTATAGAACGCAGTTCCTAGCGAGGCTGCTCGTTTGCTTGGGAGAGCAAAACATCCGATTTACTTACATTCATGTTCTGTGGTAGCTAAGTGTGTGTAGGTTATGAAATTATAAACAATTATTACAGTATACTTGACTATTGATCATTACATGTTTTGACAGTCGTACATTTCGCTTTTAATACTCGCCGCAGAAAGAACAAAGCAAACGAGCCACCGACACACGCTAAATATGCTTGACTTTCATGGCTGGTCACGGCCGTGATCAAAAGAACTCGTAGTTTACTTCTTCGGCAACTTTTGCTGTATGTTCTACGAAACTTTGGAATCAGATTCCATTAGACATAAGAAAAAAAGCCAACTGTTAAATCTTTTAACAACAATTTTCTTAAATATTTTAAGAACAGTTATGAAGGCCTGAAACACTTTAATCCGTAATTTTTATACTTGTATTTTTAAGCGATTGCAGTAAATCCGGTTTTAAATATTTTCTGTACATATTTTAACTTTATAGATTTTAGATAATTGTATATTGATAGTTGTATCGTCGTTCGTAATATTTGTATTTAATTGTTCTATTCTGAATGCTAGTTTTTATATAGCTACGATATTTGCTTCTTTTTTTTCTTATTTCGTCGAGGGCCACAAATTTATCAGTGTAAACTTCGTTAAATAAAGTTGATTCTATTCTAACTGAGCTTGCACTAATTTATGCATCGTGAAAGGGCTTATCTCGTACGGCATCAGTATGGAATTTTTCTCTTTCGTGGGGGACGCAGTGGGTGAGCGATAAGAGTCGGCTGTCTTCTCAGGCTAAGTTCAGACATAAGTAGAAAGAGCAAATCTGCTTACTAAAACTTAGGGTGGACAGATTTCCGGCGTTCAAAAATATGTGTGTCTTGATGTGATCCCCGAAGCTTCCCTCTCCAGGTCTAAATGGTAAAGGTGTATACAGGTGAAGGGCTGCAGTCCAGTATGCGTCTCCACCCAGAGAATCTCCTGGAATACAAAACAAATAGAAGGCATTGTTTGTTAAATGCACTACATATTATCGCCTATAACAAGGGGTTATTTCTTGAAGGCACAGGAGAGATAATAAGTATTACTTAGGGCTAGCAATTTTGGTTCGATTTAAGGGGGACTGTCAATCTCGAAAGGATAAACTTTCTTAAGAGTAAAGACAGCTGAATGACTTCAGATTAGAAGAGTATGTTTCTAGGTATGCTGAAGAAAATATGACTATTCTGACAAAGTATGTCTAGTGGATGAAAAATAGTTTTAAGAGAGAAATTTAGAGAAGCTTGATCCACCCACGATGGACCGAAATCAAGTTACTAGAATAAGAGTTTGTAATCCATTTAAATCTTTGCCATCCATTATTAAGACAATTTAAAAAGCATAGTAGGACATTCAGAAGGCATATCTCTTTTTTTCCTATAAGGTCATCTTTGTAGTTTTCTTTTAGAGAAACCTGAATGTTCAATTCCTTTGATAGTGCTCCTTTAAACTGCTTCGATGAAAAAGTGAAAAATTACACGTATGAGAAGATTTGAGTGGGTGTGCAGACAGGGAAGGATGAGAGTGCAACTCAACCTCGTCCCCAGGGTCTTCTCGGTCAGATCCAAGATGGCGGCTACTTAGAGAGAAGACCCTGGTAAAGGCTGGATCACGTGATCAAATACTCCCAGATTTTGGGAGTATTTTGTCACGTGATTTGGCGATCTAAGATGGCGGCCAAGCTAAATATGGGAATAGTTCATGACGTGTACAAACCATAGGTATACCAATCCGGAGTGAGCGAGAAGCGATTAACGGTATTTCCACGCGGCGAACGATGCAGTGAAAACAGGTCAACTAAATGGCTCGAAATGGAGTTTACTTGGATAAAGAACAAGTGGAAAGGTATCACAAAGCTACCAGGATGTATCTAAGCTAGAAGAGAATCCTAAAAAGCCGTTCATTTTCCGTTAGCGCTGAAGCGAAGCGATCGATAGCACATGTTCAAGTTTAACGGCTTCTCCTGGCATTCCCACTGATGAACCTTACCAGAAAACTACCCAGTAATGCACTTCATCTATTGCTCTATCTACACAACGTGTTTTAAGGTTATTTAAAATCGTTTTATTGATAAAATTTGAGCAATCTAAACTATATACAAGTTCATCTCTCTGGACTCGACTCGATCCGTTTGGCCAATAAAAAGCATTGTTAGAACAACCCTTTTGTCATAATCGAAGAGCCAATCAGAATACGTGACAGTTCAGCGTTTACCAGGGTCTTCTCTCTGAGTAGCCGCCATCTTGGATCTGACCGAGAAGACCCTGGGGACGAGATTGCGTGCAACTCCCTGATGTTACAAATGCGACCTATGCAATGTATTTTGCTGCTTCCAAAAGGTAAACCTAGTGTTCTCGCTTCTTCATGACTTATTGTAACTACTACAGATAGTGTGGAATCTCCACCATTCGAGTGTATTGTGATTCTCCACCATCCGAGTGTATTGTCATTCTCCACCATCCGAGTGAATGTTTCTCCACCAACCTTCACTTCTTGGTCCAATGCCATTCATTTGAAATCCTCTCACAGAGAGTGGTCCACCAATGAAAAATCTAGTAAAATAACAAATGCACATGAGTTCGACTGCAGGATATATAAAATTTTAGAAGTACAGTACTTCCTATTTACGGGTGCCTACCTGTCGTTTATCCTGGATGAATCATTTGGCATCGTATTGAGGATACCTGCTTGCATGGACCAAGATAACACCTGTAAAGATTGTAGAGGTATGCTGTGGTTATCCCACACAAAAACTCTAAGTAAAACATTATGAACTACGAGGTTGTTCAATGAAGATTCGTCTGTGTAGATGATTAATTATCAATGGAATTTAAAACTTCTTTGTATCTCTACACAATAAATTTGAAAGCAGCTTGGAGCTTTTGTCTTCACCCGAAGATCAGAGAGGTACACGTGATCTGATATTGTACTTCCTCATATCTGGGACAATGGTCTCAGGCCACGTGTACCCCCAGTACAATCTCACTTGTACCTATAGTAGAACTGCTGACTAAGTCTTGGAGTGAATACGAAAGCTCCAAGCTGCTTCCAAAATTATTGTGTAGAGATACCAAAAGTTTTAAATACCGTTGAAAACTATGAGGTTATGTAAATGTGAAAAAAATCATTTTCTGCACTGTGGATATAGAATACTTTCGATTGAGTGACAAAACCAACACCAAAGGAATCACAGAGCCAATCACGAGCAAGTAAAAACACAATGAGCCAATCACGAGCAAGTAAAAACACAATGAGCCAATCACGAACTGAAGTAATTCAAGATTGGTTTTAGAGCGGTTTTCGATTGAGTGACGTAAAACCAACACCAAAGTAATTACAGAGCCAGTCATGCGAAAAAGTAAAAACGCAACTTGAACCAATCACGAGGAAAAGTAAACTCAATCGTGGATAACTCTCGCTAAAATGAAAATTGATTGTCTGACGGACCTAACCAATGTTTGGTTTTAGCTTAGAACTTGGTTTGCTGATAATTACAATGATTGGCTGATAATTACACAGCCAACAGAAAAGATAAGCAAACGCAAAATCAAAGCAATCACTTAATTATTACTTTTGACACTGAATCGAAACCGCTCTATTTCAATATTATGTAGTGGATATTGAAAGTGATTTTGGCAAGATAAAAAATAACTGACATAGTTTTACTACGTTTTCAATGTGCACCCCGAAGATAAACAAACAAACAACACAATCGTATTCAAGATAATTTTCTTGTTGGTTGTAATTTTAGAAAAAATCTGAGTACTATCGATTTCAATGAGTGTTTATCGATGCTGTAAATTATGTGTTTGAAAAGTCTTTGAATCAAAGGTAGGCAGAGACAGTAACTTTAAGATACTCACAACATCTTGTAGAACTTCCAAACTCTCTTGAATCTCGAAGTTGTGTTTAATAAACTGTACATCACCTCCTAAACCTGCAAGTTCCTGAAGAGAAAAAGATGTCCACTTAAACGTTGATCAACTGTGAGCAACCTCTGCAAGAATTGAGAACAAACGTTTTAAAGGGGCACTGTCAATCGAATCGAAGTTTCTTTAAAACAAAACTACAAAAATAACACCCTGGGATAATAAAGTGAAATGTCATGTGAATGTCCTGATATGCTTTTCAAACTTTTTTGATAGAGGATGGCAAAGATTAATTAAAGTGGATTACAGAAGCTTATTCTAGAAACTTGATTTCGGTTACAGTGAACCGATTTCAAGTTGTTCTAAATTTCTCTTAAAAGCAGTATTTTTCATCCACTATAACCTTTGCTATCCTTTATCAAAATTGTCTCATATTTTCTCCAGTATACCTGGAAAGTATACTCTACTAATCGGAGTAGTTATTTTTGTCTTTCATCATGAGAAAATTTATCATTTTGGGGTTGACAGTGCCCTTTAACGTAGACATTTGCAATGATAAAGGGAAGCCATGGACCCTGGCAAATGAACGTTCTCGAAACTCCAATGCATATATCTGAAACTGTTTGGGAAGGTTCATGCTACACAGAATGTTTTAAATTGCATGTTTTTCCATTTAGTATTTTCTTAGTCAATAAATCAAAATCAACTTCTCATCTTGGCTTTAAGTGCTGGAAAAACGATAACAGGCAAACATTATCAAACTTATTTCGTTCCTCAACGTTTCGCCTCACTGGTTAGCTCAGTTGGTAAAGCACAGTGTAGAGTCGAAAATGACTAAAGGTGTTGTTACTATATCATCAACATGTGGGAATGGAAACATACCTGTGTTAGTTTCAGCAAACTTCCTTCCTTTGAAAAAGCTATACTATCGCGGCTATCAGATACCAGGGCGTGCTTTAGATAATAAAACGAAAAAATATCAATCATCATCACTACAGTGTATCACCACCATCATCATTACTATCATACAGTAGCTCCTAGTTAGCTCAGTGGTAAAGCTTTGGTCTGTCGTGTGGGAGGTCGCAGGTTCAAACCATGGCCGGACCAATACTCTGGGTCTTAAAATAAGTGAGTACATTAAGGTGCTGCTTTTGTGAAACAATTTCGTTCTCAAGCTGCAAATGGTTAGACCGTCTTCTCGGATAAGAGCCACCTCATGGATATGTCACTGGTTAATCCTATTACTAGAAGTAATCATAAATTATCAAAGTGCGTTCGACATATTTTTTTATATGAGAACTAACGCCTCTCGACCACTCCAATTAGTGTTTTAAATAGTACATAGGAGTTAGTATAGAACACAATCAACCCTATTCAGATGTGTATAAACTGCATCCCAGTTTTCATGACCAAGGCTGTCTCCATAATACTGACTAAGTGCCAGTGATTACACTCCAGTGTAGAACATAATATATGTGCATGTGTGTAAACTCCACCTTCAGACTGATTCAAATTATTCTTCAAGTGAGACCAAGGCTGGCTGCAGAATATCGAGTGTCCATTGTTATTGCAGAATAATTTCTGATCATATTAGGGCTCACCTTGTTTTGATATTTAAGTTCCTTGACATATCCAAGTGTGGTTATAGCCTGAATGCAGTGTTAATTTGTATAACCACGATGAAACCACGACGATGCACACATGTGTAGTATTTAAAAAGCTTCTTCACAACTCACAGTCACACTGAAATATTCATATCCATGTATTTCTCTTCAGCCTTCAGGTATGATTTATAGCATCTTGACCATTTGCAGTTTTGGTATCGGCAAAGCGAACAGCACAATTCAATGCAGCGAGCAAGCCAACAGCATATTTTTCGATCGCAGATTCACTCGGGTTCAGCACAAATAAATAATTATGGCCGAGTTGAATGTTCAAGGTACAAAACAGACCATATTCGACTTTGTCAGTCCTCCAGATGTACTACACACTTTCCTCAGGCTTTGCTCAATTGTACTTGCGAACCTTTGAAACATCATTGCATTGGATTGTCGGAAAATAAGGCAAGTAACTTACCGATCGCGAGCAAAATAGAAACCATGCGAGCGGCCATTTTGATCGTGTACGTGTGGTTACCAGTTCCCCGGCCGAGATAATTTATTCTAAAAAGTACAAACATGAGGACATAGACGAATCTCAATTTCTTTTGCCTGGGGAAGCACAGGTAGCCCACACATGACCACAGGGAGTCCACTGCAAGATTAGTATGCGTTCTCCTTCGTCAAACGCACTTACTATCATTAGTAGTAGTAGTATGACATCTTCATTAACGTAGTTGAAGGAATTAGTACATACCATTAAAGAACTCTTCAAGGAGTGTCCCGCTTGTTCTCTAACACTGAAAGAGGTCTTCCGTGAAAGACCAATGACTTCTCGCCACGTTCCTTCCCAGCCAATCGAGTGCTGACCAAGTCTGGAAGGGAACTGACACCACAGAAAACAATGTAAATCCCACAGAAATTTTAAGTAATTTGATCGTTTACAGTGCAACTACTGAAACCAGGCCACTTAGACAACGAGAACCAATCACATTGCAGAACGAAAACAAAGCATTCCAAAAGGTTACTTGAGCCAATCAGTGTCGATTACCGAGACAATAGCATTTCAACTTGCTCGAGCTTCGATTCATTAAAAGGCAAATTTGGTGAACTAGTTCTCGTTGTGTAAGTGGCCCCGGTTTCAGTAGTCGCACTGTAAACCAGCATAATTTACATCCCACTGAAGCTAATTACAGACTAATGACTATGTACTTACAGTGTGGTACAATAAACATTTTCCCTAAAAGTTGGTAAAACCTTGCTTTTGTTCAAGAAGGCTTTTGCACCAGCATGATCGAGAGCTGTAGTTACATGTTTCATCATTCGATGCTTATCAGTTGTTTTTTACTTTTTTTAAATCAGGGTGTATGGTAGCATCCTTTGTAGCTGTTTTTAGCATTGTCACGCAACACTAACCCTCTTATTACATTTACCTCAGCTAGACATTCCATTCTAAGGTGCTGGTCAATCAAAATTCAGTTCTCTGAATCCAAGAACTACTTGTGCCATAATTCTGGTCTGGTGGGAAATCATTACTGGAAATAGAGGCTAAACTTGAAAATATTGATGTAGAATCGGTTCTAATAGCTTCACATACATTCTGTTCTTACTTTTTATCAAGAAAGAATAGAGTCGAGCTTAAGCACCAGGCGTTTTTGACAACGTCACAAGACCGAGAGAAGACTGGATTGAAAACGGTGGTACACATTTCTAGCCGATCAGCACGGACAAGACTCCTCTTGATTTGACGTTTGTGATGTCACGTTACGCACATGCTGACGTCAAAATGCGGCAAAAAAGGAAACTATTACTTCCGGTTGCTGTCCAGACTTACAAACGTCTGGTATGTATTTTGGAAGGACTCGTTTAGTTTTATGTTGTTTCTAGCGAGCTTGAAATATTGACATATTAAATGATTTGTTGCTCAATAATTCATATCAGTTTACATTGTAATCGGTTTTGTTTGGCTAATGCAAACAATCAAGAATGGAATGTCTGGCTGAAGTAAGCAGCTGCTGTTAGTGGGCTAGAAACTTGGGGTCCGGGGTGTGTGTGTGTGGGTGTGGGGGTGGGAGGGGGGGGGGGGAGGGGTGTACTACCATATATATGAAACTATTTACTTCAATCCTTAACGAACGACTGAACGACTATCTAACCCAAAACGGAGAGGGGGTGTACTACCATATATATGAAACTATTTACTTCGATCCTTAACGAACGACTGAACGACTATCTAACCCAAAACGGAGTCTTGAAACGTGAACAAGGAGGTTTTAGAAAACTACACGCAACAACAGACAGCATTTTCTCCTTAAAATACTTTATTGACAAATACGTGAAAGCTAAACCGAAGAAAAAACTAATCTATTATTCAGTTGTTTTGTAGAAAAACGTTTGAAAAACGTAATAATCACGCCGCTTCATTAAAACCAAAGCTAGCGCTGTTGACATTCTTTGCCTTTGGAGTCTTCTTTTCGCTTTCTATACTAAAGAGAAGCAATGGTATTCGTCTTATTAGAACAAATCTGTAGAGGAAGGCCGAAAATGTTGCTGTTCATCTGTTACACTATTTTACAAGTCGTGCTTGTGCCTGTATTAAAAACCAAGCGCGCCCAAAACAAAGAGGCAGGATTTATTTGGATTGACAAAAACATTTGTTATCCTGGGCCTGACTCGTTTATTTTTCACAAAGCTCACAGTCTAATTGCAGAATTAAAAGAGCAACTAACCCAACTGTTTAAATAGCAAACAAATCATATTAATAGTTCTACCTCAGTTTTTAGTGACTCCGCAATGTTTCCTATAGTCACTTATTTGTAAACCCACGCGGCATCAGTTATTAGTTGCTTTCTATACTAAAGAGGCATTTCTAGCGATTTTGGCCGGGATATTCGACTTATTAGAACAAATCTGTAGAGCAAGCCACAAATGTTGTCGTTCTTCTGTTACACTATTTTTGGCTAAGAGCTGTTAATTGGCTTTTTATTAAGTCGTGCTTGTGCCTGTATTAAAAACCAAACCATTAAAGTCCCGCAAGGCTAGAGTGATTGAGAGAGCACACAAAAGCGTCGCCATCGAGAATTACTGCAATTGCAAGTTACCAGAAGCGTTCGGCGACATGGTGGAGTGCAGTCTGTGTGGTGACTGGTTTCACCAGAAGTGTGTTGGTCGCCAATTTGATACAAGCGTTGAGTGGCTCTGTAGTTCGTGCGCACCCCGACCATCGAAGAGGCTTCGTCGAGAATAGAGCTTGCCACATTTAAATAACTGTGTATATATCACTTTAATTGTTTAAATAAAATTGTTATATGAGCAGTTTGCTTGTTTCTATTTGGTTGTTTGTTTCAACATGCACGGATAAAGTTGAAATGCGTCCAATTCTTATTTCAAAATATCAAGTCTTCACCAAAAGAATTACGATCGAAGATGAAACGTTTATGAAATGTATCTAAGACTTGATATCCAACGAGTGAATGCAGCGAACGAGTACGAGTATGACATCAATTGGATCACGAAAGCTGTTTTTAGCTAAAGCAACGTCGAACGAGCTTGCTTTTAGTACGAGAGAATTGGGAGGGGGGGGGGGGGGGGGGCGAAATCCCCAGCTTAGTCTGTTTTCACTGGGGGGCGAGATCCCTGGGGGGGGGGGGGGGGGGGGCGAAATCCCTACGACACCGGATTAATCTAATTAAATGTGTTTAACCCCACACGCGATCAACTATCTTATACGTCACATGAAGCTCCAATTATGCCTCGAGAGAACTACTCAGTTTACAGCAACGTCTATATTGTATAAACTAGATTGATGATTATCAATAACTAGAATTATGTCAACTAGTTTTCTCAACACATTGAGTCAATTTCTTAATTATCTTTATAATAATTATTCTTAATATTTCATACATAGATTTAATATTATTGTAAGTTCACTTAATTAGTTACATGTATTAATATTTTTCTATTTGGTGCTGGCTATTCACTTGTGTAGTATAATTATACTAAAACAATTATTCACCTCAATGTCGGTGAAAAGTAGTAGATATTTACTTCGCCACTTTGCAGCTTGGTAAATATCCACCACTATTCACGTCCACTTTGGTGAATAGTTGTTCAATATGCTGCACCAAAGGGTATGGTTTTCAAGCTATTTTAGTATGAAACAGGGTTTGCCTTTTTAGTCTGGGATGACTTTGACATCATTTTTGTTCATTGATTTCTCTTGTTATCTTGACATTGATCTTCAAAATATATTAAGAGAATAAACCACGAAGAAAAATGGCATTAAAATAGATAACATGATTAAAGCCCCCGCCCTCCCAGGGACTAGCATATAATTTTATAGAGATCACCCCAAGAACTGCTCCTACATGTGGTAGATTTGGCAGAAAATAAACATCATAGCTCAGGGTGAATTTGTTTATAAAATCAATTCAACCATTTCTCCCCTGCACACAATATTATTGCCAGGCAAGATGTTTTCCTGGAGAAAAGTTAGTTCAAAAAAGAATTCTAAACAACAGCAAAATACTTACAGTGAAATTCAAATTCAGTCCTTGTGAGGCCTCCTTGTATGAACTGCTTGGAAATTCTGTTGTCGATTTATTTGCACCTACATAAAAGCTAGAAGTAAAATTATGTAGAATATTTTTATTGCACTGTGTATACATGTATGTTTCCTTAAACTGGACAAGAAATGTGATTCAATGTTAATAATCAATGCTGTAAGTTGTAAAAAGCTTGTCTATGGCCAACAATCTTCCCACTGTCAAACTAATCTAGTTGAATCCCAATAACTCGAACCCCGGATAACTCAAACTCTTCGCTAACTCAACCAAAGGCTGTTTCCCTTGACGACAGTTTCCCACTAATTGACCCCCAAGTTATCCGGATTATACTGTACATGCAGGCATTAGAAACAGGTGGGAAATGCGTGGGTACACACATGTAATAGATTATACATGTGATAATCTGGGGTGCAGATTTGGAATTATGACTAAAAGCAGTACTATATCCCTCAGCTACTGGCTGCTATCTCCATCTCTGTATTCATCAATTTACCTTCTGATGGGGTCCATAGAAAATGGCTTTGTGAAACCCAACTGAAATAAAACAACATAATTTTCAGAAGATTGAGTAAGAAATATGTTATTCTTTTTCACCTCATAAACTTTACATATATTTATTCAGAATCCTTTCAGTCCAAAAGTAACATCCAAATCTCTCACTGATCTTCATACATTTCTTGTAGTGTAGTAATTGACTAATTTTATTTCTTGTTGCTGGTTGTATAGCACCATTTTGAAAGGTAACCAAGCCTTTGGTGATATCATGGTTGGAGTTGAGTCATCATTGTTAGAGGCTTCTATTTAGGGACTGGTCATTAATTAGAGGGGGGCTGGTGCAAATGAAAATTGCCATGCTCACTTTTTGATGACCCCTCCCCCCAAATTACCCCTTTTTCCTGTCAGCAAACCCTTACAGTATACCTCGTAGGATGATTTTGTTTTTGTTCCAAATCCAAGATCTCCTTTCACACTCTCTGCTCGGCCAAACAAGTTATTGAACTTAACACCAAAGACCTGTTGACAAAATGAAACAAAGACAGTTTGCAAATTCTAAAAAAAATGTAGCCTTCCAATAGAAAATTTGTGGATACATGTATACAAAGTTAAATGTACTATTTTGTTGTTGAAGGGAGCTAACTATTAGCCAGGGCTAAAGTGAACAAGTTGCACCATAAATATGTTGTTGGTAAGTGGTCGGCCAACCACTTACTGACAGCTACACATATATATGTAGCTTACCAACCACTTACTGACAGCTTACCAACCACTCACCGACAGCTTACCAGCAAATCATTGACAGCTTACCAGCCACTCACAGACAGCTTACCAGCAAATCATTGACAGCTTAACAGAAAATCATTGACAGCTTACCAGCCACTCACCGACAGCTTACCAGCCACTCACCGACAGCTTACCAGCCACTCACAGACAGCTTACCAGCCACTCACCAACAGTTTACCAGCCACTCACTGACAGCTTACCAGCCACTCACAGACAGCTTACCAGCCACTCACCAACAGCTTACCAGCCACTCACCAACAGCTTACCAGCCACTCACAGACAGCTTACCAGCCACTCACCAACAGCTTACCAGCCACTCACCAACAACATATTTATGGTGCAACTTGTTCACTTTAGCCATTAGCCAGCTCCTTATATATGATCAAGTTTCATCTTATCTGCTCAATTCATGTCTGTCAGTACATTGTACATTGTATGTATCAGTTTTATTATCACTGGTAGAGCACTTTACTAGACTGGAAGTTGCTCAAAAAGAGGTTGAAATGGAGCACCATCAGGCATCAGGGCTAGTTTTCACACACAAACCTAAATGACTGTGTGAACTTACATTACATTATTAGCAACAAAGTGTACATGTACCATTTTACTGCAAAGAAAAGCAAAAAACGAAGTTTTGAATAGAAATATGCCTTCAAGTTGGTGTATTGTACAGGGCTGCATTTCACTGGCATTTTGCTGCAATTCAAGCCCTTCTAGTACATTGTACATATATATAAAATGAGAAGCAGCCATGATCAGCAAATGAGGTTTGTAACGATGGTTTGAGGACAAATTAAGGCTTTTCCATGATTACCTGTGTTGCAGGGAGTAGCCATAGGATTATACCATATATGATCCAATCTTACAGTTCAGAAGAAGCCCAAAACAACTAAGAGTAGATATAGTCATTACTAACTTACCATCATGCCCTCATTACTTCCCACTTGTGTGCCAATTTTACTTGTGACAAACCTCTTTTCTTTCACCAGGAGGGTGACATCCATGCCATTAGGATCAGCATTTGGACCTGTGCATAATGAATTTTAAATAGTGATTAAGTACCGGAAGTGATTACCTTATTATAGAAAATTAACGAAGTATTTTATTAACGCGAATTGAAAAAAATAGCGTTAATTAAATGAACCTTAATTTACCGGTACGTCATTGTTAATTAAAATCGCACTATTGTTTAGCATCGCTATTTTAAGGCACCTTTATGTTTTATATAGACTTCTGAACGAGTTCTGCTGATGGATGTTGTTGTTTTCTATTGTGAAACGCACAGTTTGTCTTAGATTATTTTGCATAGAGCAGTTTTCATATGACTGTCGTGAGTAATTCGCAATTACTGTGTAGCATGTTTTTGCGAGAGTTATTTTTTACACTCATATGAAAAGCATTCGCGTTAATTAAATGCATGTAAACATGCCTTACACGGAAATTCGCGTTAATTTCAGGACGCCTTGATTTAAGTCGCGTACATTTACAGCTTCGTTAATTTTCTATAATAAGGTACTCGTATCTGACTCACACACTGATTGAGCGATTTTGTTGTAATTTTATACTATCTGATAATTATTGTCCTACTAAGCTAGGATTAGATCAATAGGACAATAATTTAGTAGGACAGCAGGATATGGTCACATGGTGATATAATACTTCATTAACAAATGAAAATTAATTATTGAGTTAATTGTGATCCCATGGGAAGGCTTTGCTGGATGGCAACCATCTTCAAAACTTTGCGACCGAATAAGTGTGATTCATACATTGTAGTCCATGATTCACAAACAACAAACTCCTGGACTGGCAAACTGTACGTATTATAAATTTTAAAAACATTGGTCTTGCATGTACTTGTGTGGTACGTTACATGTCTGGTATTTGCTTTGAACTGCTTCGAATTCAGGATTGCTGTCAGTAGTTTCTATTTTTTAACATTATGATAGTCCTTAAGGTTTCTTATCTTCCTTCCACAGGGATTATAATTACACACTCGACTGGACAAACCAGGAAGCTTAACTGGCAACACTGATGTTAATAGCCTTGCAAAGTGAAGCTAATTAATACTGCAAATTCTACTGCTTTCATCGTGTATTGAATAATTATAATTATAAAAAGATTCTCTGTAGTTAAATCACTTCCGAATGCCCTGGATTTCTGTACTTCGGATTAAAACAAGACTTGCAAAGGTTACAGTCCTGCTCAAAAACTTTGCAACTGCCACTAAACGCCATATAGCGCTAGCAGCTTTTGGCCTGGTGGCATTAGTGCCACTAGCATTTAATGTCAGTGCCACCAAACCATGTAGATGGCTGGAACCATAGGTGGCTAAACACCAAAAGTTCTGAGCCACCCACAGGCAGCCCAAGCTCTAAATATCTACATGTAGCTAATACTAACAGCGTTTGTATGGGAATTTCAACGAGCTAGAAATAGGAAAGAATTAATGAATAAAATGCCTTACCTTGCTTCCATAGTATATTACTTGCTGTCTGTGTGGTAACAGGGTTGATATGAAGTGATTTTAGTGCAGAGTAAATGAAAAATCGCTTCATATCAACCCTGTTACCACACAGACAGCAAGTAATACACTATGGAAGCAAGGTAAGGCATTCTATTCATTAATTCTTTCGTATTTCTACATGTAGCTCGTTGAAATTCCCATACAAATGCTGTTAGTATTAGCTAGATATTTAGAGCTTGGGCTGCCTGTGCCATGTCTAAGCATGTTTAAAACTTATTTTTTGATAAATTCAAATACAAACGCTGTAAGTATTAGCTAGATATTTAGAGCTTGGGCTGCCTGTGCCATGTCTAAGCATGTTTAAAACTTATTTTTTTATAAAAAATTGTTTGTCCAAAAATAAGTTTTATGATAATCCAAAAAATAAGTTTTAAAAAGCACAAGCTTGCAGTCCTACCTGAACTGGTGTCAATGAACATGTCAATATTTTTGAATATGTTGAGATTCTGGAGGTTTTCTCTAGCTTCATATGTGAAGGCAACAACCTGAAGAAAATGGTAGGCAATGATCTTCAACAAACATGCACATGCAAGCTCCGTGTATAAGCCGCACCTTTTCACCCAAAATTTTCGTTCAAAATCGGGGGTGCGGCTTATCTACGGGAACACCTAGAAAAGGTATCAAAAAATCGCATAAATTACCATTTGTTTTCATCTGAAAGAAGAAAAAGTAAAACAAATAACAGAGAAAGATCGTGTAATATAGCAATTTAAGCATAATCATTGAAAAAAAACATGCAATTTGAAAGAATTAAAGCAAACTCTTCAAAGACCTACATGTACCTTAGACCTAATATATTAGAATTTCGTGAATATTTAAACGTGATTCGCAGCGCTTGTCAAAGCATGCATCTAAACAACCAGGCATTCTTCGCAATTTTACACGTGGGAGATTGGCACTAGTTAATGAAAATCCAAGATGGCGGACCTGATCTACTCGTGCAAGTATTGTTTCGCCTGAAAACCTTTCTTGCTCTAGCGATTAAAGGAAAGCGGTTCCCTGGAATTGTTGTTACTAGTTAATTGGGGAATAAATGCAGAAGAATTCTGGAGTGATTTAAAGACTGCAGGTTAAAATATACACAAGAAATGACAAGGCAAGTTGAACCATATTCGATCGAATTAAAGTTGTGATAATTTATTTATGACAATCTGATGAAGTTTTGCTTCAAGTACGAGTGTTTATGAACTCCAACAAAAGATTATTCTTTTTTTGAGGAAGTTTGGCATCAAGTACAACTTGGACAAAAGATTTCCTAAAAATTGTTTTCCTAAATTCAAGCTTCAAAACTTGGGGTGCGGCTTATCTACGGGTGCGGCTTATACACGGGTAAATACGGTAATTAATAAATCAAACAAACAACATACCCAGGGGGGGGGGGGGGGGGTGGGGAGGGGGGACTCCCATATAAAAGGGGTAGGGATGCCCGTCGGACATTTTCGATTTGACCCCTAAGAGGTACTAAAATGGGCATGGCTCAAGCTTATTTTGACCCCTAAAAGGTACCGATAAAAACATGCCAACATTTTAAACTTTCGATGCCTTTTATTGCTATTATTTGATGTTGTATCATCAAGCACTTTCTTCCTTGTTGTTTTCAAAAGCACTGTCATTCTCTAGCATTCGGTGGCACCTGACCCCTAAAAGGTACCGCTTTACATATAAATGTCTGTGTTTGATCGTGGATACCCTAAGTGGCACTAAACTCCTGATTTTGACCCCTAAAAGGTACGACGAGCATCCATGTACCCCTCACATAAGGGAGTCCCCCTCCGGGCAACATACACATACAGTGTATCATAATATGTTATGGTAAATTAAAATAATGATATAAATATACCTCTCCAAATGTTGTTGCTTCCAGGATTCTTTTGATCTCTGGCACAATGAAATCTGTCTTGGTCCTCTGTAGGCCTTCTACATGAACATGCTCCACAACAGCCTGAAAAAAGAACATTAAAACAAACAAACATAATATAATTGACAATCAAGTATGCAAATGCTTGCTCAGATGGGAGAGTACGTACCAGTCATGAATGCAGGATGTTGTGAGTTAGAATCCTGGTTGTGTCCTTGGGCAGGGATGTAAAAGCCATTGTCTACCCAACACTTTTGACCTTCATAAATGGGGGACATAAAATAACCTGTTGTGCTATTCATGAAGAGAAGGGGATTATCACCCAGTACAACAGCCTGCTCTCGTCAATTCTACTACTTCCTTGAGCAAGACATTAAATCTATACATCAGAACTAATTAATCTAGGTAATTACAAGTACAATGTAGCTTAAAGGGGAACTGAACCCTAAAATCAACCCAATGTCTATACAAACATGTATTCGAAATAAATAGGTTCTGCTATTTAATTTTTCTGTGATATGCGTCTAGCAAGAGAAAATCCGAAAACCTTACTCACAGCCTCCGCTATGCACAGATGGCTCAAGTTTAGTAATTTGTGATGAATAAATTAGTTTTGCCATGCTGTCCCCTACATTGAATAGCGGGACTAACGGCTTCTAATTGCGGACCATTGTGTTTTCTTTGTGCTGGAGGTGTGATCGTTTTTCCTTGGTATGTGTGACGTACGTTATAGGGAAATTTGCACTGAATTGAGCGGCCACACAATATAGATTTTTCAGTGGAAAATCAAACTTGGAGACTAATTTTCTCCTCATAGACACGTAACACAGAAAAATAAAATAGCAGAACTTATTTCTTTCGAATACATCTTTGTAAAGACGTTGGGTTGGTTTTAGGGTTGAGTTCCCCTTTAATATTAGCTATTTTTTTATACATTATTTTTATCAAAAAAAATGAAATCTTGGTTATTTTCATTTAAAATCACTACACTGAATCCACACATGGAGATATTTTTTGCAGCACGTTTCAATGTGTAACTATTTTCCAGATGGGAGCTAGGAGCAGAAATCAAATGCACTTCTGTCTCAGTTGGTTGTCTATTTTTAAGAACCAAGGCCTAAAGTATCGGGGGTGGTCATTAATACTAAACTTTATCAAAATAATTTGCGATAACCACTAGATATGTATATTTCTGTTGTGGTGATCTTATTTTAATGGTCATATTGGTATACATTCCACCATGTGACTTACCACGCCCATTTCTATGCCACACTTGCAGGATTGCATTTAATTCATAAATAAATAGTAACAAAATTAATATTCTCTTTTCCAGAATATAGTGTTTCTCACCATCAAATTGGCATATTTATTTGACAACACTACATGCAAACATTCAGTGAAAGAAAATGTAGCGCAAATGGCAAAGGCCACATGACATGCCTGGGGTGTTGCTTAACCCTTTGAGCCCAAAGGGCTTTTAACTGATTTTTGGCTCTTTCTAGACTGCAACAAACCCTCCCCCTCTAAGAAAACTGTAGTCACTGTTACCATGGAATTTTCAACTGACCTATAATACTGGGGGCTCAAAGTTTTTTGTCAGCCATTTTGGATATGTTGACATCAGATCTCTATGGAGCTGGAGGGAAGTTTGTTTGGGGGCATACAGAATTTCAGGCTTTTTAAAGCCTTTTTCACCATTTATAGAGTGCTGGAGGACATCATTAAGTCTGATGAGAGCTTCAATCAGCACTTTCTCAAAGAACCAAGTCTGTGCCAGTGTCATTGTGATGGAGAACAAGCTTCATTTCCCACTCGTGAATGGGCTAGGACTTCTTCTGTCACTTTAGCATGGGCTTTATAAATTGGGGTCTGGAGCCACCTACATGTACATATACATTTGTAGCTAATCATTAGATAGCTTTTTGGGAATATTGGACAATATATACTTGCCATTGATTCCAATATGAAGCTATTAGGTCGAAATGGCTTTAGACTTTTTATATTTTAAAGAATGAAGTTGGGAAAGGGCCATCACTTTTCAGTCGCTGTTTGGTTGGATTTCCCGGCATGCTTTGCAGTCATTATGGATGAATTTAGCATGTTGTGAAGTGCTTGTGGACAGAATGGCTTGGTCCTGGGCAGGTTTAGGTGTTGGGAGACAGAAAGTGAGGAAACTCTAAATTTTATGTGAAATATGCATTTTTGTGAGAAAATTTTGAATCTGAGGAGATTTTTTTTTTTCTGTAACTGTCATTTTAGTCCATTTTTCTGAAGTGAAATAATGTCAACTATATATAGTTAACTTATGCAAAGAAAGGAGGATTTAGATGAAATTATTCATTTTTAATATGCCTAATGCAGTTCAATACGATCATTTGTCTATATACAGTACTGGGAAAAAAGATTTCAACGAGGTGAAGTGAAAAGTGATATATCCCCTAAAAGGGAAATTTCACTTTACTTAGGTGAAATTTCCCTTTTGGTGAAGTGAAATATCACTTCATGTGAGGTGATATTTCACTTCACCAAAACTAGGGAAATTTTACTTCACGTGAAGTGATATTTCACGTCACCAAAAGGGAAATTTCATATCACTTCATCTGAAAGGGATATTTTGACTTTCGTGGTTTATCTTTCCCAGCGCACACTAAAAAGAGCGAGCTGCTGAGAAAGCAACATTACAGATAAGACGGATTTAACTCTGTGTTATTTCATCGTATCATAGCCGCCTTTAGAAATAAAATCTGAGGTTTTTGCGAGGTTTTCAATGTGCTAGAAGTTTAATTATTGGGAATGCAGGCTGCTTTAAATTCACCACTACCGCGTACCGGTACCTCTTTGCATAACAACTGCACAACGCGAGAAGCCGCTTTAACGAAATAGTCATTTTCAAAGTTCTTCGTAACATCGCATCATAGCCGCCTTTAGAAAAAAATCTCTAGCGCATTGAAAACCTTGCAAAACATATCATTTTAAAGCTCAAGATGCATAGATTTTATTTCTAAAGGCAGCTATGATGCGATATGTTACAAAGAACTTTGAAAATGACTATTTTGTTAAAGCGGATTCTCAAGTTGTGCATTGTTCTTGTGCAACAAGTTAGCGGTGAATTTAGACCAGCCTGTGCTCCCAATAATTCAACTTCTAGCGCATTGAAAACCTCGCAAAACATATCACTTTAAAGCTTGAGATGCATATATTTTATTTCTAAACGTGGCTATGATGCAATGTTACAAAGAACTTTGAAAATGACTATTTCCTTAAAGCGGCTTCACGTGTTGTGCACTGTTCTTATGTGAAGAATTAGCGGTGAATTTAGAGCAGCCTGTGTTCCCAATAATTCAACTTCTAGTGCATTGAAAACCTCGCAAAACATAGCATGTTAGTTCAAGATGCATGGATTTTATTTCTATAGGCGGCTATGATGCGATGTTATGAAGAACTTTGAAAATGACTATTTCTTTAAAGCGGCTTCTCATGTTGTGCATTGTTCTTGTGCAATGACTTAGCGGTGAATTTAGAGCGGCCCGCTGCATGCGTTCTCAATAATTCAACTTCTAGCGCATCGAAAACCTTGCAAAACATATCATTTTAAAGCTCCAGTTGCATAGATTTTATTTCTAAAGGCGGCTATGATGCGATGTGATAACACGGCGTTAACTGAACCCAGTCTTTTATGTAATGTTGCTTTTTCAGCAGCTCGCTGTTCGAATGTTTTTAGTGGGGCCACTGGTAAAGTTCATTTACCACGAAGATCGAAATATCCCTATAGTTTCAGATGAAGTGAAATAATATCACTTCACCTCTTGTGAAGTGAAATTTCCCATTTGGGGAAGTGAAATATCACTTCATGTGAAGTGAAATTTCCCTTTTGGTGAAGTAATATTTCACTTGATGTGAAGGGATATTTCACTTCATGTGAAGGGATATTTCTCTTCATGTGAAGTGATATTTCACTTTGCTAAAAAGGGAAATATCCCTGGGGATATTTCACTTCACCTCGTTGAAATCTTTTTTTTTCCCAGTACTGTACACGTACATTAAGGTGTGTGGGAATCTCAGGGCATTGCTCTTTGAACTTAGTCAGACTTAAACCCTCAATGCAAGTAACCAGTAATTAAGTGTCATATGGCACTATCAGGGGCAAAAGGGTTAATATTATCTCGAGGGCTATAAGAATCTTCAATCTGAGAACTAATTATAAGTAACTACCTTTTACCCTTTTTGTTCAATATACACCAAAAATGCAACTTACAGGTGTCATAAGGTTAAGGGACTTGACCCCTGCTTCAGTATCTGTCATATCTGTATCTCCATTGTCCTGCAAATGATATAAAAAAAATGTTAACTTAGACTTTGATCTTAAGCTGCAGATTTCTGTCACTATAGCTTTGGGTAAAGTGTGAAGCTTCACATCAACTATTTAACAATATTATTCACTCTATAGTTAAACTGCATAATATATAAACAATATAACCTACTTGTGGTGTTGAAATATGCAAAATCAAAAGACTGTGCTAAATTCTCCATTATATTGCAGGTGTATGTAAACTCCCTTCTATGAATGATTTGGGGTCAAAAATGGTTAGGGTTTCTTAAAATTGGCGGGTTACATTTTTAGAATGTTAGTATGAAAATTTGAGAAATGAATTATTAATTACCCAAATGGCTGGGTATTCCATAGTTGCTCCCTGCTAATGACATTTATAATATAGATACAACAGTATGCACACTCTGATTGGCTAAAAAGCCATGTTTTATCAGAGTATAATTTATAACATGGTTGCTGTTTTATTGTTTTCAACTGGCAGTTTCCTTTCATCACACATGTAAATCTATATTATAAAACAAATAAAGAAGCCTTAAATCCATGTTTGATACTGTCATAAAACACTCTGGTCATTTGAGAACACTCAAGAAATGTTGAAAGCATGCGCCTTTGGCTTGTGCTTTAACATTTCTCTCATGTTCTCAAATGCCCATCGTGTTTTATGATAGTATAAAACATGGCTAAGGCTTCTTTGTGTCTCTAGAAACCAACTAGTGGTTTATCACGAATCATGCAATATGATTGGCTAACTGAATTGTCAGTGTTTTCAAAAGCAAAACAAGGCCACCAAGTCATCAAATTGCAAAAAAAGTATGTTTCATTTTAAGATTGAACAACTACATGTAGTTGGTTTCTACTAAAGTAAAACAATTAGACTACTCGTTCATAATCATACTCATAGTCTACTATTGTTAAATAGCCACTAATTTGGCACTTAAACCATTCTTAAATAATTTATGTAGCTCATATGACATATAACAAACAAAAAATGAGAAATATGATGGAAGTAACTGGACAGCATAATCCTGAATAAGAATAAACGTAAAATACCACAGTTTTTGCATGTACGGTTCCCATTATTTTCGTGCACCCTGGAGTAGATTGTCGTAGCGATTAGTGATGCGCAACACAGCTTTGAAGCTGTCAGCTTTGGAAGACTCCTCCACAGACCCCGCTCGGCCGCAAAGGGTAGTTCCCATTCTCTCCGGACCGAATAATCCAAGATGGCGGATGAAACGGGGAAGTTGACATTATTTTTCTAGTTTGATAGAGAATTTCGTGAAATTTCTACAGATCTCGAGTGAATGTTCATGTCATCAGAATCTGAATATCTGCTGATTCAAGGGAAATTGGGGCTCGTTAGGACTAAGCATAAATTCAATCAGTCTGAAAGCTAAACTCCCTATAAAGTATAATTTTATAAAAGTGAAATAATTTGCGACTCAAATTCTTCTTGATCTAGACTTTCTATAATTATAAACCTGTCACTGAATTTAGCGAACTAGTTGGTTCCACAACTAACGTAGCGACACGAGAATCATGGGAGATGACAACAGAAATCAGCCTCGTATTCCTCGCAGTCTGGGAGGATTACTAGAGATGTCTGTCCAACAGGGAGCAAGTGAGGGAGATCAACAGAGTGCTTTTCATGAGATGAGCCACGAGGTACTGTAGTCTACACATGTCATGTTTAAATTTTGGTTTTGGTTTAAAAAAAATTAAATGTTTTTTTTAATTGGTTTATTTTTTTAAAACCAATTTAAAATGTTCCTTCAAACAACTTATTTGGTACCACTTGTTTGGGCCTGAAAGACATGTATTTATATACCTGATACGATGTTGATACTTGTAGGTTAATGTGCATAATATATCAGTTTTTTACTGTTAGTAGTGAAATTAACTCGGCCACTCTGCACCATCATTGGAGTGCATTCAGTTATAAAATGTATATCCTCCCTCAACATGCCAGGACTCCCTCTCCCCTAAACATCCATTGGAGATTTATAAATGGGGCTCTAATGTATGTCAACAGTACCTTAGTAGATGTACAATGTAATGCATCATTTAATTCTAGCAATGTGATGATTCTGAAATATTTTAATTTATCATAGAGGAGGGAGTGGCTTCAAGATGTTATCTCTACTGTTGTTGGAGATGATGATGTCAAACGTATGAAGGACTGCCTTCAGTTGTTATCCAAGATGGATGATGCTGATATTGATGAAGAACATCTTGCTGCCAAGGAGAATGCTTTGGAGAGACTAGAGATGTTGGTGGAAACCATTGATAATGCAAATGGTTTGTCCTCAAATACAATGTACATGTATATGTTGCAGGTCAAATTGACCCTGAGTCAATTTCACCTACGATGTAGGTCAAATTGACCCAGATTTGGCTATCAATGATTCTAAAAAGGGATTTTTTATTCTCGGGGATTCATAAAAAAGAGGTTTAGTTTTTTTAGGGGAGTACTAAAAAAAATTGCCCACCCCACCCCTAAAAAGATTTTTTTGCACAACCATCCCCTCCCCTCTTCCTCCTACATTCCCCTTCTCTTCCTACTATCAACCCCTACTTATCCCTTTCTTAACCGGCCTCTGATGTCATACTATACCACTTACATCGAGGTCACCCATCCATTTACTTACATGTACCTCACTCGATCGGGCCTAACTTAGCTGAATTAAGAGGAATGCCTAGTAGATAATATAACTCCAGTGGATTATCGCACTGTGCCATGAAAGCGCTTGTTGATTTGAACACATTTATTCTCCAAGTGAGTAATCATCGAACCCAGTCCCTCTCATTATGCACGCATGCATACTGCTAGCAAAATCAGACTTGGAAACAATAACATGAACCATATTAAACCCAGACGACATTGTAACACATAGGAAGTTTGTGTTCTTTCATGAAAACCAGCAATTCAAGGGAAGTAAGAAAGCTAAATCCAGAAAAGTACATATTTTTTGTTTATAGATGATCAGGTGCACTTCATTACGGCTCCACTCATACTTCAAAACAAACTGTGTCAACCAAGCCAACTTTTACAAACTAAGTATAATTACTCAGATTGTTTCAATAGCTTTGGGATCAATACTATAAGAGTAGTTTCAGTTGAATCGTGCTTTACTCCCAAGCTCAAACTCAAAGTGACACAAGATACGATATAATTATATGCTAATTATACTAAGACTAATTCATCTATGATTGACGTGTACATGACATATTGTAACATCCTTCCTGTTTTGGAAGTGTCTCTTGCAACTAAGGTATTACTAAAAATGGTAATCATAAAATTAATCACTATCAAACAGTAACAGGTTTCTAATAGTCTCTATAGTAAGTTATCTGTACATTGTCTCTCGTCCATCAGTCACACAGGATCACAGTTCGTTACCGCATGTAATGATGGGGGTCATCTGATGCGCTGAGGTCGTGCTGGAGTCTTGGGTGTGACTTCTGCAGATTTGCTGGTGTTGTCTGTACGCGGTTCTTCTGGTCGGTGATGTGTTGTCCTCAGGGTTTCCGACAGGTGTCATATCTGGTGTTTCCGCGATAACATGGTTCTCTCTCGTCTTCTTCAGGTGGTAGCGGTTTCTCCTGTAGGTTTCTCCGTCGGGTGTTTCTATCCTGTATGATCTTTTGTCTAGTCTTGACGTGACTGGGCCTTTCTTCCACACCTTGTTTCCCATTTGGAAGGGCTTCATTCGTACTACATCGCCTTCCGTGAGTGCGGGTAAGTCGCGAGTGTGTTGGTTGTAGTATTTGGACTGTTGCTTTTGCCGCTTCGTCAACTCCTTGATATCTCGGTCTGGATAGGGGGTTCTGGGTTGCAAGAGAGCTTTCGTAGTAGGCAGGAGTGTCCGTGTCCTCCGGTTCATTAGGTACTATGCTGGACTTGACTAAATTCCTTGTGTTGGAGTATTTCGGTAGTCGAGGATTGCGATGTACATGTATGGGTCTGTTCCAGCATCTAAAGCTTTCCGGATGAGGTTCTTCGCAGTCTTCACTGCAGACTCTACTTTCCCGTTACCTTTGCTATTTCCTGGACTGCTGGGTCTGTGCTCGAAATCCCATTCATTAGCGAACTTCAGGAACTCCGATGATGCAAACTGATCGACTACTCAGTGACAACGGTCCTCGGGGTTTGGATCCCACCGCTGCCACCATGTTTCAATAGCTTCGGGATCAATACTATAAGAGTAGTTTCAGTTGAATCATGATTTACTCCCAAGCTCAAACTCAAAGTGACACAAGATACAATATAATTATATGCTAATTATACTAAGACTAATTCATCTATGATTGACGTGTACATGACATATTGTAACACAGATCACTGACAGATAAAAGAAAGGGAAAAGAAAGTGAATCACCTCTAACATTGTATCTAGAAGATTTCTACGATTCAAGAGCTAATTACAGTATCTCAGTAAAGTAATGAGTGCAGAAGAGCTTGGATTATTACCGGCTCGTTAACTCGTTAGACTCAGGCGACACTGACACTGGCAGGTGTAAAGTACAGGTCACAGGTTGTTAATTCTAAGACAAATCCTAACCCTAACCACAAACCTAACCCTAATCATCGGACAAGTTCACAGGTAAACAATGGGTTCTCACTCACCTAGAGCTAGGGTTCACAGGTAAACAAGAAGTGACCTGACCTGTGACCTGACCTGTACTTTATTTACACCCACTGCACTGACACTGTGACTATAGACACAAATGGAAGTGACTCAAAGAAATGCTGTATTATATTCTCTTGTTCTCTCATCAAAGAATCACCCACTTACATGTAGGATATGAAAAGATGCAAAAATAGAAAAATGATCAAAATAACTCAAAACGCTATCAACAACAGTTATCTTTCACTTTGCCATTTCCATGCAGAACAAGGGCCACTACATGTAACAATTACAAGCAGCTTCCACTAGCTAAGCAGCTTCCGCTAGCTAAGAGTGTCAAGGCAGAGGCTTAGCAGTGCTAGCTAAGATTCTTGTGTACTACCTGTCAGTTTAACACCCCACTCCAAGCAAACTCGTTCCTAACATTATAAATCAATTTAATGGTCCTGTGAACTAATACAAACCCTAAACAGTAACCCCAATTGCTCACTAATTTTGGGTGTTTAGAGCTACTGGTAAGTCACTAAACAACAGAGAAATGTTAAATGCTTCTTCAATGGTCCTTAATGAACTGATCCAAAACTTAACCCTACATTTAAAAACACCCTAATCGTCCGCAATGTGTGCTCACTAATTTTGGGTGTTAGAGTTAGTCACTAAATAACAGACTGTAATTCCTTGTCAATTGTCCTGAGAACTAATACAAATCCTAACCCTACATTTAAAAACACCCTAACCATCCACAATGGGTGCTCATTAATATTATGTAGGCTTTTAGAGCTAGTCATTAAATAATACAGACTGTAATATTAATCCTTCTTCAGTGTTTCTGTGAATTAATCCAAACCTTACCCTACATTTAAAAAGACCCTAACCATCAACAATAGGTGCTCACTAATGTAGGATTCTTTAAATTAATCTAAAAACAACACAGAAATATAATACTTCTTAAATGGTTCTTGTGAACTGATCCAAACCCTTACATTTAAAAATCCTAACATCAATGAAATTTTCAATGTAAATTCCCTTTTTAGAATCTTGAAAAAATTAATGAATTGACTCAGGATCAATTTGACCTACAGTGTACAACATATAATATATATACATTTGTACAGCATACAGTACTTGTGTGTTATTTAACAAAATATAGTATTAATAGATGGTTTTCCATGTTCTATATTATATATTTATACAAAAATGATATTCCAACTTTGTGCATATAGTACAAAATCAAAGTACAAAATAATGTAGCTGATTGGTCAATGACAGTGATTTATTGATGACCACAGCACGCTGTGCGCTCAGTTGGAATATTAAAAGGGTTAGAAACTTTATGTTTGTGTTTTATTGACAAATCCAGGCACTTGCTGACTCAGTGCGATGAACTCAACATTTCTTCATACTGTATTAATGGACTCATGCTGTATTCATTATTTTTTGTTCATTGTACATGTACAGTCAGCACATTGCTGTATTTGTTAATAAAGCATGCACACCAGTCTCTTAAGCCTTAAATAATGCATGCCTGAGGCCTGGGGGGGAATACTCAGAAGATTTTTGGGTAGGGGTGTGCTGCGCCGGAGACCTCAAAACTCTGACCCTATTCTCCCCGGGCCTGAGGTCTTGAAAAACTGAAGATACACGAGTGGGATGTACAATTACACAAGTGCATTTAGCAGCTTTTCAAGACAATCTTCAAAAGTGCATTATTTCGTTATAGGACATACTGTCATTTCAATAATAATATAACATTTTTAGAAATATAATCATGCATTCTGAGCTCAAGTCTCTGCCATAAATGTAATTTTTATATATGATAAACAGCTTATTAACTAATTAATGAGAAGATAAAACGGCTGTAAGTTTTGCAATTTTCTAGCAGTATAATTAATTCAAATCTGGAAAGAATTTGAAATGACTTTCCGAAGAGAAAAGGAGTGTTGCCGACTCACGTATCTTTGTAGTCAGTAGTAGTAATAGTAGCTAGGGGCCTTACACAGTCTTCATTTTATAAAAAAAAAAACTTTAGGTTTATAAAAAAAAAAACTTTTTATACAGTGCGTTGATATGTACTGCCTCTATTTTCTGAATCGGGGCGATTTCAATAAGAATTACAAGTACAATTCACTAGCGATCTCGCCCCGGGGAGGGTGAATTCACTAGCGATTTTGCCCAGGGGGGAGGGGAGGAATTCACTGGGGGGGGGGGGGGGAATCGCTGTGACAATGGAATATCCATTCTACCACAAAGTTTTTTGCAGTGTTGGCATTTCCCAGTGACTTCAACAGTTATAGTCCGCGAGCGAGAGAGTACCACGCTATTCTGGAGTGCTGTTTAGTGCTTTAACAGTAAATTTGCATAATGATGTGCATTTTCTCTAGTACCATATGTGTGCAAAGTTTCAATTGTTTTTACTGACTATTTGCAGAGATAATCTTCATTTGTCCTCATGGCTGTGCCCACCCAATGACCTCACAGATCATCTAATTTGCATATTCTAAAAACCTTAACAACTCTGGAATGAGATGAGATATTGACAAGCTATAAACACCATTCATCCTCATTTCAAAAGGAATTTTAAAAAAAAATCCAAAATGTGAGCTTTTAACCTTGGGATGCGTCTTATCTGCGAGTGCGGCTTATCTGCCGGTGTTTACAGTATATTTGAACTGGGGCAAATAATTATGTTTACCTGTGAGCTTAAGTTCACTGACATGTTAGAGTCTCTTTTTGTTGGGGTAAGCTATTGTATTTTGATAAACACAGACAAACTCATTTCATGTTTACCTGTGAACTCTAGTCACCAATTAGCTCTAAAAACCTGTTGTTTACCTGTGAGATTATGTTCACTGACCGGTTAAAAGGGTTTGGATCAATTCAGAGAAACATTTAAGAAGCATATTTCAGTGTCGTTTAGCTTTAAAGACTCCTAAAATAATTAGTGAGCACCCGTTGTTATTGACGGTTAGGTTTTTTTAATGTAGGGTAAGGGTTTGGATTAGTTCATTAATAAGGACCATTAAATTGATTTATAATAGTGTTAGGAATGAGTTTGCCTGGACTGCAGTGTTAATATAACTGGCTTTAATACATCTGCTTGTTATTGGCCCTGAATGTTCCGAATGGAAACAGCAAAGTGAAACATAATTGTTGTTATTTATTAGTTATCTATCATTAATCCATTTATACGTCTTTTCACATCCTGACTGTGGGCGATTCTTTGATGAGAGAACAAGATAATATAATACAGCATTTCTTTGAGCCGCTTCCATAGCCTGAATTCCAGCCATCTCCTCTCTCGGAGGAACGAACTGGAGGAGATGGCTGAAATTCAGGCTACTGCTTCCATATTTTCTAGTCTATCAGTCAGTGTTTTATTCCATTTGAAAACAGCTCTTTGTAAAGCTTTAATAGTCTTATAAACAAGCTTACGAGGGGTTACTTCAAGATCCTCTGCACTAGTTACTTTACTCAGAGATACTGTTTAGCTATTTTGTAGAAGTCTTCTAAGTAAAATGTTCTGAGAGCTAGGTGATTCGCTTTTCTTTGGCCTTTATTTTAGCTCTGTCTGCAGTGATCTGAGTGTCAGATTACTCAGTCTGTAAAAGTGGTTTGGTTCTAACAACACAGTTTGTTTCGAAGTATGAGTGGAGCTGTAATAAAGTACACATGGTCATCTATAAACAATGATGTATTTTTTCTGGATTTAGCTTTCTTAGTTCCCTTGAGTTGCTGCAGTTTTCATAAAAGAGCGCAGTCAACATAAACTTCATATGTGAACAGTTTCGTCCGGGTTTTAATATTGCCCATGTCATATTATTTTTCTAAAGATGTTTCGAAGTCCGATTTTGTTAGCAGTACGCATAACGAGAGGGACTGGGCTCAATGATTAGTCACTTATAGAATAAATGATGGTGTTGAAATCAACAAGCGCTTGTGTGGCGCAGTGCGTTAGTCAGTGGAAAACTGGGTGTGTCAAGGCTGAGCTGCTGAGTTTGAATCCCGCTGAGTTCGAATCCAGCTGAGTTCGGTACGTTGGTGAAAAGTATAAGGGAGAGAAGAGGAAGAGGGGGAGAGGAAGGGAATGAAGGGAGGGGATGGTGAAAGAAAATTTTCTTGAAGAGGGGAGGGTGATTTTTTTTTCTTTTTAACCCCTTTATTTTATGAATCACAAAAAAATAAAATCTGTTACAATCTTGATAATTGCCCCAGTTCAAATATATTTGCCCCAGTTCAAAAGTATCTGCCCCAGTTCAAAAGTATCTGCCCCAGTTCAAAAATATTTGCCCCGGTGTTCAGAATTGCCCCACAACATAATTATACATGTACATGTATCAGCAGTACTCTATATTTTGTGGCATTGTACATGTTATGAGTTACAACAACAACAACTTACATTAATTATTATAATAATCGTTATACCCAAAGGCATTGACTCATATATATGCAGGTATTTACAGTATTTTAATTTAAGGTTGAGTTTGGTTCATGTAGTTTAATTACCCCATGGATGGCTGTTTATAGTTCCTATTTAACAAGTTTGAAAATTGATGTTTATAGATACACATACCATCAAACTGAATCTCATTTATTGAAGCAAGGGACACTATTGAGAGAATTAATACTGTTCTTTAATTCCTGATGTATTTTCTAAAATTATAAATAAAAATTGATCAGCAAATTAATTTTATACTAGCTGGTACATACTGTAACTAGCACTAAAATTTTATCATATTGAGTTGTAATTCTTTCTACATTAATTTTCAGACCTTCAGAAAATTGGTGGATTTCCCATAGTTGCTCAGTACCTGAATTGCAGCCAAAGGTATAAATCCCCATGTGGGGAACTCCCATATAAAAGTAATGGGGATGCTTTAATTGTTTACGGCAGTCCCCGTAAACGTTCTGACAATATTTTACCTATCTTATTTATATAACTGTATACCTACAATGCAGTAGATAAATCTGATCAAGAGTACATGATTGTAAATTAAAATAACTGTTAATTGACTAATGGCCAGCACTATTTCCTCCCAGTGAGTTGAGGTGGAGAACAGCAGAGTTGATAGCAACAGTGGCACAGAACAATCCCTACAGCCAAGCAGCCCTGACAGAACTGGGGATCATACCCACCTTAATAGGGTTATTAGACACTGATTCTAGTGACCAAGTTAGAATTAAAGGTCTTTATGCCTTGTCATGTAAGTTGACCACCAAATGTATACTGCATACATGTACACAATGTATGTACTATGCCATTTAACTGACTTGTACATGTGGCTTGTTGGTTGTTCTGTAATGTGATGGGTTCTCATTGTCTAATTAATATCCTGGGGGGGTGACTCCCATATAAAAGGGGTAGGGATTGCTTGTCGGACATTTTCAATTTGACCCCTATGAGGTACTAAAATGGGCGTGGCTCATTAGCTTATTTTGACCCCTAAAAGATAATAGAAATGTAAATTGATAACAGCTTTTTTGTTCAATTGACACCCGACCCCTAAAAGGTTCCGCTTTACATAGAAATGTCTGTGTTTGATGGTGGATACCCTAAGTGGTACCAAACTCCTGATTTTGACCCCTAAAAGGACCAGTGGTCCTATGTTCATATATGCAGGAGAATTCTGACACTCACAACACTCTGGGTTGATTACATTATTGGGTCAGTGCTGGAGAACTCAGTTGCCAGGACAAAGCAACCAAACAGTCACATGCCAGTGTGGACAGAAAGGGGAGAGAAAAGACTGAACAATCACTAATATCCATAAAAAAAACTGACAATTAACAGCTAAAAATCCCATACAGGACCCTGACCCTTAGGACCACCCAAACCACAGGGTCCTATTAATTAAATTGCCTTTAGTCTTTAATTATAGTAATTATTATAATCTCTATTAAGTAACAGGATTTTGGTTCTTTTATGTTAATTAAGGTTTGACAAGAGATTTTCCACCTGTAGAACAGGCTTTCTTGAAAGAACAGGGTTTCTCGGTGCTCATGAGGGCGATGCAGGGTAACATTGATAAACTCAAGGTTAAATCTGCCTTCATGCTTAGGCATATGCTTATCGCTAATGAATCACACAAAGGTAAGTGCTGTTATGTTTATAATATTGGATTTATATTGTATATAGCCTTCATGTAGTAAATAAAGTAAAACCTGGCAATCCACTGTACCCTGTTATGTATAATAGATCAGCTGTAAATAATGAGTTGAATTATAACTTAAGATCCGGTAAACACCAAATGAAGCATGAGTTTGTGACTGTCAAATATGTAGATGTGTAATTAAATTAATCATTTGTGTATTAGAGTTAATCACCCTGTAATTCAGTTTATGCCGTGAAAGGTGTGAATAAACAATAATTTATATTATTAAATTATTATTATAGCCTGTATGAGGCTCTTGGATAGTGGGGAAGGTGCAGCGAGAGAAAAAGTGAGAAGGACTTGCTTTTTCTTTTACTCAATCCCTTCCCCACTATCTCTGAGCCTGCATGGGACTGGATAGCTTTTTCCATGAGTGACTATCAATACAGTGCATTACTCAGGATAATAACCAATTCAAGGACAAAGTTACTGAAAATGTGAGGATAATATGCAGCACTCAGTTTTTTAGCTGCTCTGGCTTCTCAGTTTTATAGTACCATTGTTTATTTTAGTACCCTTTGTAAAAGAAGGCTGCACACCACTGATTTGGGACTGTCCATCTCTTCCTCGATTCCTTTAGGGAAACAGTCAGATACATACTAGATTAGTTCGATTCAAAATTTTAGTATCCTGTACATGTTGCCATGATGTCTTTAATTACCATTTTAGTCTCATAATTAAGTAATGCAAGTTTATATTATATTGAACAATGAAAAATATTTAATAGATATAGACAAACAGAGGAGATATACTAGGCAAACAGAGGAGTATTTTCATCTTCTCAGATACACTTATCGACATGGGTATGGTGGAACAGTTTGCTAGCCTTCTCCAAGGACCTCATGAGCCATTCCATGAGCACGTCCTCAGTGCTATGGTGCTTCTAGTCAGTAATAAACCCAAGGCTGTTGATGAATGTCGCAGGGCAGAACTCAACATTAAGGAGACATTGGAAGGCAAAGTGAAATCACTGGCAGTAAAAGACAAGGAAGCACATAAGGTTTGCCAAAACATTTGGTTACTTAAGTAATTAATACAAACTTCCACTTTATTAGAATTAGTGTCAACATTGATGTACCCTGCAGATGTAGCCTCTGCAGGCAACTCTATAGAAGTCTCCATCAGTCAATCTAAATCTCCCTGTGGAGAAATGGACATGGGGAAATCTTGACTGATATAGAGTACGTAGGAGGTAATAACAGATGTACATAATAGCCAGACGATCGACAGGTCATTTCCCTGGCTGTTTTCAACTTTGGACTAGTTACATGTACATGACCTAGACAAGCAATAATTAAAAATGATAAACAATTGTGAAACTGTGGTTGCATGGCCCCTGTATGATTATGTGGCCCATGGCCAGCTGCTATCTAAAGAGTAGCTGTCTAATTATACAGACACAGTGTACATGTACTGTATGTCAGTATACATGTAAATAAGGAAATAAGATTATAAAATTTAAGCTAAAAAGGTTACTCCTACAATGCTATTCAGCTAAGAAATAATGTCCAACATTTGTGGTTAGATTGACTGTTTGATTTATTACTTTGCATTAACTTTGTTCTCAATTTCTTTTTAGGAGGAGATATATTATTGCCAGGACCTGTTAAAGATATGCTTTTCAATCCAGCAAAAAACAGAATATCCCATGGACAGATGATGATAACCTAACTGACACTGAATCTACAGGAACATTTCTTATAAACCTACTGTGGCATGGCTTGTGACATCAATTTTGTGTTTTTTTTTAAATTCTTACATTTTTTAAACGTTTAAGTAACAACATGGGTACTATGAATTTGCTTGTTGATCCCAGCATTTTATTTAATGTTTAAAACATAAATAGTCTTGCTTGTTTTGTTTGTTATAGTGTGAATACTGATACCAGGGCCACTTATATTAGACACTGAAAACCAATGACATAATTATAGAATGAAAATTAAGCATTCCAACTTAAAGTGCACCTAATATAATCCCTTTTGCAATTTTTATACATATGAATTTTCAAAAGGTTTTGAGTATTTCTGCAAAGAAAGTTTTGGCTTACAGAGAATACTCTATGTTCTAGGCTTGTTTGAAATGGTGAAAATTTGACCTTTGCTGACCCATGACCACGTAAGAAAAAGCCTGGGTCGATTCTGGATCTTACGTCACCTCATTAATGCATTATTCTCCATGGTGCCTTTCTATCACAACAACATCGATATAATTTATTGAGAATTTATACAGTCTGTGAGTTGTTAGTAAAGAAAACAGTTATTTTAGATGAAATGTTATTAAATATTTATTCAACTTATTGCAAAGTTGAATGAATTTGATGACGTAATTAAGATCCCAAATCTAACCAGGCTTTTTCTTACACGGTCATGGGTCAGGAAAGGTCAAATTTTCACCATTTCAAACAAGCCTAGAACATAGAGCATTCTTTGTAAAACAAAAATTTCTTCGTAGAAGTACTCAAAATCTTTCAAAGATTCATATGTATAAAAATTGCAAAAGGGTTAGGTGCACTTTAATATTATTATGGTTACTTGAGCCAATCAGTGTTGATTACAAGACAATAGAATTTTGACTAGCTCGAGCTTTGATCTGGTAAAAGCTGAATGTGGTTGACTAGTTCTGAAGTCTCTGTCTTTAGAATGAAGAAAATTGCATGGATGTGCTTATTAGGATTTATACTTTGGAATGCTGTATTTGTTTAGTGTGTTTAGGTCTTGTTGTCTAAGTAGCCCCGGATTCAGCAGTCATACTGTAACTAGGTAGAACTTGTTTTCTCTAAATGATGTCATTTTTCACAAGCCACCGTTTTCTGATGCAGCCCATATAATACAGTATAATGATTTTAGATAAAATAATTATGCCTTGATATCTCAGGTTGAACAACATAACTGCTCAAGGATGAAAAGCTAGTAATGTAATCATTGCTAAAGAACAACAAGAAAGTGATCTAAACAGATATATATGCTGAAATCTGATCTAAGCTAGGTCACAACAATCAATTTACAAATAAATAACTCAAACAGAAGGAACTAAGTTGTAATAATTTCCAAAAAGGAATTTTCCCTTCATACTTTAGTTGGTAGTATGGCTACTGAATGTGATAGATAACTAGTTCCTGTAAACAACTAGTGTTGGTCTGCATCGGCAGGGAAGATAAACACTGGTATATAATCAACTAAAGTTGATTGAGGTATGCTAACCGCCATGGAAAGCGAGTATCAGCTGACGTTTTGAGCGCTAGCCCTTCGTCAGAGCAAAAGAATGACTGGTCAGTCAAAATTTAGAAGTGCTCTGACATCATTTTAGGCTTTTGCTCGAATGCTCGCAAAAACGGTTGTGCTCTAATTGCTCGTACTTGCTATTTCCCAAGGTGCTCATTTGCTTGTTTTCTGTATAGCATATTGTTTGCAGCTGTGATAAAATAAAATTGCTCGTGCTCACCCTAAAAGCAAGATGTTCACCTAGTACTCGCCAATGCTTGAATTTAACATTCAGTAGCCCTTGTAGTTGTTTTTAGAGTGCAGTCATTATGTGTCAACAAATTGCACTAATTAAATGGCCATAGAAAACAAAGAATATTATATTGCTATTTTGCAAAACTTGTTTTACAGGTGACCACACTCTCCTTGTTTAGTATTGAAGTATTATAACTGAGACAGTTTTAAGGTAGTCATTGAATGCACTGGAAAGCCAAGTGCAAAAAGAAACAAATTTGCTTCAAAACTACATGTACATTTACTACTATTTTCTTATTTCAATGTTCTTTATTGTCATTTCTACATTGTACATGCTGCATAGCTACAGGGTCCCCATTCGAGAATAGTGTTTATGGAATGCATAGGAATCAAATTTAATCACGATGCCAAAACACCCCCCAAAACCAATATACATGTAAATCAAACTTCAACTGAACTAGAGGCATGCCCTTACGTGTACAAGTTTTTGAAACTGTGGATAGGTTATTTCCCTACAATCTGAATTCCAAAATTCATCTTCAACACCAGGGGTACAGGAAAAATCTACCAGTTGAGAAGAGCCAATGGCCAGGCTCTAGCCTATGCAGCCATTATTTAATTAAGTGTCACTCCCCAACTCTTTCCATAAAGAGAGGAGGCTAATTTCTCTCAGGCAATGGCACCCTCTTAATTGCTCCCTCGTATCACTGACTCTGCCTTACGTCAGGATATGTAGTGCATGGTACAGGTTACAAAGTTTTGTGCAAAAACGTTAAAATCAGTAAGATCACCAAAGTTACAAAAAAATCTAAGCTTGTGCAAAATCAACTGCAGAATACCCTACCACTTCAGGAATGTACTTATTAATAATTCATTTTCCATTGTTTCCATAAAAAGCTTACCCAACCATTTTAACAAACCCTTACAACACATTCCTGAAGTGGCAAATTAAGTTATATTCATATATATGCCCTAGAGTTTCTAGGGCTTTAGTGGTCCAGCGGGAAACCGTTCTATGATATCCTTATGCTGTGGGAATTCCTCGGCCAACTTCTTCACATCAGCAAATTCACAGTCTTCAGGCTCAAACCCAGGACAGACAGACACACTAAAAAGACTGAACGAGTCTTCTTTTTCAAGTAACTCTCCCGCAAACCAAGTATTGGCGGGAATGACATGAACGAAAACTGCTTCTGGATTATTAAGAGTATCTCCTACGATCTTAGTTTCTATTTGACCGTCTTCGTGCAGCATATAAAGCTTTAAAGGAGTTCCTTTGTGATGGGAAAACATCTCATCCGATGCGAGTCTGTGCCAGGGATCGTGGTTCGCGTTTTGGATTAAGTAGTAGATGTAAGACAAGCAACTCCGTTTTTCTCTTCCAGTTGAATCCAGTGGCTTAACATTAAGCTCAGATACATAACTAACGGCGAAATGGCCCCCTTCTAAGGGGTGCGGGACAAGATTGAGTTTCTTGATTAATTCTTTTGCGGCCATTCCAGGTTATTCGTAATACAAGGTCATGCAGCAAGGAATGCTGGGATACTTCTCGGGAATTTTTAGAAAAATCGTGGCGGTGTAACAGCGGATTGGTTCCGGCCAGGGAAATGGTTCCGGCCGGAACTATTCCCCTAGTGTTTTGGTTCCCCTTTGGGGATATGGTTCCGGGGTCATCATATTTCAGGGTTTTGGTTCCGACATATCAAAAGGCCAGCTTTTTCGTTCCGGTCGGAACTAAATCCCTAGGGTTGCAGTGCAGTTCATCACCATTGTGCAAACTGCACATGGAGAACCATTATCCACATAAAACAAAATTTAAGATCACCCTTCCTTATTAGCTGTGTGAAGTCTTCAGTCACGTGATGTTCAGCAAAATCGTTTATATCTTGCCTCGGTTTAGCAAAACAACAACCAAACTGCTGTGACAGTCCCTTTGAGTGGTGTGACGTCATCAGTCACGTGACTTTTAGCAAATCGCTTTATATCTTGCCTAGGTTTAGCAAAACAACAACCAAACTGCTGTCACATAGTCACAGACACAAAACAAACATCACCCGACCCTTTGAGTGGTGTGACGTCATCAGTCACGTGACTTTTAGCAAATCGCTTTATATCTTGCCTAGGTTTAGCAAAACAACAACCAAACTGCTGTCACATAGTCACAGACACAAAACAAACATCACCCGACCCTTTGAGTGGTGTGACGTCATCAGTCACGTGACTTTTAGCAAATCGCTTTATATCTTGCCTAGGTTTAGCAAAACAACAACCAAACTGCTGTCACATAGTCACAGACACAAAGCAAACATCACCCGACCCATTGGGTTAGTACGTCAGGGGCGTAGCCAGGGGGAGGTTTCAAGGTTTCCCCCCTTCGTGATTTCCAAAGGGTAAAACACTCTGTAACATGATGGATCGCCAGACTCGGAATCCACCCCCCCCCCCCTCCCCCCCTGGGAAACCCCCTTCTGCGGAACTCCTGGCTACGCCCCTGTACGTATTGGGAATTAGCTAGAATAAACGAAGGCAAGGAAAAGAATTGAAACGAAAGCAGTGTTACAATCATATTTATGATGAAGACAAATTTATTGAGTAACATTCCATTTGCTCTTAAAAATACCGCAAAGGGCTGAAACAACAAACTCAAGTACGTTAAGGCCTGGTTAAGACATGAAAGTGAGGCTAAAACGATAATTTTCACTTTAAAGTGCCCCTACGATCAAATTTTGACATATCAATGTTTTTGCATATTCATAAAGTAGAGTTCATATATTAATACCAGTTCAAATTGTTTTTCGATACAACGACAGGAAGTCTTATTTTTTTAGCTCCGAATATTGAATCGACACGTCCGCCATTACTGGAAGCCGTGCCCTTTGTTCAGCTTTAAACAAAGGTTTATTCACCGGAAATGATGTCATACACTTAACGCTCGCCTGCAGAACACAACGCCTGGAGGCATATTTCTACTAAAAACGTCTTCACGTACATAAGAAGAAAGTTATATTTATCTTTGCGAGGTTGGCTACTTTTTTATGCACGCTATTTCGCGCCACGAGGTTGTCGTGTTAAGTGTATGACATCACTTCCGGTGAATAAACCTTTGTTTAAAGCTGAACAAAGGACACGGCTTCCAGCAATGGCGGACAGGATTTTACCGGTAAACTCTCCTAAAATTTGTGGTTTAAGATGACCATTTGGGAATATTTTTTACTATTTCGGATATTTCTAATACTGATTGACCTATAGACACTGAAAAAGTGGCAAATCGAAATGGTAAATTTTCGTCGTAGTGGCACTTTAAGTATCTACCTTAATTACCAACTACACCAAATTATGCAGACTCACATAACTCGTCCACTTCTTTAGTATAATAAAGTAGGCGTCCCTCAATGGCGAAATTGCAAGCATTCTTTCGGAGCGCTCTCTTCTTTCCGTTCCCGAAGTCTACACCACTTGGATAACTACCATTTCTCAGGTAGTTACTACTCGGCATTCATTCTCGAGGGTTCAGTATCTCGGGTGTTACCTACGCTAAACTTTTTTCTTTTCTGGTTGGGAATAGCTTAACTCTAGTTCGCGTGTTCGCGTGTATGACTGACTGTCTCACGGACTTCAGTACGCATTCTTTATATTGCAAAAGTTTTAAATTACCTCTGTTTCCGTGAAGTAAAAAAAAGGAAGTTTACTTTAGATGTTTATCACATATCACCTCAACTTTTGCTTCACGCTAACTTTCCAGCAAAAAAGGAGAACACAAGTAAACACTAGCAACATTAACTACTAATTTATTTTTATTTCAGGTAAAAAGTACGTAAGCAAAAATATTTCGGCAATCAAATAAGCAGTCTTGAGCGGAACTTACATGTACGCCCGTTTTGAACGTCGAACTTTAGTCGCGCCGAACTTAGCTAGATCAGAAGGAACCGCTTTACTGCGGCCGGCGTAAGTCTTATCGTTGAACATACTTTGAATAGCTATTCTCACGTTACACCATGCAATCTCGATATTTACCATCTTAACGATTAACACTATCTTCTGCTATAGTCGTGTCCTGTAGATAAAACGTCTTATATGTCTTATAAAACGTCTTATAATAATAGCATCGCACCCTTTTCCAGCATGTAAAAAAGCCCTCTCCTAGCCTGCATGGTGAAAACAGGAAGAGCACAGGCTTTGCCGCTCCTTCCCAGACCCGTAAATTGCTCCATACATCAATAAAGCCGGGTAGACAGGGCTTGGTATATAAAGTTACCAAGATACGGTGATACAGTGATACGAAGATCTAAAATTAAGCGGACGCTAAATATAAATGGCCCACGCTAAATACCGTGGCGTGATCGACGCTAATTCGTGCATTAACGGTATTATCTTTCAGCATGGTTGAGAAAACAGAAGTCACGAACCCAGCCAACAGTCCTCATTAAATGCAGGGACACCTGTATTTCAGTGGTGGGGGCCATTTAGTATCCGCTTAAAAAAATTTGAGATCTTCGTATCACTGTATCTCAGTAACACTTTATATCAGGTTATATACCAAGCCGGGTAACTTCATCTAGCCTCCTCCTTTGCTCAGAAACTACATCTGAAATCTTAGCAGCACGGCGGCAAAAGTTCTCTGCGAAATTCGTGAAAGGCAAATTTGTTCCCGGCGGTCTTAGATTGCTAAACGTTTCGGCTAACATTCGAACAGATAGGGTTTTGCTATACCTAATAAAAATGTGTCCGACTGCTTACGCTCTCCTCTAGATCTTTACGAAACTGAGCCGAGAAGGGACTTCCGACTTTTGAATTAAAATTTCCCACTTCTGAGTTAAGAATTTTCTAATACCCCGTGGTTCAGATGGGTTGATACAGTAGTACGACACAAAGCCAACGCAATTTTTTTTATAATAATATATATTTTTTACTTTTTATCTGATAATCCAGTGAGGCAGCACACGCCTATTAGCGTTATGTCGTAGTTGTATTTCTCCCAAGCGTTTCGTTTGATAACTATATACAAACTTATTCAGGGAGTACTGAACTAATAAACGGGCTGAACAGGGCCTATAGCAAACGTGCTACGGAAATCTGTGGTTATACATGCGTAAGCCTGAGGCAGGAGAGTCGCGTAGATAAATAAATATGCTAAAACAATATTTTTGAGGTTGGATTAACGTTAGTTCAGTGCACCCTGAAAAAGTTTGTAGTAATCAAACGAAACGCGTGGGAGAAATAAAACTTCAACACATCGCTGATACCGCGCGAGTTATACAAATTTATTTTGTCAAAAATCGTTTGCAGAAGCCCTTGTACACTCCTAGTCGCGACGCCAGACGGTACTGTGTTTCTGAGTGGCATGGCGTGAAATCAACACTGACAAACATACTAATCACGGCAGATAATATGAATGTTACTGTTAGAAAGCATTGAGAGCAGTCAGCTGCCGCGGCACATTTCCCGTTTACATCTTTGTACTAATCACAAGCGCTTAACGTTGATTTTAAATTGAATGTTTTCATAGCCTTAGAAGTGAAGTCTCACAATCATATTGGAAATAACAAAATATTTCCGTCTTCGCAAAATATTCTTCCTCAAATCAAATTAATATATCGAATAAAATCCTGAATATCGGTCTAAAAACGTATCCAGAATGCCCTCCTTCCTGCTAAAGGGACGGGTGATGTTTGTTTTTTGTCTGTGACGTGTTACACTTGTTTGGCTGTTGTTTTGCTAAACCGAGGCAAGATATAAACGATTTTGCTAAAAGTCACGTGACTGATGACGTCACACTATCCAAAGGGTCGGGTGATGTTTGTTTTGTGTCTGTGACTATGTGACAGCAGTTTGGTTGTTGTTTTGCTAAACCGAGGCAAGATACTGAACGATTTTGCTAAAAGTCACGTGACTGATGACGTCACACCACTCAAAGGAACGGGTGATGTTTGTTTTGTGTCTGTGACTATGTGACAGCAGTTTGGTTGTTGTTTTGCTAAACCTAGGCAAGATATAGAGCGATTTGTTAAAGTCACGTGACTGATGACGTCACACTATCCAAAGGGTCGGGTGATGTTTGTTTTGTGTCTGTGACTATGTGACAGCAGTTTGGTTGTTGTTTTACTAAACCTAGGCAAGATATAAAGCGATTTGCTAAAAGTCACGTGACTGATGACGTCACACCACTCAAAGGGACGGGTGATGTTTGTTTTGTGTCTGTGACTATGTCACAGTAGTTTGGTTGTTGTTTTGCTAAACCAAGGCAAGATACTGAACGATTTTGCTAAAAGTCACGTGACTGATGACGTCACACCACTCAAAGGAACGGGTGATGTTTGTTTTGTGTCTGTGACTATGTGACAGCAGTTTGGTTGTTGTTTTGCTAAACCTAGGCAAGATATAGAGCGATTTGTTAAAGTCACGTGACTGATGACGTCACACTATCCAAAGGGTCGGGTGATGTTTGTTTTGTGTCTGTGACTATGTGACAGCAGTTTGGTTGTTGTTTTGCTAAACCTAGGCAAGATATAAACGATTTTGCTAAAAGTCACGTGACTGATGACGTCACACCACTCAAAGGGACGGGTGATGTTTGTTTTGTGTCGGTGACTATGTCACAGTAGTTTGGTTGTTGTTTTGCTAAACCAAGGCAAGATACTGAACGATTTTGCTAAAAGTCACGTGACTGATGACGTCACACCACTCAAAGGGACGGGTGATGTTTGTTTTGTGTCTGTGACTATGTCACAGTAGTTTGGTTGTTGTTTTGCTAAACCAAGGCAAGATACTGAACGATTTTGCTAAAAGTCACGTGACTGATGACGTCACACCACTCAAAGGAACGGGTGATGTTTGTTTTGTGTCTGTGACTATGTGACAGCAGTTTGGTTGTTGTTTTGCTAAACCTAGGCAAGATATAGAGCGATTTGTTAAAGTCACGTGACTGATGACGTCACACTATCCAAAGGGTCGGGTGATGTTTGTTTTGTGTCTGTGACTATGTGACAGCAGTTTGGTTGTTGTTTTGCTAAACCTAGGCAAGATATAAACGATTTTGCTAAAAGTCACGTGACTGATGACGTCACACCACTCAAAGGGACGGGTGATGTTTGTTTTGTGTCGGTGACTATGTCACCTGTTTGGTTGTTGTTTTGCTTAAAAGAAAAGGTAGGAACCAAAACCCCAGAGAGGAACCACATCCCTAGCTGAAATAGGCCGCATTAATGCAAAATCCTAGGAATACGGTTCCGCCCGGAACGAAAACCCTAGGGATTTGGTTCCACCAGGAACCAAATCAGGTAGGAACCAAAACCCTGTTACAGCGGCTACCCGAGAGAAAACCCTGGTAAAGGCTGGATCACGTGATCAAATAAGCTAAGATGGCCAAGCTAAATATGGGAATAGTTCATGACGTTACGAACGATAGGTATCCCAATCCGGAGTGGGCGAGATATTTCCAACCTCGTCCCCAGGGTTGGAAAAATCGGAAACAAGGTCGTGTACATGTGTGTTGAGATGTAGTTCCTCTTCAATTCATCACTGATGTGTTTATTTTTGGTTTGAGGCATTCTAATTTTTCCATACGTACATTCCTCGTAAAAATCATTAGCTTGGGCTGCCTGTGGTACTGATTAAAAAATAATTTCGGTTGAGTTCTCCCCCAAACAAAATTTGTGCCGCCGTTTTTCCCCCTATTGTACTTAATAGGTTTATTTGTGACGACATTCAATCATCATTGTAGGTTGCATTAAAACAAAAATGTGGTGAACACAATGGAGTTATTCTGTATTCAAGCCCCAAGGGAGGAGAAGGGAAACATCTACAATGTTTGGGCAATACCTCACAAAACCAAAAGGAATTTTAATATCCAAGCCTAGCCTTTATTAAGAATATCCCCTTCTAACTAGCAAAGTTTTAGGTCTTGTCATGAGGATTTAAACTGATTAAAGAGGTTGAAAACTCAAGTTTTTCAAGAAGCCATGATTTCTTAAACCACACAGCAAAGGTATATTGGAAACAATTAAGTGCTCACATGTTTAAGTTTTGAAGCAATGTTGTGACTACATGACTGTACATAAGATAACAGAGGCAGCAGAGTAGCATATACCACTGAGATATTGTTCCCAGGATTTTTATTGGCATACTTTAGTTTACTCGTTGTACTGATAATATGCACAAATTTAAAAAAATGTTGTTTTACCACAATCCAATTTCAATTATTCCTCCAAGTCTTAAAAAAATGTTTACTAAACCAGGATATCAATTTGATCAAGAAACTTGCAATTAAAATTGAGCCCCTTGGCTGTGATCAATTGCTGGCTTTCACTCAATCCCGAGATTCAAATGACAAAGGGCATGGCGGCCATGTTGGTGCCCCAACAAAAGAAGCTAATGAGGAATCTATTGTTTAAGAGCACCAACATGGCGGCTATGACGTCATGTGAAAGCCAGCAATAATACAATCCTAGGCAGGTTATATACAACTCCAAAGAGAGCATGGATCTGCATCCCTTGGCTTTCTAACCCTTTGCACTGCTATTTTCTAATTTTATGGTTCTACATGCATGAACAATTTAGTCCTAGCAATAGAGGTAATTGGCTAACTGTTGCCACCCAATTCAGATCATGTGATGTAAACACACATTACTCTTGAGAATTGACTCTGCAAATTTATTTTATTCAGATAGGCATGACTGCATTATTAGAATGAAAAAGGAGCAATTCCCCTGAGTAGCATCTGTTTAGATCACATGATCTGAATAGCCCACTTCCACTATTACGAGGCCTGTGCTAAATTAAATTTATTCTTTTCACAGAGAAAAGAATAAATTTAATTTAGCACGGAGCCTCGTATTGAAACCTTTGTGCGTGACAAGTAAAGCATAAAAACAACTTAGAGCCTGATTACATTAAGGGAGATTGACCCAGGACCAGCAACATTGTTGTCGAAATGCAAACCAGTCTTGAGGGATACAATACAATGAAGGTAAGTAACCCTAGTGCTAGGGTCAACAGTCCCTTTGTGTACACTGGTACATTGTATTTAAAAAAAGCTAACTAATCTAATCTTATTCTGCAATTGCAAAGGTAGTTTCATTTTTCATTGCTGTTCCCCAGAGCACTTATTTTAGTACAATTTTGCCATGGTGGATTTGCCGACCTTTAAAATGTGAATATCATGTTCCTCGAGTGATTTTTCAAAATATGTTTCAGTCTTCATTGTTTTTATTTTCATTTCCTTCTTCCTTGTTCTGTGGTTTCATGGTAAACCGTTCAATAATTTCCTTATGCTGTGGGAACTGCTCGCAGAGTGGCTCACTGATTCCCATCTCAGAGTCTGCAAAGTGGAACCCGGGGCTAACAGACACACTGAAGAACCCATATGAATTTTCTTGCTCAACCAACTCCCCTGCAAACCAAGTATTGGCCGGGATGACAAGCGCAAAAGAAGTCCCAGGATCGGCTAGCCCATCTCCCACAACCTTAACCTCAAGTTTGCCATTTTGGGAGATCATGTAAAGCTTCAGGGAGCAGCCTTTGTGGTAGTAGAAGGTTTCTTCGGACTTCATTTTATGCCAAGGATCGAAGTCGTCGTTTTGCATCACGAGGTAAATGGACGTGGCAGCGCTTCGCTTTTCTCGCCCATCACCAAGAGGATTGACATTCTGTGCCGAGCGATGAAACTCAACGAAATATCCCCCAAATGGATGCGGGGAAAGGTTTAGCCTCTTGACTAGTTCTTCCGCCATTGTTTACGTGAATATAACGATAGGGGAGGAAGTGACCCGTCTGAAAATCAGGCTGCACTAAAACATTAAAAACAACAAGGCGTTGCATGTATTCCCAACTGTATATCACCCCAGTCTCCTTAGCCTAATATTGCACAGGTAATCCAATATGGAGTTCACATTTCTATTTTCGCCGCGGCGCGCTGAATCGGGGGAGGTGCTTATTTTAAAAACTCATTAAAAACAACATTACTCAATAAAACACATATATAACTGCTCTTTATTTCTAAAAACGAAAACAACAAATTTTCCGCTGTTGGTTTAAAACGAACCGTATCGTTTTTATTTTTGCTTTAGAGTTCAAGTGCTTCGACTAAGCGCCGCGTTGTTGTTTAGGGCGCTTATTCAAGGGCTACGCTTGTTAGTATTTTTGCTTATGTGTGGCGCTTATTCGGAGGCAGCGCTGAATCGGGGGAGGCGCGTTTTCGAGTAAATACGGTAACGTTATTGGATAAGATTGACCGGCTAGGATCCATGTACAATATGACGTACGTAAAAGGATAAAAAGATAGATTAAAAAAAGAATTTGTATTTTTTCCGATCCGGAAATCGCTCTCTCTCTCTCTCTCTGACTGGCATGTGTTTACCGCCTAATATCTCACCCACAACAATCTTTCTCCATTATATCTGAGAAAGATTTTTAATAATACTTCTAATGTCCACTCCTACAATCTGAGAAATTCTGAAATTAACTTGCATATTCCAAGACCTAAGTCAGAAGCAGCAAAATGTGGCCTTCACTACAGGGGGTCTGTCCTCTGGAATAAAATCCCTGTGGAAGCAAGAGATCAAACTAGTCTAAATGGTTTTAAATCACCGGCGCCTATTAAATAAGACAATATTTGATAAATTACTGTAAATTAAGTTATTCTAGGAAATTTATTGTAGGAAATTTATTGTAGGACTAATAGTAGTAGGTTTTGAATGTATACATAGTAATAATTATAATGATTCTTATGTAAATTTTACTTTTTATTTCATTTAGTATTGTAATTAAGTTTAACTCACGGCTCTCTGGAAGACCATATTTGTGAAGTGACTCCGTGTTAAAATAAAGATTATGATGATGATGATGACCCAACACGATGCTATGGTTGACTTATGATTTTTTTTTGTGCTGTAGTTTCACGAAAAAGTAGCACCTGCATGATGACGTCACATACTACAATTAACAACAACTAACTCGGCGCGAACCCTTTTCAAGTTCCTCTAATTTGGACCATTGTCTTGGAATTCTCAGTCAAAGGAGTTTAAAAAGAGAGAAAGAAAGTTTAAAAAGGATTCTGGTAGTTGTAGTAAAATGCGCCATAGTGAAAATGTCCTACTCTGAAGCAGAGATGTACGATCCCCAAAAGATTCAAATAGCACGTGATTAAACAATCCCACTTCATTTTTCGATGAGCGCAACATGGAGTGTAGTCAATGAAATCCTGAAAAAGAAAAGAAAAGTTCCCGGAGTATCCTCTCTAGTTCATAATGATATTACATATAGAAAGAAATTAACAATAGCTAATATATTCAACACCTTTTTTTACCAATGTTGGGCCTTCCTTAGCAAACAAACTTCCTCAAGGTACAAAACACTTTAGCCATTGGATGAGTACACCCTCTTCGTCTAACTTATCACTGGACTTTATATCACCCTATAAAGTACTGGATTGCTTGTATGCTTCAGACCCTTCTAAAGCAACAGGTTATGACAACATAGCTATTAAGCACATAATACGATCTGCTGAAATTATTTATATATAGGCCACTGTGTTTTATTATGAATACATCTCTAGATTCTGGGATTTTTCCTGATTTAATGAAGATTGCTAAAGTAATTCCTGTTTTCAAAACTGGCTATCGAACTACTGTCTCAAACTATCGTCCAATTTCTCTTTTGCCAACGTTTGCAAAACTATTTGAGAAAATTGCATGTGAAAAATTAAGCCAGTATCTTGAAGATAACAATCTACTTTATCAATATCAATTTGGCTTTCGTAAAAATAGAAGTACATCTCTCGCAATAATTGACTTTATTGACAGAATAAGAGATGCTATAGATAAGGGTCAATTATCAATTGGGGTACTTTTAGACTTATCTAAAGCATTTGACACGGTGCATGAACCATGATATACTCCTCCAGAAACTTCCATATTATGGCGTCGTTGGTAAAGAAAAGTTTTGGTTTGAAAGTTACCTAACTAATCGAAAACAATTTGTATGTATTGATGGTGTTAACTCAAACACCATGGAAATAGATTGTGGTGTACTACAGCTCGATTTTGGGGCCAATACTATTTCTAATCTGGCTCACCTTGTCCTTTATGTTGATGATATGAATATCCTTATTCATCACAAAAATATTAAGAATATTATATCCTCTATAAATTCAGAACTCGAAGAGCTTGAGGAATGGCTCATAGCCAATAGACTAACTGTTAACCTTTCGAAAACAAATTTTGTGTTGTTCATATCTCAGCAAAGACTGTAACATATGAAAGAACATGCCTCAAACTTAAATATCACGTTTTCTACGAAAAAATCTGAAGCGAATTGATAAGACGAAGTTTTTAGGGATTCTCGTTGATTAGCATCTAAGTTGGGAGTGTCACATAAATAATATAGCAGTTAAAATTGCCAAATCAGTTGGTGTAATTTATAGATGTTGTAAATTTCTCAATCGTAAAATCTTAATTAATTTGTATTATAATCTTATCTATCCATATTTATCTTACTGTACTAGTACATGGGGTAGTGTTTATAAAACAAATCTACATTCTTTATATATTCTACAGAAGCGTGCGTTGCGTGTAATAACTTTCTCGGATTTCATGGCACATAGTAGGCCGCTATTCTGTGACTTTGGAATATTAAATATTTATGAAATAACCAAATCTTGCTTTTAGACATCAAAATAATTTGTTACCTAGTACTTTCAATACACTTTTTAGTAGAATTTCTAAGGTCCACACATACAATATCCGATCGAGATCAAATAAGAATCTTTTTATTCCTAGAGCGAACCTAAATTATGGAAAATTTAGTGTCAAATTTGCAGCCTCGAAGACTTGGAACAGTATACCTTTAGATATAAAACAATCCCCTAGCTTGAAATCTTTCACAAATAATTACAAAAAATATATTTTAGCTCTTCCTCCTGAGTATTAATGATAAATTTCTGTCGTTTGCAGCTGTCGTTTTTGCTATTTACTATTTTTGCTCTTTCTCGTAGATATAATACTTAACCTAAACTCTAAAAATACATTTATTTCTGTTTCAGTCTAGTTTACACAAACTCTTATACTAGATCTAGTGCACTATCTACATTCACTTTTTATATATCCTGTATTTGTCTTATATATAGATTAATTTAAATAAGTTTTCCAGGGGCATAAGCAACTTTGATAACCCTCGTGGTTTTATGCTTGTGCTCCTCCACATTAGCAAATATCTTTTGTCGCATGTTCTAAATGTAATAATTGTTTTGTTTTGTGGAAATAAAAACATTGAACCTTGATGATGAACAAGATGACACGGACGGTAATATTTTGACATTTTAATGAAGTATTTAATTACAGTTATATTAAGTTATCTTATAAAACAATATGATACAAATAAAATAATAATGGTCATTATACACTTCATGATCACTGCTAGTCCCTGAAAAAAAAACATCCTCATATCCCCCACTAAATATCAATTGAAATATGCCTGTGACTTAGGCTCTTATCCTCGTGACAATTGATATAACCTATATTTATTATAGAACTGCGAAGAACGCATGAAATGTGAAACCGTATTTCCGATAGCTAAGAATGACTTCCCATGGTAAATCCTAATTCTCGAGTGAGCACATACGGTTTTTGGTTATTACTGGTGGAAAGAAAAGTTCGTTTCTCGGCAGAATTCAGTATATAATAAACAACTTAAAGGCTCGCCAAAATACGAATGACAGTAAAAATACACAGCCGAAATAGATGCTTAGCCGACTAATAATGTATAGATATAAACCGGCCTCCTGAAAGCGGCTAACTCGAAAGTGAAGACTAGAATATCGAGTGCGAGACTCAGTACTCTTTGGAACTTACCATTGCTTAAAAAAATCGCCGATAGTCCGAGTTAGGCTACGAGATCCGACTAACCTCCGCCCCAAACCCCCTCTTCCATTAAAATCGGACAGAGACGTAGCGTATTGAGGAAGTCGGGACGGATGGGCGCAAATTATTTGCAGTACATATATATAAATTTTAACCGACAATCATTCTCACTGACGCACAATGCGGTTTTATTGAAACCATCTTCGATACGAAGAAGTTCAAGCATTTTCGACCGAGTCGTACAATTTCGAATATAATTTCCCCACAAATCCCTTGTTAATGTTTCTGTACATGATTCCTTTTTAATTATGATTACCGATACTAATGATGATTTTTGTTGCGTAGTTTTAGTTAATAAAAACACGCCGTGGTTTTCAAACTACATAGTTTTGGCCAATAACCCAGTTTCAATATCATATGCAGTTGTACAAATCCTTTGTTTATTTGGCGGGCAGGCAGATGTTAGAATCAATAGAGGTAATCGGCTAACGCTGTTGCCACCCAATTCAGATCATGTGATGTAAACAGATGCTACATGTACTCTGGGGAATTATTCCTTTTTCATTCTAATCATAATGCAGTCATGCCTATCTGAATAAAATAATTTTTCAAAGAGTCAATTCTCTAGAGTAATGTGTGTTTTGAAGAGGAGTTGTACAACTGCGCATGATCTTGAAACTGGGTTATAGTCCAAACGCAGATCATCGTAATATACGATTGCATAATTTCGTTCGTCCCTTTGTCTGTCATCACTATTTACACCAACTTTAAATTAATTGGACTTTGAAGTGTATAATTATGGGCCACTGCTTGACGGCCAATTTTTTATACAAAAATACATGGTAACATCGTGCATTTGGCTTAACTGCAGAATAATATTGTACAATGTTAATAATTTATTTGGAGAATTTTCACTAGTGATATTTTGTCCACGTGTGACAACATTTTTACCCCACCCCCCTGTCCACACGCGCCAGTTATGAATTCGTCTTCATGACGTCGTACCCATAAATGTACTAGCAGTTTTATCAGAATCCTGTGCGGCACTGAAATATCGTAATACGTGTCACGTGATACATATATCTTATTAGACAGTTTAGTGTGTTGTATGACCGGAGATTTTCACGAGTTATTCAGTATTTTGAAGAGCCCAAAGTGCTTGTCAAAACACAAATTGGCGAGTAAAACATCCGCCATACTACACACTGAACTACTTAATAAGATATTTATTATCCAACTCTTTCTCTATATATGAAAAGGCGAGTTTTCTAGAGTACAAGTAACTACTGGACAATAATGTACACCTATTGGATTCACCCGAGCCCAATATGGCATCATATTTAAGTCGAGACTTCAATATTAGGGGTCGAGTCAAATATTAAAAGTCGAGACTTTAATACTTTCCATATTGGGCGAGGATGAATCCTATGTGTTTTATTATACTGAACAAATAATCCTCCAATCAATTAACGCAATAGTGTGAACAGCTCGTGCGAACTTTATAATATGTAGCAGTCCTACATGGGAACATATTGGGCTGGCACGTGACCCTAATACACACATCTGATTGGAGGATTATTTTTAAGGTATATTTGTACTCTTCTCGGGCTATCTCGGGCATTATTTGGACTAGTTGGATAATGTCTTATTTTAAAGTAGCATCTTTGAAGATTTAGAAGCTGTCATAGTAGTTGAGTTGTATATGAAATACACTTTAAATACATGTTCAGTATTCTACTAATGCCTCCATGCTGGTGCGCGTAAAGGTTCATGGGAAGATGGACTGGCCGCTATCCTAGACTGTGCCGGCAACCATTGCAGTTTTGATACAAGTCCCGTATTGATATTCCATACACAACTTCTCACTCGTGAACATTTCCCAGTTGGGCAAGACAAGAAGTAGAGCTCTAAGGGATGTAAATTCTACTCAAAACAACCACGTTTTTAGAGCCCTTTTTGTTCTTTCGGTTTGTAAAAATTGTACGAGGTGGTCACTTGGTTGCCAGGGCCGTACAAACTAAAGCGCCGTTTCCATTTCTATAAACTTTTTTTTATCCTGGGTAAGCGTTGTTTGTTCTGTTGAATTCCCAGGAGAGGTAGTTCTCGAGTTTTCGTTGGAGATACTCCTTGATAATTCAGGATGTGGTTTGAGATGACCTGAAAGTCTAAACGCGGCAGGGAGAGAGTGTCTCCTATTAAAACTTAAAGTTGGCACTCTAAGAACGACTTTCCCATCACTGTTCGATTCACGAATCACGTTCGCACTTCCCTGAGATCCATGGCGGGACTCTAAAACTGCTCCACTTAGAGAATATCGCTTTTTTGATAATGTTATTTGGATTTTCGGTGGTGCGGGAGAATTTTTGACCCTCCGACAAATCATCAAGCAGTCTTTTTTGAATTGAGCAGTGAAGATCGCGTAAAGGAATGGATTTGCACAGGAGTTCAGAGGAAAGCAAAACACCGTGAAGACCTTCGCATCATTCAGGCTGATGAAAGTTGACCCGAAGGCTGCTGTAAGTGAAAAGAATGCAATTGGAGCCCAACATATGAGATCAGTAACTACAAGTAAGGACATGCGCAGAGCGACTTGTGTGTCGTTTGTATTCCACGCGTTGGAGCCTCGAATTTGGAGATAGATTCCAACATAGCAACCCAAGATGACAACGAAGGCACTGCAGTTTATAACCATTATAAAGGTGACAAAGGCAACGGATTTGATGTCACCAGTCTCAAACGGCAGACAAACGCTAACCTTTGTATAATCGCTCACATTAGCCAGTGGTAAAGTGGCGATGATAAACGCCACACACCAGCCGCAGACCATAACGATCGCGGTCTTCCTCAACGACATCTTCTTGTGTATGTTTAGCGCATGCCTTATGGCGATGAACCGCTCGATTGTGATCACCGTGAGAGTGAATACTGAGCCCTCGCTTGACAACACCGCTAGGAAGCCAGCGGTTTTACATCCCGAACTAAGCTGCCACTCAACGCCGTAATACAAGAAGTCTCCAATGGTTGATGCATCGACGACGGCGAGCAGTCCTAGGTATAAGCCCATGCAGAGATCTGCCACCGCGAGATTCATGATCAAGAATCTCGACACGTCAATCTTCGTAGTGGAAACAAGTATCACGATAATAACAGTAGCATTACCAAGCAGTGCTAACAAAAACACGATCCACACACCCACCCTGAGTAACCATGACCCCATCAAATCATCACAGGGGAAAAATGGGTCTGGCAGGGGGGTACATTTTAGTTTGTACTTCCAGTTCTCAGTCCCGTTGTCCCTCGACTCAGAGTAAGTGACGTTCTCGGTCATAGCTCCAGAAGTCTCGGTGTCCGTCTTCAGAGCGGGGTCTATAGACCCGGAACCAAATCCTGAGATGTCGTCATCATCTCCCATGGAGGCGTTCCCCAGAATCGGACGCTCCATTCTTAAGTAATCGTGATCTTCCTCCCATCTCCAGTCGACATCGGCTTCCCCATTGACGGTGATTCGCGGGTCCTCTCTTCGCATAACTCTCTTACGGAGTTGACAGCAGTGGTACGGGTAGCTTGCCTGTACCGTCTGCAGCCTTGGAAAGTCCTCGACTGATATCTCCTTTAGGTATCTGTTGCCACCAAGGTACAGGAGCTTAACGTGCTGCATCCCTTTGGACGGCAAACTTTGGAACAAGTTGTTACTGAGATCCCTGAAAGAAAACGTAATTTATGTTAATGGACATAGCACAGGGGACAGCTTTTCGTTTGCTTGTTATGTCGCGTCACTCCATGTCGTCGCCATGATGGTTGATGTTGCAAAAGTTACTCGTTGACAGAACTAATATTTCTGCCACAGTTATGTCGTTTTTATCTCCAGGGGCGTTAAGGCATGGGTCTCCAATATGGCTGCCGCAACTCAAGAGGGGGTGGTCTATCTCTTTGTGCTTGTGAGATGTGTAATCTTGACACTTTGGCAGATTTGATGAAGTCACAACCTCAACACATTTTTGTGATAGTTTCCATGGAAACGTGTAATGTGACCTTTGAACTTTAATTTTAAGAAAAATTGGGAAAAGCCTCCTGGAGGTCGGTAAAAGTTGTTGATATAGTAGATATTTTTATGCAAACGAATCAAGGTTAAAGTGCCTATCACCCTTTTGCAATTTTGATAGCTTATGAAGCTCCGAAAAGTTTTGAGTACTTCTGTGAAGAAAGTTTTGGTTTAAAGTGAATACTTTATGTTCTACGCTTGTTTGAAATCGTGTAAATGTGACCTTTCCTGACCCATGACCGCGTAAGTAAAAGACTGGGTCGAAACCTGGGTAGACGTCATCTCATTAATGCATTATTCTCCATGGCGCGTTTTTATCACATCAACATCGATGCATAGAAAATATACACAGTTTTTGAGTTGTTAGTAAAGAAAAAAGTTATTTTAGTCAACATGTTAAGTATTTCTTCAAATGATTGCAAAGCCGAATTAATTATATGACGTCAAGATGACGTCTACCCAGGTTTCGACCCAGGCTTTTACTTACGCGGTCATGGGTCAGGAAAGGTCACATTTACACGATTTCAAACAAGCGTAGAACATAAAGTATTCACTTTAAACCAAAACTTTCTTCACAGAAGTACTCAAAACTTTTCGGAGGTTCATAAGCTATCAAAATTGCAAAAGGGTGATAGGCACTTTAATGCACACTTCGGTGCTCCAATTTGAAAAGTGCCAAGACTATATCTAACAAGCACGAAGAGATAGACCATCCCCTCTTGATTTGTGGCGGCCATATTGGACTAGTTTGAGACCCATGCCTTAATGCCCCTGAGGATCACCTTCATCGTCATTTACTGAGAAAACTTATGGAAAAACCATAGTAATCCGAATTTCCATGTTTTTCCCCATAGTTTCTCCATACTATGGAAATTGGTTGGGTTTGCCAGTGATTTTCGTTATAATAATAACAATAATCATCACCATGAATCAGTTATCATCACTATCACCACACATCACCACACGATACCACACCACGAAAGGCTTGCACCAAAGAGTAATTTTTGGTGAGTTTTGCGCGTGTCACAAAGTAAACTAATAATGTATTCTTCGAGGATGGGAATTAATCAGATGGCACGAGGTCACCATCTACAATCTAATTGAATGTACTTACAGTACTCGCAGCCTCTCCATATGGGCGAAGGCATTCTCAGAGATGTCCTCGATGCGATTCATTGCAAGGTTCCTGAAAGGTAACAGGGCAAATATTATTTTTTCATGATGAATATACGTCACGTAACGTTCCTTAAATGAAGTCACATACGTCAGGATAAGGGAAACCCACAAACAGCCGTACGGGCCGAATAGCTCAGGTGGTAGAAGAACTGGGGCTCATGCGCAAGCTGTGGGAATTTTGCCGTTAACACTATCTTGTGCTGGTCAGTGTCTCGTGTTTGTAGTGAATTTTATCCCAAACTTCAACTACACTGTTCAATATATATATGTTTTTCTTAGTTTCTGAAGGAAATGGTCACAGTATTTAAAGCTTGCCACAAAACTCTTATTCTTCGCAAAATGTTAAAATGTCCGCCATTTAGTCATCTTAGTTATTTAGTCATCTTAGTTATCTCACGTTACGTTACTCAGCTCTGTTGGTGGGTTCGATTCCCGGTTGCGTCCTTTGACATGCAGGGACGTAAACGCCGTAGGCTTTGCATGTCTCTCCATGGAACTTGTTGTGCTGTTTGTGAAGAGAAGGGGGTTGTTATACCTGGTACAACAGCCTGCTCTAGCCTCGTCAGTTCTACCACCAAACCCTTGAGCAAGACCTTAAATTGTATGCTGAATATATATTTAATAAATCTAGGTAATTAGCTTATATGAACTAGAAGACTAAGAATCTTAAATCCGAGACCCACCCCCACAATATTTGAAAATTCTACTCTAAATTAATTGGTCCAACACCGAATACTAATAATAACTCCTAACGGTAATCATAATAATAATAGAATCATTAATTGGGCCGCGTCAGGCAAAAAGGGCCCGGACGACATTCAAGTTAAATAATTTGTACAACGGTGTTCCTAATAACAGGTTTAACATTTTATTGTATTCTTGACGAGAAGACTACATTTCATTCCTAACAATAAATGTCAGTTTCAAGAAATTGACAACAAAAATAAGGGGTGAAATTTACGTGATTTTGATGCCTGGGCCCGATTACAAAAAAAGACCACAAAAATTAGGAATCCTGTCAGAGGGGATAATTTTGATGTATGACATTCATTTATACCTGCTGGCATTAAAGAGTAAAAAATAAATAAGATGAACAAGATGATCACTTTTTGGCCACATTTTTTTTCCTGCAGTCATTCTACTCCCCGTAGCTCATAATATGAGTTTAGCAATAGTGCAAGTTACACCTGTCCTTGAAACAATCGTCTGATGATAAGGAATCATTTGCGCCTGCTAAAATTGTGATCACACCCTCTTGTAAAAATATCGTAAATTTCGTCTTCGATTTCACTTGTCAATTACATGAAATCAACACTACTTGTTAGTAGCACAATGTGGCGCTCGTAATGCATATTGTAATCGCACAACAAGTATAAAAAACATAGTACAATTTCAAAATACATTTACATATTATGTTTTCCGGGCCCTTTTTGCCTGACGCGGCCCAATTATAATATAATATAATTATAATATAATTGAACCATTTTCTATGTGGGATTAGTGAAATCACATTCATTGCCGCGGAACAATAGATCTTGCTCCAGTTCTTACACGAACCATTACTTAATAAATGCTAAATAGGTGTGCTGTAGGAGGCTGAAGCAACTGTTCAGACGCCATGCAAGATATCATTGAAAAATATATATAAATTTAGCTTAGCATAATAATTCTATTATCTAGATTACTTAAATTAGTGTTAATTAACTTAAATTAGTTTAAATCAGTTAAAAATATATTTTTTTCATTCTCAATAATTGTATATATACAAATTGTAATTCATTTTTATGCGAGGATGTGTAAATAAAACACTATTATAATAATTATTATTAGTCAAAATTCCGTTCTGGGGAGATGAGAGTTCGTTAGCCAGAAAAAGGCGCAAGTGGGTTGACTTTGTGAAAGCGAAACGTGCGTATTCAGCCATGCCCAGAAAGAAAAATCCTTCACTTACGTCACAATTCTAATGGCGGCGCTTTGCCATCAGATCGCGTATGCAATCGCTCATAAAAAAAATCAAGGATTAACGAAACTTCAAAACGTTTTTCGCAGAATTACTCAAAATTATCTTCTCTTTTCGAAAAAAATATATTTGGGGTTGAGGGGCACTTTAAGGCATATTCAAGCAAAATCGTATGTGGCGAGGCTCATTGCCGCAGAACAATGGATTCTACTACAGTTCTTATCCGAACCATTACTTAATTCTGTAGTTCCTTTTAGAACTTGAAATCTTAGAAACCGATCAGCTTTGTCATGAATGACATTCCGAATATATTTTACTAACACGAATGGGTATACCAAATCCAAGGGGGGTGGGGTAGGGAAAATTTGTAATATATGGATTGGAGGTTTTACTTTTTGGTATTTAGTACATAGCTAAAGGGAATAAAATCCAGCCTATCGTATGTAATCCAGCCTATCTTATTTAATCCAGCCTATCTTATGTAATCCAGCCTATCTTATGTAATTTCATCCAACTAGATATTTTGTTATGTAACACTCGCGCAAATACAATTCGGGGGCGGGGGTTAAGCCGTTTAGAAATTTTGTTTTGGCTTTCATTTCCCTTCTGAAAGTTGACTTCAACCAAATTAAGTTTTCCATGGGTAACATGTTGGTGAAAACTCCATTTCTCTACGACGTTGCTTTCAACCCGTTAAAAATCCATCACCCTTTTCGTTTTGGCCGCAAAACATGCTGGGACAGCTTCATTTTCTATATCCCAGTCCACAACTGGATTAAATGAAGTTGCAGCGTTAAAATCATAGTTTTGGTACTAAACACGATGACCACAACATATTGTTGGCGAATTTGGGGTACGATCTGCGAATTTTACAAAAATGAGGGGGAATGGTGGAAATGCACTGAATGAAGCTGCAGCGTTAAGATGATAGTTTCGGTACTAAACACGATGCGTTTTTGGGGTAAGATCTGCGAATTTTACAAAAATGAGGGAGAAGGGGTGGAAAATCATAATAACGGTACCCTTCCCCATTAGAAATGGATCGAATGAAGTTGCAGAATGCAAATCATAGTTTTGGTACTAAACACGGCGATTGTAATATGTTGGTTGCGAATTTGGGGTAAGATCTGCGAAACTTGCAAAAATGAGTTTACTGATTTACTGGCACAAAAGCCCGAGATTTGACATCATTAACTGTGTTGAAAAGTCAATTCCAGCGGGGGTGCGGCCGACATTTCGAAAAGTGTTTTAAAATAAGTCAATCAGATCCTTTCACTATTATCAATATCAATGAAACAATTGAAATGTCAGTAAGTCAGCACCGCAATAATATTCTCCTTTGCACATTCAATTAGCGGTATCTACTTGCGTACTAATTAGTTTGCCATCAACCCCATATGCTCTCGAGTGGATCATGTAAGAAATTTAGTACAGACTTCTCTATTATTGTTTCGTTTTATCCTATGTTATAACTACATTGATTAGAACGGGTTTTAACTTGTGTTGTTATCTTAACAATCAAGTGGTCACTGTATTTGGCATGTGTATTATGTTTGATTATCGTTTGTGACTTCGACTTGTAATAACAATAACAACAACAACCACAACAACAAATAATAATAATAATAATGTCAGCAAGACCGCGAAGGCGCTAGTTGGTGACAGAAGTGATGAGATCCAGAAAGCAGTACTATCTAGTAGCTTGAACATTGCACGCTCCTTCAAGGTCCTAGTAGAATAATTTGAATCTTTAAGCGATGGACAGGTTTTTTGTTTGTTTTATAGCCAGGCGGTTTTAATTACTGGGTTTTTAAAGATTGACTCTTTTTCTTTTCGTCATATTTTATAGTAACATACTAATTTTTAGATCACCTCAGATTAGTTTTAACTACAGCAGTTGGTTACGTTCGCGCCCAACTGGGGAGTGCAGGTTGGCGCAGTGGTTAAACACTCGCCTCTCACCGCTGCGGTACCGGGTCGTATGTGAGTTAGGTTTGTTGTTGATTCTGTATTCGAGGGTTTTTCTCCAGGTTCTCCGGTTTTCCTCTCTCCGTAAAAATCAACCGTGAGCCGAGTGTAGTCTGTCCAAAACAGTTAATGTAGTGGGGAGTGTGTGAGGAGTAAAAGCAGGCCCCCACCAGCTTTAAGCTGTAATACTCAGCCTGCTATAACAAATAAAATATTTATTTTTATTTACTTTATTTTAGCTGGGCATCCAGAAGTTATATACTGCCGTAATAATAATAATAATAATAATATTTAAATAGCGCCACATCACCAGTCTCGTGTTGCTTTACTTATTACTGATATCCTGTCAGTGAAGTTATGGACTGCTATATACGGCGCTAATAGCTGCCACGCAGTTTACAATGTTGAATGTGTGGTTAGTACAATGGCCAGGCTGCTGTTCCACGAATGGCGTAATATAATTACGAGACAATTAGTAACTTCTACATCTTTCTGTTTTCATTTTCGTCTTTCTTAGCAGCAGTACTTACAATGTTTCAAGTTTTTTCAATCCTTTAAAGGCATCGTCATTAATTTCTGTGATCAAGTTCAGTTTGAGGGTCCTGTAAACGAAATACAAAATACGTAAATCAGCTGACCACTACCACGAGTGTCCGCTGACCGGATGTGACTCAATCATAACAAAATGATTATATCATGTCCGTCTGGTAGTAGAATACTGACTATACTTACAGATCTTGAAGTCTTTGCATTCCCTGAAGTGAAGTACCAATAGATGTGATCCGATTATGCACAAGTTTTCTATAAAAATATATAAATAAAATATATTGGTTGGTAGATAATGCAGACTACCTGATTTCCTAAGAACATGTTCACGCGAAAGCGTCTCTACAATAGGCAAGTTTTGTATTCTCACGGATGATCTGGAATGAGCACTCAATGGAGGGAAATTCGCTAAAAGTTATTTAGCATTACAAAATATGCCCCCATTTTAGCCTACATCGAGTGCTCGACTTGCCTATTTGCCGGTACGCGATCACACCAGGAGCCATCATCGCCCATATTTGGTCTGTGAGTCAGCACATTCCAGATCAGGTTATTTTTAGAACACCCGAGATGAATAACTCCCATACACCAGAGCGAAAGGCCGATAAAATGCTTTTTTTTTACAATGGCGAGGTTTTCTCATTGTACGCAATAACAATATCTCTTTTCATAAATCATTAGGAAGCATTGCTTGCCTAGAACATTGTTGCATAAAATTACTGTAAACCTGATTCTAAAAATAGCCTGATCTGGGAACACGCTGGTTCACGAATGCATAACAGATGGCGCTCCTGGTAAAGGGCCCCTGACTACACTTATAAGTTATACCATGGCATGAGGGGTATTAAGCGGCCTCGGGACTTTTACAAATCTTCCCTCGGCTCTCGGGGCAATTTAAATCACTAATACCCCGAAATGCCATGGTATAAGTTTGTTGTACCATGATCGCCGAGGAACGGAACAAATCTCTGAGAAGTTTAGTTTTCTCTGCCGAAACTAAAGACGTCGCAGTCGAGTTGCTTTCGAAAACGTTTTGTTTAATGCTTGACTGAGCGCCATTGATTAAACATTAAACGACCCTGGCTTCCCCTGGGGAAAAGCGTGTTGTTTTTGAGAAGAATAACACTAAAATACAATGTAATTATGCGGTTGACTAAATATTCAAAGAGCATGAATGGATTTTAATTACGTCACGTTTATGGTTTTAAGTATCCCACATGGAAGAAGCGGGTTTGAGAAATTAAGAGAAGAATATGCAGACTGAAATAGGTCATCCCACATGGATTACATTGAAGGTTATGATGAAGACAGGTCAGTTTGGATTCAGTATTTTTCATCCGGGAGCGTAGGGCTAGTCGTGCCAGAGGGGAGCAGGAGTTGATGCTTTTGACCTTCTCACTTCCAGCCTGCATTCTCTTCTAATTTTCCCTCATTATGCATGCAGGGGAAATTTAGAAATATGCAATGCGTATTTCTAAATATCCCTGCCATCAGGGAAAATTAGTGGTTTAAATGTGCCTCGGAGAACAAAAGAATCCGAGGCTACCATGGTATAATAATATATTAAGACCCCAAACCAACAGTAAACACATATTTCGACATCCAACTTACAGTAGCTCCATGGACGAGCAGCCTGACATGTCAGGAAGCCGTCTTATCTTGTTCATATTCGCGTTACTGCCATGAAAAGAATAGTTCATTTAATTGTATAAAGGTCGGCACACACGAAGGGACAAGTCCCAGGGACAAGTCCCCTCGTGTGAACTAGGAAAAATCTTGTCATTTTGTCCCAGGGACTTGTCCCCTCAATTCAAACCAGTTTGATTTGAAGGGACAAGCCCTGGCAAGTTCAGACGAGGGGACAAGTCCCAGAGACTTGTCCCTTCGTGCGTGCCGACCTTAAAACGTACAAATTGAATATAGATTTTAGCTAGCTATATATATAGGAGTATTTATTGATGAAAACTTCACCTGGAAAACTCAAATAAGCCATGTTTGTAAGAAAATGTCCAAAACTATAGGTATTATTTACAGATCTCGATTTTATCTGTCTTCTAAATCTAAAGTATCTCTTTACTATACATTAGTTTACCCATACCTCTCCTACTGTAATATTGTCTGGTCAAACACATATCCCTCAAACTTAAACAGAGTATTTCTTCTTCAAAAGCGTGCTGTACGAATTCTAGCCTCTGCCGATTATCGTGCCCATACTGCACCAATTTTTGACAGCTTAAAAATACTAGACATTTTTACCTTGAACAGTTTCAACAATGCTAAATTTATGTTCTCCTATCATAATCAACTACTTCCCCCTCTATTCTCAAACTTATTTCCTAGAAATGATCAGATACACAGTTATAGTACCAGAATTGCAACTAATTATCGATCACACTCTTGTCGTACTAATATCAAACAATTTACTATTCTTCATCAAGTACCAAAAATATGGAACTCTCTGCCCCTCTACATAACTAAGTCTTTAACACTACCGGAATTTAAAAAAAACTTTTTCCACCACATTGCTACTAACAAATGAAACTTCATTCTTTACACCTTCACATCTCTAATTATCTTTAATTACATTGTTGTTCGCAATTGCTAACTCATTTTATTATATGAATCTTATGAGGAGGTCTCTACTCTATAAGCCCTGTGGTTTCGAGAGGCCTCCTCGCCATAACTGCCTAAGCTTCCACTTATTTAACTTGTAACTAATAGTAACTGTTCGTTGTATTTAGCACAATATTCTTAGTCAAATCAATTGTTAACACTAGTTAGTTAATTTCTTTATATAAGAAATCTATTGTAACTATTCAAAGACCTTAATTATTACTTTCTCCTGTCAATAATATTCCTGTACAAATCACACCGCTAGGCCGCTTTGTATTGTAGTCAGTATTACTATTGTTGCTTTGTTACTCATATAAAAAAACATATGGCGAATAAAAAAAAAATGATGATGATATAAGTTAAATACCTCAAACCTCGGCATTCAGCCATATACATCCCGAGGTTCGAGGTATTTAACTGACTTATTTCATTGTTATTCGATAACCTTTATTTCACTAACATTCCATGTACGTAGAATTTGCGCATGTTTGAGTCGATGTACGATTGTTAAACTGCTACAAACAGTTAAAGTGATTGATTGAAATGATATGCAACACAGCCTGTTAGTCATTTTTGTATATTTGCTTTGATGTAGCTGATCAACATTTTTTCTTCGGAACCAAACATGTTTTTGAAATGTTTCAGAAATATATTTTTGTTTCCGCAACAAATGGTTCGCCGGCGGCGCGGGCAAACGAGAAAACATTTTGGGAAACTCTGAAATTCGCAAATGTTTCCGTACCAACGTTACCTCGTTTAGACCGCAGCCTTAAAGTGCATATAAGCCCTGGCCAGTTACGCTTTTTTGACAGCTTAAATCTTAAAAGGTAGGGGAACAAATTCCGATTTTTTTAAATAAAAATGTTTTCATTATTCTTTTAGCGACTAAACTTCCAAATGTAGAATAATTTTCGCGCACGTTCGGGGACTGGGATGAGGATAAAACGTGACGTCATCAACAGAACTCGTCTCTTCGCGGGTATAAAGCGTTGGCTTATTTGCAAAATAATTGAATAGATAACCAAGAAAGATTATATGTCGCGCTAAACGTTTCGGAGAGCTTTATTCGACAAGTTTTTAATGAAATGGCGCATCGAGCGTGTTCTGTTGATGACGTCAAAACTAGACCCAGTGCCAATTTTGTAAAGCGCTCTCGTGCGCTTGATTTTCGTCCACAGGTAACCCAAGACACGCTTTGGGGGTACTTTGAACGGCCAATACACCATAACAAATAAATCAAACCAACTTTTTATTCCGGAATCATTTGTCTATGGCCTCTAGTCTCTTCGTAAGAAATATAATTAGCCAGGGCTTATATGCATTTTAACGCCAACTCGGTTTCATTCTGACTTCGCCAAATTTGTGTCATCAAGATAACCAGATGACTTTTAAAATATATAATGAAAAATTCCAAGAACTCACAAATCATAAAGTTTGGGAAACATGGCGCAGAAGTTCTCCGGTAAAGACTTGAGGTCGTTGGATTCCAGGACACTAGAAACAATGGATGTATAAACAATATTATAAGCGTTGTCAAAGAAATGTAAAATAGAGAGGGTATTCGTCTTTGACAAACTTTATTAAACGAGCATTTTGTAAAGTATTCGACATTGAGAAATGCACCAAGCATTCATTGGCTAAGACTTCCCGCCATTCTAATTGTTGCAGATATGCGCATGCGCGTACCATTCGTACTAGTGTTTTATCTTCAACTAATATTTGCAAACTCAGCAGAATTGGAGGGATAAGGCTGTTATTGAACGATGATGAGATTGTTGTACTTACAGAATTTGTAGCGAGTGTGTCCCGGTCAGGTTGGGAAATCTCTTTAATTTGACATTCACCAAAGGTCTAGAGTTAGAAGAGCAATATAATGCTTATTTGATCAATGGTTCATTTAACAATTATTCCCCAAAGTGGACATAACTAGTGGTGGATATTTACCTCGACACACAAGTGAAATAGCCAGCCTCAAATTAGTTCAAAAAGTTCAACAAAAACCATTAACAAGTGAATTCTCCGCGCGCGAGATCTAAAACGGATATTCCGAGTTTGAATAGCCAATTAGAGCACACGAAAAGCACTATTCACTTATGTGTTGTCATATCAAATCATTGTACACAGAAGAGGACATTTGGTATTGGTGATCGCTTTGAAGTAAATGCAATTTTATTTGAGAGAGAGAACAGCTTCAGTGGCATTACAAGTTTATAAATATATGACTGTCTTGTTGATACCGTAACTATACGAAGAAGAATTCTCAGCTCTCGTTTAGACTCTCGATAATTTCTCCTACTGCAGCTCCCGCTATACCAAAGGTTAACACAAGAAAAATAGTACGAAATGGAACTTTAGAAGCGATCGAAGGCCCTCTGCTTGGTGGTTCCTAAACCAGTAACGCCTTGTAAAAGTTCATTCCAACTAGCGTAAGAAAAATTAAACTTGCCATGTCGAAATCTTAATATAATCACTCCAAACTGTTTCCAGTCGCAGAGTAGATGTTGGTCAACTTAGATTCGAGGATAAGATGAAACTATGAATTGTTTTATTCGCTAAAAAAGGCAAAATAGCTCCCAAAACCGTGTGTTTTCGTGTGAGTAATGCGAGTTATACCGGAAGTCAGGTCACCCGTAATCGTTATGTAGGCTTTTGTACGCAATGAATTTGATGTGACTAACATTGAATATCAACTGAAAGGAGAGTTTGCCAAAAATTCAAAACTTTGATTCAGGAATCATGATATGGATTGGTTCCTGTAGGATTGAAAAAGGATAAAATGAAAACTGACTTACAATCTTCGTAATAACGGTAAAAAGGTGAACGCATTGTGTCCAACATTTTCTAACTTCTCCCACGTCAGTGATCTGCAAGCGAACAAAGGAAATCATAACGTTAGGCTACGTTTGGCTCACTAAGAACGGAGGCCCTGCGGAGCTAGGAGATTGTTCAAATACAGAGGGCTTAATGGGACAGGGTCAACCCCCAAATGATAAGCTTTCTCATGACGAAAGACAAAAATAACTACTCAGATTAACAGAGTATACTTTTCTGGGAAACTGGAGAAAATTTGAGACTATTTTGATGAAGGATGGCAAAGATTGGAGTGGATAAAGTATGCGGCTTTAGAGAGAAATCAGAGCCACCTGATTTTGGTTCACTTTGGACCGAAATATCGAAAACGTTTGAAAAGCATATCATCTAGACATTCACATTAAATTCGATTGACTCTGCCCCTTTAAACATTTTTAGTAAATAACTTTCTAACTTAGTAAACTTACAATGAATTACAATTAACAAAACTTAAACCTGTTAAACAGGGATGATCGCCTTTGCTAACTTTTAGTTTGCGCGAGAAGCTGACGGGACGCGCGTGCGCTGGGCTCATCAAAAGCGCATGCGCGTGACGTTTTGCCGCGGCTTGTTTTATTTTAAAGTGTTCCGGGGTTTGGGTTACCTGTGGTAGGTTTACGGCCGAGTGGAAGTGGGGCAACGGGATCCCATCCCAATAACGGGTTTCTACGCATGCGCGTATCCACTAATTAAAACCTCTACTTACATTTCTAATAAATTCTTTAGGCCCTTGAAGGCATAGTCTTTGATAGTTTTTATGGGGTTCCCGTCGAGTTCTCTGCGAAAAATAGCACAATACACAAATTAACTAGTAACACATTAAATACAGAAGCCTCGCCACCATTTTCATGTTGTTGATGTAAATTTTGATCAGGGTTTCCCCAAAGTTGCCTCAGATAATGATGGAATATATATTGTCAGTTTGATTATCATTTCAGCGCAGTGACTTTGCAAACAGAAGAAACCCAACTTGAACCATAGGCAAACCACATGTAATCCCTTTGTAATTTGTAATCAGTGTAATCACGTTACGGACGTGCATGATAACTTGGAATGCCCTTCCACGCTCAATCAGAGCACAAACCAGGTATAGTGCTTTCAGAAGCGAAAGTAAGGGCTTTTACAAACTCGGACACACGCTATGAAACTTCTGTCAATCTCTTAAATGAATGCAGGGCTCCATTTAAACCAGCTTTGCTGAACTGGAACTCCCTGTTTAAATATTGCTATACATAAAATAAATTAGTAAACTGACTTACAGCTGTTGCAGTTGTGTAAGTGACCTAATGGCGCTCGTTGGTATGGAAGTGAGGCTGTTTCGTCGAAGATTCCTGAAGAAAAACGTGATGTTTTCTAAAATAAAACTTATTTTGGCACCACTCATTTTTCAAACAATTCAAAACGAGGTGGGAAAGAAAAAAATCACTCAGGTAATTCTTCTTGGTAATCAATTAATATAGCACTTTCATATGACCAAAAACAAAAATACCCACTCAGATTGTCAGAGTATGCTTTCCAGTAATACTAGGGGGAAATTGGAAGCTATTTCGATGAAGGATGGCAAAGATTCGAGTGGATAGAAAATACTGCTTTAGAGGAAAATTTGGAGCAATGCAACTCGATATCAGTCCTGGGGTGTTATGTTTCTTCTTTTGTTTTAGAGAAACTTTAAAGTGCCATTCGATGGGCCTTTGGCATGATTGTTTACTTTTCTGTCATTCTATATTCTCCTCTTTTCTTTTTTTTCTTTCTCTCTCTGGTTCTCTTAATTCCTTTGTAATTCCTTCTCTTAAATACACATAATCATTAGTATACTTGCCTAACTTCTCTCATCGCCACTCCATTTATTCATGTCTCAACTATAATATTCAAATCTCCTTGTTTTCACATACTCATACGTATTCAGTAGCCAACTCGAAAGCTATATGCTACTTTGGCTTCTGTGCACAATTAATTTTCCTCAAATATATACTTTTATTAATTATTATTATATTATACTTCTACCTTCAATATTCTCCCACCTTAATATTGTAAACTGATAATGAGAAAGGGCTAAATAAACTTGAACTTGACATCATCACGTGGTTGTACTGGCAACAAGTATCTTAATTTAAAGGCACTTGTACGAGATCGGCAGTTAGGGAGCAGTTTTTTTTAGCTACTATGTTAAAAAAGACATTCTGTTGCGGCATTTTGATCGCCTGGACATGCAAGCACTGAGGTCCCCAGACATCGTGACGCCGCTAATTCGTACTTCATTACTTATCTATGTACTTCATCTGCTGATTTGTTTATACCCAATGCCACGTCCTGACTTAAAATGTTCCATATTTGCATGTAATCCCGGTACGCGGTATACCGGCCGGGGCTAATATATCCGACCGTGTTTTGAAAACAATTTAAAGAAGGGGCAATCAGGGTTTTGGAGCTCGGATTTTGGGTCAAACAGGGTTAGGGTTCGAGCCTCTTGGCCTCACATACATACCCATTTTTCATGTAAGTACCCCCCCCCCCCCCCCCAGGGGGTGTTGATATACCACTTTACCAACGAATGAATTATGCTCGTGGTCCCATGGGAAAGGCTTTAACTGGATGGCAAACAATCTTCAAAACGCAGTTTTAGAAAGATCGACAATCGATTGGAGGTGGAAAATAGCATTTACAAACATGTTTTGATAATAACACTACCTAAAAATACTGAACCCCGAGCCTGACTGCACCCAAATTAAACTTAAATCCTGACCTTGATCTGCCCAAATCAGGTCAAAACCCTGACCCTACCTGCCCAAACTGAGCTCAAAACCCTGACCCACCCCCGCGGCACATACACAATACGTCACAATCAGGAGTACCCCCCAGGATCAACACGTGCCGGACTGTTTTCTGCAAAAGGCCTATTCACATTCGATTGAACAAAGTCTTCCTATACAAGCTGAAGTACTTCACCATTAAGTCGAAGCTACTTACAGATGAACAAGGTGAGGCATACCGGCGAACGCGTCTTCCTCGATGGAAACCATTTTGTTTGAACATAGTTTTCTAAAACAAAAATCACATATAAATACGTTCATATATGCAATATGAAGTCCTAAAATGACAGTTAATTCCAGCCTTCGCACCCACGGGTGAGAAGGAGACTATAACATACAGTGTTGCATAAAAGAGGGCAATCACTTAAAGTGCATATAAGCCCTAGCCAGTTATGTTTGATATCGATTTTACATGAAGTGAATAGTCCAACGGTTGAATATTTCTTGATTTGGGTGTTACGTCTAAAGGTTTATATTTCCAATATGCTAATGATGTGATGTCATCACCGACATCACTTATTATACAAAAGCATACTGGTAGAGACAAATTACCTATTTTTAAATTCTAAGTTATATTCGAAGCTTATCAAAGTGATTTTAAAAATAAAAAAATAGAAAATAGAAAATAGCTTAATTCACAAACACAAAGAAATTCAGCAAATGTCGGCGATGACATCACATCATTAGCATATTGGAAATATAAACCTTTATATCTCGTAGACGCAACACCCAAATCGAGATATATTCTACCGTTGGACTATTCACTTCATGTACAATCGATATCAAAGGTAACTGGCTAGGGCCACACCGCGGCAAAAACCTTGCGCGCATGCGTATTTGCTATTTCTTGTCGGCGCGCGGCCGCCCCCAGTTTCCCGCGAAAACTGAAATGAAACAACAGACACATACCGTGATTTTAAAATTTCTGCTTGAAAGTATCCATTTGTGAACTGTTTTGTCAAAAAATAAGAAAAATACTTAAAAGCTAAGCCTAAGACATTAACAGGTTGAAGTTTTCTTAATTTGTAATTCACTGTGAGTTTACTAAGTTATAAAATTATTTACTAAAAAAGTTGAAACCCTCGGTAATTTGTATTTGATAGCAGAGCCTTCGTTCTTTTGCCCAGCGGAGCATACCGTTTTGCCGCGGTGTAGGCTAGGACTTATATGCACTTTAAGGTATTCAAACAATAACTATACTGCTACTATACTGCTATTCTTTCCTTTTCCTCCGCTTTTCTTTTACTTACAATTGAAGGAGGAGATTCAATGGTTTGAAGGCGTTCCGATGTACTCTTCTTATGTTATTGTAATCCAGATTTCTGTGAAGGAAGAAGAATGGCAAACTTTGAATACCGTTCAGATATTTTCGTTCAAAAATTGCACCACACACCATGCTCGAAGATACCCCAACCGTGACGTCATACATAAGTAGTATGGAGTGAGGCGAATTAGCCGTTTTTTTAAGGCGCTATGCTAATTTTTAAGGCGCTATGCTAATTTTTAAGGCGCTCTCATTAATTCAATGACGTCACGGTTCTATTGTCTTAGACTCATGAATAAAGTGGTGCGTTCATGAATAAAATGTGGCGCTCTCATGAATAAAATGTGGCGCTCTCGTGAATAAAATGTGGCGCTCTCATGAATATCTATTGTTCCTTTGGATGAGGTCATCGAGCTATGCGGGCATGTTTGGGCAAAGCCTATTGTTTGGGATCGTCTGTAAAACCAGGAGCCGTCGGCCCTGAATACATTCAAGAAATTGAGTAGCAACAAGATGGAAGTCATCTAAAATCCATTCGAAGTTGAATGAAAAAAGTAAAACAGTAAGAACAAACTACTCGTGATAAGCTCTAAACTGTCTTTATTATTTTCATTTACAGTTAATAACTCATAAGATAATTGTATACAAAATCCGGTATGGTTCATTAGATCAACTCTGCTGTTGTTATTAGAGATTAGCGATAACTGAAGGGCCTATTGTTTTGAGGAAAACTCTTGTGATGCAAATTCATCTCTAAAACTGAACTATAATTACCATACCAGATAATTAACAAAGTTTATTCAATCTCAGAAACACCAATTTTAAAAACAGTTCGTTTTCCTTATCCTCGCGGAGTTGATAACATTCTTATTTCTCAGTTCTTGGGTTGATATAATATACCATGTTACAAGAGGAGGAGGAGGAGGAGGAGGAGGAGGGAGGGGGGAGGAGGGAGGAGGAGGAGGGAGGAGGAGGAGGTAGGAGGAGGGAGGAGGAGGAGGAGGAGGAGGAGGAGGAGGAGGAGGGTGTTGCGGGCGGCGGGCGTTGACGGGCGTTGACGGGCGTTGTGAGTGTTGTGTATAGTTTAGCTAGACTTTCTAGAGTTTATAGACTAGATACTTTGTAATCTAGAACGGTAGACTAGAAAATAATACAATTTCTAGACTAGAAAATGATAGCTAAAGTAGAGTTTTTAGCCTAGACCAGACTACCTAGGTCATTGATTTTCCTCTCCTCGGTAAAAACACAACTGTCTGTAGCATTTGTCAACAAGAAAAAAAATCAATGAAACATAAATCAGTGTAATCTTGTAACATGGTATATTATATCAACCCAAGAACTGAGAAATAAGAATGTTATCAACTCCGCGAGGATAAGGAAAACGAACTGTTTTTAAAATTGGTGTTTCTGAGATTGAATAAACTTTGTTAATTATCTGGTGGTTTGTTTATATTCGTATGGTAATTATAGTTCAGTTTTAGAGATGAATTTGCATCACAAGAGTTTTCCTCAAAACAATAGGCCCTTCAGTTATTGCTAATCTCTAATAACAACAGCAGAGTTGATCTAATGAACCATACCGGATTTTGTATACAATTATCTTATGAGTTATTAACTGTAAATGAAAATAATAAAGACAGTTTAGAGCTTATCACGAGTAGTTTGTTCTTACTATTTACGCTACGAAGGGGTTTAGATATTGCGAGATATGTTTTACTTTTTTTATTCAACTTCGAATGGATTTTAGATGACTTCCATCTTGTTGCTACTCAATTTCTTGAATGTATTCAGGGCCGACGGCTCCTGGTTTTACAGACGATCCCAAACAATAGGCTTTGCCCAAACATGCCCGAATAGCTCGATGACCTCATCCAAAGGAACAATAGATATTCATGAGAGCGCCACATTTTATTCATGAGAGCGCCACATTTTATTCATGAGAGCGCCACATTTTATTCATGAACGCACCACTTTATTCATGAGTCTAAGACAATAGAACAGTGACGTCATTGAATTAATGAGAGCGCCTTAAAAATTAGCATAGCGCCTTAAAAAACGGCTAATTCGCCTCACTCCATACTACTTACATACGTGAGACAGTACCGGGTACGAGTTTCCGGGGGGGGGGGGGGGGGGGGGCGCTTGTGAACTCTTGTGAACTCTTGTCAGTGCTTGCGTGAGCAGCTCTAGGGCGTGATCATATATACTGCTTCTGATACTAAATGATGTTGACTGATACTAAATGATGTTGGATACAATAACTACAGCTGAATCACACAATCACACGCTGATCGATTGGCTAGCATAAGTTATGATATCTAACACGGCCACCACATGTCTAACGTCCGGCATCAGTAGCTCGTTCATCAGTGGTCATAATGATTTTAAGCGAGTGTCACGAAGCCCCAGGCACTCCAGGAATACGGATACATGAAAAAGGGCAATAATTTTTTGAAACAAGAAAGTCAAGCGTTGAAGGTTTTCAAGCGAACATCCAAAAGGTCATGATATGAAGATGACGAGCACTGGCAGGCGCCGCTTCACAATCGAGTCCGACAAGTACAATTTAGCCGACGACGGACATAAAGCTGCAGTCGTGACCACCGCTGTATGACTCGGTTGTAACAGGGATGGTATGATTAATAGGCCATACGTCTTATTTCAAGAGTTCATGTGCAAATAAATAACGTCTTTATAGAGGTGGTTACGTTTTTCGTGAAATCTCAGAGTTCAAGGTCCTGGAAATGTTTTTTTGTACCCTGAAAAACTCCTGGAATTCCATCATCTCGATGCAAACCCTGATATACTCTCATATTTTTTAAGACCCCCCTTCTCCCCCCTCCCCCGCCAATTATTTATTTTTTTACAATTTCAGGACCAGCATTTTTCCTCTATACCACTCCCCCTCCAACATGAATATAATAAGTGGTCCCCAATTCATTCCAAATGGGAATCTTGGTTACTTACAAATACCGTAGTTTAGTGAGCGCCTGCCAGTTTTCTGCTTGCGGTACGGTTGTGAAGTTATTATAGTCAAGATATCTGTAGATATTTAAATCAAGAAAAAGTATTTTGTTGTGGGGATTTGGGATAACACGAGAATGAAGCAAAAAACAAAATGATAAGAAAAAGGACACAAGAGGACGTTGGTATATTAAGGAGCATGGAAAAAAGAGCGGGAAAACTTTCACAATTTGGAGTATTTGACAATGAGGTAACAAAGAAACAAGAATGATATCAATGATTTATCATGGCTTCCTTTTTCTACCTAGACTCCTTGCAGCCCCTTCTTTGGCGAAAAACCGGAGTAAAATCAGAACTATATTATTGCTGCGTTATAGTTGGCTGCGCGAGGTATGGGGCCCCGTGGTATGGGGTATGAGGTATGGGGCCCCGTGGTATGGGGTATGAGGTATGGGGCCCCGTGGTTCCCTGTGGTTAATGAATAAGCGCCTTCACGCTCAGCCCCATACCTCGCGCACCCAACTATAACGCAGCAATAATATAGCTCTGATTTTACTCCGGTTCTTTGCCAAAGAAGGGGCTGCAAGGAGTCTATTTTCTACCAAAGACCGTGGAGACACAACAAGGTACATGGCTAGAACCCAAGGGATGGACCATTATACTGCCGAGGGGGAGGGGGGTGAGTAATATTTTTTCTTGCAATACTTTTTTAAGACTTAAGAGAACCTCGGCTGAAAAACAATGATTAATTTGCTCTCAAATGTTTCTTATGGATACCTAAATTTATTGCTGCGTTTGTCCCCTGTAAATTTTACACTAAACACTTAATGACTGGTTCTGAGGGATATAGTGAGGTTTGTTTCCCCAACTGAGATCCTCGGAGGATGGAGGGGAAACAGAACTCACTGATTCCCGAGGGGCCAGTGAGTAAGTGATTTGTTATTTATCAAAAAGCATAAACTTCCTTTTGCCTGAGTTTTGATAAACAAATATTTCGTTTCCCACCTTCAGCTAGCCAGTGGCGCGCGCGACATATCACACCATCTTCTGTCACGATGTGATCACGTGGCGGGATACAATTGAATTGTATACGGGATATAATTGTATACGTGACCCCGAATCAGCCAATGAGCGCGTGCGTTGTACTGGAAAACATATGGCAATGTAACAATATATGTATTTTCCTGTCCATATAACCAGGAGCCCATTACCAGGAGCGTGCATCTCCCAGATTAGGTCTGTCCAACAGTAGAGCAGATGATGTAACTATTTTTAGCTTTGTGTTTCCCGCGAGAAGAAACAAAGGCCGTCACTTTTAACCAATCAGGATGCACTGAAAAATTGTAATTAACACGTTCAAACTGCTAAAAATACTAAAGCGCAAGAGAACAAAAGACAACGTAATCGCATACCAGAACTTCGCGACTATAAATAGCCACATCGTCTACTGTGCTGTGGGCGATACCCATCATATAGGTACCCTCCTGGTAATGAGCTCCTGATAAAACTCAATTCAAATTCCTGCGCCCCGCCAGCTTGGATCTTACGTCATCATAGTATCGCACTATTGTCAGAAAACGATAGCTCTTTTGCAACAGATTTAGGCACTTTATAAGGAACATTTGAGACAGCAAACTTTAGGAGCTATGACTCAAGTCGACCACAGAAAGAAGATCAACATTAATCCACCAAAACCCGCCAAACCTCGTGTCCGCCATTTTGTTTTCTATGCTTCAATGATTTTGGCGGCCGCATCGTGTTGAATTGACCTGGGCAGTAGGGTAACCCAACCTGAATCATTCTGCTTGTACACTGACGGGCTAACTTTGACCCTAGTGCTAGGGTAATCCTTAGGGGCTGTTTACATGATAGGAGGGTAACCCTTGTACTAGGGTCATCCTAGTAGTCAGGGGCAACCTACCGCCATTGTATTCTGCGATCTGTTTACATGTGAAGGGTCAGTTTTGTCTCGGGCACTAGGGTAAACCTATCTGAGAGGTAGGATAGCATCAACTTTTGCACGCATTACTTCATGTAAACGGTTCGCTAGGGATAACTCACCTATACCCGGAACAACTCTATTCTACAGCCCAATTTCACATTGCAAGTTACTGGAGTTGTCCAGCAATTAGTAGGTAACATAACAGCATTCTACACCACTAGACAGCAGCAATAAAAGGCACCACAGAAAAAAGAATCAACGTTAATCCACCAAAACTCTACTCGTGTCCGCCATTTTGTTTTCTATGCTCGAATGATTTTGGCGTACCTTTGCTTGTAAACACGGGCACTATCCATAGACGCCGGCAGACTCAAAGGCGTTAAGTCTGTCTCATGTCTTTTTCAAACATGGTTTAAGGGACAGACCATTTGAAAATTGATGGGGGTACCCGTGTTTTTGCTCGATATTTATTTTAGGACTCGCATTGCTGCAAAAAAATTTTTCTGGCATCATACCTTTTTTCTGGGTGATTTTGGCTTGCTCGATTTTTTTTTCTGTGCAAATTCGGCTTCCTCGATTTTTTGAGGGAATTTGGGGAATTTGCGGTACTCCCCCCACCCCCTCCCCCCCCAAAAAAATCAATTTTCAATGGTCCGTCCCTAAGCTTGCTTAGTGAACTTGATTGATATAAACGTCAATCACGTCTCCACATTTAATTAAAGGTAAATAAATTAGATGTCAATCACATTGCCACATTGCCGTCAACGCATGATGGCAGTTTTAGAACAGACTGATTTGCAGTGTTTTTAATATGTCATCGGTCGTTTTGAGATGTCTGCACGAAATTGAAAGGTCTTTTTGCAATTTCCAAATCCCTCCCCCTCAGAAATACAATGGTCCATCCCTACCATGGGAGGGTGTCATACAATGATGTATAAAGACCATAACGCACTTACAAGCATTGTACATTCGGTAATCTTGCTAAACATCTTTGTTGAATGGAGCTAATCTTGTTGTTTGACAAATACCTATGTATGGAGTGGAAGACATAAGCAACAAACACACACAACATGCGATTAGGACTGGCAGTTAGGATGCGTTAGGAAACGGCATTATCACATGCAAAACTTGACTAGGAACCACAACATGCAATTAAACATATGCAAAACGACATGCGCGCTGCATAGATGGGCCTAAGGCCAAAGGTACTTAAGTTGCCATTGGCAAAATTGGCAAATTTCAGGCATTTTAAAAACAGCTATATTTGAGTAAACAAGGCTGTAAGCCACAAAACGATTTTCATCATCTCATAGCTATTGACTTTTAACCGAGATCTACACAATTTAGCAAATATACCAGAACTGGAACTATTAATCCCCAAATGATAAACTTTCTCAAGTCCAAAAACAAAAATTAACTACTCAGATTAGCAACGTATGTTGTCCAGGTATACTGGAGACAATTGGAAACAATTTTGATGAAGGATGGCAATAATTCGGGTGGATGAAAAATACTGTTTTTTAAGAGAAATCTAGAGCAACCTGATTTTGGTCACTTTGGACATAAATAAAGTTACTAGAATTGATTTTGGAATCCACTTTCATCTTTGGCATTCTTTATTAAAACAGTTTGGAAAATATATCGTATCGGGTCATTCACGGGAAATTTTTGTTCTACACACGGTGTTATTTTTACAGTTTTGTCGTTGAGAAAGTTGAAGGATCAATTCGAGTGACAGTTCCCTTTAAGATGGTGACGATATTTGGCAGGCATCAGCACGTGATTAGCAAGAGGGTCTTCATGCGTGAGTGGAACTTTCCGTACATCATTATCTAAGATCTAAGAGACCCTGTTAAATTACTCATCTAACTCTTCCTCGACGCATGAGGTTAAACCTGTAGCAATCGCCACAGTAGAGAATACTTTCCATATGATTACTTACAGTGATTCTAAAGCGGGCAGAGAGTTGCTCAGTTCTGGCCACTCTTCGAGCACGTTTTCCGTTAAATCTCTGTCGAGGGGAAGATGCATTTAGTGGTCAATACACCTACTTCAAATATGGTTGGCCAATCAAAAGCTACAAGCAACATGCCAAGACCAAAAAGAATGTCGGCCAAAAAATTCTACAAGCCAAATAGCGCGCCACTGTACCGAGGTCTATACTATATTAAGGGGCTGGCATTACTTCGTCTAGATAAACTAAAGCCTGGTTTTTACTAGTGACATAAGCACAAGCAACATACGCAGACGCAGTACTTGCTGTTGTCAGAGGTGTGAGGTAAGCACAAGTACCGCCAATGATTAGAACATTACTGCGTATGTCGTTTGTGCTTATACTTACGTCGCTAGTGAAAACACACAATGCGGCTATACTAATGAAATACTAAGTCGAGGATAATTATATTCATGAGAACCCAAAGGCCTTTTCGGTCTTGGCTTCTACTTGTTATCGGACAACCTTCTGCGAAATAGAAATATCTGTAACTGCGCAGGGAGTGTGTGTAGCGTATGTTCGTGCACACCGCAGCTAAACGTTATGCTCCGCTGTCCGAAAGAACGAAGGCTCTGGAGTTCAAATACAAGTTTCCGAGGCCTTAAACGTTCTTAGTAAACTCACAGTGAATTACAAATTAAGAAACCTTCAACCTGTGAAAGCTTTTATGTAGTTTTCTTGTTTTTCGCGAAACATTTTACGTAAATACGCATACGTACTTAAAATTGGAAACAGGGGTGATTGCCTCTGTTTTCTTTTAGTTTTAACCTGAGTATCAGGCTCTCAAGAAGGGAAGACGGACCTGATAGTCAGGTTATTTAATTTCGGCGGGAAACTGGGGAGACACGAGCGCGACCGGCTCATCAAAAACGCATGCGCGTGACGTTTTGCCGCGGTATCGTGTTTGTGATTGTTTAGGTACAACATGCAACAACAACAATAAAGCCGCGCTATAACCAGGGAAGAATGAAGCGAGGGCAAAAAAGGAAGGAGCTAGGGAGGGAGGGGAGGGGAGGGGAAAGAAGAGGGGAAGGGCTAGGATTAGCTCCATTCTTCCCTCGTTCAAACATGGCACGGATCCCCAAACAGAGCAGATTTCATATGAGTGGGACAAACTACAGCACTGACTATGGCACGGTTACTGTACGGCATGATCCAATCAAATTACAGAAATACGGCACAGCACGGTTACAGCACGGTTACGGCAAGGCTACGGCAAGGCTACGGCAAGGCTACGGCAAGGCTACGGCAAGGCTACGGCAAGGCTACGGCAAGGCTACGGCAAGGCTACGGCAAGGCTACGGCAAGGCTACGGACTGCCGTAGTTTGTCCCACTCATACGAAATCTGCTCTAGAGGCTACAACAACAACAATTATTTATATTTTTATACTCAAGAAGAGGGTAAAGGGTAAAAATTGAATCAACACTTACAGGAATTTTAAACGTGTGAGGTTCAGAAACGCGTCTTTGTGCAAGTGCTTTATTTTGTTGTTTTGTAAATACCTGAAAAGGAAAACTATCATTACTTACTGAAGTTGACAGTGAGAGAAACAGTAAGGAACAATACGGGAATGAAAGAAAACATGGGCATGGGAATTGGATTTCATATCCACAAAGTATGTACAAATAAACACTACCAATGTATTCATAACAAATCCATACCGCAAAGTAAAATAGATAATTTGTACAAAGTGTTTGAAAGAAACTGAAGACGAATTCCACTTTGCAATGAGATGCCCATTTTATGACTCGCTTAGAAACACGATAGTCAACGTTGTAAACAATAAACTAAAATACAACAATACAACCTATTATAACGATCACATTCTTTTTAGCGTATTAATGAATCCACCTCCAGCAATACAAAAAACTGAGAAGTAGCAAAGCACTTATCCCAGGTGTAGGGGGGGGGATACTTTGCACGCGCATAACAAAATGGAAGACCATAATAACGAAGCGTTTAGTGCTAATAAGGGAAACTAAATTAGCTGTTGTTTTGAGTGCTTGCACGGTCACGTCAAGAAAGAAAGGGTGGGAGAAGGAAGGAATTTTAATTGATCATATAAACATAGAAGTTAAAAAAATCAATTGTAATGCACAAGGTGTAATGGAATGTGAAAGAAAAGTGCAGTGAATAGATGGAAAGATGAACGGAGACTTCAAGCCGAGGGTAGAGCAAGCGCTATTAAACCGAGAGGAATGCTAACTGTTGTTTTGAATGTTAAACGGGTTGACGCCGCTTTGGCGCTGGAAACGTTAGATGTAAAGCGCTCCACTCCGCAGGTAGCACGCTCTGCTAGAACTTCTGCGCCAATATGATCACCGACGTGCGATACTGAGAACTCAAATTAACAGACAGAAGCACAGCAACGAACGAGAGAAAATGAAAATGTATCGAAGCTTGCTTTAAAATGTAAAGTCAAAGAAACGGGGCACAACCAAACATATGGGAAACGAATCACACATAGATAGCATGCAAGAATCGCCGCAAACTAGAGGTCACCCCCTAAGACGGCTTTAATTTCTCTAGAAAACATTTATAATCCCACTGCGAACGTTATTTTAGTTCGTGGAAAAATCCGGAAATAATGGGGGTAAAAGGTTTCATCAAATGTGTAGTACTGCTGTTCCTCGAAAAATGTGCTCCAAAAAACTAGCTCCTTGTGGAAGCGCCAAGTCGAACTGAAAAGGAACCTGATGTTATGTTCGAGTTTACAAGCGATGAGCGTCGCGTGAAGCCTAAGAACTAATAAAGTACATGGACACAATAATAGAAACGGAATAACACGTTGATTTAGCAAACTCAGGAATTCGTTGACAGATTATCGCTTTGAGCGCATAGCCTAAACAATTGGGTAAGTGGGTAATTCCTTTCATTTTTGCAGCTTGAACTGAAATGTGTTCAGCAGCGGGTCCATATTTGACTGTTTGGTTATGGAAACCGTCGGAAATTACGAACCATAAAGGCCTTCAGAGCCCAGCTTAAATAGAGGATTGCTTTATACTCAAGTTATACAATGGAACGATTATTGCATTCATTTGCGAACAGTCAATTTTGCAAGTGATCTGTTCATAACCTCAATCAAGCAACATATGTACTGGGATTGAACTTTCCAAATACAGAAGTTATGCCGCATCCCGGGTGCCGCATTCATAAAATCAGATTCTGTTTCAAGTTTTGTTTTAGTAGGCACAGTATGATGGATCTCGTATGCTAGTGCTGTAGTCAATTATAACGAAACTAGATATGCATATTTTTACCGCGACCATAACATACTCTGATTGGATACAAACCAGTCAAGCCGTTTCAGTGTTTCTATATTTAATCCAATCGGATTACAGCAAAAAAGTAACCTGAAATCGGAATGGATGGAATCTCAAACAACAAGAAAGAAATGTAGGAATGCAAGAAAGCTCAGTTTAGAAGCTGTTGCATGCGCAGTAAAAAGCAAAGAAAATTATCTCATTATTGGCGTTGATGTAAACAAATGTCCACAGTATCTTGACCTTGTAAGTATAGTGAAGTACGTCCCTTCTACATTTCATTTACCAAATGAAGACCTCTCAAGTCAAGTAGATTTATTTTGATGTCTAATCACTATTATTTTATATTGTACTCACATCTCGATTCTGATTGGCTGAGAACACGCAACGAATTCCCCTTGGTGCGCTATAGCACTAAGTGCGCATGCGTGCAACATCTGCTAGCAGATAATTGAATTATCTGATACTTAGCGCTCGATGATAAGCAAATACGACAGTTTTACGCTAGAAAGCAGGGCACTTATTTCGTTACTTTCAGCTATTTTAGCGCTCAGCTATGTTTCTAGTCATTCTTTTCTCCTAAACTCGTAAAATAAATGCAATTTTTAGCTCAAATATGAAAGAAAACACATTGAATCATGCAGAAATCCAATCGTAAACAAACCAATTTTATGCGGCGTTTCATTTTGCTTCGTTTACGATAGCTTTTAGCCTCCTCCGCAGGCATCTCTATAAGATTTTAAAAATCGTGAATTGGGTTACCTGTGACTCCGGGAGAGAAGAGGAGGACTAGATAGCTTTCTCTTTTGTTAAAACTTGAGCTTAAAAATGTATAATAAAACAATTATTGAATTCGGTTTTCGCATGATAACGAAAATTATCTTGATAATTTTCGCTATCATGCTCAACCTCATCCAATAATCATCCAGCGACTTTTTCCAGTTCTAAATTAACTTGCAATCAAAAACATATGCAGCATTGGTAATATTGCCGATTCAATAATCTCGTTAAACACGAACGTTCAACACTTGACTGCGGATTTTAAATCTGAAACTACAGTTACATGGGAAAATAAAGAGCCGTTTACATATTGAACGTCTCGAGTGATTGACAGAACTGAACATGACCTTTCGATAGAGGTCATTGCTACACATCACAGGAACACTTGGAATTTTAAGAGGATTCCTGGAGACTATTTTTTAGCAAAGTTTTCTATTTTCAGTTCACGGCTGAACCACCTCTCTGTTTCGACCTTCTTTGGTCAAGATCATTTAATGCACAGAAATTCATGAACGATTTTAATAGTCTTAGTAGGACTTCACAGTACTATAGGTACGTCTCCGTGTCGAAGCAGGGTATTTAAGTCAAACAAATGAATACTTGAGGAATTGAACTAGAGTATTTCCGGCGGGGAAATCTTATATGGACTGAGATTTTTTCCATTTTTATTACCGAGTTGTAATTTGCAAGGAACCTCAGCTAAAAGGTACCTAAACTTTATGTACTCCTCGAAGCATTTGAAAATAATTAGCATTGAATGGTTAAAAGTTCACGCCACAGTCAAAACAAATCTCACATAAAGACAACAGTCTTAACGGAAATCACAGCAAGCACTGTGTTCAAAGGTCACAGATGTAGCTCTTTTAGCGTATTTTTAGCTGAACTTGTAGTCAAATTTAGCACAACAGTTTCGTAAATGTCATTATCAGAAATTCCGGCTTTGGCTGAGACTAAACTGATTAGAAGTTGCGATCGGTTAAAGTGCGAGTATCATGTCAATATATATATAATATATTGTACTATTATGTTTTGTTTCTCGCAAAAGGTATTAATCTTGAAAATTTTGTAACATTTCTGGCATTTAATCCCTAATTTTGGTTACTTTTCATGGATCCTGTGACGTCATAAGATGAATCAACTCGCTCCCTAGATCGAGGAAACTAGTACAATAAAATCCTGTAGGTTTTCATTGTAACGTCACAAGATGAATCAATACCGCAATTCGGGTAGCGTTTATTCTAGTTTAATTTCTGCTCCTGCCTTTCAAAGAAAACTAAGTTAGACAACTGAAGTATATCAGAAATAGAAGTTAGGGCAAAAAGAGTTCATGTTGTTTTATGGCGCTACTTGCACTTTAAGGCAGTTTGAGCCACTGGTGCTATCTGGAAATGCGAGCAGCGCGGGTTTGATTTTGCGGCTGTTAGCGATGATGTGTTTGTGGCATTACAACTTTGGCCAAGGTAACCAATTTAATTGATAATGCGGTAACACCTTGAGTAATAAGTTTTGGATTGATTAATAATGGGTTTCGGTGAGCAATAAAATAAAATGTCCAAAGTAACTTGTTTTAGAATCTCTTTGAATCTCTTTCAAATCATTGGAAACCAAAAGCAATATTTATTTTCGTCAAAACGTCGGGGGAGAAAAAACAATAAACAAACAAATAGCGAGGAGAATTAAACAAACAAAGAAGGAAAAACCGACAAGCGTGTCCAAGAATAGGGTATAAAGTATAAGGTCGTTGAGATAATTTTAGTAAAGACCTCCCAGAGATACGGCATAATCATCATCAAATGAACCGACAGAAGAACCTAGATGCGAAATAAATTTATTCGGTTTATTCGTTTGTAATACGGTAATTTAATATAGTCGGCGGTGAATGTACGGCCGGAACTTTGCAGTTATATTTTTAACACACAAACAATAGGTTCTTGAGTGGGTCCCCCGAACCTAAAATAACAAAATCCAAAGGAGGTCCTATTATTGTCAATGCTGTAATTATTATTGAGTTTAATGTGCGTCACTGGACGAAAATCTAAATGCAATCATTGAATTGAATAGTGTGTTGAAAGCCGACTAATGCGAGAGGGCAACAAACGAAAGGCCAAACTTTTAGCGAATAGCTTATTCTGTTGGAGAAGTTATCCTTTAGATTTGTTGGGATATAGCCAATGTAATTAATAGCTGCCTCGATCAAATATAAAATAAAGATTGCAAATATAATAATCAAGATAAAGGCGGAACTTGGTAAAGAGTAAAGAGTATATTGAAAATGATTAGTCTCTCGTCGACTTCAGCTCTGTAAATGATGATTATACAGTCGGCTAAGCCGAGTCCAGGAATAGATAAAAACAGCAGGGCCGAATCATGGCAACCATCCAAGAAATGATGATCCGAAAATAGAACAAACGAGAACCCCATCAGAGAGATCGCAAGGACACCCAGCGACACACGCAATAGCTGTATGACACCCAGCGACGCAACTCCGACACACGCAATAGCTGTATGACACCCAGCGACGCAACTCCGACACACGCAATAGCTGTATGACACCCAGCGACGCAACTCCGACACACGCAATAGCTGTATGTTAACTAGCATGTGTTTATCTGTTCTCGATCCTCGTTGCGAAAACGGAACGTCTGTAGAAGACGACAGCAACAAGAGAAGTGCAAACTATGGCGTTCACTGTCCGCCAAAAATCGAACTTTGTATTTTACTTTGTACTTTTGGTATTTATGCCTAGATATTGCATTTGACTTTCAACTTTGCCTATTGTAAATTGTAGTTTACAAATTTGACATTCGATATTCTACTTATGCCTAGCCTAAAATACAGCCGCTTCCTCAGCTCGTTCCAGGGGAGTGGAGCCTGGAACGAGCTGAGGAGGTGGCTGTATTTCAGGTAACTTCTGCCATTTTGAAATATTTTCGATAGTTTTCACATTTGACATCCAACCGCAATCCAGCAAACGATCGACATCATGGGCTCAGTCATTACCTTGCCCCCTCCCCTGAAGTACACGCCAAAAGGCTCTTCAAGGGAGTAGGTTGTGGAGGTGGCAGTCCACCCCTGCACAGTCAACTTCGCACCTGCTAATTTCTCAAGATGGCGGAAATGCGTGGGGTAATATGGTAAACCGGGGGTAAATGAATGAACGACGCTCAACACTATTAAAACACCGCAGAGGTCAGCCACACTCAACACTTACGCGAATATATCTGCAAATCCGCAAATCACCCTAGTCGTGGCTCTTTGGCTCGGTAACAGATAGGAATAGTCCATATTCCAATTCTGAATAAGCTACTGCGTGCTCAGATCTAAAGGTCTGACTCTATTACCTTCTACTCAGTTATTTTAAGACCATGAGCGTTGGTCCGGCCGGGGTTTGAAACCGCGACCTCCCGCACAATAGACCGGCGCTTAACACTGAGCTAACTCTTTAACTAACTTTTACAACACAGTGCTACATTATTTATATATGATATTCGTACAGGAAAGGTGGACACAGATTACTCATACATTCTGCGCTGGAAGCATTCTATAATATCTATTCAACACGTATTTACAGTTTTAGAACATATCTGTAACACATCAATGAACACGTTCATACCGCGTCGGTACGAAATCAAGGAACTTCCTAATCATGCGAATGGTGACTGTGTATGAGTGGACTGCCACCTCCCCACCCTACTTCCCTGGAAAGCCTTTTGGCGTGTACTCCAGGGGAGGGGGCAAGGTAATGATCGATCCCATGATGGCAAGTCGAAAGTCAAATGCAATATCTAGATATAAATACCAAAAGTACAAAGTCAAATACAAAGTAAAATACAAAGTGGACATTTAGGGGTATTAAATATTCTTGTCAAATAAATGATTCCATCATCTTAGAATTGCGGATATTTTGCGGCTTTTTCGGCAATCAGAAGAGAGTTAAATAAAGCTGTAAGCGTAAGATTATTTACAGTGATTAATCATGTGAAAATAATCTCAAATTTGGCAAAACAATCATTTCCCACGCCCAAAACAGGCATTTCTGACAACTATAATCCATTCTTAGTATAAGCCCACAACTCTCAACACATCTAACCCTTTCCACCTATCCTCAATTGGCATCAGTCAACACTCGCTTGGGGCTGTTGTTTTATGCATTCATTTCTTTCCCCGAAAAATAGGTGGAAGGAAACCGCTTCTCAGTTGGAGTTTTCATGCGGGTCACGTTTAGCGGTTATCGGTGGGTTACCCTGAGAAAATCATACGCCTCTCTCCACTCCCACAGAGAGAGAGAGAGAAAATGGCACCCAGTAAGGAGAAATTGCCGCTAGAGCACTACACCGAAGAACACTGAAGGGCATAAATGCGTTTCCATCATCAATATAGCCATAGGTCGAGACGTTTACTAGCCATGCCTTAATAAAAAATTGTAGAAAATTGTAAACCATATACGGCACTTGAATTGAAACCTAGAGTTTTAACGAAATTTTATTCAGAACAACTTTTTGAACTGAATACGAAGATTATCTCTTTAAAAAAGAACCCCAGAGTAATACTATTTTCACCGCGAATCGCGTGATTTACCGTTAGGCGATCGCTCCGAAAGTGTTTCTAATATATCATTAAATCCAGTAATTGTCCTCATAACATTTACACATTGTTAAACAGTTTAACCAAGGTCTGTGAAGTGTTTTTTCCATCAAAGTTCCGTTCAAAGGCGACGAGCCGGATCACGCACCGGGTACACTTTCGTGAAACTGAATTCGGCTTCGACAATCTTGGTGATTGAAGTAGTGTAGAAAAAGATATTTTTTAACCAAATTCTTTTAAATTAATTTTTTACAAGATGTGCCTGGCATAGAGGAACCTCTTTCATAATTTGAATTGCTAGTTATCAGTCTATTAATCTCAGGCAGTTAGAAAAAGAACAACTGAAAGTTTTAGCATTAAAACAATTAACATTGACGACGAATCACTGCTTGAATACTGAAGTCAAAATCGCTCAAAAACGAAACAAGAGAACAAACCGAGTAAGATACATGGCACGGTAAAAAGCTGATCAAATCGTTCGCGAGTATATATGTACTTTTATAGAATAAAAGTCCAGAACTTGAACCGTTCTCACATTGACAAATTTATGCTCAAGAAAGTAGTGTACAACATAGAAGCTCTCTACAAATATAGCTCCATCACTCATTCACAGAAAAAGGCTGTTGACAAGATAAGCAATTTCGCCGGCCGCTTTTATTGGAAAATGTGCAAAATTGATTGAACTATTGTTGTCTTCATTTCTATATACGAAGCCGCTAGTTCCAAATACGAAGCTGCTACAATTTGCTAGCTTCTATTCAGCAAATTATATCACGGGAAACCTCCTAGACTTAAAGCAACCGACGGAGACTCATCCAGAGTAGGCTCGGTTTATTCAATCCGAATTATAAATAAAAACCTAGCAAACGAAAGACCATGGATCACTGGAAAATCTGGACCTCTTCCATGGGTTGGAAATGTTGGTAATCAGAATTTACAACAAATTTACAACATATTTCCAACCCGTGGAAATGAAATTTCCATCCGTTGAAGTGTGCAAAACCTTGGAAATTCCAACTTCCAACACATTTCCAATCCTTGGAAGAGGTCCAGATTTTCCAGTGGATGGGTGACTTTTAATAGGAGTACGGACAAAGTATCTCTGGATTCTCAAGCATGTCGAAAGACCGTTGCATGACAAAGACCGAAGGAACCGGCGTTGACAAAGACCGAAGGAACGTTGCCCTATCTCTATAATAGGGCAACGCGCATTATTTTAGTATCTTCTGATTATCATGTCATCTTTAATCATAATCTTTATAGCCCCTACCAGTCGTCGCCATGCAGTGGCACTGTTGGTTTTCGCGTTACCAAATCTTGATTCGGTCAGGTCAAGCTTTTGCTACCGATATCACTCAAGAACTGCTGAACTTAATCTTGCTTGTTTCGATATTGGAAACAAAATAGTCAAATCAGATAAAGAAACACAAACTCGCAGAAAATATCGTGAAATTAATTATTTGCCTCTGTCGACTATAGAGATACCGAGAGATAACAACTGAATTCCAGTGAAAATGGGATATCCGTAAGATAATATATAATCATACCACTGATTGCTAAGAATCTAATTCAGTAGGCCAAAACTCTTATAAAAATAACCAAGTATTGACCAAGTTCCCAAAATAGAAACCGCCATTACGTGGCATAAATTGAGTGACAAAGTGTCAGAAATCTTCAGCGCTTCCGTTTGTTTGTTGTTTCACGCTGCGTGTAAAATATGTGGGAGTTGAAGTCTTGCGAAAAGTTCCTAAAACAGGCTAACGGTTTAAAAATATAATTATTGCTATTTGAAGAAGATTCATAACTAAGTTTATTTACTAGCGGGTCCTCAAGTACGTGTTTGGTAGACTGAACTTTTTCTATTAAGGGAGATTGGGCGGAAAGCTAAGAAGATCAAAACAGATTTCCGGCTGGAGATCCGTTGTAGCTATAGTAGACAGGATCTAGGAGGATCCACATCAAACCTCTCTTAAAGGGGCACTGAAAATCGCAATTGATCCTTCAAGCTTCTCAAAAAATAAACCTACAAAAGGAACTCCCTGGAATAGAAGAGATAAAAATGCCTTGTAAATGTCCTGGTATGCTTGTCAAACTGTTTTGATATATGATGACAAAGATTAAACTTGATTATCGGTCTTATTCAAGCTGGCAACTTGATTTCGGTTCACAGTGGACTGGAATCAAATCGGTCTAAATTTCTCTCTATAAAGCCGCAAATTTTATCCACTCGAAACTTGAAGGTTCAATTCGATTGACAGTGCCCCTTTAATTCGATTGACAGTGCCCCTTTAATTCGATTGACAGTGCCCCTTTAATTCGATTGACAGTGCCCCTTTAATTCGATTGACAGTGCCCCTTTAATTCGATTGACAGTGCCCCTTTAATTCGATTGACAGTGCCCCTTTAATTCGATTGACAGTGCCCCTTTAATTCGATTGACAGTGCCCCTTTAATTCGATTGACAGTGCCCCTTTAATTCGATTGACAGTGCCCCTTTAATTCGATTGACAGTGCCCCTTTAATTCGATTGACAGTGCCCCTTTAATTCGATTGACAGTGCCCCTTTAATTCAAAGAAATATGTTAGTCAACTACTGACTAAAAACCGTTTCAACTGATTGAAGAAATATTCCTTCGTTCATTACTCAAGAAGTGTGCTGTCAACTTATTTAGGCCGATGTCCGATTAGTTTCTTGTCAATGTGATATTTATTTGACATCGGAACAATGGAGCAAAAACGTGAGAGACAGAAAAGGAGTCGATTAATTATTGTAAGTCACGTTTGGCCGCGATACATTATAACAATATCATGAGCTACGAACCGCGAAGGGTTGATTGTCACGGTTGGGCTGGAACCTGAAGATAAGAGAAATGTGGTTGACTGGAAAGCCGCAGAAAAATGACTGAAATGAAACGTTTGATGATTCGGTTGACATTGGCAAATCATAAAGCTTCATTTAGAACTTGCTTTAAGGTCAACTGGTACTAAAAATAATTGAGCAAAGCAATCAAAAATACGATGGAATTTGGGTGACCACCAGAGGCATTTGGTCGAATCAGAGCGTACGCCCCCGCCCTGTTGCAGTTATTTTTAACTACGAATTAAGCTAAGCTAGAACTCACGAGAAAATATCTGGCACGGAAATACACTGACACCAAAAAGTCAATAGACAAAATCCAAATAAGCTGATAGCTCACTCAATGTAAAGGGTCTTTTCTCTCAGTAATAGCTAAGGGGGTGCCAAGATGTATAGTCCACGACACCTTCTTTGTTCGTCCGATATCTGCGCAGCTGCAATCCTTCAAGTGGTTTATCGTCATTCTCGGGCGTGTAAATCGTTATAACGTGCAGAGAAAAGCGTGCATTGCTTGACCAAATAGTTCAAGTTAAGCTTTGTGGCTCTTACTAGACAAACAACCACTTGTTAAAAACACTACTCGCTGAGCCAAATCATAGTTAATAGAGAGGTTAACTATGGCCAAATCGAATAGTTACGGTTATGATGGTGAAACTTCCCGAAATTATTTCCAAAATTAATGCAAAACCCGGCTGGTTCCACTGGGTATTCCAATTGAAGCCTAAACAGTAGCTTAGGAGTAAAGTATAATACTTTTATTGGGTAAGGGAGAATTAGTGGCTGTGCAATACGTTCCTTTTTAGCCGTGTACAAAGAATACTGATTTCTTTCAGTGCAAGCGCATCGCTTGTCTTGTGTGTTCTGTATTAATTTTCCCGAACCCACGAAGTAGAAGATTTTCGCCCTCCGTCGGGTCTTTTTGAATCTTTATTTTTCTTCCCAGCTTCACCCCCTCCCCCCCCCCCCCCCTTTTTATTCTCTCACTCTTTTGTGTGTGTTATACTTTAGTAATCGGTGCGTTTATCAGATAATAATCATAATAATAAAGATGCGCTGTTTACAATTATTACAAATATCTACAATAAATAGCATACTATCTGCTAAGCCAAATCTACTATAAGTACCTATACTAAGCAAAATCTACTATAAATCTACTATAAATAAGCTTTACAAAAAGATAAGGTTTAAGCTGCTTCTTAAAAATACTAAAATACTTAATGTTCCTAATGTGCCTTCCATATAGGAGAGGAGCTGCCGAAGTAAACGATCTGGCACCAAGAGTCGGCAGAAATTTGGTGCCAGGTATAGCCAGTAGAAGTTCGTTTTTAGACTTGAGGTTATATGTAAGAAGCTTAAATACTATTCTATATCTAACTGGAAGCCAGTGTAAATTCTTGAGCAACGGAGTGATGTGCGAATAATGGGAAACCTTGTATACATATAATTCTTTAGCTATTTGGTAAGCAGGAAGGCCATAGTATAAACTGTTATAGTAATTGAGACGGCATGTGATGAATGTATGAATAAGAATGGCGCTAGATTCAGCCGTTAAAAATCTCCTAATTTTCCTTATATTATATGCAAATAATAAAACGAGGATTTACAGATCTTGTTAATCTGAGTCCCTAGGGATAACGTAGGGTCCATCCAGGCTCTGAGATTCCTGACGGAGGAGGCAGGAGGGACAATGGAATTGCCAACTGATAGACGGTCAATTGATTGCTTGGCGAGTTGCTGACGTGTTCCAAAATCATAAATTCGGTCTTGTCAATTTGTTCTTGGTCATCCAGTCCTGGATATCCCTAATGCACCTTTGCATGGCATCTACTAAGTCGGACTCAGTAATAGCACAACCAGGCTTGAACGATATATAAGTATAATTGCGTGCCGTCTGCATAAGTATGAGCTTGAGGTAGATATTTATCAATTGTGTGAAATAAGGCGCTCAATAAATCATAAATAGTAGCGGTCCAAGGCAGGAGGTTGCGGAAGGCCACAGGTAAGATCAAACTTCTGTGAAAGGTTAAGAGTGTTTAAAACATAGTAGTGTGTGTTTTCTTGAGTTTTTCCCTATGAATCACGCTTTTCTAACCAAATATATCATAAATTTATCAGTAGTGCGTGTTCGCTTCAGTTTTTCCCTATGAATCACGCTCTTCTAACCAAATATATCATGAATTATTAATTCTGTTTGTCACCCGGTTACTTATCCATTTGTTTTCTTTCTTTATTATGGTGAACTTTATTGTATATACATGATTACAATTAAGGTTCAACTGATTGATTGATTGCCGCAAAGCAGGAGACTTTAATAACAACAAGAACTCAAGATATCACTGACTGCTGCGTGCTGGGTTAAATAAGATTCAAGTACATCTGTACCATAAAACAGCTAGAGAAAATAATCCGTCTGTCGGCTCACTAGTTTCAAGAGCGGCATCTGAATTCATTAGCCGTTACAAACTTTGGGCGAGAACTCTAGGAACGAGCCGGGCAGAAAGCTGTATACTGAGCCGGAAGACTGCCTGATTCTCAGCTTTAATTTCGCTGATCGTTACTCTAATAACTCGAATGAAACTAGTACCTAGTAGATACTACTAACTAAGGCTCATTAATCGGCTAACGGTGGATAACGCTATCCACCGGATAAATCCCTACCCAGAGGATAAAATAAGCTAGTTTGGTTTTTATCCATCTTTTGCACAACTTGGACCAGATGTCTTTCTAAAACGTGTAAAATTTGCGGATATATATTTAGCCTGCGAAACAGGTCCTCAGTGTTATTTCAACGCAAAGGAAGTGATAAAATAATTTGGCCGCGTGAAAATGACTTTTTGGGGTCTCTTCTTATAAAGCGCCTATTCTGCAGGCTAATATGTTTGTTCCCCGTTTATTGCCTACAGAAAAAGAGGGAAAGGGACGCTGGTTTAAGATGCGTTTTTATGCGTCCTTTTTGTTTGATTTTCACAAGTTAGTGAAAGAAATTTGAAAGAATTGTCTAGCATACTTTTTTCGCACGCTCCACAATTTTTTACGCCCTGAGATCGAAGAGAAATACCATGTGAATGTCCTGATATGCAAACTTTTTCGATCGAGAATAGACCACTGTATAATTGGTGTCCAATTGAATAACCATTGTTTAGGAATCTGTAAATAGTCTCATATTAATGAAAAACGCTTTTGTTTGGCAACGTGAACACGAGGCTAAAGTATCAGGACAATATCTATTTAAATCGGACGCCATTTATGCAATGGCAAAGAGTAAAGTGGATTACAAGTCATTACAAAAACCTATTCTAGAAAACTTGATTTTGATCACAGTGAACCGATTTCAAGTTTCTCTTAATTGTTCTTTAATAATAGCAGTATAAAATAAAATAAAAATGTATTTGTTTATAGCAGGCTGATTATGGGCCTGTTTTTACTCCTCACTACATTATCATATCTAAGTATTTTATTATTTGTTTGCCACAGTGTACAATAACATAAACAGTATAATTTGTGGGGAAAAAAACAGTGAGGAGGAAGCCTAAACGAGAAACCGTAAGGCTTATGGAAGTTCAGGCTTCCCCTTACATACGAGATTACAGATAACTAAATAAACATTACAGGAGATGGCAGGTACATAATTATATTAAAGCTAAGATAGACAAGGGAGCTCTGTACACACATTACAGCAAGAGAGTATATAGACAAGGAAGCTGTATTCTAGATGGCAGTAATTAAGTTGTCAATATGACGTTAATAAGAATATTTTAAAGTTTGATTTAAAGTTTTTTAAGCTAGAAGAATTGTCAACTCATCGTTTAATGAGTTCCAAAGTTGCGGGCCTTGATATTTAATGCGAAATTGTTTGAGTCTAGTTCTACAAAAGTGGGAACGAAGTCTTGAAGCATTTCTGGTATTATAATTATGTAATTGTTTGCCGGAAGTAAATAGATCATTGAAACTAGAAGGAAGTAAATGATTAGAATAAGAGTACATAAAAATGCCAGTTTGCAGTGAATTGATTTCAAAGACTTTCAATATCTCTAATCGTTTAAAAATAGGACCTGAGGGAGCATCAAAATGTGTGTTTTCTATTGTCCTTACAACACGTTTTTTGTAGGAGCAGTAGTCTACGAAGATTAGTTGGGTAGGTTGAAGCCCAAACTATATTACAGTAATGCAAATATGGATAGATTAAAGAGTATTATAGTGAAAGCAATGATTTCCTAGGTAAATAAAAACTTGATTTGTATATGATTCCAACTGACTTTGAAATTTTAGTTGTTATATAATTTATATGAGGTTTCCAGGCTAGGTTTTGATCAATTATAACTCCTAAAAACGAGGTTTGTGATACCTGTTTAATTTTAAATTACCATCAATTAATAGGGGGTCAATTGTGTAATTCGGTCTCTGTCGTGATTTAAATACCATGAAATTTGTCTTTTTTGAGTTTAGTGAAAGTTTATTTGCTTTAAACCAGGTGGAAACTTTAATCATTTCAGTGTTGAGTACGTTAAACAAAGAATTAGGATCTTTATGAGACAAAAAAACGTTCGTATCATCTGCAAATAAAATACATTTTAATATATTTGAGGCATTTGAAATATCATTTATATACAAAAGAAAGAAAAGTGGTCCAAGGATTGAACCCACAAGCGATATTTTGGTGAGAGGAACTGGAGTCATTGTATTGTACAAATTGTTTTCTGTTCGTAAAATAGCTTTTTACCCATTCAAGAGCGATTCCACGTATACCATAGTGATAGAGCTTATCAAATAGAATGCAATGGTTAACCGTGTCAAAGACTTTAGATAAATCAAGAAAAATACCAGCAGTAAATTCTTTTTGGTCTATTGCAGTACACATTATCTAGTAATTGTAAAAGTGCAAATGACGTAGAGTGATTTTTTCTAAATCCATATTGATTGTGATATAAAATATCTTTAGCATTTATAAAGTCGAAATTAGGTTGTAGACAACCCTTTCTAGAAATTTCGAAAAGCAAGGTAGAATAGATATCGGTCTGTAATTATTACAAAACATTGGATCATCTGCTTTGAATATAGGAACGACTTTAGCAATCTTCATACTATCAGGGACAATACCCGTAGTTAGAGATAGGTTGATAATCTCAGAGATACTAAGAATAGATTGTTTAACTGTTGTTATTGATACATTATCATGCCCAGAGGCTTTACCTGATTTAAAAGTATTACATATATCTTCTATCTCATTTTTTGTAACGGGTTTAAGAAAGATACTAGATTGATTGTTTTGGACGTACAACACTCGACTCACATGTTGATTCATGTCAAGTTACGGAGGGATGAAAACTGAATAATCCGGAGAAAAACTCTCGAATGCAGATAAGGACCTAACTCAAAATACGCGCGTAATACGCTGCCCGAGACGGGAACCGAACCCGGGACCACAGCGGTGAGAGGCGAGTGTTTTACCACTGCGCCAACCCCGGCTTTTTTCATCCACATATTTTCATCCACTCGAATATAATGACATCCTTCATCAAAATAGTCTCAGACTTTCTCCAGAACACCTGGAAAACATACTCTGCTAATGCGAGTAGTTAGTTTTGTCTTTCGTCATGAGAAAGTTTATCATTTGGGGGTTGACATAGGCCCTTTAAGGCAGGTGTGCGAGTTGTTAGATCTTTTCCATGGTGTACCTATACTAATTGTTTAAGCAGATCAGCACATTGTCATATTTCAGTACTTGAATCGGCAGTACTGAGATATAAAGGACGACTTTCGAAAAACAAATTGGCATTTGAAGGAAAAAGTCTGTTATCATATCACGGATTTCTTCGCAATAACATTAAAAGTTTTGACAGAATTTTGTTTAAAAGACAAAGGATTTTCCATAAGACTAATACCATGCATAAAGAAAAATTGCTGAAAATCGCTGATGAATAAACAAACTATTCAATGGCTGCAGTATTAAAAGGCATTTATCTGGACATTTCTGGAAGAGTTCGACGTACTGATAAAATCACTGAACAAACTCGATAAGACGTATAAAGGCATCTGTTGTCGGTTCTGTTATCATTTTAATATTTGAAGGATGTCCTGGCTGGAATTCTTATCGTAATGGATCGATTGCTTCAGATTCACGATGGATTCATGATGTTTATAAATGTTAGCTTAATAAATCAATAAAATGTTGAGTGGCTATCATAACGTTGCTCTTGTGTAAGTATTTTTTCATTGATATTTATGAAAACTATTGTAGCTTTGATCTTGAATTAGAATATTTAAATGTGGTTACAGTTTCTAGTTACAAACACAAATCTGATTTTTTTTTTAGCTTTGAGAAGATGTCCAACTTTTGCCGTCAACCTAAACAAATCATTCCTATTAATCTCTTTTACTTGTTGGATTAACACAAGCACTTCAGTTTTAAGAAAACAAAACGTAATCCTCAAAGCATAAAATCTTATCAGATAACCTTATCGTGAAATTACTTTCAGGATCTAGGAAAACGAACGCAATCAGAACAACCGAATTATCGGGCAATGGCTAATTCTCCGGATAACACCGAAATTTCAAAAGGTCCAGGGACGGATTGACGAGCATAATTATCTCTTGTGTAGAAAAGATATAACAAAATGCAAGGATTTTCAAAACACATTCCCTTTTGCCACAGAATAACATTTATATCAGGTTACGTGGAATTCGTGCAGGGCATCAGGCCGGTTTCTCTCATAAACATGGCTTTAGTTTCAGCCACCTTTTAAACCGTGATGTTTCAGCCGAGCTTGATAAAGATTTCCTTTACCAAAAAGCCATCAAAGTGCTGGTACATGGTTGCGATTTGTTTAGTTTTGAACAGGGTTTTCCGGTGAGTGGGTTGGTCCAGCATCATGGACAACAATAAACTGATACGGAAAGCCATTCAGGTGCTCAATTCCAACCGCATTTCCTCTGAGAGGGGAAGTATCAGTTAAATCTGCAAGCACTTAAATAGTTTTCCCAAAAAAGACAAATAAGATAATAAAACAAAACAAGTGCTATGTAAAAATAAAAACGGAACAAATGAATTTATATTGTACTTACAGGTGGATTAAATGTGTGAAGTTCTTAAAGGCTGCAGAAGCGATACTTGAAATATTGTTCTGACTTAAATCCCTGAAAGGAAAGAGGAACATCATGATTAATTAAAAATGATTTAAATTTATTCAAGTTGGTTCCATTGCCATCCAACTGAATGATCTGGCTGTTTTGGATATGAAAGCTTAACCACAAACTCAAGTCTGTGCCATTCACGTACGATAAGATAAGCGGGAACGGTAGAGAGCTGCATTTGTCCTTTGTTGCAACATGTTGCTTTGGAAATCCAACACCTTCTTCAGCCAAAAAGCACGTAATTCTGTTGGAGTTCCGGCCATTTGAAGATGTAGACATGCGATTTTGGAAGGCTACAAGATATATAAATACCCGGGATAAATAAGGTCAAACCAAGAGAAACTCGTGATTCCGTTTAGGAGATAAATTGACACAATCCAAGCCGGGTCGTTTTTATACCAGAGGGTATACGAGAGGTGTTTATTAAAGTACACTTACTGCCTGTCGTTGGATCTAAAACATCAGTAAAACACAAACGTGGCAATGTTAGCCATATAATACAACTGTTATCTGGTGTAAAATACGAACTGAGCGAAGTGGACAGACCAGTATTTTAGTTGAGCCGGTTTTTCTCCAGTATGTAATGAAGGATTTTGCAGCGGATTATTCATTCATTTAGTTGATATCAATAATTATTGAAGCAATGGCTATAAGAAGAAAAAGAACCTCGTGTACTTAGCAGGTATATAGCTACTGTTAAGTCTATAAACTGGAAAAATTGAATAAACAATCAATTAATTAATAACATTTTAGTTTAGACTTGAGGCCGAATCTCTTCAAACATTTTATCGCTTGATTTATGGAAAACTGTTTAAAGAATACGTACTAAACAAACTATTCATGAGCTGCAAGGCAATGGATTATTGTAAATATTAGAAGATTGTGTACTGTATGTGACGCAATATTCAAAAGGTGATAGCTTCAATATTTGGTGGGATGCGTTCTTCCGGTACCAAAACCGGCCTAGTATCACTTTCATCTGATTGACTTTCATCTGTTTGCAGTGCACGGGTACTTACTAAAAACGGACATCGAGGGACTACATTCTCTCGGGTAATGAAGGTTTGTCTTCATTCTCAAAATACCATCTTTCGTTTAAGAAAAAAAGGGTTTTGTTAGTGCACTACAGTCAAAAAGAGCTGCACTAGCAAACACATTGGCATTATTACAACACTACAAGAAACGTTTTGACTCAAATACGATAGAAATCCACCAAGTATTTTTGAACTGGACATTTAATAAAATAATGCACGATCCAAATTCACAGTCTAGTAAAATATTCGAGGAAAATAATCAAAAGGTTTAACTCCCCGAAGTTTGAAGGATCTACAATGCAACTGAATTTGCGAAAAGGAATTTTGTGACTATCGAATGCGGACTGTTTTCCGGTTAATCCCCGCTAACAAAAAGCTTATACTGATAACAGCAATGAGAACTAAAATAGCTAGAGTAAACAGTACGTAACAACTCCTTCATTCGAGAGTTATTTGGTATAATCAAAATGTAGGTTACTTGCCTAGAAATGTACTTTATTCGATTCTTCAATCTATTCGACCTAGTAATCATTAATAGATTGATTTTTGCAATGACTTTCGCTATGAAAATCTATATATGCCGGTTGAATATGTGCACAAAATAGCAACCAATTTTGACGTTATGGGAAAGGCCGACGAGTCAACACCTGATACCTGGAAGGACGAAATCTTGCGAATGTGTTCGAAACAAGTTGCCGTATAAACAAGGACATCTATTCACTTCAGTTTCATTGCAATCTGTTCAGTATTCTATTTACTCGTGTTTTTATTTCTGCGGGCATTTGTGATATTACTATGCAAAAAAGCATTGCTTAAAATGTTTTTGATAACTCAGTGAGGGCAGTTTATTTATGCTTTTTTGAATTGAGAACCAGGTTAAGGAAACATGTGGAAGTTGGTGCCGTATAAGATTTTAAAGATCTGCGAAGAACATATGAAAATGGAACAATGATTGATTGATTTGCGGGATAATTTGGCGAGGCAGGGTTCACACGGATCAAGAACTTGCATGGGGCAGTACGTTTACGTGTGTGATAGAAAGGCTGTGCCGCCATGCCAAGAGATGCATTGATAGACAAACAAGAAAATAAAAACAGCCTCGCTTCCACATTACAACATAATCAATAAGTTTAAACCCGGATTTAAAGTTCTCAGATCAGACATCAGAAAGTTTACCAACGCGTCTAAAACAAACAACCGAGGCCCTTGGAGCGACAAAGGCCAAATATAAACTCATTAAGTGAAAAGTGTTTAGTCTCGGTTCTCGGCCAATGAAAACTGAAAAGGTCGTGTAAATGTTGTTCATACACAATGTCATTCAAACCATTTCAATTACTCCAGAGTACATTGCGCGGCAAGTGATCGCGAAGGACTTTTGGGAATGATAACAGCTTACCGTTAATTTCAAATGAAATTACGTATGGTCTACCAAAAGCGACTTTTTATTGAATCAATAAAGATCTCATCTCCGTAGAAATACGTTCTATGGAGGATAACACAATTTTGGGGATTTGAGAGCCGAATTTCGGTACGTGATATGGCGTTGGTCTCGTGGCTATTTTTAACCATGAAGCGAGAAGGGAGTCTTTAAACCTTTTCACACTTTCATTCGAAGGATATATATTTTCTAACTTCTCTTTCATCTTGGATACGCGCTACTTTACAGATTACAGAAATTACAGAAACTTACAGTATTGCCAACTCAGTCGGCAGGCCTCTTGGGACGCGAGTGAGATTTCGTCCCTTGCAATCCACCACCAAACCTCGGCTGCCATAGAAGGATTTACAAGTAGATCGGTACAACTCGCTCATAAGTGATCCATTTACAAATGGAGCCAATAAAACCACACAGAAAACCAAACACAACTTCAAAAAGGACCACATTTCGATATTCTGGTACGGCCCTTTTGGTTTCCCTTCAAAGTAAGACTTCACACAACATGATCTATGACTAGATTTAACCGAGGTTCATTCCACAAGCGATTGCAGACCCCCATGTGTGCGAGGACATTCTATACGAGCATGGGCTGCTGTTGGTATGTCAGTTTCAACGAAGCGTAGACAGATAAGCCCCTGGTAAATGTCAAGCTGAGCTAATTTTAGCCAAGTCAATTGGGACATGGAAACAAGCCATTCAAGATCACGGGATTGGGATGATTGTGAACTTCCGGCACGGAATGCGCGCTGAGCATAATCTATCCTGGAAACTGAACACAATAGGCTATACGAGGAAGCAGTTTCTCCTCCACTAGCAGACGTTTAGAAAGCAGAAAGTAACCGAATAATTAATAGAGAATTTCAATTTGTTAGCGCCAAACATGTTAGGATAGAAAGGGGGGGGGGGGGGGGGGGACGAGAACGAGAACCCCTAAAAGGTAGTTACGGGAATGTTCCCCCCCCCGGGATTATAAACTTTTCAAGGTTCGTGACAATGGGCGCATACTGGAACACGAAATATAATAGAACAAAACAATAAACTACTGGAGCCTTATTAGATTTTGCGAATGAAGCTCAAACAGGATCGTTCAGAAATACAAGCGAAATCTGAACCAGACAAATGATTTTGTGATGGAAGGGAGAGATTAAGGGGTCTCCATTGAGTTTTTTTTCCCACAGAGAATCACAAGAGGCTTTATCTATAATAGCTGTCTGGTTCGATTATCTCCTATAGCTATTGCAGACAGCTTGTATCATCGAAATGTCGGAAATATCAGCATCGAAATATCAGAAAAATTATTCCAAAAGGATGCATTAAGGACATTTTTGTGAAAGTACATGTATGTTCTGAGCAAAAGTCGGTCCCGTGAAACATTACTCACATGATACTACAAAAAAACATCAAAATTAAGCTTGAATCAGATGTTTTAATAAATTTATAAATGTTTTTCCTGTGCGTCTTCGGCGTTCGAACACTAGATCGATCTTGTTTTCTGCTGGCATTCACTTGCACGATATTTGGCCTTGGTTTTCAATCGAGTGTCGAAAAGTAATTGCTTTCGAATTAGATATCCATGATTGCGTTTACTTTTCCTCGCGATTGGTTAAACCAATCGTGATTGGCTCATCGATGTTTTTACTTGCTCGTGATTGGCTCATCGATGTTTTTACCGGCTCCTGATTGGCTCACTGGTTTTACGACACTCGATTGAATACCGCTCTATTATAGATAAAGTAAAATAATTTGGTCGTTTCATGAATGGCGATAACTCACGACCGATTAGTGATAAAAATATATCCGCGTATCCATTACCGAATGGAAGCGACTGGTTTTGCTATTTATAACAAGCAGTAAGGAAGGTCAGGTTTGGTGTAACAATGAGTCAATTTGCAATTGACGTCTTTAGAAACACAATAAAACCGATATATCTGTCTGGTTCGATTAGCTCTTACAGCTATTGCAGACAGGCGTATCATCCATGGCTTATTCTTATCTGTAATATCCTCTGACACAAAAATAAATATTGTTGTTGTTATTGTTTACTAACTATATAGAATTACGGGGATCGATAGAAATTGCCTATATGAATTGTAAGACGATATAGCTTAAAATACGCAAGGACCAACAGACGAAGTAGAAGGACCGGATCACCTTGGCGGGATCAAATCAGCAAAATTGTAAAAGTAATAAAGGACGATGCAAGGCTGATTTGTACGGTTTAGTAATAATTATATTTTACCAATATTTCGGCTGGCACGACCAACCTTCTTCATGGTTTACAAGTTGTGTAGTAGGATATGCAGTTATCTGAACGGAAGAAGCTACATATTGGGCGAAAACCCCAAATCAATCATACTATTATCAGAAAGAAGCCATTCTAGTCATGCACGAAGATTGGTCATTGGAAGCAATCGGAATGCCAGCCTTGACCTTAACGGCTTTACTTTACGCTCCAAATTTGCCTTTGTCGCGGTTGTCAACTAAAATACCGGAGGATACGCCCGAGATGTCATGCGCAAGCTCTGAAATGGTTTAGTCACCCTTACCAAAAGGAGAAAAGTTCCCCACCCCTCCTCCCACAGGCACGCTCACTATGGTACCTTCGGCCCCTTGCCCACAACGTTATCAAGACCGTAGTCTGTGTCCCTTATCTATTTTGGAGGTCTTTAACTATTACGTCTTTCGACAGTCCAATACTTTTTTTATATATGCGTAGAGAAATTATCTTCCTTTTTAAAGTTCCCCATGGCATTGTAGATATTCCTACTAATCTATTTGCGTGGCTCAATACTAGACGTTAAAGGAATCAGCTAATAACCTACAGTTATTAGTTCCATATGCGCGGACGGCGTCTACAAATACTCCTACTTTATATGAGATTGCATGTGGAACTGAATTCCCTACCCTTTGACATCCGTTCTATTCAGTCACTCCCTTCTTTAGTTTAAACGACGTCTTTCTAATTATTATTTTGAACAGTTTCCTCGTCTTTAACCCTTAATTATGTTGACTACTACATTTATTATATATTGATTGATTTGCTTCTTTCATACTTATATATTGCTATATTGATGTATGTATATTTTAGTGCGTTAGGTTACTAGCCTGAATTTTGTATTGTTGCTGGCCTTCCTCACTGAATATAAATTCAGTTTATTGTTATATAGTTTATTCCATATCTTTGCGGTATTAACACCTACTATCGGACAATTTACTTTGATCGCTTCCAGTCATATAACGAAGAGGGCTATAAAGGGTTTTCACTCAATCCCCAGAGATTCAATTCAGACAAAGGGCATGGCGGCCATGTTGGTGTACCTAACAAAAGAAGCTAACGAAGAATCTATTGTTAAAGGTACACCAACATGGCGGCTATGACGTCACGTGAAAACGCTCTATTGCCAATGGTTTTCTACCTTCGTAATCTGTAATAGTTGTGACTGCGTTTGCATAACCGAATTCCTTTCGAATTTCAATATCGACTACAGATATTCGTTGTTGACAAACGTAGTATCGGATACATCAACCTACTGTCGGACAGGTAATACACAACTGAAAATACAAAGCTAATAATAATACTATACAATTTAATAGAAATAGAAATATATATACAGTAAATACTAAATAATAATTAATATGTTAATTTTATAAAAACTCATAATAAGTAATAGATTAAAAATGTAATTATAATTGTGACGAAAATATGTTAAACAATGAATTAATAAGTCATTAATGACACTAAATTATATGCAGTTGTTGCACTGCAGCCAACTAGGTAAGACTGTTTAATGTGGTTCCGAAATTGCGATAAAGCCGGTAGCAGATTTAGCAGGTAACGGTAACTGATTCCAGATGCGAGAAATAGTATAAGAAAAAGAGTTGCGTAGGTAGTGAATATTATAAGAATCCTGTTCTACATTATGGCCATTACATCTTTCAGCGGACACTCCATGTTTGTTCGCTTTGTAACCATGGGAAAACCTTTAAAACCTGTTAGGATTAAGGCTATAGTTATTCAGCGACTATTTAGGCCTGTAAAACGTACTTCATTTCGGGCAAGCGTGGCGGGAATAAGCATCGTTGTTATATAGCCATAAGTTTTCCAGATATAACGTACGCCCTCAATGGTTGATTTATGGTCACCTGACAAGTAACAAAACAAACTGTTGCCCGCGCGACATTCCCAGTTGTTTCGCGCCACGTGATCACCTCGTGATAACTGGCTAGCTAAAGGCGGGAAATATTTGTTTACCAAAACATAATTTGTTTACCAAAACATGACAAGTAACGAAACAAACTGTTTCCTGTGCGGGCATCAATTTTGAAAACTATGACGTCAGAGGGTAACAATGCATCAATTGTTGCCGGTTGCTGTCGCGTGCGCCACTGGCCAGCTAAAGGCAGGAAATATTTGTTTACCAAAACGTATAGATCTTCATCAAAAGCCGTGTGGCCTTTTTCGTCGAAAGAAAGCGTTTAAACTAAACAAACTGTTTCAAAACAAAACTCAGTTTCCCTTGGAACCAGTCATTAAGTGTTATCTAATTTTGGCGCGCGCTGAATGGTCAAAAGCGATCACGTGACATGATAGTTGTCGTCCGCGGAGGCAAACTATCAGTCGTTCATTTTTATACTTCACCACAAAATGTTGGCGCGCACTCATTGGCTAAAAGCGATCACGTTACGTCATAGATGTCATCAGCGGAGGAAGACTTTCAGGCGATAGTGCCCGCTGAGAGTGGAAGACAATTTTGTGATGAACAAATAGTCTGTTTGTCTCGGAACTATCGGCTGATAGTTTTCCTTGGAAATTTGATGTTCTTAAAACTAGCACGCATTTGTTCATAAGAACATCAAATGTCTATTTGTATAATTGGTGGTTTTCATCGTCACGACACGCGATCGCAAAATTGGTTTGCATTCATAAAATCAAATAAAACATATTGATCCTTGTAGAACTACCAAAAATACACTTATAACCAAAATTTTGGAACATTAGATTAACATTTCTAAAAATAGACTACTCTGTAAACTGATGGGCCGCTACCCCAATACCAGATGGACACTTCTGGTTATGGACTTCTGGAGGAACATATTAATTATATTACGAAGAACATAGTGTCAGGTGTAGGATCACTAAAGAGGATTTAGACCACTTGTATGTCAAGACACCATACCAATGACATTTATGATTCCCTAGTCCAAGCAAATATGGACTATTGTTGTCAAGTTTGGGATACTGTGGTAAACTCCTCTCTGAAAACCTACAAAAAAAAAAAACAGGGCTGCTAGGATTATACTCAATGCCGATTATACGACGAACTCAAAACTATTACTTGATATCCTCGACTGGGAGACTAGATGAAAGGAGAGCGAAACGAAAAACAGTTTTAATGCATAAAATTCAAAAAGTTTATCTCAATTATTTACCATGGTTGGAAACTCGACCCATTACAATCTGAGTCTACCACAAGATTTTGTTTACCTCAACCAAAATCTGATTATATGAAAAAGAGCTTCTCCTATAATGGAGCAAAACTTTGGAATGAGCGTTCGGTCACACTGCGCGAGATGAAGTCTCTAGTTTCCCTCAAGAAGAAAATAGCAAATCTCTCTCCTTAGTGATACTTTTATTTAACTTTCGTCAATTGAAGTCAATTCTATCATAGTTTATCAAGTAGTACGCACATTATTATAGTTGTAATAGTACAAATTTAGCATCAATGTATATCGATTCCGTATATATTTATTTTATAATTAAGCAATGGTCCAGATAAGAACTGTAGTGTCTACGGCAAGGAATGTTAAAAGGTGTTAATTTTGTATTATTCTTTCTCGTAATTTCATTGGTTGATACTTATAAATTCAATAGAAACCCATCGAAATAATGCATTTTCATTCGATAATTTTTTTATTTGAATTTATTTTTGATCAAACTATGGTTTAATTTCGAATAATATCGTGTGTGGAGAAACTTCTCAAATTTGCGATTGAAAAATCCTGTTTTCTCTATATCCGATTGGCTGGATGGTGGCTTCTCCGCGTTTTCACAGAAAAGAGCCAACAGCATAAAAAATGCTTTATTTTCGAGATGTAGTTTGGACTGTAGATACCTCCTAAAGTACTTAAGGCATATTCAAGCAAAATCGTATGTGGGGGAGGCTTATTGCCGCAGAACAATGGATCCTACTACAGTTCTCATCTCGACCATTACTTGATATATTAGCGCACATTTTATTATTCTTGTATTTAATATTTCTAAATAGAGCACGAAGGAAATCAGTGTGCTGTACTGTTGGAATTCCGTGGGTAAATAAAGATTGATCGATCGATCGAGTCTCGGACAGGCTTGCCGAAAACCCTCTAGGGAGATATTTATTTGTTTACATGCGTGCCCGATATTTCGTTCTCGTTTCTACTGTGCGTTCTCGTTCCGCTCGCGAACAACAATATTTTTCAGCTCGCTACGCTCGCGAACTGGAGGCCGGCTAACTAGAAGCCACCAACCAGCGGATTTACTTCAAGATGTTAGGATGAAACTAACTGCGCTTTTGGTTAAAACACTAGACTCCTAAGATAAGTCTTTGGTAAAGACAGCTTTGTTGAAACGTATTCAATAGCTTATAAAGTAGCCAATTATTGAAGCAAATATACGTCCATTTATTTGGTGTTATTTCATTATTACCATATCATTTTGTTCGAACTGCACCCCGAAATCGTAAATGCTCGTACTTCAGAATAGATTATTGGAAGCGTAGCTAGCCCATAGGCCTAGGCCTAACTATTTTACACTACACATGACCTTAAAGTGTGAGTCTAAATCTTAAAAATGTCAGCGGCGGGAGCATGGGCTGGGCCGAATCAAGTTTCGCAAGTGTTTATTACCCGGGGCCAGGCCTTTGGCCGCCCGAGTCAAGAATCCGCGCAAGTGTTTATTACACGAGTCAAATATCGCAAGTGTTTAAACAAATTTTGTTGTTGTTGCAAGTTGGAGCAACACGTGACAGGGTCAACCAATCAGATTCGATATCGCTCGCGACCCTTAATTTATTTACATAACTTAACACAGTGAAAACAAGATGGCGCAGACATAGGAGAGATAATTTAAAGTCCGTCGCAAAGGAAGTTTCTCTCAAATGTGAACAGCTTAATGTTTTATTTAACTTTATTCGTGGGAAAGCCATCCAACAGGCTCAGGATATTTCAACTGGCGCCCTTGTCGGAGCCGAAGGACGTTTTTTTTACCAAGAGATTTATTCGGCACGACGAACACCACACGAGTACAGTGGCCAAAACGCGAGCAAAGTTTTGCTGAAACCAAAATGTTTCTTCGATGGAAATGGCAATACGTTGAGTTTTTCTTGGACTTTGGATGGAAATTTCTAACATTGTACGAAAGGATTAGGGATTAGCTGGTGCTCCTAAACGTAATTGGCTAACGCTGTGTTGGTTCTCCTGGCCTCTCTGTTTTGTTTGTTGTATATTTTACTTTATTCTATTTTGTATCTTCTATTATGGCCGAAGTAAATACATAAATACATAATTTGAACCGACATTTGTAAGTAAAACACACATAAAACTGGCCCGATTCCTCAGTTGTTCCAGGCCAGCGTCGGCACTTTTACAACGGTCACTTCATGACATGAGTGAGAAATTATTCGGGAACGGCGACCCCAGTGATAAAAAGAGTGGAAATCACATTTTGTTATAAATTTCAGCCTCCTTCAAGATGTAGAAAATGAACACTAGCACTAATATATGAAAAGTCACCACTATACTGGAAAATAAAACTGCATGTAGATCTAGATAGGACTTTTTTTCAAATTTAGAACGCCAGACCTTAAATATTCACAAGGAATGTAGCTATTAACTAAAGGAAAAGTTACATGTATGCTACAATAGCACCTGTGCGTGGAGAGTGAAGTTAGAAATAATATTATCAGTGCATAAATCTTACTGAAAAGCACTGATTTCTAAAAATGTTGAAAAGTATGGGTTGGTAAACCCTGCTAAAAAGAATTGCTTTCTAAAAGAAAAGAAAAAACATCTCATTAATACTGTAATATTTTTAAGCAAATTAAGTTCAGAGAATAATAATAATAGTAATAGGTTTATTAAAATACTTTCGCACCGAACGGTAAATTACAGCAATCTTACAATCTAAAAGTGAACATCCTAATTAAGTAAGTTCTAAATATAAATTACATGGAGCTACTAAAGGGACTGGTAATACTATCAATTAAACTTACAAACTGTCAATTATTAAAAACATCTTATAACAATTCAAAATTCGATATTTCAACTTACATATTTACATTGGTGGCAGTCCGACACTTGAAAAGAGAGGAGTGGCTGGAGTTACGCAACGCACGGCCATACGAATTGGCCCTGGTCGGCGGCAGCAGATAATTAAGGCGCGAGGATGGATTTGCAACTTTGGCAAAGGACTTACTGCAGAGCGCGTTACGTCGGGCGTCCAAACGAGGAAGAGCCGAAGCTTCCAGGGCAGTCGAATAGGAACGATTAGGATATAGATTGCGTAAAGCCCGCCTCTGGATTTTCTCCAGCTTATCAGACGGGGCAGCAATATTCAATTATAAATCGGATAAGAGAAATATAAATGTTAATAAGATCGCAGGGCTGTATACCAGAGTTACGCAAGAAGCGAAGAATGTGAAGCCTCTTAGCCGCTTTCCGCGTGACAACATCGATATGGGAGTTGCACTTCAGGTCGTCTTGAATGATCAAGCCAATCACCTAACCTTCTCGAGAGGTAGGTCATTGATCAGCAAAGAGAAAAGTGAACCTAGAGGAGGATCACGAAGGAAAGAAACGGAAAGCTCTTTACATTTCCTAGGGTTTAGCCTCATGTTATTTGCCCAGAAGCCCAAATGGAGATAGTGTTTAGGCTTTCCTGGATTAGTGGCATGCCATTTCGTGAGATGGATTGCGAGATAGCGATGTCATCAACGTACATCCAATGCCGCGATTTAAGGGGGGAATAATTAGCTAAGTCGTTCACCATAATCAGACAGAGTATAGGACCAAGCTTCGTACGTGTAGCACACTGGCGGTAACAGATGCCCAATCAGATTGACTTTCCGATCTTAACCGACTGTGCCCGACCGGATAGAAAACTGCAGATCCATGGTATGAGATCTGCGGACACCAAGATTGATGAGCGTATGGATGACAATATTGTGATCAATCCGATCGAATGCCTTGCTAAAATCAAGGAAGCAAACCCGAAGGTATTGTCCAGATGTTTTAGCCAGTTGTGTAGCATGTTAAGCAAGCAAAAAGTAGTCGAACTTCCCTTAAGGCAGTCGAATTGCTGGGGGTCGATCTTATTCCCAACGTCGGCGATGACCATTTGACTACGAAGTGCTCTAATAGTTTAGAGAGACAAGGAGTAAGCGACACAGGACGAAGGTTCTCTTCAGTGGAAACTGGCTGAATTTTCGGAATGGGAGTAATATCAGATTATTTCCAACCAGTTGGTATGGTACCTGAGAAAAGTGAAGCATTATAGATATGGGCAACGGGCTCTGCAAGTTCATATGCAATTTTTTTAAGAATTCGAGCTGGGATTTTATCAGGACCGGTTGCTTTACAAGGATTCAACATCTTTAGCTTTTTACAGACCACCAATGGGTGAATAGTAGGCAGTGGTTCAAGTACTAGTAAAAAGGACGGTAAACAGTCTAATGAAGGAATATCGGCGTTGACAGAAAGAAAAAACTTATTAAGCTCTTCCGCTAGCTCAGGACCAGTAAAGACAGAGCCGTGCTTCTCGATAAAAATAGGATGGGAGTTACCGCACCTACCATGGTGCCACCATTTCCGGCAATCTTCACCTTTTAGATGTTTCACCTTTTCGGAGTAGAAAGATTTCTTGCTCTTAGCTATATCGACCTTGACCTCGTTTCTGTAGCATCGCCAGAGGATCTGGTCTCCGCCGTGATAAGATTTCGGATGGCGCACCACGACAAGTTTCTTAATGGCTGATATGATCCATGGCTTGTCGGTGTTATGTATTCGGACGGATTTTAAAGGAAAGAAACGGTCACTGGCAGGCATAAGAGAACTGAGATGTAAGAGAATCAGTAAGGTCGTTAACAGAAGGCTCGGTAAGACCGCTAACCAGTAAAAATAGCATAATACTTTGTTAACGAATGAATTGAGCTTGTGATCTCCATGGGAAAGACGTTGCCATGGATGCTGGATGGCAAGCTATCTTTAAAACAATGTTTTAGAAAGATCAACAATCGATTGGAGGTGGAAAATAGCATTTACAAACAGGTTTTGCTAAATAACACTACAGATCTCGTAGAAGTGCCTTTAAATTAATGAATTATGATTTGTTTGCCCTCTCGTACAACCACGTGATTACATTCCTGCAAAAGGTCCATGCCATTATATAGAATATTATCACGAGCACGAGTAGTGAATCTATTATCCGGCTCCCCTAGCACAACCCATGTATGACACAAAAATATGCTAGAACTCCATGAACTACATGTATTCACCTATTCCTGGGTGGCCAGAGTCAAGGCCATTCAGAGCCTCTTGTTATTTTTATTTTCTGTGTTTCGTGCCGTCAACCAATCACATTGCACACTGACAACACTCGAGACTGTTTTGCAAATGGAGAAAACAATGCTGCTGGTCCTAGCACTAGGGCTATCTTCATTGTATTGTAATCTCTCGAGACTGTTTTGCAAATTGAGAACAATGCTTCTGGTCCTAGCACTTAAGGTCTACTATCTTCATTGTATTGTAATCCTTCGAGACTGTTTTACATATTGACAACAATGCTGCTGGTCCTAGCACTTAAGGGCTATCTTCATTGTATTGTAATCTTGTATATCGAGAACAATGCTGCAGGTCCTAGCTTCATTGTATTTTAATCAGCCGTGCTATCAACTACGCTCAAATAATGGTGTTCTACTGAAGATCCCTAGTGGGAGGCTTTTGCGTTCATTCGGTGATAGATCTTTTAGTGTGGCGGCTCCGACTCTATGGAACGCTCTACCACAATATCTGTGCAATATTCAGTCGCTTAGTCTTTTTAAATCTTCACTTAAATTAGCTTTTAATTTAGTCTTTTTATAATAATTTTAATTGAGATATTTAAATGTATTTTATTAACTTTTTTTTATTATTTCTTAATTTTTATTATTCCTTTCGTAGTAATCGTAATGTTATGCGCTTTTGATCATTTTATGCGAAAGGGCACAATAGAAATTATAATAATAATAATAATCCCTCGAGACTGTTATGCATATCGAGAGAACAATGCTGCTAGTCCTAGCACTATAGAGGATTTTACATTTTAACGAGCTACACCCAATCTGACTTTGTCATCTTTTTTTCATCAGCATACAAATTCAAATATTCTAATGCGCAAAATATATTCTTTTATTTTTTATAGCTCCTCGTACTTCCCTCCCTTTTCTCTTCCCTCTTTGTTAGAAGTACTAATAGCTTTAGAATGCAGTTTAGTTCCGGCCAATCTTTTAGTCTTGTATACAGCAGATGTAGTTTTCTGCTCCATTTTATCCCCAGGGGATCCGTTTTGTCCATCTCTTCGATTCTCACCCGAGGCCTTCTTGACGAGCGACACCACGCGGCCTTGTAAAGACTGAAACGTTCTCGGCAATTTGGAGGCCGAAACAAGACTCCCCCTGGCAGTTTGAGAATCAGTATAACCTTTTTTATACGAACTCTGCACTTTGCTATGTGCTAATCCACCCTGAGAACTTTGATACTTCTTTGCAAAACCAGGTGATGATACAGTGCGAGGATTCCCGGATGTAAAATCTGCACCCTCCGGTTTACTCACAGAAGAAGTCATATTTCCGGGGGAGTGAGGTTTCGTGCGCGGTAAACTGAAGGCCGCTTTCCCGATGGGCGTTGGCCCCGATACGTTAATCACATCGATGTCTGCTACAACTCTAGTGGCTTTAAACTGTGAATTGTTATTTTCTGTTGTCCTCGTCTTCTTGAGGCCAGACTGGAGTTTTCCAAATCCGGACAGGGACGACGAATCCTTGACAAACTCGAGTGGAACTCGACCAAGTGTCCCATCAAAGCGATTCTTCGTCACCTGTGAACAGACAAGTACAACATACTGGGGGTTAGTTGTTGGTGCAATGGCGACGAGCGGAGAAATAATCGAATGCCAAAGCGAGGCAATTTGAACTTAAGATTATACCAATGTTGAACTTGACGTTAAATGGCCTGGCCAAACGAGCAAACATTTTGAGGATTTAAATGTTTCCTCATTTGCCCGGGCGCCAAACATTTGTTGTACAAGCAAAACAAGTTTCTAAAACATTTCAAAAAGCAAACTTGGCTTCCCGGCAACAAATGTTTCCACTCACTATAGATTGCAGTGCTGCGCTACATATATTGCGCACGGGCAAGCCCCCTAGCTTGATTGAGCATTTGTTCCTCGTGCCAAGCAACACAACAACTGTATCGCTTCCCGCTCGTTTGCTCACCCAAGGCTTTAAGCGTCTGAACTGAAACTAAGTCCAAAGTTCTCATCTTTTGCATGCAATTTAACAATAACAATAATATCGATAACAACCACGATAATAATGACAATAATGATAATAATAATAATTCTTTTGTATTAATTTTACCAGTGAAAATAGAGATTCTAGCGTTTTGATTGGTCTAGAAATTCGTACTATCTCGCTATATTCACCTCGCGCCAAGTGAATATAGCAATTTGCTGCTGCCAGCTTTATTCAGCAGCAAATATATTTGTCAGAGGAAATATCAATCATGAGACTATTTCGTCTTATCTCTTCTTGCCTAGTAGTTATCGAGTAACAAAAATCTAAAACTCCAAGTTTAATTTACTTACGAGTTTCGAATTCCGGTTCGGTTTGACTTTATTCGGTGCTGAATCACAAAATTTCACAAAGAAATAACGTCTATAAAGAGTAATGAAATAACATAACAAGAGCTTATGAGCTTAACCGACAAATTACGGAACCATTCAACTCAAAAATAGTGTACTTACAGTCTTGCTTCAGCCATTTTCCATTTGAGTCGGCCTTGGTTGATAGCAAAACAACAAGCCACCGGCTCCACTGAATGAAACTATAATACTCTTCTTGAGACCTCCGTGTGTTTACATCAAGCCTCAAACGGAATTCGACTCTTAACGTTCCACTTTCTTTGATTCAGCGATGGCTAATCCACAAAATAAGGTCGTAGCTTCCAGCAAATTCGCCCGAAACCAGCTCCTTTCACTCGCGGTAGCAGAAATGTTTTGAAGGTGAAAAATTATGCAGTTTTGCCCATTTACAATTATTTTTACGCATTACCTCTCTTTGTGACACAGTACGAGGTCTCGCAAATGAAAACTACTGCTTCAACTAGAATTCTAGTGTGCATTTAAAGTGTTTGTCGTGGTTGCTGCAAGTCGATTTGGCGTATACAATGAACCGTAACGGCACGTGATTATGCAAATATTTGTCACAAAAGTATCCTGTCGCGCACGCTTGTACAGTAATTATTTTGTAGTCTAGTTTCTCTGATATTCACTGGTGAAATTATACTAAAACAATTATTCACTTCAGTCTCAGTGACGATTGGCAAATATTTACCTATAATCACTTCGACTTCAGTAAATAATTGTTATTTAGTATACAGCTATTTCAACAAAGGTCGGCCCAGACAAACGAAGTTCCCACACCGCAATGGATTGTGGGTATAACTGTGCAGCTGTGCGAAACTGAGGGTAAACTACAGTGTCATCCGAAAACCGATTCGCACGAGACCATTAATGTCTGTGACCCAAAAACAAACGAATTCACCAGACTTTCTCAGCTACGACCACAATCCATTTCGGTGTGGGAATGTCGCTTGTCGTTCGTACGGAACCTTTTTAAAATAGCTGTACACCACACAAGTGAATAGTGCTGATTCGCTTGCACGCGAAGGATTCACTTTAATTAATAAATTGCTTACATTTTTCCATTTTCAGTTGGCTTTTTGAACTTTTTGCAATACTCTGAGGCTCGCTATTTCACTTGTGTGGTACATACTAAAACCATTCTTATTTCCAGGTGAGATACATATCAGTATAAAAGCTTCGCGACTCGCCAGTAAATATCCACCACCAGTCACCACCAACTTTGGGGAATAATTATTTGTTCTTCCAATAAAAAACACGTAAAAGAATTACTCAAGCCAATGATGGAGCTGATGGAAGCTGTTCAAATATCCGGCGATTTATTATACCGGTAGCACTTGTTTCAAACACATTCTGGTTGTAAGGCCTAAGGGTAGATATACAGCGGTCATACACAGCACATGAAAATGTCCACTGGAGATTTCTTTCCAGCAATAACCACAAAGAATCCCCCCACCCCTCCCTACTAAGACACATCTCCTGAGATGGTTTCTGAGATCGGCTAACCTGTAGATACTTGTCGCCCCTTCCTTTCTTATCCTGTAATATGAGAACGTTATCTGCCTCCTGGGCGGCCTTGGCAGTACCAAATATGGACGCAGTCTGCAGCTCTACATCATCATTTTCCTGTCATGCGCAATACGCATCAGATACAAGGCTTGATCAACAAACTCGTACCTAGGAGCCTTTACGCGCCTAGTCAAAGATGGTACGAATCCATCTTGGATTTGGTGCTAAAAGGACCCTGTGTACGTAACTGGCCATTTGTTTACTTTAGTATTTCAGTTATAAATTCTAACGAAAGTCTCACTTGAATTAGTCCTTGTGCCGGGTACATAAAGGGGAAGATTGTTGTTTACAAACAATATAAAAGCACTTGAGCATGTCATGTTAAAATGTTGCTAGTGTAATGCATTGCACTAGCTGTCACGCAAGAAAAGAGCACTTAAAAACGATACACGTACACCTATTATTTACAGCTCTATCAGGAGAACTCTAGCATGGCGAGTCACGCATCATGCTTACCTTTCTTGGATGAATGACGAGTGTGACATGAACGTTTTTAGAGCTCGCAAAGTCTCTGAAAGCGCCAATGACATGATTATGGACCGAATATCGATCGTCAGACCTGGATAGAAACACGAAAACACTCTTAGTCTTGAAGCTTTTCAGGGTCACAATACAGTGGATATCAAAGTCAGGGCCAGTTAACATTGAGGGAGGTTGACCCACTAACTGAGGAGGTTGAGGGAGGTTGACCCCATCCACTAACTGCCCCTGGGTATCCGAGGATGGGTTGACGCAAGTTCTAGGACCAGCAGCATTGAACAGTCGTTTACTAATACAATGAAGATAGCCCTAGTACTAGGGTCAACCTCCCTTCATGTAAACACGGCCTGAGACTCTACTCGCGTTAGTGTATTCCAATGCTCTTTCTACTAACCTTAAATTAGAGGTCATGAACTGTAGGTTGTCAATGATGATGTGATCAATGTCATACACGTACGCTGCATGGGCCATCGTCTGACAGAACAGTCAACCATAAAGTTTGAAATAAATGCAGGAATTTTGTTATAAATTGCATGTGCTGAGTGACTCGATCCATAAAAAAAATTGAGTGCCAGAACAAATAGAATGAGTCCAGAGATCAACAATAATAAGTCCTGTAACAAGAATCAAATCAATGTTTAACAAAATTATAGTATAAATTATATAGAGTGGGTGTCTGTAATAGCGCCATTAGCTACTTGATCAGTTTGACAGGTCTTACTCGGTTATTGGAGCGGTGTTCAATAGTCCAGTTTCGTATTCGAGAATTACCGCTGAATGCAATGACTACAGACGCATGTACGCAGGGTTAGCCTCATTCTAAAGTTAAACATTCTTAAATACCAACGAGAAGGTGCAAAACGCGAAACTACAACAATTCACAGTGTTGTGAATAGCCCACCTTCTCGCTGGTATTTATGAATGTTTCACTTCAGAATGAGAATGGGGGCACTTGTTACGATAAATGGGCAGGAATGTGTGGCCATGAAGTCAGGACTGGACCCGAAACATTAAATAAATGCTATTATTATAAACAAACCCTGTAAGTGTTGTCGATATTTATTCATTATTTAGCTTTGAAAATGCAAGACTAAAAAATCCCAGGCAAGTACTAGTAAATATTGCCATTTACAGAGCTTGAATGTCCTGTGATCTAAGCACATGACATTGTGCTTCAGTGGGCCTACTTTGGTTAAAGCTGATTGGACAGGACCACAACGAAGGAATGCCACAAGTGACCACCTACACTTACCTCGACGACAGTGTTAATGTTTTGTGATCCGTAGAAACACATGAAGTACATGGGGAGCATCTCAAATTTGTCTGCCCAGTAGTTATACTGCTGTATATTCCTCTGTAAGTTTATCCTTAACAGACAGGGCACATGTTAATGATGGGAAAAACCAGCAATTCAATGATGGGCATAGTTTACATACCGGACTGTATTAAATCTTTGTTAGTGGTTTACACAGACAAGAGATGGTATTAACTATAAACGAATGGGATAATGTGGGCAGAGTTTATTAACATGTAATTCCATGGTTCGTACTTCTTCACCCAACCAAACTTCAAAGGCTTTCCAAGGACGAAAACTTTTGATTTTCAAGTACTAAACAATACTTACAGTGTGTGGGGAGGCAACTAGATGTCACTACTGTCTACATTTGTCAACTACATGTTCCATGAAAAAGCATTTATACTAATTTATATTTCTGAAAATGAGCTTATCTTAGTAGGAAGTCAATGATTTGTCAATATGTTTTCCTGAAATTCAAGTATTCTTCAAGGACAGTTTTGGGTTCAAGTCAGAAGTCCATAACCAGAAGTATATGTAGTTATGATATTGAATCATGTTTGCCGCGTAGCACTAGTAAGTGTAAAGAATGTAATATATAAAGTGGTAAGCTGTAGTGCTAAGTGTGCACGCCTTACGAGGGAAAGAGAAAAAATCTCTGACCCAAGTGGGACTCGAACCCAACGACCTCCAGGTTACATGTCTGGCGCTCTACCAACTGAGCTATCAAGTCAGATGAGAGCAATCGTGGGTATTGGTGCGTTATATGGGGTCACGGCGATTATATATGTATATGTAGTTATGATATTGAATCATGTTTGCCACGTAGCACTAGTAAGTGTAAAGAATGTAATATATAAAGTGGTAAGCTGTAGTGCTAAGTGTGCACGCCCTACGAGGGAAAGAGAAAAAATCTCTGACCCAAGTGGGACTCAAACCCAACGACCTCCACTTGGGTCAGAAATTTTTTCTCTTTCCCTCGTAGGGCGTGCACACTTAGCACTACAGCTTACCACTTTATATACTACATAACCAGAAGTGTCCATCTCCCACTATAGGGTTTGGCCCATCAGTTTACAGAGTAGTCTATTTATAGAAAGCTCTTCCCGCCATCTCGCAGCCAAACATATTCTTCGAAATTTTATCAGCAGCACCTGATTGGCTAAGACAGCGATTTCCTTTGTTTATAATATTGTACAGCTAATTATATAAGCGACAAAATTTTGGCGGACAAGGCAGTGTAGAAACTTCTGATGATCAGCTATTTCTCATTTATAACTTGCAAGAATTAGTGAGCACCACATGTCCAGGAAAGACCATTAGTCCATGTAAACCAGAACATGTGGTTCCTTTAATTTGTAACATTCTATTTTCCCGTTTCATCTGTATAAGACTTCGTGTTTACAGCAGCGTGCGATGTCTACAGAACGAAGCTAAATTTTGCCTTTTGGTTCAAAAACGCAGATTTTTGTAGTGATTATTTGGCATATAAAATACAGCGAGTGATAAATATCACGTACAAATTATGCTATTATTTGATTATATGACCAAATAAATTTACTGAAAAAGACAATCAGATGTTCTCTCAAGAGTCAAGTGCACCGAGTTTGTTTACTTTTTTGAGTTTCAGCTCAAGTGAAAATTTGAAAATCCTGTAAGTATAAATTTGCGGTTGGCAGATAAAATAACAGTCTGGCAAATCTCCAAACAAGGCTTAATAATCCACTGGAGCTGAGAGAAAATAGCTATAATCCGTGAAAAAAATCAATTTCTGGTACACTGGACACTAGCAAAAAGCGAAGTTTGATTTCAGGCAGTTCATCAAACACAATCAAACAATGAAACAGTTGTCACTTTGCTGTTTTATTGTTATACATGTCCAAGAATAAACTTTACAATCGAAAACTGAACCGCAACTATCGTAGCAGGAAATGAAATTCCAGTTCTTAAAAGTAGTACAAGCAAGTATTTTTTTTTCCAGACAACTTGAACAAGATTTGAATCAACTGCCTCACGCGGCAACGGGTCACATGCGACCGAGTTTCCAAGGATTTCAATGGATTAAAAACATAACAATTAAATAAAAATTTAAGAGTAAAAGTGGCTTACTTTGATGTAATTTTGTCCTTGTATAATGTCAGTTGCTCCTTGCCAGTTGTTTCAGCGAGATGAATGTGAATTTTCGGTTCCGTTTTCATTCATTGTCATTGATTCAAACTTTTATACTTGTCGCTAGTCAACTGGTCACTTGAAGACTTGAAAATCACTTTGAACTTTCTCAAATCACCCAAAGATTCCATTAGCAGAGGCACAGATAATCAGTCTATACATTTCTTTTCATTTCAATTCCAAAATCTTCAATTTCACTCGACAAAAGCCCAACATTTACCACTGTAGCTTTGTAGTTTGTAGCACCACCCGACTTGGCGACCTGTATGTACAGAGCTTCAAACCGGGGGGTACCGCTTGCATAATAAAGGGGAGGTATGTGAGGTGTCGTCTTCAGAGCCCGACCCAGTTTGCAAAATAAAATGTAGTGAACGTGTTCTTATTAACCAGAATTTCCATGAATTTTATGAAAATCAACCCGAATTGATAGTTGATACTCGGTTCGCCAAATTGGGCTCAAATTGCAAACCTGTACCCCGTACCGCCGCACATCTCATTTACGTCGTGTACATTAGTGCTCCCCCGGAGTCCTAACTCCCGCATCTGAGCCAATGTCCGCCATTGTTTTCCCCCGCAAAATTTGAGATTAGCATTTCTAAAAATAGACTACTCTGTAAACTGATGGGCAGCTACCCCAATACCAGATGGACACTTCTGGTTATGGACTTCTGGTTCAAGTACATGTCCTTTCAGGTGCCCATTCCCCAGAGCATCTATCTACCATACTATACCTCTGAGATGGCGTATTGATACCTTGGGCTATTTATAGAACCAGGTTTCATTGTTTTATAGACAATGTAACTTCCTTTGCTAGAGTGCAAACAATCAGAACACATGAATGAATGGTACAGACTATTACCTCCACCGTTATGGTTTTTCTTTCCACAAAAGAACATTTGTGGAAAAAACATATACATGTAGCAAACACATTTACTCGTGGGAGAAAAATCTAAAAACAACCCAAGTTGTAAATACACAAAGTCACAGATATAGTACATATGGACGCTCTTGCTAATGGACTCCTGATACAATCTAATAACCCAAGATGTTAATACACCAACTCACCGATATAGTACATATGGACGCTCCTGGTAATGGACTCCTGATACTTTACAAGATGAGCAGTCAAATTCAAGGACTTTTTAAGACTGAACTAACCATGAATTGTTAAAGTGTATATGAGTCCTAGCCAGTTATCATTCATTTAATTACCCTTTCACTCCCAAGGGCAGTGTCATTGTTACTGATTTTTAGCAATTTATAGAAAAAAACCTCGCCACCCGCCACCCCCCCCCCCCTCCCTAAAAAACTGTTGTCATTGTTACCATGGAATTTTTAACTGACCTATAATACTGGAAGCTCAAAGTTTTCAGTCAGCCATTTTGAACGCATTGTCAGTTTTTGTTACAGAGATGGCAGGAAGTTTGTTTGAGGGAACACTCAGAATTTAAAGCAACTGTGTCACGGTGAGGGACATGCCATTATATTCTGAGCTGGAATAAAAATTACTCTCAGTTTGTGCAAAACTGAAATTGAGGATGAAATCCATTTTGCTCTAAAATGTAGGAAGTCTCAGGTTTTAAGGAAATAATTATATGCTTCCATAATGAATATTTTAAATATATGTGTTACAAATGTATCCGATAATAATCTTTTATCTATAGTTCTTAACCCAGATCCCAAAATAACAAAGATAACAGCAAAATATATTTGACTGTCTTTGAATCATTAACACCTAAATACCTATTCCCAACTGACCCATCTATAATGATTATTGGACTTTGCAAAGTGCCAATAAAATACTTCTGTCTGTCTGTCCTCACTCCTCCCCCACCCCCATCACCCACCCCCATCACCCACCCCCCAAAAATGCCCTGAATTGCACCCTACTCACCCTGAAAACTGGTTAAGCATGATTTTGATAAGTCGGACATTACGGATCTCAAAACTGCCCCACAATGTATTTACCTGAAACAGAAACAGATAAAGCACACACAGTTAGTGGGCGTGATGCTTGCATGTACCTTGAACCTTTCCTAGGTAATTTCCCTTACCAGTCTGAATTCTATGTATTTAATAATATATACATGTATATTTAGGCCAGTTAAAAGCGGAGCTCTCAATTACATATTATATCTAAACTGAGGTAATGACCCAAAAAAAACAATAAGTTATATAAGGAAAACAAAGATAAAGCAAATACAAATAACACTTACTGGTAGAATCAAGGGAAATCAGGGCAAAAGGTTTAGAAAAAAAGGAAGATAACAGAAAACAAAAATTACGACTAGCTACTGGTCAAGGTTTCGATCTGAGCTGCCTGGTTTCAACTGTGCATGTTGCAGGTGCAGCATTTTGTCATGCACGTCGCTCACCATGGTTTGGACGCAAGGGAAACTGCAAGTCAACCAATTTTTGCTCTCGTCCTATATCTATGGTGCTCTGCTCACATGGGAGCTCCACTTTAATTGTCCAGAAAATAGGGCCATTTATAAAAACTCCAATGACATACCAACTTGGTTAAAATGGAGAAAAGTACTTCAAATGTGGCAATGGACATACATTGTAAATGGTGGTAAAAATGAGAAATAAAAATGAATTCCTATAACAAACAAAATAGATTGCTATGTCAAACCTACCCCCATATGGCAAAGATCCAGAGACATTTCACTAAGGAGTGTGGTTTTCCCAGCACCAGTCGGCCCTGTAAATATTGTCAGTTCTCCTCGCCGATGGCCCTTGAGAATGGCATTGAGCTTTGGAAAACGGGACCACTAAAATGAAAAGTCTCAGTCACATAAATATGAAATGCATTGTACGGAGTAAAATTAATAAAAGCTACCAACATCAGAAGTACTTCTAGTACAGTACGCACTATTATACCATATTACCATACCTTTACTCCAGCCACTTGATCTGCATTGATCAGCTCACCATACACCTCATTTCTCAGCTAGAGGTCAAATCATGTACAAAGAAATAAATATGGTTAAGAAATATGGGACAGTGATTGTAAACTCAAGTGGCTGTGTTTTAGACTCAAAAACAGTAGTGATACCATTTTATTAGTATTGTTTCTAGGATTCCCAGCAGGGTGGTTGCCAGTATTTGGAAGTACATTGTAAAGTCAGGCAAATCAGAAATGGGAAATAAGGTATCTATCCCAGTGGCAGCCATTTTGTAGGGCCCCGAAATTCAGATCTCACAAAAATCTCATGAAAGCAACAGAAGGAATTAGACTCATTAGGCTTTATTTATTGTTGCTTAATATATATCTGTGACTTTTGAAACTCAAACGAATGGCACAATGCTTCAGAGCGCAGATTTTGAAAGTTTCTGGATAATAAGAATAACAGATGCTTGCAATGCACACTGGCTGAGAGAGACCCTTTAAGGTCAGGCAAAGTCAGAAAACATTAAATGAGTAAATTGAATTGATATGAGAGTGAAGGGAGTGGGGGAAGGGGGCAGTCTGATGGGGGAGGGGAGGAGCTGGCCCCCCCTGTCCCCCTAATTGACCCTCTGGCAACAACCCTGCCCAGAAGGTGTGTAACAATAGCTACAGTACATCCTCGCAAAGCATAACGGTTGACAGAAAGTAATTAAGACAGGCATACATGTAGGTTAACTTTAATAAGTACCTGATGGAAGGTGGCTATCTTCTCATGACTTACTGGTTGTGCACTTGTTATGAGTTCCTGTAAATCAAGACCCTGTGCAAAACAATGGCCATAGAACACCTTCAGACAAGATAAAAATCCATAGAATGAAAAGTTTCAGAACAGCATTTTTATATGTTACCTTATTCAGGGCATCCAATGCTCCAGTTGGGGCATTTTTATCAAAAGGTCTGCAAGGGAAACAAACCATTAATTACAGCTGTCAAATTGCATATTTCACATCTTAACTATCAGAACTTACCTCTGTATAAATTAATTATATAAGATAAACCATTTACAGTATTTTATATAGTATTTTATACAGTATTTTATTTTTGTCATCATTATCACCATCCCCACCCTCATTCCCATCCTCATCCCCACCCCCATTTCCACCCTCATCCCCATCCCTATCCCCATCCTCATATCCACCCTCATCCCCATTCCCACTCTCATCCCCATTCCCACCCTCATCCCCATTCCCAAATCCACCCTTACCCCATCCTCATCCCCATCCCCATCCCCATCCCCATTCCCACCCTCATCCCCATTCCCACCCTCATCCCCACCCTCATCCACATTCCAATCCTCATTCCCACCCTCATCCCCATTCCCACCCTCATCCTCATCCCCATCATCCCCATTCCCACCCTCATCCCCATCACCCCACCCTCATCCCCACCCTCATCCCCATTCCCATCCTCATCCCCATTTCCACCCTCATCCCCATCCCCACCCTCATCCCCATCATCAACCCCACCCTCATCCCCATCCTCATTCCCACCCTCATCCCCATCCCCACCCTCATCCCCACCCTCATCCCCATTCCCACCCTCATCCCCATCACCCAACCCTCATTCCCACCCTCATTCCCACCCTCATCCCCATTCCCACACTCATCCCCATTCCCACCCTGAGCCTCATTGTTTGACTTCCTAAATCAGGTACACCACCACCAACATCACAACAGTAATGGCCTTGGACTTTTTTGGAGCATAAAAGCACTTCACCTTACTAGTGGACTAGTGAGTTGTGGTAATAATAGCAACAGGCACCAATGGTGAACTCATGGATAGATTACTGTAGAATCCCATATATATCCCATCAATATATTTGCTATTGCTAAGAGTACTAGATTTTAATAGCAGCAATTAAAATTATTTGTCATGTGGTTCGGTTTTCTTTGTTCATTCTGGGGAAGATATCTCATATTTTTACATCAATAAACCAGGGAAACAAGTTTCATAATGATTTATAAAAAAAAGATGTTATTGTGTGCCAGGGTTTGAGCCAGAGCACGAAATTAGTGGAATGCCTGGTAAAATTGTGATTATACAGCCTTGTTTCCAGTAACATGCATAATAAAGTGGCTCCTATAGAAAGGGTTTCAATGACTGCTCATCAGTTCACCACATGACGTAAAACAAAGGAAACTGTTGTCTTTTAAAGCAAAACTACACTCTGGAACACAAATAATCCTAACCCAGAAAACAATGCATCAGTTCTGCTACACCAAGAAATACCCACTATTTAGTACTTGAGATCCCCATCTTTACCAACATATGGTTCAAATTTTTTTTTAACCAGTTCAAAATTTTTAAACCAGTTCCTTTTTAAAAATCTAGTTTATTTTTAAGATTCTAAAAGGGAAGTTATGTTAACTGATGTTAGGGTTATTTTAAATGTTGGATCTGGGTTTAGAATTTTTCACATGATTATTGAAGAAGGATTATAGTCTGTGTTAGTGATTTGTAGCTCTAAACATCCTAACTTAGTGAGCACCCTTCGTTGACGGTTAGGGTGTTTTTAAATGTAGGGGTAGGGTTTGTATTAGTTCACAGGACCATCGAAGAAGCATTATTTTTCTGTGTTGTTCAGTGATCTAAATTTAGTGACTGTAGCTCTAAAAACCCTAAATTCGTGATCACCCGTTGTTGACAGTTAGGGTGTTTTTAAATGTAGGGGTAGGGTTTGGATTAGCTCACAGGACCATTGAAGAATCATTATTTATCTGTGTTCAGTGATCTAAATTTAGTGACTATAGCTCTAAAAACCCTAACTTAGTGAGCACCCTTTGTTGATGGTTAAGGTGTTTTTAAATGTACATGTAGGTGTAGGGTTTGTATTAGTTCACAGGACTATTGAAGCACATACAGTGCTTGGGTAGGGGATTCTGCAGTAATTTTTGCCCCAATTCCAATAAGGCTTTTGTACTCTGACTTTATCGCACTTAAGACTTAAATATGAAAAAGAAGTCTCGTGCAGGTAAATAATCATGTAGTCAGGTGTACAGTTCACTCATGTTTTGGTCACGTAATTATACAGACAATTGCGAAAATCTGTAAGATCCACAAGTTTTTACCAATGTTAGGGACAATCAGGTGCTTGCCGGTGAACTGATTTTACTATGCTTTTAATCGGATATTGTTGGGAAGGAGAACGGTACAAATTATTTAACAAGAGGCCCTGATTGGCCTTAACTCGGGCTAACTCGGGCCACCTATAAATAGGTTAATACATGGGGTTCTAGCATATTTTTGTGTCATACATGGTTTGTACTAGGGGACCGGATAATTGATTCCCTTCTGATGCTTGTGATAATTTATATATAATGGAATGGACCTTTTGCAGGAATGCAATAATGTGGCTGTACTAGATGGCAAACAAATATTTAAAGGCACTTGTACGAGATTGGTAGTGTTATTAGCAAAACCTGTTTGTAAATGCTATTTTCCACCTTCTTACAATTCTCAACCTCCAAAGGTGGTCACGGTCACTTACAGGAGCTTGTAATTACAAAGTTTTACTGATAATTAAAACCAGGTTGCACAAGGGTGGTCGCTGAAGGGACTGGTCAGAAATTAGCAGGGGAAGGGGTTGTGAAAGGGGGAGGATCATATTGTTTTGAATCCCCAAAACTGGATGGTCATAAATATTGGGCAACTGAAAAAGGATTGGTTATAGGGGAGAAAGGGTGAAAAAAAATCATACTAATACATACTATACATTTTTAGACTATTTTATCTCCACCCCACCCCCTTTGCACCTCCCATGCTAATTTTTGACCAGTCCCTAATGTTTAACAAAAATTTTTTTTTTGTGTGCATTGAAAATTAACTTTATTGAAAGAGGGTAACTCCAACTAGTACACACATAGAAATGCGTAGCCTCCACCACAGTCGTTTTTAGGGGCTAGGTATGAGCCCCTAAAAACGACTGCGGGGGAGGCTAAGAAATGCGTGGCCCTCCTTGTAATTAAAAATTCGAAACAAATGTAGAACATGATTTAGATTAATATCAATTAAAATATGTCACTAATTAAGCTAAATATTGTCTGTTCATGACTGTAATAATAATATCAGTATACAAGTGAATGCATATAAATTATATATCACTTCAATTCGTTATCTGAAAACATAAAAACATAAATACTTCTTTGTCTTCTTTCTTCAGTATTTCAAGTTGACTTTTTCAACATATTTTTCAGGGCAACAGTGTTCGCTTGATAAATAAATCTCCACACCCAATTCTATTTATGATTGTTCTAATCAGTTCCAGTATCTGTGTATAGCTCTACCAATTCCAAACCTGCCCATCCCTTGACTCCACAGTGGGGCATTTGATGCCCTACAAATATCCAGGGGGGGGGGGAAGGGGCAGGTTTGGAATTGACAGAGCCATAACTTATATAATTGTACTCTCCAGTATGGCTTTACACAACAAATCCTGCTCTTCTTTTGACAGTTTCACATTCAATTCAAGTTTAATTCGGAATTCTCGGTTTGTAAGTCATATCCAGTTCTGTTTATGGGTATAATTCGTAGTAAATTCGAATGCCTCTCTGTATCTTCCGAGTTCTGTTATTGTTTTGACGATCGATTTTAACTTTTTTCCTTCTTGGTCTCTATAAAGTCACATACAGTTCAACTGACGGAACGATTTCATTTCCAGTTCGAATTACAGTCACCATTACACTTAATAAAATTTTAAAAGTAGGGAACAAGTAAGATTTGTGTGCGCATATATAAACACATAATTTCAACCTCACCAGTTCTGATTTCCGTTCGCGTTCAAAGCCAAGGGTCAATCACTGTTCACTTCCAGCTTCTGCGACTCTTGAATTGAAGTCTTAGTAAAGTTCGGCATTGGTTGACTGGTTTAGTCAAGACTTCCCAGTTGTATAATCTCAAGAGTATTTCATTTTCAGGAGAGGACTTCGCAGTAAACAATAATTACAGCCAACATTGCAAACAATCAATCCATCATTTGACCTCCTCACAGTGTGTGATGGTAATGAAGAGCATTTCAACAATATCAACAACGCAACACTGCAATCGTATGGCACTTAGATGCAGCAGTACAGGCATTTTCTTTCAGTTTCCGTGGATTATTGGACCAAAACCATCACTCTTCCGGCTGGCTAGACTAGCTTACTGTGCGATATTTGGATCGCCACATCCCTTTCGTAAAATAATGTGAGAATTTTCCATCGAAAGCCCCTAAAAGTCCTGTCAGCCCTAGAATAACTGAATATCTTGATATTTCATTCGAAGAAACCTTTGGTTTCAGCAAAATAATAGTTCAGAATGAACCCAAACCTTCGCTACGTTGCTGGCTTTGCCGAGCTCTGGCGGGTGTCGGATCTGATTGGTTGATCCTGTTACGTGTTGGGAATCGAACAATGGGCTCCTGTGTAATCTGATTGGTTACTGGCGCCAAACAGTGACACAAAAAAATATAAAAATAATAATAATAATAAACGGCTTGCATTTTTTGACTCGTGACTCGGCCGAAGGCCTGGCCCGAGTAATAAAACTGACACTGACAGCTGATAACTTTTTGAGTTTTATACATGTAATACATGTACCTGCCTGAGAATTATTTTTTTCACGGCCATTTTTGGCAGTTTTTCTTGTCCTCCCTGCACTTTATAATTCTATAGATCTAAAGCAACCTTCCTACACAATTTCTTTGCTGTCAGGTTATTTATAGAAGCTGATTTATAAATTTACTTCCATAATTTTCTTGTCAAGTCAGAGATTCTCTTTCATCGCTTTTGACAGATATTGCTTCACTCTTCCATAGAAATGTTCTTCTAAATATAAAGTGAGAGGTGAAATCCTATTATCTGATTTTCTTTTAGTTCGATTTTAACTCTATAAAAGTCGGTTTGTTTGCAGTTTCCCTGCTTCTAATCATGCAACTCAGCGAAGTTTTCCCCAAGTCTGACTTTGTTAGTAGTGCACATGCGTGAATAAAATTCAATATGGAAATTAGTTACTAGTCCCCTCTCGGTTAAGAAAAGCTATATTATTCCAAAAATGTGACTGGAACTCCAATGCAAGTCTCTGTGCCGCAGTTGGTAAAGCTCTGGTCTTCCAAGGCATTCTTCCAAGCCGAAGGGTTGCAGGTTCGAGTCCCACTACTGGCGGTGAATGAAAATGTGAAAAAAGAGTAAGTAGTAATGATGTGTAATTAATGAGTGAATTATGAAGTTAGTTGTGGGGGATAGTGAAGGGAAAAGGAGTTAGGGAGGAAGAACAGTGAGTGCCGTAGAGAGGGAGGGGAGAGTGGTCTAATTTTTTTTTTCAGGGGAGGGGCGGGTGAATTTTTTTCTTCTTTTTAAATTCCCCCCCAAAAAAACTAAACTTCTTTTTTTATGAATCCCCAAAAAACAGTTTTGAAATTTTGAACTGGTTTGAAAATTTTGAACCCAAAAAAAATTTGAGCCACAACATATACAGCTCGATAACTCTTTATTGGGTTAGGAACTTGCTTTCTGTTTCCTTCCCTTCAGTGTTTTCACGAAAAGCGGTGAATTATTGTCCTTACTGTCCTATTAAATTATTCTCCGACCTATTGATCTAACCCTAGCTAGGACAATTGACAGATTGACAGATCCCAGCGCACATAAAAACAAGTTAGTAAAACATAGCTTTAAACATGTGCGGAAAGTGTTCTCTCTGACAACCTGCCTTCCTGTAATGAGCAGTCCTTGAAACCCTTGCTATAGTTATGCTTGTTTCAGTTGGAAGTAGAGAACACTTTAGTCCGCATGTTGTGATCACCAGTGTACTGAATCCAACGTTATTGCAAGTGCTTAGCGATCGCTAACAAATCATCTCCATTTATATTGTTCTTATTACTCTGTATTGTTTTCTTCCAGTGATAACAATTATTTAAATTTATTTTTGGTGTTCCGGTGTTCCATAGAGGGTGTTCCGGTGTTCCGGTGTTCCGGTGTTCCGGTGTTCCTGGTTTTACCATGTACATGCCCAAAGAAAGACTGACTGGCATGTCGACATGATATTTGGATAGTTAAAGGCACAGTACAATAAAATACTCTCCATCCCCTAATATTGCTTGTTTGTCCCTTTGCAAAGGCCACAGAGGGACAAATTAATATTGTCTCCTGAGGTCACAAAGCTGGCTGAAACCCTAGTGTCCAATGAAAAAAATAAATTATTGTAAAGGCTCTCACTAGTTACCTGAGAAAGTAACATCTCTGGATGTTGAGTTTCCTTGAAAACTGGTTCGCAGCCTGCTTGGATCTTACGTCACTTCCAAACCACAAGATGATTCGCTGGAACTGTTCCAGCTGAGGTAGAACCTAGAAATGGAGAGAGCCAAAATTTAATGAGAAGTCTGGTAAATTTTCAGTGAATTAGGCATATAATGTATATTAATACTGAAGCACTCAGCATGTATATACATGCACATTCAGGTTGAGCATTTAACAGTGTCTGATTTAATTTGTGTCCAGGACCATTGCAATAGTTGATCTGTCACGTCGCTAAGTAGAAATTGACATGTTGCTAACCAACTTGTCATCTGTTGGCAGCTTGGCTTTGTATGTTCTGGTGGTCATTGAGTAAGAAAAACATGACTTGAAGTGAAACACTCAATATTTTACTACTTTCTCCCCATTAAATATTATTAAATTAGTTGGCCACAATAGTACAAGACAGTATTCTACAAAATGTAACTACTTGAATCTTCATTAAAGACAGACTGAATGAAAGAAACACAAAGCATGGGAAACTAAGAATGTCTACTTTCTTCATTAGCAGCATGTCAATTTGTGTCTAGAAACGTACATGTAAGTGATCAACCATTGCAACAAACACAAAATCAGACACCATTAAATGCTCAACCTGAATCTGAAGTATCATGTAATATGTATGGCACTGGGTCTGGTTACAACATCATAATTTAGCAGAAAGTTTGCTTTAAATTTGTTATTCCCTAGCTCAGATCACCCAGAAAGTTTGTGTAACTGTAATAATAATATTAAGGCAAACACTTTTATAATAAATGTCAAATTGTTGAATTGCATGTACCTCAGGTGGCAGAGAGTGTGTCCCAAGTGGCAGTGAAATTGCAGGATAGTAAGTTGACTGGTTTACAGCAATGGCATCAAACTCATTCAGGGTCAATACAATCTGTCAATTGAAAGAAACTTTTAAATTTTACAATGTATCTAAAAATATTAAATACTGTACTGGTAAGTTAAAAGTAAAATAATGAAAAACATACCTCCTTAGCATCTGACTGGACAGTATTCCAGCCAAACAGACCAAGGAACCCTTGTCTAGATACATGTAATAGAAAATGAAAAGAAAAGAAAATCATAACTTTATTCATATTGTATCTCAAACAATGATGTAGTTTCCTAAATCTTATGCATTAAATAATGACAAGATTTGATAATGTTCATAATTATGTATTCTGAGAGCACTGATCACTGTCCTCCGTTAATAATACCCAACATATTAGCACAAGTGGTAGACACTGCATGGTCATGAACATGGATTTGAATCCTGTCCTCATCCTTGGGTAGGGATGTAAAAGCTGTTGGCAGGGTCAACATTAAAGAACCTGTTGTGCTGTACGTGAAGAGAAGGGAGTATTGTCTGGTACAATAGTACCAGATAATACCACCTCCCGGTTAGCTCAGTGGTTTATAAGCTCCGGTCTGTTGAGTGCGAGGTCGCAGGTTCAAACCCCGGCCAGACCAACACTCAGGGTCTTAAAATAACTGAGTAGAAGGTGCTGCCTTTGTGAAACAACTGCAAATGGTTAGACCTTCATGTCTTCTCGGATAAGGACGTAAAATCGTAGGTCTCCCGTCGGCCTAAAGTTTATCAGTCTTTTCAAGACTGTTACGAGTTACCAACGTTAAATAAAGTTGCTTTACTTTACTTTGCTTTACAATAATCTATCCTTGTCTTCTACAACCAAGTCTTCCCAGGTTGAGAATCTTGAAAAGATATTGTCAGATCTTGGTAAGACTTACGGTATTCAAGACAAATTGGAACACAATCTCTTTATTACCGTTTTTGTTGAAGTGCATGCAACCAAGAAGGTTTGGAAGGCCTTCACAGAATCCTTTGCATAGCAACTATATTATCAATTTTCCCAGTCATGTAAGCAATTAATTCTGCATTGAATTTCATGGATTGGATCTCAGCACCACAAATTTTCACAAAACATTTCAAAACCAAAGTTTTTCCTGGGATTTTGACATAAGTTTATGCTCGCTTTGACTTCCCTGTATTTCTGACAAATATTTTATAATTATGAAAACTTAAGAAATAATGGGAAAACATGCAGACAATATGATTTGAGTGAAAAGATTTCAATTTTAATTTGCATGTGCTGTTGACACAATCTGATCATGCCATTTTCAAACAACGAGCACGCGTGTACAAAGCTGCGTTTGTATGAACGTGCGACTGATTAATAAACCAAAGTATTACTTATTTCTCCCCTTTATTTTTTCAGGTAATCATAATTGTTTTTAACTCTTTGACAAAGGACCGTGTGAAAAGACTGAGGCAACAGTTGATGGTGGTATGAGAACATAAATTTACCGGTTTGAAAAGAGTTAAGTTTAAAGATGTCAAGTATATTCAAACGGGCGAATAAAGGAGCAGTATGCACCCAAAATTCGGAATTGGTCAGGGCCGGCACAGCGAGTTTCAGCAAATTAAAGAAATATCCTGTTCAGGTTTGTAACATAAGTTGAGGACCATACTGTGTTGCAGTAACTTAGGTAAGGGTAAATTAAAGTGTAATATAGAGAAAGTTTAGTTTTAGTGGATAAGTAAAATCGTGATTTTGGCAATTCCGCCTGACTTCGATACGAAAAAAAAATATGTTTGCGCTCTCCGTATTGATTTTTATTTGCACAAAATGACTAAGAGAAACCTAGAATTTAATAAAATAAAATAAAAACGGGATCCATTTTTTCATTTCATTGGCACCTTAAGCAACTTCACTGGTGCCAGTAGAAGAAATAATTATTTTTTAAATCTTATTTCTTACATATAAAGCACTTAATAACCAGGCTCCTCTTTATATCAGAGATATGTTAGATATTTATATTCCTGTTCGTATGCTTAGGTCGTCCTCTAAGTGTCTTTTGAAAGTTACTACTTGCAATCTTAAAGTGCCTATGAAGCTTATTTTTTTATTTTAGATATCAATTCTACATCAAGTGAATAGTAAAATGGTACAATATATCTTGCTTTGAATGCTGTGCCGCTGAGTTAAAGAGGTTTTAATATCCAAAATGCTAATTACATGACGTCAGGGGAGGCATCAATTATTATACAAAATTTGTTGTTACAATTAAACTTAAAATTAAATTAAATTTAAATTATCAGTGTTATACCCATGATCGGAAAAAAAATGATGTTAGAAATTTATTTTCCTATATTCAGTAGAAACGCCCATTCACAACCACTAAGAAATAATTGCAGATGCCTCCCCTGACATCATGTAATTAGCATTTTAGATATTAAAACCTCTTTAACTCAGCGGCACAGCATTCAAAGCAAAATATATTGTTCCATTCTACTATTCACTTGATGTAGAATTGATATCTAAAATAAAAAAATAAGCTTCATAGGCACTTTAAGAGGTTAATGGCGATAGAGCTTTTTCAGTTGCTGCACCAAGACTGTGGAATGAACTCCCACTTCATATTAGATTAAAGACCATGGTGCTTTGCGCACGCAAATCATTTTCGTAGGCTACGAAAATCAGAAAGATCAGTTTTGTTATTATGTGACTCTCCAATCTTTCGAAATCCATCCCTAGTTTGGGCCATCGTGCAATTATTCATAGGTATATATGCTTAACTCTTGAATCTAAGGGACAGGCGGGCTTCGTTGGAAATACAAAGCACAAAGCAACCACTTCTGGCATCAAGATCTTTCGTAATTATAATTTTGCACGGCTAAGCTCCACTGAGGTGTTACAACTTATCTGTATTTGTATATGTTTTGCATTTTTATTAGAGAAAGCAACAGGAAAACTCTGTGAACTCCCCTCACAAAGCAATGTCCTTAACCTTTTTTTTCATCCTCCAGTACGTCCAGAAAGTCTTGCTACCAAAACTACGACCGCGGGTCAAACTCCAAATATTTGCCGAGTTCAGCTGTGAGTTTCGCTGTGAGTTTGACTCTAGTGCGAGTACGACATTTCATTTTGCACTCAAAATATATCATTCCCAAGGAAAGTAGAAATCTTCAAATACAGCTAAGCAATACCGGAGACATGAAAACAAGGTACCTTATTGGTACTAATTTTCGCGGGCACTTAATTTCGCGAAAAAAAGGTCGGCATATTTCGCGGGTCTTTATTTTCGCGATTTGGGTGCAAAATTATTTTCTTAGGGAATTAATTTTCGCGAAAATGAAAAAAAAAAAAATTATTTCGAGAATTTTATTATTATTTTACACTTCTTCTTCAATGACTGTACAAAAGAGGTGCTGAAAGAACTTGAAGATGACGATAGCGATACAGATGAAGAGGTTCAAAGCAACACAGATAGTGAAATTTGATTGTTAAACTGTTGTTTATCATCTGTAGATATGCCATAGAGCTTTTACACATTATACACAATACGTAGACATGTGTTTCTTCATTAAATTGAGAAAACAAGAAATATAGGAGGGTATTAAATTTCGCGACATTAAACTTCACGGGAATTTTTTTTCGCGTCGCTTTAAGTTCGCGATTTTTTTTAAATCGCGAAAATCGCGAAATTAAAGCGACGCGAAAATTAGTACCAATAAGGTAGCAAGAGTATGTGTTTGCTTGTAGAGTTGTGAAAAGTCTCACTCGTAAACTGAATTAGAATCGAAAGGCAGAACAACTGGCTTCCTGCCGAGTACTGTTCAAATCATATTCGAAGCATCCGGGGAAAATTCGTGGGCTCGATTGGATTTTTAATCCGGTAGAAATTATGAAATTTGTTATCCAAAGTGTATGTGTATGAAACTTATAAACAATCCAAAGCATTTTAGTTCACCTAAAAGCTGGCTTTTAATTTATGCAGCCGTTGATAAACAAACTACCGTATTTACCCGTGTATAAGCCGCACCTTTTCACCCAAAATTTTCGTTCAAAATCGGGGGTGCGGCTTATCTACGGGAACACCTAGAAAGGAGACCCAACATTAACATATATTTACATACATGTATCATGAACCTGAATGAAGCTTTTACTATGCGACAGTGCGTATATTATCTATCTACACGTAGGTTCAAATCGCATCCGATCGTGTAATATAGCAATTTAAGCATAATCATTGGGGGGAAAAACACGCACTTTCAAAGAATTAAAGCAAAAACTCTTCTAAGACCCACCTTAGACCTAATATATTAGAATTTCGCGAATATTTAAACGTGATGAAGCTTATTTACCTTCCAAAACAGGCTGATTCGCAGCGGTTGTCAAAGCATGCATCTAAACAACCAGGTATTCTTTGCAATTTTACACGTGGGAGATTGGCACTAGTTAATGAAAATCCAAGATGGCGGACCTGACCTACTCGTGCAAGTATTGTTTCGCCAGAAAACCTTTCTTGCTCTAGCGATTAAAGGAAAGCGGTTCCTTGGAATTGTTGTTAGTTAATTGGGGAATAAATACGGAAAATTCTGGAGTGATTTAAAGACTGCAGGTTAAAATATACATTAGTAGGGTTTTTAGATCATAAATTGTAAATCATAAAGTTGTATTTATATTATTTTAAACGGGCATGGTCACCTGGTAGTCATGCGCAGTAGGCGTGCAGAAAGTACTAATTAGCATATCAAAATCTTCCCGGTTGAGCGAGCGTACGTGAAGAGGATTTGTAGTAGCATTTTGAGGGCTGACGGCCCTGTATTAGGGAACCACGTTGTAACAATGGCTTCAGAGTCGATGGAGAAAGAAATTGAGTTGGATGTGATAACATCTGGACACATAGTTCTTCTGTTCTTAGAATGTTGAACATGCTTGATTTGGATAATTTTGCATAAAATCTGATATCGGCAAATTATGTCCAAACACTGCACGAAAATCCTACAAAAAGTACATTAAAAATACTTTCAATTGATGCCAAACAAACCACAGGAACATAATTAAGAGCATAGTCTTCTGATCAACCGACACACATATGAAGCTGTAAAATAGGTTTCCAGTCCATAAAAGCCGATAGTTCTAACAAGTACAAACACGCTATTATTTATATAAAGCTCAAAGGATTTTCTTCACAAGTAAACATTGTAGTGTCAAGCACTACACAATGCTTCCAAAACTGTAGGAAAACTCCCGTTTAAAAATTCCCTGAAGTCCAAATAACCACAGCAGCTCACACAGGATAGTCTTCTGAGCAATCTACATTCATTTGAAGCTATCAAAATTGTTTTGGAGTCCATAAAAACCGATAGATCGAACTAGTACAAACAAGCTCGTTAGTTATAAACAGACTTCCGTTGCAAATAAACATTCTATGGTCGATCGCGCTACAGTATACTTCCAAAACTGTAGGCAAACTCCCATTTAAAAAATTCCTGATGCCCAAATAACCACAGCAGCTCACACAGGATAGTCTTCTGAGCAATCTACATTCATTTGAAGGTATCAAAATTGTTTTGGAGTTGAAAACCGATAGATCGAACTAGTACAAACAAGCTCATTATTAATTCACAGACTGTGGCGCGCTACACTATGCTTGCAAAAGTGTACGAAATGCACCGTTCAAACATTCCCTGATTCCAAATACCTACAGCAGCTCACACAGGATAGCCATGTGAACAATCAACATTCATTCGAAGTGATAAAAATTGTTTTCAAGTGCATGACATCTGATAAATCGAACTAGTACAAACATACCATTTAAGTTCACGCCATGCTGACTTCGTGTTTTCTTCTTAATGTTCTTGCTCATTTTCGCAAATTAAACATAAAAAGGCTATAGAACTAATAAATATATACATCTAAAATACTGTACGAAGTTTGGAGGACTGATGGCCCACACAAGCTGTTAAATTGGACCAGATTATACCACACTCGCATTGATGGCGGATAAGTTGAATTTCCCGTGGCCCACAGAAAACTCAACTATCTCGTCTCTACTGCGCATGCGTAAAAACCGATGACCATGCCCCTTTAAGCTTATAAATTGTAAAGCGGCACAGAACTTTTTAGGATTATGGCGCTCTAGAAGTTCACACATTATTATTATATGATACGCTGGTATCATCAGCAAAAAGCAAAGATTCTGACAATTTTGTAGCATTTGGCAGGTCATTTACATATAGAATAAAAAACAATGGCCCCAGGACAGAACAATGGGGCACACCACATTTTACTGTTTGGCTGGCGGAACAGACATCGTTAAACTGTACAAATTGTTTACAATCTGAAAAGTAGCTTTTGATCCACTGTATTAGGCCAACCACGAATGCCGTAGTGTTCTAGTTTGGAAATTAACAAAATGTGATGTGAGGGTATCGAAAGCTTTTGAGAGATCTAAAAAAAATGCCAACAGTAATTTCGTTACGGTCAATGGAAGATGCAATTTTGTTGATGAGATGAATGGGTGAAAGTGAGGTCAAATGATTTTTACGGAATCCAAATTGGAGACAATACAAAATTTCAAGACATTCGAAAAATTCAATTAAATGGTTGTGCATGACCTATTCAAAAAATTTTGAGAAACAAGGTAGAAGAGAAATAGGTCGGTAATTAGTAAAAAGATGCGGATCATCAGCTTTAAAAATTGGGATAAGTTTGGCAATTTTTAATTTTTCAGGAAAAATTCCTTGTACCTATAGTCGTGTTAACAAAAGATTGATAATAAACTTTAAAGGGATACCCGAGTGAAAAACACATTGGGGCTCAAAAGAATCTTCAACATGTTCTTTATTCAGAAAATGTATTAAAATTTGATCAAATGTTTTTAGTATTAAGAACGAGCACCTCAAAGTTGGCCCCACGAAGACATGGGCGCCGCCATCTTTGTTTGCATTTACGGAAGTGACGTCACTTCGTCCCACCAGCGTTCTACTCTCTCACTTATTAGGTGTTTTTAGGATGATAAACGCCTTAAATGTTCCTCACATACATTGTAGTTCTTATACTTATTCAGAAGTCACTCGAGTCTTTTAAGCCATGTTGTTTTGCTGTTATTAAATGGCAGTTACGAGACCTTGTTGTTCGTCTGATAATTTCTCGCCTTCCCAATGCTTTACTTCCTCCTCCCAGTCTTCTGAACTGTTCTCATTATGTCGTCTTCATCATAATTCCGGTTTCTGTAAGAATTCCTCTGCAATCTCGATGAAAATATATCCACTTTAATTCCGAGCGTGTGAAAATCATACAAAGACAAGTAGCCGCGATACGCTGGTGGGACGAAGTGACGTCACTTCCGTAAATGCAAACAAAGATGGCGGCGCCCATGTCTTCGCGGGGCCAACTTTGAGGTGCTCGTTCTTAATACTAAAAACGTTTGATCAAATTTTAATACATTTTCTGAACAAAGAACTTGTTGAAGATTCTTTTGAGCCCCAATGTGTTTTTCACTCGGGTATCCCTTTAAGGGTAACTTCTGAAATGAGATCAAAAGATTGTTTAATAACATGCATGGAGACATTACCATTCCCAGGGGCTTTCCCTGGTTTGAACAGCTTACAGATTTCTTCTAATTCAGCTACATTGGTAGGCTTTAGGATGATAGATTCGTTGACATTGTTGGCTAAAAAGGAGCGAAAAGAATGTCTAACCGTAGGAATTTTACTGGCTAAATATTAGGTCCAATATTAGTGAAATACTTGCAGAATTTGTCAGCAATATCAGTTGGGTCGGATATTTCTTTATCATCGCAATTGAAGGATGACGGCAGCGAGGTCTTTTTTCTACGATTGTTAATGACTTTGTTTATTAGTTTCCAAGTTTCTTTGAGGTCATTTTTTGCCTTATCAAATCTGTTGTCATAGTAGTCACGCTTGGCGGTTCTGATTGGGTGATTGAGTTTGTTCTTGTAAGTCTTAATTGTAATGCATTTCATGCATGGGATTAGGCACTTTCATAATTTTTTTATAGAGTCTATTCTTTTTTCTGACGGCGTTCAACAAACCACTAAGGGCTTAAACTTTCCCCACAATGCCATTTGGGAGAATTCTACGTACTCGTTGACGGTAGGTATTGCAACTTCTGTAGGGTTTCCAATGAAATGTGCTCTAATTTTGGAGAAAAATGCCACTGCCAGAGAGCTTGAGGACATCATTAAGTCTGAGGACAGCTGAAAAGTACTTGGTTTGCTTCTAGTAGGCTTTGTGAGGGGATTTCACAGAGTTTTCCTGTTGTGTTTGTGCTTTCAGACACAGTAAAAAATTATTCAATGAAATCCTTGAAATCCTGCAGTTGGCAGTCTTTTCCCCCTGCTCAACCTATTAGGTGTTTTTGTCACCTTAAAGCAACGGCTTGAGTCCAGAAGTCCCAGAGGGGGGGACCCCTTGTGAACTTTTTCCCATTACCCAGCATGCAATTGGAGGTGGGTGCAGGAAAACATGGTGGAGAGAAATGCAGCATTAAGAATAGCGTGGTTTGCAGTCGCTTGGTGTGTTTTGTGCAAACAAACCTGCTGGTTGGAAAGATTAAAGAAGGTACTGTAATGCCTGAGTCCTGATTTTGTGTTTGCTTTTGATTTCAAGTGCGAATGGGAAGGATTTTTGAGCCGATTTTCAGCTCCTCAAAATTCGTAAAATTGAAGAAAGGAAAAACGATCCCCAAAACAAATGAGCTTTTCTCCAAAGTGGAAGAGCCAAGCGATCCCTATTATAGCTCTAACAATGAAGTCATTCATCCCTTCAAATAACATCACAAAATTGTCTTTCCAGCATGTCTAGATGTGATGCAAAATTGTTTTCAGGTACATGCTTCATATCAGTCACATAGGACTGACATTTGCAGGGTCCGTCGCCAAAAGGTTAAGTAAAATGATTAACAAAGAATCATGTTTTTTTTGTTGTATATAATCTAACAATAACCACCACTTGTGCTGTTTCACAAAAATTATGCTTCACAAAAGATTGTTCTGTCTACTGTATATCCAGTGAGTGTGCCATTTTGTGAATGGTATCACTGTAAACAATACGCATTTTCAACGGCTTTGTAAACCTCTTAAACCTGGAGCCCTTTGCATAATTAATTAGACATAATTTATTTATGTCACTGCTCATGCTAATTTCCAGGTAAGATCAGTTGTCTAAGAGGTTTTTAGTTACCTTCTTTCAGGGTAAAATTTACGACTTCAGGTCACAGAAAATTGTTCCCAAACAATCACCCAAGAAATTTAAGTGCCTGATAAATATGCTCAGATTGTATGAAAAGCAAAAAAATTGAAGATGTTTAGCAAGTATTGAAGTTAGAAAGCATATTCCCTGACCTTGCTGAATCCGTCTCTCATTTATAGAGTTAAAAAACTTGCAGGAGAAATTTAGTCGAAAATAACAAAACTTTTGGGGAACTTTCTTGTTCATGGGAAGGCCTTAATTCAATCCTCCTTGCATGCAACCCTGAAAATTTCAAGTCTTGATTGGAAAGCTAGCATTTAGCCGACAGTTAATCAAACAGAGAGTCCAGGGCTTTCAAAATGTTTCTGGCTAAGAAGTCAACATGGGAAGGTGTATGTGACAAAACTCAGGTTTCATTGTCTGTTGATAAAGAGAAAATAACTGGTGATGTACCTTGAACAATTACCGCCACTGGCTTTTTTTAAAGTCCTGAGAGTCCAGTCTGTCTAGTCTCATACAAAGCTTTTACCAAATACAATCAGTAGATTTAATTACATTTTGATTGACAGTCAGCTAAATTCAATTTTTCAAGGTCGCACTTCAACGAAAATGGTAATAAAATTGATAAGATCTTGGTAGTCATGCATCTTGTAGGATCATGCATAATCTTGGCTAAGATCTTGGCAATATTTTAAGCAAGATCAGGTTACTAAGATCTTTAAAAGATCTTATAAGATCTTAACCAAGATTCTCAACCTGGATTTGGGCAAGAAGACAGGCAACCTAGAATCCTGCTGGCATTTTTCCTATGGCCTCGGCCCACCACTATTGGGACAAGATCTCTTTAAAATCTTGCCAATGCTTGGCAGGATCTTGATATGATCTCTGTTTACCAAGTTGTCAACGTTTTTAATACCTAGGTTGCAGAGTCACTTCACTGCCAGAATCCTGATCTACTTGGACCAATTTAATGCCCCGCACACCAAGTTTAGTGGAGTCGTACCAGGGGAATGCAACACACAAACGCTCCTTGACAGAACCATCAGGCTCTGAAAACTGTAAAATTGTAGAATGATTATTGTTATGCCAGTTATATAAGAAAACCCTAGTGAGTACATAAATAATATCACCCATGAACTGCTTTACCAAATTGGTAAATACAAATAAAATAAAAATACAACTTTCATGGAGCATTCATATCTCATGCCCATGCATGAAACAGTCTGGTAACAATGGCACCAGAGCGAGGCCCGTTGTCCCAAAGATCGCAAAATTGGAGCTGCACTGTTGTGTTCTTTTGTGTCAAAAGGAAATTACTGTTATTTTCTGCCATCAACTGTAGATATTTCTCTTCGTGTGACAAGCTGGGACAATTACTGGCCTCGCTTTCATGCCTTTTAAAGAAGGTCAATATAGCCGCACTCAAAACACTGGCTGTGTGGATTTACCTAAGCTGGTGAGATATTACTACAGCTGTACTAATTTATCCATAATGTAGAAGGAAGTGCATGATTATAAACTGATAAGGTAAAGTAATTTATGGATGCACCTTATTACGCCAAGCAAAATAAATGTTCAAACACAATAAAGGTTCAGACACTGATGACTGTGGTGCGACTCTTGTAACACAAGTCACACTTTGTTATGTACTTCTATTAATATAGCTAGTATACATATATGTTACAGGTCAAATTTATTTTTGTCAACCTAGGTAATTATTTTTCAACCTAGGCTATTTTTTCCATTCTAGTTTTTTTTACCTACTAGCTAGGTTATTTCATTTTTTTTTCAAAGTTATTTTTGTGTACTAAAAATAAATTCACCCTATCCCCTCTGCTTTCCTTCCTCTACTCTTATCACTTTCTTCCCCTACCCTCTCCCTATTTCCTGACATTGTATAATTAACTATAATTAATATAATTAACTATACATGCATGTGATTACCATTAATTTACATTCACTGTCATTGCTTACTTGAACCAGCAACCATCAGACATGTTGGTCAGAGCCTTAATGAAGCACCATACTCATTACTACGGCAATGCTATGCAGCCGCTGGAGTCTTAAAATGCAGTCTCTGTCGTTTTTGTTTTGTTATTAATTTTTTTGTTTTATCGTCTACAGAAGTTGATCAGTTCAGACCTTTGACGCTAACCATGTGGGTTTATATCAGCCTCGATTCCATTTCCATTCATTACGTAATTACCATTTATATATATATGCCTTATGCATCATATGCATTATTTGTGACTTCCAATGTAAAAGGCTGGTATTGGCCAGCCAAAATATAGTATCTGAACTGCTTCAAGCATTGTGTGATCAGCACTGTGCACAGCAATGTTCAGACAACATTGTGTTGTTCCAGAAAATATCCATAACCCCAACACAGAGGGAATTCGATATAAGATCCTCCACCCCTCTGGAATTTCCAATTTTCTCCCATACAAACTCTGTAATTTTGTGGTCCCTCTGACCCCCCTCCCCTCTGAAAATTTCCAATTCCTTCTGTGGTGGGGGTATGGATATTTTCTGGAATTATATACACATTGTTCTATTTTTGTTTTCTTGATGATCAAGATATGTTTTTTGATCCAACATCAGTGGCAGGATTGATCGTACACAGATTTTGCTGTGGTTTTGAAACGTTACTGTATATGTTGTGGTTCAATTATTACCTCTGGTACAAATATATTTGAACCAATACAAATTTTTTGAACCAGTACCATTTTTTGGAACCAGTACCATTTTTTGGAACCAGTACCATTTTTTGGAACCAGTACCATTTTTTGAACTGATTAATTTTTTCAAGATTCTAAAAAGGAATTTGTTAATTTTTGGGGATTCATAAAAAAAAAAGGGTTTCCACCCACCCCTCCCCTACAAAATATTTCTTTAACCCTCCCCTCCCCTCTACTTTCTACCATCCCTTCCCCAGTCCCTTCCCCTTTTTCCCTTGTTCCCCCTGACACACCTTACTGTACCATTTACCTTGACACGGTCACCCATCCACTTACTAACCTCGCCCAGGATTACGAGGAACGCCTGGTAGATGATGATCCAGTCGATTAACGCACTGTGCCACAGAAGCGCTTGTTGATTTTTACTATAAGTGACTAATCGTTGAACCCAGTCCCTCTCCTTATGCTAATTTGTTTCCAGTCTCTTAATTTTATTCGCACTGCGCACTGCTAACAAAATCGGACTTAGAAATAAAATTACATGGACGACAACACGGACAAAACTGTGTCAACAGAGGCTGAATTTGAGCTAAAAGAAAGCAAAAGAAAAGCGAATCACCTAACTAACATTGTATCTGGAAGAAGACGAAAGAGCTAATAAAGAGTATCTTAAAGTATTAAACAAGTGCAAATGATCTTGAAGTAACCCCTTGTACTTGTTAGACTCGGCTTACCAAATGGAATAAAACACTGACTAGACGTAGAAGAAAATGTGAGTACGCAAATAACAAACTTCTAACTAAACCCTGACAACAAAGAATCGAAGTGGCTCAAAACATTTCTAAACAGGATCTAAAACAACCATAGCGGCTGATGAAAGTCAGGACCCGGCTAATCCACAGATCGAATTGGAATTTAGCGTGTTAGCTGTTGTGGATGGAAGGAAACCGGAGAAAAACTCTCAGAGCAAGGGCAAGATAATATGGCACCATGCGCCACCCCGACTCAAAGAAATGCTGTAACTATTCTCTTGTTCTCTCATCAAAGAATCACCCACAGAGGAAGCAAAAATGGATAAATGATCAAGAACTACACAGAAATAACGCAAAAATTACAACATTTCTGTTTCGCTTTGCCGTTCCAAGTGGAGTTCACAAGGGCCAATAACAAACAGATATATTAAAGCCAGTTAGCACTCAACTCCAAGCAAACTCATTTCTAACACAATCCAAGACCTATATAAACCGAACATTAAAAAAAAAAAAATGGGTCAACCCAAGTGCTCACTAATTTAGGGTTTTTAGAGCTAGTCACTAAATTAGGCTTTTTAGGGCTAGATTACTAACAGCACAAAATAATGCTTCTTCAATGGTCATGTGAGCAAATCCAAACCCTACCCTAAATACAGGTGTGAGATTGTTCGTGTCACACTTTTCCAAAAGTGCAGCCTCCAGTTTACTATATATGATCATTGGTGCTACTATGTATAGTACATACAATACAAGTGAACAAAATACATTCTGGAAAGCACTGGCAGATGGTCTGTTCTGACTCTGGGGCCTCTGGCCCCCTCCATCTGCTGTGCACAACGACTACAATTATTAAAGGTAACAAATAATTATAACTGAATCCAAAAAATAACCTAGGTTGCAAAAAAATAATCTAGGTTGCAAAAAATAACCAACATGTTTGTTAAAATAAAATTGACCTAAAAATAAATTTGGCCTGTTACATTATACATACATGTATGTACTGACACAATTATATGTCAATGTACCTTGTGTTTTATTACATGAACTTGATATTTATCCAGCAAAACTTCAGATAAACTCTGAAAAATAAGATGAAATAAAATCAACACCAATTGGAAGCAGAATGAAATATTGGCCCAGGCATTTCCCAGGTTAGGTTTGGAATTGATAGAGACATTATTAATTTAGTAAACTATGAAAACAGAACTGGGATCTAACAGCTGTAGATAATTAACATAAGTCTGGGCTTTTTCAGGACACACTAAATTCCAATTTGATCAATCTGTGGTTTTCCCTGCTGGCAGAGGTCTCTCCGTCTTGGTAAAATGGAAGGCGAGGGAGAGACCTCTGCCGACATCCAACGCTTTCTCTGTCGCACATGCGTGAAGTTTCCTTGGCAACAAGTGATGTGATCTCACGTGTACTTATGAGCGCACAAAACAACTGTAACAAACAACTGACGCATACTAGAGCTATTTCCGGTAAAACGTGTTTTCGAAACTGGTTTGACTCGTCCATGAATGTGGATGGCAAGTGTCGGATGTCGGCAGGTCTCTCCCTCACCTTCCATTTTACCAAGACAGAGAGACCTCTGCAAGCAGGGAATCTGTGGTTTCGCCGGGTCCCGACTTTTGACCAGCCCCTATATGTGGTTGTTTCAGGTTCTATTAAAAATTCAGAGAGAGAAAGAGAGTTTTACCTTGATTGAAAACTTGTCAATGATCCTATTTCTGTAGTTTTCTTCACATTTTGTAAGTGGCTGTGTTTCATCCCACAATTGGGCTGCTTTCTCTGATTCTCCACTACTAGTGGTTAGTGGATTATCACTCATAGGTGTCTTGGTATTTATGTTATGATTTGCTGATACGATTATCTGATATGAAAGAAGTGAGCTTGATCAATGACTGCCACACTTTGAGTTATATATAATTTTTATGTTGTAGGTCAAATTGACCCCGAGTCAATTCAACCTAGGTCAAATTGACCCTTCAGGTCAAATTGACCCCAAGTCAATTTAACCGAGGTCAAATTGACCCGAGTCAATTCAACCTACATGTAGGTCAAATTGATTCAACCTGGTATTTATGTTTAAGGTAATGTTTGTTTAAGGTAATGTTTTCTTCAGGTAATTTTCAAGATTCTAAAAAGGGAACTTACATTGAATGTTCACTGATGTTAGGGTTTTTAAATGTAAGGGTTTGGGTCAGTTCACAAGGAACATTTAGGAAGTATTATAGTTCTGTGTTGTTTAGTGATTAATAGCCCTAAAGAACCCTACATTAGTGAGCACCTGTTGTTGACGGTTAGGGTCTTCTTAAATGTAGGGGAAGGGTTTGGATTAATTAACAGGACCACTGAAGAAGGATTACAGTCTGTATTATTTAGTGACTAGCTCTAAACAGCCTAAATAATATTAGTGCTAAATGCCTCTAAGCTTGAGAAACTCAACAAACGAGCATTAAGATAGGTCTATAATGATTTTTCCAATACGAGCTACGAAACTTTGCTTAATAAGTTAGGACCTAGTCTCTATAACTGCCAACTGCAACTTCTGTGTATTACAGTCTAAAAGGCACTTAGTGGGCTCGAAATTGCGCCCGATACGGGCGTAAATACGCCTAGATTTTTTCGTTTTACACCTAACGTTTTCCACTTAGGCGTAAAATTTTGGAGAATTACGCCTAAAATTTTTAAGCTGGGTATAAAATTACCCTAACCTTTTTTCCCTTAATTTTGAGCCCTGAGTGGCCAATCGCCTACATACATGTATATCAGGTCTATGTTCTCAGAGCGCTGCAACATTAAGAACTTAAGAGGACAGCATAAACTTACAGTACCTAAATGTAACACAACTAAATATGGGCTTCACTCCATTTCATACACTGCTGCCAAAGCTTGGAATAGCTTAACTGATGCTCTGCGCACATTACCTACTTAAAAATCATTCAAAAAACAAATCAGCTCTGTTAAATTCAATTTCTAGTTTAAAATTTCCAATTCCATATTGGTTTAACTTTTACTGATACATATATATGTATATGTATACATGTATATATACAGTCATTGCCGTTAAAGTTGTCCTAGACATATGCACATATGGATTTATAGCCTTTGTTCAGTTGGCCCCTTTTACACAAAGAACGGTAATCAGCCGTGAACGCGGCCTTTGTATTTGGTAACAAAGAGCCACAGTGGTCTAATGGTTAAAACGCTCTTGCGTTCCAGTTCGAAGCCCCGAGTTCAAGTCTCAGTATCGGCACCGTATCTTTTTTATTCTTGTTTTTTTTTTTTTCCTTGTTTTTTTGTTCTGTTTACATATGTGTTTCTTTTTGCAGTTTCTTTTTTGACATTGGATAAGATGGCAGTTCCATATGAGAGAGGGAATTATGGTAAATTTGAAAATGGAAGTTATAAGGGCAACTTAAAGGTTTCATGAAGTCTGGATACCTCAGGGTTATAAAATATAGCATTATTAGCTGCATTGTTTCATTGGCTTCACCAGGGGGAACCCAAAGTATATGTAATATTCAAAAATTATCAACAATTACACTAAATTGGATAAATATTAATTATTTGGGTGGTTATCAAAAAAATATTATTACCAATATTAAATAAAACTTTAAAAATGTTCTGGACTCATAATGTTATCAAAGAGGGTTTACTAAAGCTTGTTACAGCTGTTTTACTGCTGGACATCCTAAAATGTTCATATTATACACCACCCTTGTTAGGCTATTTTGCACATGTAACGTCCGTGACAAATGATGTAACGTCTGTGACACTGGTTTTTCTCCCCTCTGCCAAAAGTAAAGAAGGTGGTGATGCTATTTTGGCACTGAAGAAATAACTATCCATTACCTGCATACTTCAAATTATAAAACTAGCCTGGTGTACCATCTCATCTCACAGCGAGTTAACTTTGAAGATTTCTGCTTGGAATATTGGTTGTTTTCCATGTAACATCTGTGACAGTGCTTTTTCTTGCATTTTAATAAATGTATAAAATGCCCAAATTCTTACTCATGTTATTTTAAGTATTACTGTATTCTGGTAAAGAGTTATGATAATATTGAAAATTTGGCAAACTGTCTTTTGCCATTTATCTAGAGAAATAAAAAGGTTCAAAATCTTGTCTGAGACGTAAGGTCTGTGACGTGGAACTGCCCAAGAATGGACGCTGAAACGGTTTCAATTTTTCCCAGACTTTCGAAGTAGATAATTACCTATACCAGCACTGACTGAGTACGCCCAAATTACGCTATTTTTGTTTAGAACAGTGTAGCAATTCTGTTGATGGAAATTAGAAAGAAAGACTCCCTAAATTCTTTTAAGTATGCTCTGCGAAAGTACTTTTTAGATAAATAGATATATAGTCATAGCGCTAGCTATCATATAAACGAAGACTGCTTATTTTTAAAATTCATATTTTACACAGGTATGTAATCAACTAAAGTCGATTGAGGTATGCTAACCGCCGTGGAAAGTGAGTAGCAGCTGACGTTTTGAGTGTTAGCCCTTGCTCTGACGAAGGGCTAACACTCGAAACATCAGCTGCTACTCGCTTTCCACAGCGGTTAGCTGCATACCTCAATCGACTTTAGTTGATTACATACCAGTGTTTATCTTCCCCGCCGACGCAGACCAACACTAGTTTTCACAGGAACTAGTTGCCTATCATATTTTACACATATTGTCTGGTTATTTTTAAATTTGCAATTAGGTCACGTTTAGTTAAGCCAATTTTAGATAAAATGTTCAAAACAATATAGTATACGTACATGCATAGTGTATTTTTATAACAATTATGTCATACGAGTATGTTAATTATCCCTTCTTATAGTTTCTTCTTAGCTTATATGTTTCATAACTTACTCTATACAAACGTCATCTACCTATCTCACATAGTAGTAATTATTCGCTAGTAGGCCTCGTGCACGAAGTTGGTGTACACGACGAAAATGGAGAAAATTTAGACAACATTTGTTTTAGAATTGTTGTAACTTTGTCGTTATTTAATTGAATGTTATTAAATTCCCACCACTCTGACCTTAGTTTGATATAGTTTCTCAAATATGAATCTTTATCTTCGAAAGAGGGAGGAACGTGGTGCCGAGAATAAAAATATCAACCGTTCTCAACCAAAAAAACGTGAAAGCCGCGTAACAAAACCTCTCAATTCTCGCCAATCGTGCCTTCCGGCACGCACAATCTCCATTTTGCAAATCATGCAAATCATTTACTTTTTGTATTTTTTTTTTCACTTTTTGCATCGAGCACTTTTTGCTATCACTTTGCCAATAAATATATTTACATCAATGTGAAACCATTCATTTTATCACTTAAATTTGAGTGTTAACGTTGAATGACAAGATTATGACTTAAATGTATATTCAACAAATGAATGGTTTTTAATGGCTAGTCTCTTTCGGCTTTGTCAGAAAATTCATTATTGCGTTATGCAAATTTTGCTATCTTTGTGATCCAATGGAAATCAGCCTTAAAATGTGCACAGATCGACCGTCTGAATCCACAATGTGATGAAGTTCATTCAAGTTAAACTCCAGCACACTAGAATCCAAGAAATATTATATAGTAACTCCAAGAAAGACGTACTTTCACTTTCAATGATCTTTTGCACGTGCCAATCTAAATTGTCTGTGATGTCATAATACTAATTGAGTTGTTTACAACATTCAACTTTGAAGAATTCCTACGGGGGTTGAATGGGCTTGCAGTCTTTATGTAAATCGAGCTTTTTTTTTTCAGGCTTAAACAGAGGAAGTGTTTTTTTTCTTTGGAAACAAAGACGTTAAGTTTTGGAAGTATCATGCAACACCACAAATGAGAAATCTTTGATACAAAACAAGGGTTTATTTCACCCGCTTTATTTCGCAAGAGCTGTACTTGGGAGTTTAAAAAATACAAGCAAAAAAGCTGCTACGTTTTAAGGTGAACATTTTGTATTTACTGTTTGTATTCTACAGACATGTCAGCCTACGATTACAATCTACTAACTCGGGCGTGATGGAAAAAGTGCGCAATTGGCGCGATAGAAAAAGGGCGCGATCGGCGAGATGGAAAAAGTGCGCGATTGGCGCAAAATGCGTGATTTGCGCGATCGAAGGCAAAAAAGGCATGATGAAAGCTTGGCACGAGTGTTTTTTCTGACATTCATTTTTTTCTAACGCTAGTTTTTTGACTGATATTTCTTTTGAAGAAAGCATGAAGTACAAGAAAACCACAACGTTTTGTGGCGAATTTCAAGTGCACTTCACCTCAAAGTGCATACGTAAATTTTCTTCTCTGATATTTCTTAAACGATAAAAATTCATTGCGATGTGGAGTAAAAATCGGGTGGAAAATGACGAACTTTTTCATACATAATTCGAACAAATTCGTGTTTTTTTTTATTAAACCATTTTCGAAAGTATTTTGCTCGTTTTTCTGTGCACCTAGACTGAAGTTTTATTTTCTGAAGTCCTAGGGTTATAGGATGTTTAGATTTTGAGAAAAATAATAAAACGTAGCATTAGAATTTTATGTTACGCTCGTGTACACCAACTCTGTGCACAAGGCCAGTAGCTTTTATAAATACATATATATATACATTTATTTATTTTGTATTCTTTTTTGAGGGCCACAGGTTTATCAGTTTTAACTGTCAAGTGTTTATACCCTCGGTAAATAAAGTTGTTATTATGATAGGTGGGTTTGAATAAGCTTATTTTTGTTTTACACTGTGCCGGGCTTACATGTATATACCAGAAACAGTTTTGAAAATACTAGATACCCACTGATTCAAAGTATTATATCTTTGTTTAGAAGTAGGAAGCGATTTTAGCAAGTGTTATGAATTTCATTCGATTCGTACTGATTTTCTGAACTTAGGCAGACTGAGTGAGCGACCTCATTTGTTTTCCAGATTTCGAAAACATCGGCCGTGAGACATGGAGAGTTTTGAAAATAGCCGGCAGTCCAGAAATTGTCCATAATTCTCTTTGAAACCCATAGTAATGCTTGCATAAGTTGACAAAGCTTTTTTCTTTGTGAAGGAAGAGAACTCACATGGAATTAAAGCTGTGTACTCGGCGTAAGGTTTACGACTGTTTGACAAACGATCACAAACTTTTGAAGCTTCGCCGTGGACAAGAAGAAGGAAGAAGAGGAGGAGGGGTGGGTTGTCAAAAATATATTTTGTATGGGAGAGGTGGGTGATTTTTTTCTTTTTAGTACTCTCCCCTAAAAATCTAAACCCCTTTCTTTATGAATCCCCCCCCAAAAAATATAGCTTTTTAGAATCATTGATAGCCAAACCTGGGTCAATTTGACCTGAAGGCTCAATTTCACCTACAACATATACATGTATATACCTCTTCTTTGGGATACGGGGTGGAAATTCATACATATAGTACATGTATGTGTTATTTATAGTACTAAATGAAAATGAAGTGATAAAATAATTAGGCTATGCAAAAATGGAGAAAGGAGACTGGCACAAGAGAGAAGAAGGAGGGCCTGCAGCCATCCCTTACATATTTTCATTTCCCATTCAGAATCTGGACAGACCAAGTCCAGGACAGACTGAGTTGTCAAATACCCCATCCCATGGATGGCTAAGTTCTCAAATACCCCATCCCTGGACAGACAGAGTTGTCAAATGCCCTACTCCCTGGATAAACTGAGTTGTTAAATGCCCTACCCCTGGACAAACTGAATTGTCAAATGCCTCACCCCCTGGACAAACTGAGTTGTCAAATGCCCCACCCCCTGGATAAACTGAGTTGTCAAATGCCCTACCCCCTGGACAAACTGAGTTGTCAAATGCCCCACCCCCTGGACAAACTGAGTTATCAAATGCCCCACCCCTGGAACAGACTGAGCTGTCAAATGTCCCACCCATGGACAGACTGAGCTGTCAAATGTCCCACCCCTGGACAGACTGAGTTGTTAAATTCACCACCCACTGGACAGACTGAGGTGTAACATGCCCCATTTGTACCCGGATGCAATTGATAGACATAATGCACCTCCATGTATCAATGTTAATCAACAGGGGGCAGGGGTGTGGATTTGACATGTTTGCACCACCACCCCCTGGATTAACATTGATAGGTGCATTACAGAAAATAATTTACACAAGTTTGTTTGGTGTTCGTTTACCTTGAACTGTCGCCACGACCCCGAGGTTCCACAATTCTTGCAAAAATGACTCCCAGTAGTCTTATTAATGTACATAGTCATCTCAGGTTCAACTCCTTTCTTCTTCGAGCAAAATGAGCACTGGGCGATAATAGAGGTATGACCGTGTTCAAAACTAACATTCTTGGACGAAAGAAATTGTTCGATTTGTTTTATCGACGGCAAATGAGTAGACACACTATTTGAGATGACTCTTTGTTGACTTTGTGAGTTCGTTTGTAACCCTCGTGTTTGAACAATCCTATCGTGTTTGATGTCAAATGCAAGACAGTTCCTTCTCTGAGATGTGGCTCCCTCCAAATACGAAATAACTGCTGAAATACTTCCATAATTGTGTCGAACTGGTACCCTGTGACTGTGTAGTCCACATCTTGAGATGTTGGAGAATTCAGTTGTCACGTGGAGTTGAGAACGAAGCTGTAATATTCGCATAAATTGATTGCATTTCCACGTATGAGCCATTTTGAGGTTCTATGAAATCCTATTAAAGAAATTTGATGTGACTATCATGTTTCTTTAGGCAATACAAGCTCCAACGTTTTAAAGAACTTGTTCTGGACTTCCACGTGCATATTTTTGGCGCCATGTTGAGCTCCAATAATACCAAATCGATATCTAATAATGCAGAATTAATCGATATTTAATCGGTGACGGCGTTGAAATTGATGGAGAAGCCTGGGACTCGTGCACGTGCGAGAAAAGAAATTCCAAAATGGCGGCTGATACTCGAACAATGTTGTCTCTTGCAAAAGCAAGACAAAAATGCAAGGAAAAACACTCTTGCTTCAGCCAGATCAAGTGCATAGAACACATGTGTTTACCTCCTACCTATATAGGGCAGTTAAGACAAGGCATTAACGACGAACTCGGCAAGAAGTTAATGAAATTCTGCGACAAACTCGAAGCAGTCGTCGTTGCTTACGACAAAATTGAACTTTTACAAAGAAATGGAGACCTGGTAGACGAAACACCCTTTCTTCACTTTGATGTCAGAGTTAACTACATTATTTTTAAGCCTCAAGTGGACAGCAAGCTCATCGGTGTTGTGAACAAGTTTGGATGTGATCATGTTGGGTGTTTAGTGCACGGGTGTTTTAATGCCTCTATCGCGCGGTCTCGAGTCAAGAATGGATTATACAGTAATTTAGATCTCGGTAGCGTTTTTACGTTTCGTGTCGTCGGGTTAGAAGCTGTGAATGGAGTGCTGTCAATATCAGGAGCGATTGAAGATAAAAATATAGGAAAAGGGTAAGTTACTAATTGAACGATAGTCATTTATCACAACAACAACAACAACTTTTATTTGTAACCACACAGTATATTATCAGTATAATATTTTACAGACTTAGTATACATTCTTTGTGCGCAATATTACAGTATATTGGTCCTTCCAATTGAGAAACATGCACCAGTTCCTTTTGTTTTCCTTGTCACTGCTTGTGTTATGCAGGTAATACAATGTACATGTGTTCTTTCCATTATTTCATACATCAGTGTCAGGGCTGTCATTAAAGAATGCCAATCAGGATTAATGCTTTGCGAGCCCATGTTTACATTTGAACAATAGAAAACCATTACAATTGCCATTTTCGTACAGTATGAAAATGGCGATTGTAACGGTTTTCTATTGTTCAAGCTCGCAAAGCGTTAATCCTGATTGGCATTCTTTAAGTTTTATTGCCATTTTCATTGAAGTGTGACCCTGGAAGTTTCAAGTCTCGTTTCAAAAATTGCATTTAGCTAACCTCAATCAAATGTGGAGTCTGCTCTCATACAAAGCTTTCAAAGGCAATGATACAGTTTACACTTTATATTAATAATTTTAATCTAGGTTGTACTTGTTTGATTGATGGTTAACTTAATGCAATTTTTCAAACAAGACTTGAAACTTTCACAGTTGCACTTCAATGAAAACGGTAATAAGTTGCTGGACAGCTGGTCTATTTGTGACATAAGATACAACTCAGTGAATTTTACATTAAGTAGCCAGCAATCTTCATCATTATTGCTGGTGGTAATCACTGGTAGCTGCAGGCTTCTAATGATGTCCTAGTCCTGTCCTGGCCTCTCTTTCAACCACTCCATAGACTGGCAGGTCACGCGAAAGAGAGTCTAGTAGATATTGCATGCGCATGTCAGAAATGTAACCAGGCCACACCATAAATATGTGGTCTGGTTACATAGCTCATAATCAGGTGTTTACTGAATTGTATCAATATTTATTATGCCCAAGAGCGTGCAATTATATATTTGTACCAAAGTTTGAACAATTGAAGGCTTGTGTGCAAAAACTAATGCATTGAAGATTTGAGTTGCTCGATTTCGTTTTTACTTTTCCGGTCGCTTTTAGGTTTTTTCACGCCGAATGAAGTCTAATTTTACGAAGTTCGTGTATGTGAAAATGGCGATCATGGAAAAAAAAGATTAGAAGAATTTTTTTTATTTTACCCAGTACATGGATTAGACCCAAGACTCGACTTAACACGGGCCAAAAGGAATTGTGGGTACACAGCAAACATTTCATGACAGGGAAACTCTATACGGTTTCAGCTCAAGAATCTTTTATAAGTCCCCAGGTGAAGCACTAACAAGGCCTGACACGACTATCTTTGGAAAGCTCAGACTACAAAACTTACCGAAATGGGCTTCTTTATATTTAGCTCCGGCAAAATATTCACAGTTCGCTTCGCCTGGAGACGTGACTCTATGTAAATATCCAGACATTACAAACCGCCTTTTAGTCAAACAGTTCTTTGTTCAACCATGAGTTAAGCCAGCAACTTAATGATGTCAACGGCCCTTTACACAGAGTTTCTTTTTCAAAACGGTTACTCCGTCTTTCCAACAAGTATATCCACGGTTTCAACCATCTCTCCAGCTTGGCGGCTAGCGGAAGTCCCTTCTAGATTCAGTCTGTAAACGGTTACCAATTTCCCGCCCCATATACAATGATTGAGCGCGTGCACGACAATTTTGATTTTATAAACCTCTCCCCCCCCCCCAACCACCTATTAGAATAGCAAAACAATAACAACTCTTTTCGCTGTAGAAATGACTCGATGGCTTGCTTAATTTGTTTATTCTTTCATTTATTTGAAATTTCAAGTGATATCCTAACATTCTTGATTAAAAATTACGGGTTTTCTTAACAAAAAGCGAAGTTGGCTGTCAAGAGTTATCAAATCGTCACTCTATTAGTTTTTGCACTGGCCCCTTCAATTAACATCGCATTTGCAGTTGAAGTTCAGCCGTACATGTACTTTAGGTCAAGTAGAACACTGTCATAATTATAGACACATTTCTGCCTCAGTCAATGCTTATAAATACTTTTTTATGTTAGAACATTACCAGTTTGGAATGCTCTACCAGTAACGAGTTCAAGGAACTCATTTAATATGCATATTAGGTTTTCGTCACTTGAATGTTTTGTTGTTTGATTGGTTATTTAGTTTTTTTTGCATACCGCTGTACTAAATGCCAGTATCGGGATTAGGCTTGCCTATATTTTGATATTATTTTAATAAACTGAAACTGAATCTAGAAACATTATTTAATCTATGGAAAGGGAAGATGTCTTCATCAACTTCAGCACTGAGTTTGGCAAGTCGCTGGTTTGTACTTTATTTATTTTCGTATGGGATTCTTTAAGATCTACACTACAACATCTGATGGATGATCAAAAGTCTAAACTATAAAATGAGCACGGGGTATTAACAGCCGGTAAGCTGACTGATCTCAGTGAAAACGAAATGCATGGACTTAAACCTTCGATCTATGTATTATTTACAATATGAGTGGTGATATTGTATCGGATATACAATGGCAAGCCACTTCGGCAAGCCATTGTATATCCAATACAACATTGCCACGAATGTTGTAATGTACTTATGATATGCACCACATAAAATTTGAAACTTTGATTTCCCACCTTGCTATCAATGTGCGATGAATTAGTTTCTCACAAAAACATGTCCCACATTGAAGAGACAGTGTGTATGCAATAAGAGAGCAGATCATAGCGTGCAGAAAAATAGGTCCCACATGGAAGAGATGGTGTGTACGCAATAAGAGAGCAGATGTACTTTGTCATTTCACCCGGCCCGGGATAGGGGAAGTCAGTGATCGGTTGTGAGACCTGATACTGACGCCAGCATGTAAGTATCCTGTATTATTCCATACAGGATTCTAGTTGGCTTATAGTTAGTACTATGTATCATTTGATAAAGAATATTATTAGTATTATGTATCATTTGATACAGAATACTAATAGGCTAACTAGAATTTCATATGGGGTTTAGAGTGTATCCACGTGACCCGAATGCTGGGTCTGGATTGGCTATTACCCTTATGAATTATTAATGAATATTATAAGTATAAATACAAATTGTATTTAGTCCTAGTGGTTCATACGAGAAGCAATAAAGACTCCAGCAATAAATTGTTTGTGTTGTGGGAGGACATAGTTGCGAGAAATTCTGCATTGAGATTATCGGCCATTTTAAACCTTCAAATAAAAATGTATTTGGTAAACCCCGTGAATATTCCTGCGAATTTGACCTTATTCCTGATTGGACAGTTTTGAGCATGCGCATATAATATCTACTGGACTCTTTCCCGCTACCTTCCAGTAATAATAATAATAATAATAATATTGCTTTATTTATCGAGGGTAACACCAGAAGTCTTATGGAAATGGCCCTCAACATAAAGAAAATAAATAAATAGATAATAACAGTAACAACTAAAACACTAATAAAGATAGTTTCAAATTACAATACTCATTGGATGCAGTGAAGTTAACCTGCATAGTATGAGTTTAACTTGGATGAGAATGAATCTTTTGAGGCTGCTTGTCTACGGAGCGGTCGCAAAGGGACTAATGACAGCCCTGAGTGATTACTATCAGTTGACTGAATAATTCGATTTTTTCATTCCTTTTGCAGAAAATCCCAAAATTCAGCAGCAAAGCACCAAATGGAAAATACAAGTAGCACTGGAAGTGAATTAGTTGGTAGTTCTTATCCAAAAAAGTCAAAGAAACAAAAAAATATTGATAGTCTAGACCTGGAGGAAATATCCCCAATAAAAAAGAGGAAAATGCCCCAAACATCTGGTGCCAAGAAAGAACAGGCTTCTATTACAGGGAATGAATACAATAACAGTAGGAAACAAGCTAAAATATCTCAACGTCTATCGTCAGACACAGTTAGTGTAAAGGTCTTTCATAAGAAAAGGAAATAGGACAAGACAATATGTAAATTATTAGGTAAAAATATACAAAGATGTGATTGACGTTTATGTCAATCAAGTCACTTAGCAAGTCTTTATAGTCATGTTTGAAAAAGACTTGAGACTGACTCGGTGCCTTTGAGTTAACCGGCCTCAAAGACCGTCTAAGCCAAAATTCGGCATTTCTTTTTACTAAGTCGACTTGAGTCATGCTAAGACAGACTTAGGCCTACGGCAAACGTCCACTGAACTCCTATTTAAAAAATTGGTTCGGTAGAAGAACGAGTTAGGGCCGACGTGGCAGCAAACGGCGTCGAACATAATAATACAATACAGGTTAATCAGCAAAAATAATATACAAAATTACATTTATGTACGAGATATTAACAAAGGCTGCTCGCCAATTTCAAAACATGAAAATATTTAGCTGACAATAACGTTATAGATTTGTCCTTCATTGAAAGAATATATAAGAACAGTGATCTCTTAAAGGGGAACTCAACCCTAAAATCAACCCAATGTCTATACAAACATGTATTCGAAATAAATAGGTTCTGCTATTTAATTTTTCTGTGTTGCGCGTCTAGCAAGAGAAAATCCGAAAACCTTCCTCACAGCCTCCGGTATGTACAGACGGCTCAAGTCTTGTAATTTGTGACGTAGTATACGGGGAATAAATTAGTTTTGCCATGCCGTCCCTTACATTGAATAGCAGGCCTAATGGCTTCTAATTGCGGACCATTGTGTTTTCTTTGTGCTAGAGGTGTGATCGTTCTTCCTTGGTATGTGTGACGTACGTTATGGGGAAATTTGCACTGAATTGAGCCGCCACACAATATAGATTTTTCAGCGGAAAATCGAACTTGGAGACTAATTTTCTCCTCATAGACGCGCAACACAGAAAAATAAAATAGCAGAACTTATTTCTTTAGAATACATCGTTGTAAAGACGTTGGGTTGATTTTAGGGTTTAGTTCTCCTTTAATCAAAGGAACGAAAATTATCATTTACTCTATATATATATATTACTAAGAAAAGTCTCGTATGTTTGCAGATTCACTATAATCACATTCCATTGTATAGTGAAACTCGTCACCAACCTTATCACCTGCACACAAGGGACAAACACGGGCATCATAAGGGATTTTCTTATATAGCGTCCTATCTCAACCGGTAATTTGTGTGCAGAAATTCGTAATAGCTTGTCTACACTGTACATTGGCAATATCATTCAAGTAACGCTCATATCCCACATTTGACTTAACTAATCGGAAAGTGCGCCAATTTTCCGCCAATGTTAGTATCATGAAAAAATCCACGTGAAACCTTAGTTTTCCAAAAAATTGAAAATAAATCCCAAAACTTCGATTTTATGTGTTTTGCAAAATTATCTATTTGTTTTAATGGAATGTTAAGATGTGACACTTTGTCAAATCCGCATCATTGCAAAAGATAATTAGTAAAAACCACACTATCACAGCCAAAGTATCGCTGGTAACGAGGATCGTTTAGACGTAACCAGAACTTCGCAACTCAAACGGATACCTGTAAGATTAAGGGTGGCCTACCTAACTCTGTGTATATTGCCAGATTCGTTGCTTTGGCATGAACTCCTAAAACACGCTTGCAAAGTTTCAAATGAAGCTTCTCAATATCATTAACACCATTAAAAAAATATTCTTAAAAATATCGAAACTAGAAAACTTTCTCCATAGGTACACGCCCCAAATTTCACAACCGTACAACAAGACTGGAGCTACAAGCGAAGAAAAGAGTTTCAGCAAGACTCTAACCGGAACATTCTCAAGATTACTAAAACTTTTAAACAAACTATGATACGCCCGCAATGCTTTATTATACAAAGCCTTTTGGGCGAGTTTAAAAAGACCATAGAAATGAAATGTTATACCTAAATAAGGTGTAGTCATCCACACACACTAACTGGTCATACCAAAATACCATCGAGATGCTACAAACACACGCCCCTGAGCGTGCGTTCCAAAGACTAAAATCATATGTTGATCGTAATTCACTTGCGCGTAATTCACTTGCGCCTAATTAAATCACGGTAACTAACACGTGTCCTGGCGCATTTCACTTTTCGCCCGCGGCTAGTGATATGGCTAGTGATATGGCTAGTGATATGGCTAGTGATATGGCTAGTGATATGGCTAGTGATATGGCTAGTGATATGGCTAGTGATATGGCTAGTGATATGGCTAGTGATATGGCTAGTGATATGGCTAGTGATATGGCTAGTGATATGGCTAGTGATATGGCTAGTGATATGGCTAGTGATATGGCTAGTGATATGGCTAGTGATATGGCTAGTGATATGGCTAGTGATATGGCTAGTGATATGGCTAGTGATATGGCTAGTGATATGGCTAGTGATATGGCGAGTGATATGGCGAGTGATATGGCGAGTGATATGGCGAGTGATATGGCGAGTGATATGGCGAAATTTGTGGGTTGCACTGGCGGCCATGTTAGTTGGTAGGAACAAAAGAAACCACATTTGCTTCTTTTGTTCCTACCAACCAAGATGGCCGGCGCTACGCTTTTGTGATTGTATTCCCTTAGGAATGTTTGCAACCCAAGAATACAGCGCTCGGTCGAATCTAAGAAAGGCCTTTCTGTGGAAAATGATTGTCCAAAACAGAAGAATGGCGTTCTACACAGCACTTGCCGTGTACAGGAGACGATGGTTGTTACTGCAAGTGGCGTTATTGGCAGTGTTTCTAGCGTTTGCGATTCACACATTGAAACCTCTGTTAATAGTCGATCATGCCGCAATTTTGAACGACATTCTGGATGGTTTGACTTCATATGGTAGAAGCGTTTCAAAGCGAGCTATATCGCAACATTCGCAATAACCAATGCTTCTGCCGGTATTCCAGCCAGGCGCGTCTTCAATTCATTACTTTCGATCGAATACTGAGCATTTATTACAAAAGGGCATTTCGCATTTTAATAAGGCAAATGTATTTTGTGACGTTAAAGCACGAACTACACATTTCCGGCTGAGCGTCGTGCGGCAATGGCCGCCGTTTCGCCTTCGAAATCGCATTTGTAACGCGTAAGCCCACGGGGGGGGCATCAGTGTTTGGGAGATGGGGGAGATGTTGTTTTCACGGTTTTGGTACGATTTATTTATTATTTTACATAATTTATGAATTTAGTTCGGCGCGTGTCAAGAACGACGCTTGCCGTAAAGTCGCACCAGAGTCGTAATTCCCGACTTGGCTACTCGAACCTGATCATGCCGGACTCGTACCTATTGAATAGGTCGATCTCAATTGCGGAAAACGTCGTACTATCCATGACCGTATTTCAAAATTAATAGGTTCGACTGAATTAAGTTCATGGCTACTAGTTCGACGTTTGCCGCAGGCCTTAGTGGTCTAGTGTGAACTCGCCTAATGCTGTTTAATAAATAAGGAAGCCGCCTTTAGTAGTTTCCTTTCAAAGCACGCGTTTGGAAAGTTATGTTATAAATTAAAGTTTTTTTATAGAGAACTTTCTGCCACTTAATATTTTTGTTTTACAACAGAGCTTCTGCTTACGTATCCTTTTCTTGATTTTCACCAGAACGTCAGGCTCCTTATGCTTCTGCTTCCGTCGAGTCACCGAATTCGACGGGGCTTTCAAAATCCACGTGAAATTTCGAACGGCCGACTCGGATATATTAAGGCATGGGTCAAGGACTATCACACTCCTAATAAGTATAGGGGTGATCTACTTTAGTTTGGTTTTACTCGAAAACCTTGATTTCATGATATTTAATGTAAACCTACCTTTCAATCATTTTTGTAGGATGGTTGCCATGGCGACTGAAGCTGTAACCTTTGAACTCGTTTTTAGGAAAGTATAATACAAGACTTCGGGAGGAATGTAAAGCGCACAAAATTCAGATGTAAAGGTGGTGGAACTAATGCAGCTTACCATGTAGCTTATGCGTCACATTGTTGAAATGTTTGTTAATTCAGTACAAACTTGAGGGGTATCATATTTCATACTAGCCTTAATTAGCCTTGCCCTTAAAATAACCAGCTTTCCTAATTGGAGCAGCAAAGTGTGCACTAACCTTGATTCACTTTCATGAAAATACCCACTAAATTAGAACATTTTAAGGTACTCCAGCAGGATTTTCTAAAATTTATTTTAAATAAAGGTCATAGGTCATTCCATGTTCCATGGAAACTGTCATAAAACTGTGTTAAAGTTGTGACTTTAACGAATCTGTCAAAGTGTCGTGGATATATCTTACAAGCACCAAGAGATAGACCACCCTCTCATGATTTGCGGTGAGGACTCAGCCCGAGGCATTTGAAAATCTCACGAGGATTTTGAAAGCCCCTTCGAATTCGGTGATGAGTAGAAAAACATCGTCTACTTGCATTAATGCACTAGTCAATTGAAACTCCGACCCCCGGGACATAGCGGGGAATATATCATTTATACAGTGTTACATTTTGACCTTTTCCCCGCCCATCGGGAGACAGTTGGCTGTTACAATACATTTGATAATAATTTTATGGTAAAATAATTTTAACGTAATTGCTGTTTGTGGTACCTAGTCTCCCGGGGTACCTACTACCTAGTCTCCTTCGCAGCCGTTCTTAGTGTAGAAGGGAGTATGGGACCGACTCGTCGGCTGTCTCCTCAGGCTAAACCTATGGTGAATTGTTCCGTCGGAAAACCAGGGGAAACCAGACGCCACATATCGTATATATTTTCTAGTTTATTGTGTAGTTATGTAATTATTCGATCTGACTGAAAACAGAATACATGCGTTTCGTATTACTTACTGATTCAAAATGCTAACAGGCGTACAATAAGCTAAATACGTAAATCAATAATAAAGATCACTTACTTCTGTGGCGGGTATACCGTTTTCTTGTCGTCCTTAACTCTTGGTTAGCGTATAAATCCCGGTGAGCTTAATTACTGGTTAGCTTACTGCGTCCGTACAAAACTGATCTGACTGAAGCCACACTCGATATTTGATCACCGTACTAACAATGTCAATCAAATTGTCCTTATTAATCCTTAAGCTAATAAATGTTCTGTCTTGTGCGGTTAATGATTTGCATATCATATTTTCAACAAAACTGTATACTTGTCGATCCTTTTTGAACACCGAAATGTTGTGCTTCCATTGCCAATACGATACACTAACAAGTGATTATTGAGGACCAAGCGAGCAAATGTATATAATTTTATTTTAGGAAATAATACTTTGCAATTATTTAAAGTTGCTTCGTGGGTGTCACCATTAGACAATGAACACTCGTGATTTCTGGACTTTAGAGACATAGGAGAGGTTTAATAGAGGTTTAATTTCAAATTCCTCGCGCTGCGCTTCAAATACAAATGCTGCAGAAGAAAATATTGCAGGAGCTTCTTCGCCACTGCTACCTCCCACATGACAGTCCTGCGCTTTACCACAAAGGTAACCAGGAGTTTCACCCAATATCACGCCGATGAGGGTGAGTTCCCGGATGCTGCTTCAAACTCACACATGCGCACTACAACCTGCGGTTTCCTTGACAATTGTCATTTCTAAAAAAAGGTTATTTGCTTTGCCTGGCATAGCCGGCCTCGCGCGCGCCAATCTTGATTGTGACGTCCCTAATTCCAATTTTTTTCAGAGTGCGGAAATGTTCTTTGGTGATCTATGCGATACATTGTAGCTTACCAAAGTCAACGATTATTTTGCGGAGGTTTTTGACGTTTTTATATTTGTTATGAGTAATGGGTATCTTAAGTCGTGCCTGCTTTACAAATATCGACGAGGAAAACGGCGAATACCAGGTAAGAGCACTTTTATTGAGATCAGTTCTGTTGGCAGTTTACTCTCGCGGATTACAAAGTATTCATCTTACTTACCATAGTTCAAGTTCCTGACATGTATTGCAATTCTAACCAGCACATTGTCAGTAAATGAAAATGAACTATTTAATTTCTTTATGTGCAAAACATACGGAAGCGCTTCACGAAGGTTAACAAATAGCTGTTCACCTAGAAGAATTTTGGTTTTCCTGCAAACTAAAAACTGCACAAAGAATAATCCTACTACAATCGTTTACAATTAGTTTGTTGGTTTTTGTGCTTGGTTGCAAATTTCGCATTGCTTGGGTATCGTGTTTTTAGTTTTCTATTTAACAATCTCGATCTCGGTTAGTGTCTTTTCATAGTGCTGGGAAACCCACAGGCAGCCCAAGGTTTGGTTACGAGTCTGATCTATTTATACACCGCCGTCCGCCACGCCAAAAGACTAAGAGTTTGTATTGGTTTTTGTTCAATGAAGAAATCACATGAACGTAAGAAAATTAGAACTTTCCGACTTAAGCCTGGTTTACACGAGAAGCATTTTCGGCACGGCACTCTTAAATTATTGGTACGCGCACCAAAATGTTTCAGGACGGCACCCTTATTTTTATCATGTAAATGAGTGTTCCAGGTACGCGGACCCGAAACTCTAGGGGTGCTGAGACCCTGTGAAAAGGTAGTCCCTGGTGTCGGCCCGCCTGTTTGCATGGAGTGCCGTTCCCAAGTTGGGAGTGCCCAAAATCAGCTTGTCGTGCGAACCGGTTTTAATAATTGGGCTTTAATTTGAGTATTTTAGACTGAACATTTTAGTTGCGAAATCCTCTCTTGTTATATAATTATTATTTTTATATTTGCATAAAATATTTCATACGCTATTCTTTTTTCTACCTTCGCTCGTAAAATCCGATTTTCAAGAGCAACCAGAAAATTGGTAAATTATTGATTTCATGAAAAAAAGCTAGTTTTGATCTACCGTTTATGAGTGCCGAGAGTAAAGTTGTACGAGCTTACTAGTAAATCAGTAGTAAGGGAATAGTAAAATGTGAAATTGCAGTGAAGACCACATTAGGACAATCCAGGGACGTGCGATTTTGACAAGAAGGTGTCCCGACTCGAGCGCATGCAGAGGCACATGCAACAGGGGCGACATGGGTATGATCCTCTGGGAATGGGGAGCCGGGGTGGCGCAGTGGTCAAACGCTTCGCAGGTTCGATTCCCGGACGCGCGCGCCATATGTGAATTGATGTTACTGCGGGTATCTCGCCCTTGCTCCAATGATTTTTCTCCGGGTTCTCCGGTTTTCCTCCCTCCACAAAAACCAACACGCTAAACTCCAATTTGATCTGTGGATTAGGCGGGTCCTGGCTTTGATCAGCGCCTATGGTTGTTTCAGGTCCCGTTAGAAATTAATTCAGAGGTTTCGAAATATGTAATTTTCTGCATTCTCAGGTATAGGTTTTGTAGATATTTTTGGCACTGTTTGATTCCGTTCATTTTCTATTTCAGAAAGTCAAAGTGTCATGCTTATAAATTGAAGATGACATGACATTTATCTTATTAACTTTCAGGTACCCAAATCTTTAATTGATAAAAAAGCAGCCCGTGCGCTTGCTCGTCACGAGAAGGCTTATCGCCGGAGGTATTTATGGACAAGTAAGTATGCAGAATTAACGTGCTGATATACAGCGCAATCATCATATTGATGATACACGTTTTGCAATAAATAGTGCTAAAGGACACTAAACCTTCGTTTTCTATTGTTTAATTAGTGCGCTATTTAGTGCTATTTGTTAATAAATGTTTCACGGATATATATGAATGCGTTCTATGTGAAATAAACCGCCAGTAAAGTAAGGCACGATATAATCAATAATTTAACTGCGATATCATTTTCTTCTGAGAAATCGTATAAAGTCTTAGATATTAAATGTTATGCTATACTATATATTCTATAACATAGAAATTCACATATTTTAATTAAAGTTGTCTACTGAGGAGAAAGAAGATCGGACATGCAGGAGATATAGCGGGCCGGCACATAGTAGACAGGACATACAAAAATACATAAGACAGGATACAGGGCATACGACATGCATGAGAAATATAGGATACATGACATACGACATGCACGAGACTTAGAAGACAGGACATACATGACACACAAGAGACAGGACATATGACATACATAACACACAAGAGACAGGACGTATGACATACATGACACACAAGAGAGAGGACATATGACATACATCAGGAACACCCAACGAACTGTTCTGCAAAATAACTGTTCTTCTGGGCCACTCGGCTGGCAAATTCTGCACTTTGGAATTTCTTGGCTGGCAAATTCTGCAGTCTGATACTAAATAATAATATAACGGAGCGATATTTGTCAGCTGGTAAATTCTGCAGTCCGATATAATTACATAATAATAATATAACAGAGCGATATTTCTCAGCTGGCAAATTCTGCACATACCTGTTGTTTCACAGGTTTTTAAAAATACCGAATTCTGCAGGTTAGCTCAGGCTTTTATTCTTAAAATAGAAATATTTTTGCTGCTGGCAAATTCTGCACTTAAATATTTCAGCTGGGAAATTTAGAAATTCTTCATGAACTTTAGGCTGGCTGGCGCTGCAGAACAGCTGTTCTTCTGCCAGCTGAAAAACAATTCCCTTAAATATGTTTAAATACATCTGATTTGTTATAAAAACATCAGAATGTTTGTTTTTATGAAGTTTTACCGTTGGGTGTTCCTGATACATGACACACAAGAGACAGGACATACGACATACATGACACACAAGAGAAAGGACATTTGACATACATAAGACATATACTGTAGGACAGTAATAGGAGACAAGACATAGGTGTTTCTCAATGAACAGAAGTTGAAGGGCATACCTTATTAATTAAACAGAAAATAACGAACAGTGTCAATTGTAATGAAATTAATAACATTTGAAACTGATCAGCATGCTACTGGTTCCATGCCATTGCTGTGTATCCGTTTACTCTGAAAATAACCCACGTATCGTCAAAAAATCTCAATAAATAAATAAATAAAAATGTAAAAAAACCACCTTTCTTCTATCGCCAATACAACGGTTAGAGAAATATTTTGAAGTGTATGTTCAAACTATGTTATGGGAGTATTTTTGAAATTTCAACTTATTTGGAAAGTTCCTTACTCTTTGCAGAGCAATATTATAAAGCTTATTGTTATCCACCCTGCAAGTATAAACCGCTTGTTTCTTTGACAATTGGCCGAGACCATGTTGTAACCATCTTTTCTGAAGTATTACAAATGATTAAATTGAATGATTTACTGGAAAACACAAAAACACAAAGGACACAAAAATGGTGGCTAAATACAATCTACCAAACATTAATATTACCTGATTTACAAACTTTTGGAACTTTTCAGGATCAAATAAGAGTTTCAAAGAGACATCAATATCCAGCCTTCTTCAAAAAGAAGACTTACAAACACCATGTGGTAGATATCTGACCGACAAAAATGGTATCATTTCATCAGCACAGTCCGTGATGTCATGCCTAATCACCGGTCATGATGAAGAGTTAATATTTCAACAATATAAGATCAAGCGCCATCAGGAAAAGGCTGCTACCATTTTGCCTACTACCAGTCTCTCTTATGCCGTTGACAAGGTATCAGAGGACAAGGGAGCATCAAAACCTACTGCTGGTGATATGTTTACTAAGAAAGACGACCAAGAGCTTATCTTGAAGGTAGAAATTGAATTGCTGATGGAAGACCTCGTCGCAAAGGCCGAGCTGGTAGAGAAGCTGCTCCAAGAAACCGCACTGATCACGACTGGTAAACGAATCTGTAGCAAAGGCACTAACTATTGTCAAGGAGGAAATGGTGCTGAAGAAAGCTGTGGAGGATGAGGAGCTGCTACAAAAGACCGCCACAAAGTTGGTGAGCGAATCTGTAGCCAAGGCACTAACCATTGTCAAGGAGGAAATGGTGCTGAAGAAAGCTGTGGAGGAGGAGGAGCTGCTTCAAAAGACCGCCGCAAAGGTGGTAAGCAAATCTGTAGCCAAGGCACTAACCATTGTCAAGGAAGAAATGGTGCTGAAGAAAGCTGTGGAGGAGGAGGAGCTGCTACAAAAGACCGCCACAAAGTTGCTGAGCGAATCTGTAGCCAAGGCACTAACCATTGTCGAGGAAGAAATGGTGCTGAAGAAAGCTGTGGAGGAGGAGGAGCTGCTACAAAAGACCGCCACAAAGTTGGTGAGCAAATTTGTAGCCAAGGCACTAACCATTGTCAAGGAAGAAATGGTGCTGAAGAAAGCTGTGGAGGAGGAGCTGCTTCAAAAGACCGCCGCAAAGTTGGTGAGCGAATCTGTAGCCAAGGCACTAACCATTGTCAAGGAAGAAATGGTGCTGAAGAAAGCTGTGGAGGAGGAGGAGCTGCTACAAAAGACCGCCACAAAGTTGCTGAGCGAATCTGTAGCCAAGGCACTAACCATTGTCGAGGAAGAAATGGTGCTGAAGAAAGCTGTGGAGGAGGAGGAGCTGCTACAAAAGACCGCCACAAAGTTGGTGAGCAAATTTGTAGCCAAGGCACTAACCATTGTCAAGGAAGAAATGGTGCTGAAGAAAGCTGTGGAGCAGGAGCTGCTTCAAAAGACCGCCGCAAAGTTGGTGAGCGAATCTGTAGCCAAGGCACTAACCATTGTCAAGGAGGAAATGGTGCTGAAGAAAGCTGTGGAGGAGGAGCTGCTTCAAAAGACCGCCGCAAAGGTGGTAAGCAAATCTGTAGCCAAGGCACTAACCATTGTCAAGGAGGAAATGGTGCTGAAGAAATGTTGCTGAAGAAAGCTGTGGAGGAGGAGGAGCTGCTACAAAAGACCGCCACAAAGTTGGTGAGCAAATCTGTAGCCAAGGCACTAACCATTGTCAAGGAAGAAATGGTGCTGAAGAAAGCTGTGGAGGAGGAGCTGCTTCAAAAGACCGCCGCAAAGGTGGTGAGCGAATCTGTAGCCAAGGCACTAACCATTGTCAAGGAAGAAATGGTGCTGAAGAAAGCTGTGGAGGAGGAGCTGCTTCAAAAGACCGTCCCAAAGGTGGTAAGCAAATCTGTAGCCAAGGCACTAACTATTGTCAAGGAGAAAATGGTGCTGAAGAAAGCAGTGGAGGAGGAGGAGCTGCTTCAAAAGACCGCCGCAAAGTTGGTAAGCAAATCTGTAGCCAAGGCACTAACCATTGTCAAGGAAGAAATGGTGCTGAAGAAAACTGTGGAGGAGGAGGAGCTGCTTCAAAAGACTGCCGCAAAGTTGCCGGTAAGCAAATCTGTAGCCAAGGCACTAACTATTGTCAAGGAGGAAATAGTACTGAATGTCGCTGCGGACTTTGTTGCAAACGTCGTTTTGAATAATAAGGAGACAGCGGAAGAGAAGCAACGCTATATCGCAGCATCATTGTTGACTGGTGATGGCAAGGCAGCTGATGACAATGGACAAAGGAACACGAGCATTGTTAATGCTTCATTGTCACTGACTTCGTCTGAGCTACCTCTTGGTACGACGGACAAGAAAACCAGGAAAGATCCGGAAGACACACTACTGTACCTGGGACACTACCCATAGATTCGCCTCAACGTTCACTCGAAAACATGTCGAACATGGTGATTGTGCGAGCTGACGGTATGTTGGGCATATCTTATATATCGATTATTTATATAGGTTAACTCAGATTTACTGCGAGTTAAATGTTAAAAGGACCTTGAAATAAAACGTGTCAGTATGCAACAACCCAATCCATCCCCTGAAGAACGCAGTATAGCCGACACATCGGGAATTTCATCTTAAGCCTTAATATTGACATTTTATATTTTCTTACCATGAAGATGGGTTAAGCAGTGCTTTTTTGATCTACCATCCATATCATCCTTTGCTTCTTTTTCTTAATGAGTGAATGATATCCTACATCATACAAACGTACGTTTGCGAGTGTAACATTGAGCGACAAAATCTTAAGTAGTGAACACTTGAAAGGCTTGCTGTGGGAGCCAATGTAATCCGCGTTCCATTAAAATTAACGAGTAATAATCCTACGCAAAATTACAAAACTGAACTGCTTGGTTGTGAGCCTTGCTATTCATTCAGAGCTTCATTTAATATTAAACCAGGGGTCAACATGTTAAATACCTATGCTATTCGAAAACGTTTTAGTTATCCTTCTTGCCAGATATAATTAACGTAATCACTTCTTCATTCCAGGAAGCAGATGTATCGTCCAACTTCTAGCTCAATCTGCAAGTGATGATCAGATACCAGAAACAGAGGATATTGCAACTGATGTTGTACCAGATGGTAAGACGGTTGCTGAATTGCAAACAAAAGATTCTGCAATGAAAAGCTCTCCTGATGTGACAGCTAAAGATGCAACGTTTTTACGAGATAGACGTGACATCAGCGATACCAAAAACCATAAGCACAATTTGCCTACAAGTCGGAACAGGTTTTGATAACGGTTGTCAAAACGATATTGACCAAAAATGGGATAAACAAGAGAATGTTGCTGTTTTGCCAAGTTCCTCTGGTTTTGTAAAATGCTATCGATGGAGCTAAGTATTCTTCAGTGACAAACACAGGGAAAGATGAACGTCAAGACACGAAGAAGACAAAGAAATGCAGCAAGATATTGGCGCGGTTGCTGAAAAGGTCTGGTTCGTGTGAAACGACGACCATCAGCAACGCAATTTCTCTACATGCAGAAAACCGACAATCTACCAAGGGAGGTACGTATACTTACTGAATGATGGATATGAGAGACTTTACAGAGACATCTGGATTGGCCTTTCCTCACTTTTTCCAAACACATTCAGCTCACTGGAATTTAGAAGTGAGCATTGCACTCACAGGAAAAGAAAGTCGAATGTGTTGACTCACAACTCGTCCTCCGTCATCAAAAGTACACCTGAGCTAGACCTCACAATATTTGACGATGACGCTAACGTAGATATCTCCCAACATGAGCAGACTACAGACAGAAGTGCTGATATGTCATTCACAGAAGTGATGCTTAATCAGTGTCACAACAGAAGGTAAGGAGTTATTAGGCTTTATGGTTAATATGGTAAATGTCTAAGTAAATTAAGTTGTACAAAAGCGATTAAATAAATGCATGCGCGCAGGTTATCATTACGAAATTTTGTAATTTTGATCTGCTAACTGATGGAGCAATGATTTGTAGATAAAACGATTAGTACAGCTATACGAGGGTCGAGTTAGGAATATCTACTATGTATTAGTTAAAGAAAACTAATTTCTAATTTCCTTGATTCATCAGAGTAGCCAGATTAGTAATTTCATAGAACGTGCTAGATTTAATCAGACATAGTACTGAGTCATGCGGTGCGCCCACATATCTGCACACATTACCGACAGGAAGTGCGCAATACGCCCAACTTTCCGCTAAGTCCTAGGCACGGCACACGTCCCAAAGAGGGATATAAATGCAAGCGTAATTTCTCATAGTGAGTTAGTTGCTACCCAAGCTACCAGCAGTGTAATGGAATCTGCTACCGCTACCCTATTGCTATCTGTCTTGGTACAAGCGTAAACCAAAGTACGTAAGTTTTATACCTTTCCTTGTTATTAGTGATTTCAAGTGTTGCCTATATGTCAAATTAGTCATTTCCATGTTATATATCACGCAATGATGAATGTTTAGTTATTATTGATGCTATATCGTTATCATAGCTATGAAACTATTCGTATACGAGTTATACTCTTTAAGTTTCAATGCAACACTACTCGATGTAATAATTTAGGTTTAGCTATAATATAGTCGTTATATTATGCCCCATGACTGTACACCCCTTCCCTAGAGCAACAATTATTCAAGTAAAGGCAATGTATGTATGTAGCATAATTCAGTGTCGTCCAATCGGTCGGTAGACACGCAGTCCTCGGTGTTTTCCTCTTCCCAGTAGTACATGCCACATGCATATATACGCAGGACTTATCAATGTTTCATGCTTGTATTGTTATGTTATGCTATGCTATGCAATTTCATGTTTAGTTGAGGTAGAATCTACAATTTGCATTTTTAACTATCCCTTTCAGTTCGAACCTACGAACTGCAATCTACAATCTACATCCTACTCTCGCTATCCACCTTGTCTACAAACCTCAAATACGAACATTGCTTTGTGCGAAGCTCTTCGTCATTTGCTATCAATCCGATTTCGGTATCGCGTCCCGAAATTGTCGATTCTACCACCTCATTATCTACAGTAACATTGTACATAACCTTTAGCTGATTATTTGTCTGATTCTGTACATATTAAAACGCTTAAATCAATCCGTTGAGTTCGAAATTCTACTTGTGCCAAGCGTCCCTGTGACTGTTTGAGGGCTTTGGAGTAACCGCGACCTCCGTTAGTTCTGAGCAGTTACACTATGTAATGTTACCAAGGTAGAATCACGAGCTGATTCACCTGTAACAGACTATGCTCGCTTTCCGGCTTGCGGTGAAAACCAAAAAATATTTCTCCTGAAAACACAAAACCATATCAAGTATTCTATTACGTGCGTGGCTTAGCTGGCACAACGTAACATCAGAATTGCACACTCCAGCTGATGTGTTGATTTTTGTTATTTTTCGTACAACAGAGACATCATCACAAGATAGTTCTTCTGGCTTCCTGGGTAATGTCAGTGCTTGGCTATCGAGAGCATCATCGGTGCTGACCAGGTCTGAAATATCTGGCTCTACAGAGCACTGTGATGATGACGTCAAGCCCAAGAGTGACTGGGATTCCTGGCTGTCCAAAGCCTTGACTTAGTTTAGTTCCACGTAATATTTATATCCGGTAATAAATATTCAACATTGAAGAACATATTTATTGTACATCGTACACACCTTTGATAAGAGAATCCAAATTGAGGATTTATTTCCTGACAACTGTCAATTCTCGAGAATTAGAATAAAAGTAAAATAGCAAAATGGATAAGCAATCAATTGGTTTAATTCGCACGCGCTTCGTGTGTACATACCCCAATAAGTGGTTGCTTATTGCGTTCGACGAAGGAGAACGCATTCTAATCTTGCAGTGGACTCCCTGTGGATATGTGTGGCCTACCTGTGCTTCCCCAGGCGAAAGAAAATGTAATTTCTGACGTTTGAGCGACGCAGGAGCGATATAGTCAGAAATTGATATTCTGCCGGCACGGTAGAGAGGTTTGGGGAGGAGACTATAGCATTATGGGTAATGCTTCTAGCATATATAATGCTTCGAGCGGGAAAAGTAGTCGTTCTAGGCCAGTCAGCTCCACGTTTGTTTCGAATTTATTTTATTTATCTAATTGATTATAGTACGGTTACTTTATATTGACTTAGTAAGGCGATTGTTAGTTCTCTAGCCCTCGGAGAATTCGGGTTGCTGCATTAGGTCGAGGAGTACGTTTCCGCATTTCCCCACGTTTTTTGGCGACAACCTCAGGGTGGTTCGGTTTTTCGTATCTGGCAGTTTGCCATTAGTTAGGAATACAATTTGCAATTTATATTAGCAGAAGTCCATAACCAGAAGTGTCCATCTCCCACTATAGGGTTTGGTCCATCAGTTTGCAGAGTAGTCTATTTATAGAAAGCTTTTCCCGCCATCTCGCAGCCAATCATATTCTTCAAAATTTTATCAGCAGCACCTGATTGGCTAATACAGCGATTTCCTTTGTTTGTAATATTGTACAGCTAATTATATATGCGACAAAATTTTGGCGGACAAGGCGAGCGAATGCTACTTGCTAGTGTAGAAACTTCTGATGTCAGCTATTTCTCATTTATAACAGGCAAGAACTAATCAGGTCTTTCCTGAACATTATAAACCAGAACATGTTCCTTTTTAACCTTTTACTTTCCCGTTTCATCCGTTTCAGACTTCGTGTTTATACAGCAGTGTATAAATGTTGTCAGTGTTCGTCCTCGTGTATGGATGTACTTTTTAGAATAAACAAGAGGCGTGAGTGGCCTTAACTCGGGCCATCTATAGCATGTACTGCATGGAGTGCTAGCATAATTTTGTGTCAACATGGTTTGTGCTAGAGTAGCCAGAGAATTGGTTCTCTACTGATGCTCTTGTCTGTCCAATGTCAATGTGCAAGTGCCCCACGTATTCCGGGGGTGGGGGGGGGGGGGGGGGGGGGGGGGGTTAGGTTAGGGTATGCCTGGGGGTGGGGGGGAGGGGGGTTGGGAATGGAAATGATAGAGCCATAATACACACACAACACACATACATACATGCTGTGCATGTACATTTCAGCCACAATTTCCCTTAATTATGTAGTTTAATATTACTTTCTTTTCAATATTATTGTTCCTTGAGGGTCGACGTTAGAATTACCCAAAAAAACTTGGTATGGGTGTTGTTGATTGAAGTGCAATGGTTATTTGAGTAGTTTGCACGATATTGAGTCACTCAAATTATTTGATGCATTGTAATTATATCAGGTGCAGTACAACTATGAGAAATCAAGCAATTTAGAACAACAAATTCCACATAATGTGGCTATTCATTGTGAATAGTTAGGTAATGTCATTCTACATGTGAAATAGTCATCTATTTGTAATTCTCAATTATTAACAAACCAGTGGAGACGGCTGACATTCAGGCTAAATTCTCAATACAATATTTTCGATTGAGGTCGTAAACTACAGACCACCATTTTCTAGTATTAGTGAGCTGCCACTGTGCTAGTGCTCATTTTCTACATCTTGAAGGAGACTGAAACTTATAATGGCAGGCCACAAATAAACATGCAATGTCCACTCTTTTTATATCATTGGGGTCACAGCAAGATTAATTTTCATTCCCAAATAGCGATGTTTCGTGTTGATAAACATTGCAATTGTTATGCTAATGTCCAACCATGATTTGTAAAGCCCGTTTTGTGTTAGGAACCAATGGATCTTTGGTTGGCACATTAATGACAATGGATGACGACACACGAAACATCGCTATAATTCGTAAAAGTACTCGTACTCCTGATCATGACCGAGTGAAAGTGACGATACTGACGCCAAGAACTGAGGAACAACAACAACAATTACATTTATTTTCTCATAAGATGATGGAAATGTTTACGAGTAATAAGGCATAATACGGAAATACGATGATGAGAAGGTAGGTCCTTAAGGTAACCTTAGGGTTATCTTAAGCCAGGACCAGCTCAGATGGAAACCACTGAAACAAGATCTAGCTTGCATGGATATATCATGGTACCAAGAAAGGGGAAGAGAAGGAAAGGAAAGAGTGCCACTTGCATGTAAGTATACTCTCAGTTCTGGACCAAATTTAGTTATGTTATGTTATAAACTTGCAATAATGATAAATACACTACTCTATACATAATATCATGGAACGACTGCAGAATACCCCACCACAGCAAGCTGTATTGTAGAAATGTTAACGCGTCATCGCACGAAGGTAGTAATATATAGAGTACACTTTATTCATGTAAACACGTCATCGCATCAACGAGTAGACTGCAGTTGATTGTAGAACGAAGGTAGTAATATAAAGAGTACACTTTATTCATGTCAACGCGTCACCGCGTCAACAAGTAGATTGCGGTTGATTGTAGAACGATGTAAACACGTCATCGTGTCAACGAGTAGACTGCGGTTGATTGTAGAACGAAGGTAGTAATATATAGAGTACACTTTCCGATGTCAACGCGTCACCGCGTCAACAAGTAGACCGCGGTTCATTGTAGATTTACATGTTTGACCACAGGCAGCCCAATCTCATGATGTATTTATATCGCTTGAAATTATAGTTCATATTATAAATCCTTCCAAAACATGTATGTTAGACAAATAAATACACGACTTCACCCTACAATGTTTCAGTTGTAGTTATTCGTACCTCTGAGCTCTTCTAGGGTTGTTTCCGCTGTTTTTTTCGAATCCTCCTTCCCATCTTCCTAGGAAAGGAAGAAGGCCGGCGACAACTGATAAATATCCGATGCATACCTGAAATCTTTGCCACGAAAATCACACTCGCATGGTTTCTGTTTTGCTCGCGATCGGTAAGTTACTTGCCTTGTTACTTGTAAGTTATTTCCCGACAATCCAATGCAATGATGTTTCAAAGGTTCGCAAGTACAATTGAGCAAAGCCTGAGGAAAGTGTGTAGTACATATGGAGGACTGACAAAGTTTTGGCCACTTTGGAAAAGATTGGGGCGAGGGTGGTCTCGCAAAGGCGCTTGGGATCGTTACAGAGGACACGCATCGTACAGAATACAAACAAACACGGCGAATATCGCAATTTACTCATCGAATATACGCACAGAAAGTGAAATAAACTTTTAAAAAGGCACTGCACCAGAAGTAAAGCTCAACAGAAGTGTCCAGAAATGTGGGTTCATAAAAATCAACTTATTAAAGCAGAGCAAAGAAGTGAAAACTACCGCGGAACGGAGTTAGCAGAAGTAATTAAAGCGAAGCTGTGTGACCGAATTATGCTACGATCCGAACACGTTATGCTTTTAATAGCCGATTCCTACGTTACCCATCGTGGATTTATGATTTTAAAGTTGTACTTTGTAACTTTAAACAGGCCCTGTTCTGTTCTTGGGATTGTAGGGTGAAGAGCCGGAAGGAGTTGGTATGTAGTAAATCGCTACAAATACATGTCACCCTAACGGACTTCAAGATCAAGTGGTTCAACGTTTCTCTTGTCAGGAAAAAGACCTGTATAACTAAAGTTACAAAGTATTTAATACTTTAAAGTGACAAATCCATGATGGTGGGAAATGTAGGAATTGGCTAAAGCATAACGTGTTCGGATCGTTGCGGATTCATCGTAGCAATCGGCCACACAACTTCGCTTTACTTCTGCTAACTCCCGTTCCGCGGTAGTTTTCACTTCTTTGCTCTGCTTTAATAAGTTGGCTTTTATGAACCCTTTCCTGGACACTTCTGTTGAGCTTTACTTCTGGTACAGTGTCTTCTTTCAAGCTTATTTCACTTTCTCTGCTTGTATTCGATGAGTTGATTGCGATATTCGCCATGTTTGTTTGTATTCTGTACGATGCGTGTCCCCTGTAACGATCCCAAGCGCCTTTGCGAGACCACCCTCGCCCCAATCCCCTACTCTTTTCCAAAGTGGCCAATAATATGGTCTGCTTTGTACCTTGAACATTCAACTCGGCCATAATTATGTATTTGTGCTGAACCCGATACGAGTGAATCTGCGATCGAAAAATATGCTGTTGCCTTACTCGCTGCATTGAATTGTGCTGTTCGCTTTGATGATACCAAAACTGCAAATGATCAAGATGCTATAAATCATACCTGAAGAGAAATACATGGATATGGATATTTCAGTGCGAGTTGTGAATAAGCTTTTTAAATACTACACGGTGTGCATCGTCGTGATTTCATTGTGGTTATACAAATCAACACTGCATTCAGGGTATAACCACACTTGGATATGTCAAGGAACTTAAATATCTAGCCAACCCAGACAAATTCCAGTCATTAATAATTAATCCTAGGGACGTAGATGCTGAAAATAATAAGAATGAAACTATGCGTATAGACGACCATGAAATCACGAGAAAAGGGCAGATTAAGCTATTAGGTGTATACATTAACGAACGTTTGAATTTTACTAGTCACATAAGTGAATTATGCACCAAGGCTAGTCGGAAAGTAGGAGTACTTATGCGATTACGTAATCTTATACCTTGTACAGCTAAGCTATCACTATATATGTCGTCAATTCTGCCCCACTTAACTTACTGTCATTTAGTTTGGCATTTTTGTAAGTCATCAGACTGCAGGAAGCTTGAACGTGTTCAGGAGCGAGCGTTGAGGGCAGTCTACAGGTCTAAGTCAGAGTCATACCTGGAACTCCTGAACCGTGCCAAGCTACCAACATTGTATAATAGACGTTTACAGGATATTGCTACACTGATGTACAAGGTTAAATACGGACTTGTACCGAGTAGTGTCTCGGGCTTGTTCAAAAGTAAAAGTACGCGTTACTCGCTCAGAAACAGTGAATTCGATACTACCTAGGTTTGAAACAGTTAGTTATGGAAAGCATTCAATTAGATACTTGGGACCATTTATATGGACAAAGCTTAGGCCTAGTCTTAGGACTGTGTCCAGTCTAAATTCGTTTAAACATAATATACGAAAGTTAGATATATCAAGCTTAATAGATAACAATTCTTACTGCTGCATATTATGCAGCTCATGATATAATTAGCTCTGCATATAATTTTTTAGATTTTATAATATATTTAAGTATAGTTATAGTTTTAAAATTGTACATAACTCTAGGTTACTTTTTTTATCTTATTTTACTCTATCTTCTGTTAAAGTGTCCCCCATTAGCTGAACAGCTAAATACATTGACACTGTAATTAATAAAGTTATTATTATTATTATTATTACCAAAACAAGGTGAGCCCTAATATGATCAGAAATTATTTTGCAATAACAATGGACACTCGATATTCTGCAGCCAGCCTTGGTCTCACTTGAAGAATAATTTGAATCAATATTTTATGTTCTACACTGGTGTGTAATCACTATAACACAATAATTAATCAGTATTATGGAGACAGCCTTGGTCATGAAAACTGGGATGCAGTTTATACACATCTGAATAGGGTTGATTGTGTTCTATGCTAACTCCTATGTACTATTTAAAACACTAATTGGAGTTGTATTACAAATGTTGAGAGCCGTTAGTTCTCATACAAAAAAAATATGTCGAACGCACTTTGATAATCTATGATTACTTCTAGTTATGTTTTTTGTGCGGTTGAGCGAATAGGACATTTGCATGATGGTCACATACTACAACAACCAGAACTCTTTACGCGAATCCTTTTGTTCATTGTCTTGGAATTCTCAAAGGAGTTTTAAAATCTGAACGAGAAAGAGAATTTGAAAAGGATTCTGGTAGTAGTCATAAAATGACGCCATAATGAAAATGTCCTATTAGAACACAAATTGGTTTTCTTCTGCGAGATGGTGAAATGACGTCACGCTAGACTTTCTCAAAGTCCGTCTTAGTCCCCCGCTATCCTAACGTACCTTGATAACTCTTGTTTATATCAATCGTTGTAGTCGTTTTTTGTTTGTTTTACCTTTGTCAAAACTATAAACATCTAGTACTTGAAGAAGGCTGGTTTGGCCAGCCGAAATATTGCATTCGATATAATTTAACGTTGTATCAGCTTTGCCGTAATCCTTGGACTTCTCGTTTATATTTGTACCGTAACGAGTTTTAGAATACCGCTGACTCACATCATCAGAATTTTCGTTCACGGTTTTTGCCGTCATTCAAATCTGATCAGTGACGGTTCGACGTTCGACTGAGGCTGTTAATATCATTCTGGACTGATTTGTTTAAACCACAGGCGAGGTGCTGGACATTTATGAAATACTATACAAAGAATTGAATGTGAATTGAGCAGTCTTAAGAGTAGGAGAGGGGAAGGAGGGTAAAAAAAGACATTACAGAGTACGTAAAACACGTTTTAAGGTAAGTACGGACACACTGCACCATTGCGCGCAATATTGCCAGCAATTGTTGTTCACACGGTGCCATTTGTTGCGCGCAATGTTGACGAAGTTGAACTCCATCCTACCTCTGCAACATTGCCTGCAATGTTGAGCGCAATGATGCAGTGTGTCCGTTCCTTTATTCTTGTTTTCACTTCACAAACAATATATATGTAAACACGTTTTATTAAGTGACACTAATCCCGATTATATGTCATGTACCTTTAAGGTTCTGTAATAAAAAAATACTAATGAATACAGCAAATTCAAGAAAAATTGAGTCTTTCTTAGTCTTAATAAATAGGTACTTATTGACCAAGCCGGACGGGAAAATATAAGTCTCGAGGTCTCACATGGTCGATCTATACAAAATGACCGAACCTGATATATTTTCCCGTCGGTCCGACCTAACTCAGTCAATACGTTTCAGTTTGTTTTGAACAGGAAGTTCCAGTATAAAAGGGCCATGGCCAGGCCACTGACGTCACTTCAGTTGTCACTCAACCCTTTATTGAGTGAACTCACGATCAGTTGTCGCGCGAAATTCAAATCAAACAGATAAATGTTAAAATTTATAGTAAGGGGTACAGAGTTCGTAAATAGTTTTAAAATAACGCCTAGATGTTTATTACACACTCAAATTATTCAAAACCAGCTTAACGTTTAATAGGTCTTTTACAGGAAACAGTCACGTGCTGATATATTATTTCGTTAATGAATGAATTGAGCTCGTGATCCCCATGGGAAAGGCGTTGCCATGGATGCTGGACGACAAGCTATCTTTAAAAACGCAGTTTTAGAAAGATCGACAATTGTTTGGAGGTGGGAAACAGGTGTTGCTATAAATAACACTACCGATCTCGTACATGTTAAGTACAGTACAACCACGTGATTGCCTTCCTGCAAAAGGCTCATTACCATATTGGAAATGTAAACACAACACTCAAATCACGAAATATTCTGCTATTCAACTACAGTATTCACATGTAGTATCGATATTAATGACGTTACACTTTAATATGAGACCGGCGTTATTGTCGTCCTGTTTTTATTTAAAGTGCCTATGAAACGTAAAAGAAATAACTTATTTTTATGAAGCAAGGTTTCAGCCTGGTTTCCCATGATATGATCGTCCGATCGCTTGAACCTTTTGTTCGGCGTGAACAACCAAGGTAATTACATAGCCAATCACAGGAGAAAGTGAAAACACGAGCCAATCACGAACTGAAGTAATTCACGATTGGTTTTACTTGAACCAATCACGAGGCAAAGTAAACGCAGTCGTCAATACAGTCGCTAAAACAAAATCTGATTGCGTTTGTTTTTAGTTTAGAACTAGATTGGCAAACATTTCTCACAGCCAATAGAAAAGCTAAGCAAACGCAAAACCAATCACTTATTACTTTCAACACTCAATCGAAAACCGCTCTATGGAACCAGGCTTTACAATTTGTTGTATTGGGTGTAATTTATTTGAAATTTTCTTTTACATAATTTATTTTTGTTTAGTTATGTAATTTTGGAAGAAAAAAATTATTTCATTGGCACTTTCACAAAATTCAATGAGATGTAAGTTCACAAATTATTTCTATTTGATTGTAAAATACATCCTAAAAGCAATAGGCCTTTCAGGAAACTGAAAAACTGAAAGTCTGCTTACTTTCTTTACTTTGAATTTCAAATCCCAAATGGAGAGAAAGGGGTAGGAGCAATTCCTTATATAGTGCAGGTACTTGTTTAAAGTGCAAGTATCATGTTAAAAAAATTAAAAATATATATTGCACTGCTACATGTATGTTTGTTTCTCACAAAAAGGTATTAATCTTGCAAATCTTGTAACATTTCTAGCATTTAATCCTTAATTTTGATTACTTTTCGCGGACCTGACGTCATAAGATGAATCAACTCCCTCCCAAGAGAAAACTCCTACAATAAAATCCCGTAGGTTTCCATTGTGACATGACAAGATGAAGCAATCCCGCAATTCGGTAGCCTGATCGCAGGCTCAAGATACTGGGGAAATGACGAAAATCCTCTTCTCTTTTGTCCAATTTATTTTCTTTTAGTATCCAGGGCCTGTGAACAGGCTAGCAATTCGGGTAGCGTTTATTCTAGTTTAATGGCTGCTTCTACCTCTCGCCGAAAACTAATTTAGACAACTGAAATATATCAGAAATAGAAAGAGTTAATGCTATGGCGTTATTTGCACTTGAAGAATAGACTGCTTATTGCACAATATATTTTTGTAAAATGGGAAGATAAAAGTTAGTTCTTCCGTCAGGTATAAAAGTTAATCATGTGATCTAGTTTAGTTAATGAACGCACTGATGCTTTTCATGACTGAATATCCTTTTTTTTTTCATGGAACATCCAGAATCATCTCTGATTTGTCAAACAAATATTTTTTTAATTATCGTTGGATGAGTAAACAAGTAAAGTGAAATATATACAGGACAATACTAGTTGTTTTACAACTTCTGTCCACTTTCTTTCTCTGAGAGGCTATTTTTATTATTTCGTCAAAAAGAAGACAGACAATAATGCAGTGAGGCGCAAGCTCTTCCGCATAGCGTTGTTGTAAAAAGCCAAAATCGCCTACATTGTTGTAAAAAACAAACCTTATACGTGTCTGTCCAAATATTGACAACGATTTTCATCATAACATGGTCAACATAGCTGTGGATTCACTCAGCGAAGACACCTCATGGATCCACAGCTATTTTGACCATGTTATGAAGAAAATTATTGTCAATATTTGCACACTGGACACAAGAAATAAACTTCAATTTGTTAAGTAATGTTCCAGACAAGAACTGTAGTGCTCAACGGCAAGGAATGTTAAAAGGTGTTAATTTTCTATTATCCTTTCTCGTAATTTCATTGGTTGATAGTTATAAATTCAATAGAAACCCATCGAAATAATGCATTTTCATTCAATATTTTTTTTGTGGTTTAAATTTATTTTTGATCAAACTATGGTTTAATTTCGAAAAATATCGTGTGGGGAAAGTTCTCAAATTTTCAATTATAAAATCGGCTACTACTTCATGTTGCTGTGACAACAGCCTAAATTAACCTAATTAGTGATTAGCTCTAAAACACCCAAAATTAGTGACTACCTCTAAACACCCTGAATTAGTGAACACCCATTGTTGTCAGGGTTTTGATAAGGGTTTGGGACAGTTTGTGCAGCTACATGAAGTACTTGCCGAAAAATCGTTTGTTTTCTCTATATCCGAGTTTTCATAGAAAAAAAAAGCCAATAGCATAAAAAAAATGCTTTATTTTCGAGATGTAGTTTGGACTGTAGATACCTCCTAAAGCACTTAAAGCTTATTCAAGCAAAATCGTATGTGAGGGAAAGCTCATTGCCACAGAACAATGGATTATATTACAGTTCTTATCTGGACCATTACTTAATTCTGATTAAGTATCAAACATTGTTTTGAATTATGCTGGTATCAGCCATTTGAGTTGTGCAAGGTCAGTTGAATATGCAATGAGCAACAACTTTACAAGCAAAGGTGTTTCTTCAGTTATAGTGGAATTGATTGCTCATAATTACATATACTAGCAACGTCAAAGTTGATGAATAAATCAAAATAGAAATCAGAATCTACTGTTTAACTGGACCAATTTTGATTGTAGATTGCAATGGTTGGGATACCACACAGCTTTACATTTCTGATCCACTGGCAAAATACAATGGAATCATATTGTCCACTGCATATATGGACTTCCTTTACAACCATCACTCAGTGCCCAGAGGCAGGTCCAGGGGTGGGGTTCAGGAGTTGCAACCCCCCACCCCCCCAAATGACTCCTGGTGATCACTGTAAATAGCATTTCATTCTCTAGATTCAAAACATTTCTTCCCTCCCTACGACTCACTCAACCTCTCCCTTCACAAAACCCTGGATCCACCCTGCTGCCCAGTGGTGAAACACTGGTTTGTCGAGACCAACACTCGGGTTCTTAATATAACCCAGTAAAGTTAAAGGTGCTGAGAACTGCAAATGAAACGTTCATGTTTTCTCGGATGAGGATGTTAAATTGGGCCTTTGCAGGACATGGTCACATGATCTTTTTAGCTTGTCAATAAAAATAAAAAAAGGTGCCAGCACATGGATGCCAGAAATGGAAAGAGCAAGCCAAAAGTAGTAAACAGCACAAGTTTTAGGTTTATATCTTTAAAACTGAAGGAATGACAATTTTTTGAAAACTCAAAATTTAACAGAGATTGTGGCTGGCTAGCAATGGACAAGGAGCCACCTGGTGGACATGTCACTATTTTATTATTGTTATTTATTTTATGTGCTTGTACTATTATTAGACAAGAACCATAGAAAACTATCTATTTGTAACCTCATTAGCATGACTAACGTTGCATACTCTTCTAAGTCTTGGTCCACAAGGAACTGTTATTTACATTACAATGTTAATACAATTATTGCTGTGAGCGATAGAGTAGCAAGACTAATCTCGACATTTCCTCCTGGGTAGCCTGTGGCGATCACTAGATGCTGGGTCATTTTGAGCCCGGGGGGGGGGGACTCCCTTATGTGAGGGGTACATAGGTGCTCGTCATAACTTTTAGGGGTCAAAATCAGGAGTTTGGTACCACTTAGGGTATCCACCATCAAACACAGACATTTCTATGTAAAGCAGTACCTTTTAGGGGTCAGGTGTCAATTGAACAAAAAAGCTGTTATCAATTTACCTTTTTATTATCTTTTAGGGGTCAAAATAAGCCTGAGCCACGCCCATTTTAGTACCTCTTAAGGGTCAAATCGAAAATGTCAGACGAGCATCCCTACCCCTTTTATATGGGAGTCCCCCCAATAGCTCTACTATACATGTATGTATGCATTTAGCTCTTTCAAATTGAAATCATCTAGTGATATACTCAGACAAATTACTACTTCGCAACAAAGTCATTGTACAGATTCTATGACCCTATAATGGTTTTCTCTATTTCATTGTTTAACTTTCAAGAACATTTACAGAATCGATACATTCTTAACTGTTAGAGTATTGTAAGCCATAATACGTTATCATTTTCCTCTCAGGTAAAGTGTGTGACATATTTGACATTTTTGAATGATAAAATCCGTTATACATGTGTAGAACATCTTTTTTTTAAACAATCTTAATCTATTATCATTTGCACAATCAAAAACTGATTATTATATGCAGACCTCAACAATGTTTTCAACATCTTAACCCATCGACAATAAAAATGCGCCTTCCAAATGATGTGGTTCTTAAATCGTAAAATAAAACGCATTTATTAAAAAAAAACTAAGAAAATTGTCAAAATGTCACGTTAGTTTAACAATAACCGTTATTATAATATAAAAAATGTTATCATAACATTTTGATTTTCATAAAGGTTTTTCTATAATTGGGAACTCTTTTATAACTTACGACGCACACCAATGACGCATGTTCAGCATTGTTGAAACGATCTTCAATGTGGTCTGCATTTATGTCACACATTTACAGGAAATCCACAAACTCGCAGCACTTCACTTTCTATTAGAAATCGCTAGTTTTAATATATAATTATCAACACCAGTATTTATCCCCTTTCTTTAAAAGTGATATTCTCACACGTGATGATAACTGGTCATCAACTGGGATTTTCAGATGAGCAATAAAGAAGAATTTGAATGAAGATGTGTATGGATCATTTATGCCTGTGCTTGTGGAATCCGATGTTTGTTCAGTTGAGAACATTTAGACTGATTTGAGGAGTATTTGCCAAACTCTTCATTTTATACTACATGTATTTTAGTAGTTTGAACTGAAATACACCAAAAAATTGCTCAAAGCTACCCTGGAATAGGCAATATTATTTTAAAGCGTTTTTCATTATTTATGATCCATTGACAAGAAACCCATGCAAACTCACCAGCTTGTAAGCTGCTAGGCATCAAGACTTGGAACTCATCTAAATTGCTCGAAGAAAAACTTCTTTCTTATAGATAAGTATAATAATTAATGCTTTTATAATAGGATTATCATTCTCAATTATGACAGCTTCTTTCAGTTTTATTCAATTATGACACTTTTGGTGGTATCTCCGTATCATTGTATCTTGTAACAGGTAAGGTTGATTTCACTGCTGCAAAACAGCCAAGAAACAACTGTAACTTTAGTTTGATGAGCTCACGGAAATACAATAAACTTTGCTTTTCCTAGTGTGCTTTTAAATAAAATTAATGTTATGGAAATGTAACTTATATTTACAGTTATGATGTCCACTTTCCACCTGTTTCGATTATAAAGCTTTTCTTCAAGACTTTACTGTTATGAATGATCCGAATAGCACACTGACAACTTTGTATTTTATTCAGTCAAGCTTGCAAACGAAAACAAATATTTGTTGTTGTTGGTTGTGGTGTTGGTGCAAACTAAAAGAAAAATCTGACTATAATTTCTAGCCTTTTTAGAAAGTGATAAACTGATATTTTATTGATATGAAACAAAACCTTACACGGCCATTTGGTGATACAAAGTTTGTCTTTGAGTGTTGATGAAATATTTTTACTCAAAGATAAAACTTGTATACCAGGTGGCCATATAATCACTGGGGTTTCCTGTAATCTGAGAAAATAGTGTGATTACAGATAAGGTAACATCTTTTTGGGTCTGTAATCCCATAAACATATTCCCTTTTACTATACAGTGATGCAAATATTTTGTAATCACTCCTATTATTTCAGACCAAACTCAGTTCTATACTACCATTACTGTCAGATTTAAAATGAAGGTTACAAATGTAAGAAAATATACATTAATTACATCTTCAAGCACTTCTCGCATTTACGGTATGTCTTACTAGCAGACTTTCATCTGTAAAATTAAAAGAGAAAATATGTAAGCAAAATAATTTTAAGTTCAACAAAACTGACATTTACAGTAATAGTGATGAACATCAATGCAATCATCATTGTAGTAGTCTTTTTTTTTTGCCTGACCTTACCTCCAAATATTGTTCCCATATTTTCCCATTTATGATTTTCCCTGACCTTACCCCAAAATCATGGCGACAAGTTTACCCTGAGTATGCAGCATACATGTAGTTAAGCTAAACAAGATGAGCTGACAGTAACATTAATTTTACAAGTAACCAGTGGACTTTGGTCAAGCAATTTTGAAAATGAAGAAGTCCAGCTTACACTGCAAAAACCTTCCACTGGGACGGGGAAAAATGAGATAGACTCTGGAAAAGGTACATGTTTTGGAGAAAATAATTTTATTTGGCCAAGTTCAAATGCTGACCTTTTCATGTGCCAATCTCAATGGTAACGAGCTAGCTCTAACAACAGCTTTAGTTCACTACCAATGAATTTTTCACATTAAATGTTGAATCATTTCAAAACTTTTGTAAATGGTTGTCAAATACAGTATTATAAAGCACCAAGGCACTTCAAAATGTGTTCTAAAGCAACTTTTTGTTTTAACAATAAACTTGCCTTCAAAGATGAAATCTTATTTATGAATGATACAGGCTTTGAGAAACAGCAGCTACTCACAATTTTTACACCATTTGAAGTTGCAACCTTTTGGACAGGGATTACTCTGGTCGTTCCAACAGGCGGCAGGGGATAATCCGGCCTATTGTGAATTGTGTTTTCCATCTTGTGTTCCTCCTTTGGCCAACAATACTGGCAGTAGTTAAACATAAAGAAGGGGATATGCTCTTTGGAATCTTGTCTTAGGAGCACTGTCATGAACTTGCCATTTTCATTGTGACCTTTGCCAGCAAGATCACCTAATATCAAGTTAGATGAGAAGTAGAGACTCCTGTCATCATCTGAAAATAATGAAAACATTTATAAATTTACATTCAAATGTCCATAAATAAGTTAAATAATTAAATCAATTGATCCTAAATGTAATTCAGACATGGTTAAATATCCAGCAGCTATTGGGGGGCCTGTGGCGTGCTTGTGGGGCCCGGGGTTGGTTTTCATCTGAGACTTTCAGTGGGTCATTGCTCGTGGTTTGGAGTTCACTGCCAGTTGCACGTCACTGCATCCCTTGCAGCTTTCCCTCCCTCCCCTTTTGTCCACTATTGTGTGACCCAGTGCTTTGGGCTGTTTGGTTGTTAGGGTTTCCTGGTGACCAAGCTCTCACGAAGCACTGCCTTATGCAGTCCTGGGCACTGAACCTCCAACTTAGATTCCTCTACTTGGATCCCTCAACATTTAGTTATTGGTTGGCTTATTAATTAGCTGGTTATTTAATGTCGGGTACACACTGCACCCCTACTAGGAGCTAGGACATTTGACACTTTGCATGTTATCAATTATTGAAGTACTTCAAAAACATGAAGAGGGAAAGTGTTATGCAAGAGCAAAAAATATATACGGATGGACAAAGCTATAAGTTTTGAAGGTTAAATAACTGGCGATATGAGGATGGGATGGTAATCCAGTGTGCAAAAAGATAGTCGTAAAAATATAACAAAGGCTTCATTACACAGTTGTAGACTAGGGAACACTGGGTAATAAGTCTGAGTTTGAATATTCTGAAATGCAAGGGCCTGAAATTGCAACCAACTGATCGCCAAGGCAACTAATGCTATTTTCAAATGACCTTGAACTGTGAAAAAAGTAAAGTGTTCTGCATTGTACAACGTATTGTTGTAACCGAGACAATGTATTGTTGTAGACAATGTCTCCTCGTACACTGTTTCTGGATGTCAAATATCTGGGGAAATTTTGCTTCCCACTCATTTAAATTAGGTTTGAAATATACGGTATTAAATGTAACATTTGAAGAACAGTAAGGTTTAAAAAAAAAAAATCTGGAACTAACTTAAATGAGTGAGAAGCAAAATTTCCCGCAAGATTTTCAGACTGAAATCAACAAGGTACTTTCTGCAGTTTTCAAATGTCAAAACGTCTACAATGTAATATTCTCCTGTCTACAATGATGCATTTCATTGTCTCAGTTACAATGATACCCTATACAATGCATAACACAATGTTATTTTATTCTAAACTGAATGGTCGATTTCAGCACTCTGATATTAATAAGGTTGTTGTTAGTCTTTCCTTATTTTTCTGCTGTTTATTGGTAGTTTTCGCTATGTTATATGCAAAGAAAGGCCTGGAATTGAATTTGTTACTGTCTAATGAACAATTTGGGCAGTAAAAGCAGACCACAACCTACTATCTGATCACCAGTTGGTACCTCAATGGAAAAGTAAATTTCAGTCCCGAGTGAACGTTACAATGTACATCAATTTTTTTAAACCCTTTCGTAATAATAAGAAAAATGTTACTGACTCATAAAGAAGATTGATCTTAAGTTGCTACTCATTATTGTACGTTTTCTTTTAATTTATTACCATCTTGGAATTTTCCTTGTTCTTTGTCGTTAGCTTCAAATATATCCTTCAGCCCTGGAGAGACACACAAGAAAACGAAGTGTGCACTTTTAACTTTGTCATGCACATAGCGGTATTTGCCAGTTTCACGGACCTCTCGAAAGTCAATGGAATCCATATGGCACTGATAGCCTTTCTGTTTGAATTTTTTATATAGTTTCTCGGCTTGGCAATAGATGACATAGTCAGCTTTATGGCAGATGATGTAGATGTGCTTGAGGTAATTCTCTGCAAGGAAAATTAAAACAAATATCAATTACTTTACTTTTTTAGGAACATTTTCACTTTTTGGACAAATTTGATAGGAAATATAGGCTGTGCAAGTTCTAAATATAGGATTTTTCCCCAAAATATAGGCACTTTATAGGAGCTAAAATAGCTTTCAAACAATAAATAGTAAACAATAAAAACACAATTTTTAAAACATGTGAACTTTTAATGTGTTTGATCAAACCTGTTTTTTTTTATTGATAGGAAATAATTTTGCTTTTGTTAATTCACAACAAAAATGCTAAAAAGTGCAAAATATAAATGTATCACTCAGCATACAATTTGTACATCCTATTTATAGGAAATATAGGAGGATTTCTTGAAATATAGGCTCTTTATAGGATCCTATACAAATTATAGGATATTTAGGAAATATAGGAGGTCTGGGTTGCCTGCTTTTGGCTAGTCTAGGCTGTCTAGGCTGCAGGGTCTAGGCTGCAGGGTCTAGGCTGCAGGGTCTTTGCTAAGGCAGAAGCATGGGAGTCAGTGTTTAGAGAGCTGGCTGCCAACCATGCTATTGCAGCAATTAGCAATGGACATATGAGCAAAGTCAACGTGATTGGGATTTCTGGAAATTTCTTGTAGGGATTCCGACGTTTAACTTAAGGTTGACCGGCCAGCCGTAAACACCAAAACTCAATCCACATATGCAACCACAGGGAACCCAAGTGGGAAACCCAAATACACTCAATCAGAAACCTCACGAAGTTTGGCACTTTGCACCTTTTGTGAGGCAATAATGTTTCATGGTGCAATCTTATCAATGTATTACACAACTGTTGTTCTATGCTCTGTCACTGCGCTCCGCCGCATAGAAAATATTTATGTTGTATATTCTACATACGCATCAAGCGAGGCGTGTTAGGAGGATGCCGACCAGTTATGTCAAGTTTATTGCCGTATAAACATTACATATTAATGTTAAACTAAAGACGAATCGCCGGATACGAAAAACCAGGTTAAAACCTCACTTTGAGGAAAAAACTATTCTGGAAACGTATACTCCAACCCTATGCGAATTCGCCAAGACCCCTGGAGGTTAAGGGTCATCAAAAAACTTACTTACATAAACAACCGCTGTATAAAGCCGGGATTACATAGTGTCTATAAATTTTGGCTCGGATAACCGACCGTGTAAACTGGCTGGCGTCAAGTGAAAGATATATGCAAATATCATCTTAAATAACAACTCCAAGTCCTTAGGGAAGAACAATAAGTGCTAATTACGTCACTGCGCTCTGCCGCATAGAAAATATTTATGTTGTATATTCTACATACGCATCAAGCGAGGCGTGTTAGGAGGATGCCGACCAGTTATGTCAAGATTACAAAGCTCGCGGTGGGAATGGTAATAGGAATATAAATATTGTAGTCAGTGCAGAATTAAATGCCTAAGTTAGCAGTCGCGAGCTACTGTTGTTTAAGGTCTACACGGCAATACAGTTCTTTGGCACTATCGGACTTCCATCTGCCGTGTTTTTTAATAATATGCTCGGGAACACCATTGTTCGAGGCTGCGGAAGCGCCACCTATGCTAAAGGAATGTAAACCAATACTGCTAGTATCAACACCAATGGCCTTCAGTTTTGCTAGTATTACCTCTCTGGCCCTAGAGTAGGAAAGGCTAGATCCCGACCAAAGCGAATAACCGCGTGCTTTATTGTAAGCTAATTTTTGGAAAACAAATTCAGTGGAACTAAGATCACGTCGGGCCATGCACGCGTACCTGATAAGCATGCTATGTGGGCAAGTCGGATTCCCTGTTTTGGTGATAACCCTAGTACAACCTAATTGGTACTGATCCGTTTTGCTTCTAACTATGTGGATTGACATGTAGAATTCATGAAAAGTAATATCGCACCATTTAAGGTTACTTAATTCATCAAATCGCAAAAAACCTGCAAAAGACATTAAATACAGGGCAACGTGAATGTCTTCAGCAGGAAAATAAATGACTTCAGGAAAAGTTTCCGCCCAGGGCTTCTGTCTCTTAAAGTAACCACCGTACGACTTCATGGTGTTGGGAGCCCTACTCTGGCTGAGGAAGCTTGGAACCTGACGGGCAAGCAACTGCAAGGCTGGATGGCGAAGTGTGAAAAGGCCTTGTGACCTAGAAGTTGTAATAGAGATGGTAGGGAATAAGGGTTGGAAATGGAATCACTGCTATGCCAAATAAAAACAACATTCCAAATATATATAAGACATAAATACAATATAAGTACATAAGTACATGAATACAATTTTATTATTGCGAATAATTTCTAACAATAATTAAAACTAGAGAATATGAAAAAGCATAATCTGGTGTGAGATACATAATCACGACGAAGACATTATAACAATAAAGCAGCATATAGCTATTATAAGATAAATCATAAAAAAGCAGGCATAGGCCGTGATTATAACTAAGAAAGCCTCCAATACCACATAATCTGGCAAAGACCACTACTAAATGAAGCAAACTATGCATTATATAATATCTCTCACAACCTATGTATAACGAACATCTCCGCTATAAAGCGGTGTGCAGTACATACGAACAGTAAATGCACAAATAACCACAATATTCCGCTATAAAGCGGTGTGACCGTACAATCTCGACGTAGTCACATTCATACGCTATAAAGCGTTGTGCATTCCTATAATTATGCACTATTAATGACAAGACCGCTATAAAGCGGTAGTAAACTGAGCAATAACAAAAAATATTTTTTAGGAAGCATCTAAACGGACAACTAGTACAGCTGAATGAAAATTGCATGCGCTGAAAATGGTAGGAAAACTGAGATGCGACGAATCAAAAATACCTCGAGGGTCAGAAAATTCAACAATGTGTGAAACTGAAGACCTAGGCACACCTGAAGGGAAAAGAAAAGGCCAAAAACTGGCCGATTGCCATTTGGGAATCACCAGTGTCCCCGAAGCATGAGAAAACTCAAGGTGTAAGATGGTGCGGATGACCAGATAAATAGGTGGAACTAACCAATTGTTAACACCTCGCCAATTAGCACTAAAAGCATCAACTCCTTCGCACCCCGGGCTCCAGAACTTGGAGAAAAAACGGACGCACTTAGCTGAACTCGAAGAAGCAAAACGATCAACATCGAAAAAACCGTGAAGATGGCAGATATGCTGAAAAAATTGCAGAGACACGGACCAATCATCGTAATCAACAACGCGACTCATATAATCTGCAAATTCATTAAGGGACCTAGGAATCCATTGTACCTCCAGCGAAATATTGTAAAAAACACAGAATGTGTATATATCCACCGCAAGGGCATGGAGTCTGAGTGAATTACTACCTCTAACGGAAATAGACGCTGCGTTCATATTGTCCGTGAAAATCTTAACTGCCTTATTACGCAAAGACATCTTGAACGACTTCAAACTATAAAGGATAGCAAGGAGCTCCCTAGCGTTACTATCAGAAGTTATCTGGGTAGAAGAGAATGCTTTATAGAATAACTCGAACTCGTCCCTATCGAGATATAGAGCATAGCCACCGCAGGCGTAACCACTAGCGTCCGAATAAACTAACACAATCGGAGGCGAATACTCAACGAGAGCTCTACCGTTGAGCTTAACGCAATTATGAATCCAAAATTGAATTTCCTGAAGGCACTGCGGAAAAAACTGATACGCACTCATGTCAAGTGGAATATCCCAATTATCATGAAACTGTACAAAAGACTGTAAGAATTTAGACATTAAAAGGGCGACGTTACCAACTACGAGTGAAAGGGAGATGATTTTACCCACGACTGAGGCAACGAACCGAGGAGAGACTATAGGAATTTTATGCTTAAGCTCTATGAGAGAACTAACAAGCTTCTTAATTCTCCGTTCAGGAATAGAAACAAAACCATTACGTAAATGCCAGAAAAAACCAAGCCATTCCATCTCTTGTGTAGGACACCAGATAGATTTTTCTTCGTTGACTACGATTCCAGCATTATGAAGACTCGTACTAATAAGACGAGACATACTCTCAGCCTGTGTACGACTCGGAAGGCATGCCGCACCGTCGTCCAGATATAAAACCAAAGGAATACCTTGTGCTCGCCAATGCCGAACTAGAGGACGAAAAACTTTCGTAAAGAGATAAGGTGCCGAGGACAGGCCGAATGGTAGAACGGTAAACTGAAAAAACCTGGGTATGTTCGAATTAAATAGCGGCCACTGAAAACCCAAGTAGCACTGGTTAGCGTCACAAATATCAATGTGATGGTAGCCTGATTTCATGTCAAACTTAAACATGTATCCTGATAAATGGAGGTACTGAAGAAACAGTTTAGAATCTTCCATCTTAAATTTAAGTTTATAAATATGCTGGTTAACGTGTCTGAGATCAAGTATGAGCCTACGTTTGCCCTCAGAATTAGTGGACACAGAAAGAGGATTAACCACCCTAGGTGACGAAAAAACTTCAACAACAGAGCCTACCCTGAGTAAGTCATAAATAGCCTTGTTAACAAAATCAGTGCATGACAACGCTGATGCGTTGTTCTTAAATGTCGCACTAGGTGGCAAAGAAATAAAAGGAATCTTATAACCGTTCGAAATGACATCTAAAATCCAGGCAGGTGTTCCTATATTAACCCAAAACTTAATATGAGTTTTGAGACGATATTTAAGTATAAGGGGAGCTATCCCTTGCTGGTACTCATGTAAATTACATTTCAAGAACTGTTCGAAAGAGGAATCGATAATGTACTTATCTTGCGCTAGGAGTTCGTTGAATTCATGTTCGATGTTGGATCGTCCTGGAACTGGAAGCTGATCCCTGTTACAGGTTTCGGGGAGAAACATCCTATGGCCTCCAAGAACGTCAGATGCGTCAGCCTTGAGTGGCCCCCAAAATGAATCCTTAGAAACGATTTGGACGGAATGGGGGAGCGGAGCTGTACTGGCTTCCAATGGGAGAGGTTTTAGCAAGCCTGACTGGGCAATCACGCCACCAATGTGCAAAGGAACCACAATATCTGCAGGAGCCCCTAGATTCCTGGAACTGCTGGCCTCGTGGGTGATACATTGTGAGGCTAGAAGAACGCTGGTTCTGGGTCTGCCATTGCCCTTGTGGGCCACGTGACCAGGGTCTGTTGATACTGTATGGAGAAGATTGTCGACTTCTTTCTCTAGCTTTTTCAGCATTATTACGCTTGGTCCTTGAGCGAGTTTGCTCGCGTAAGGCTTCCCTCTCAGCACTACGTATCTTCTTGTCGTCTTGTTCGTTTAAAGCAACAGCGTTGTATTCGTAATGCTTGTATAAAGCCGGGATTACATAGTGTCTATAAATTTTGGCTCGGATAACCGACCGTGTAAACTGGCTGGCGTCAAGTGAAAGATATATGCAAATATCATCTTAAATAACAACTCCAAGTCCTTAGGGAAGAGCACTAAGTGCTAATTACGAATGCCCAACAAAAATACATTTGTATTACTTCGAATCTCAGACGTTTCTCCTGGATTGAAGTACGTCTACGACGAGCAGCAGCTGTTTTCTCAGGCTATGTTTGACAAAGTTATGATCTGACAATAGATGTTTTCATTATTTAAGTGTTGTGGTCAATGCATCACCTACATGTATAAGCAGTTTAATTGTTTGGGAAAGTTTTTGGCATAAAATGTCTGAAATATACCAAATAAGCATCCAAAATATTTTTGTCCAAAGCTTTGTCTGAAAGAACTACCAAACATTATTTTTTGTAGTTAAAGTATACTACATTGTACCAACTCAGATAACTTGCCTGCAATTTGTGTATTTTTCACCTTCAGTGGTGGACTATCTCTACCTGTAAGATAACAAGAATTCAATTACTGATAAAATAAATGCCCCCAACCAAGTACATGTAATGTGTGTAGATATTTTTAAAAGCAAATTGAAAACTTATCTTCATAATAAACAAGCTTATTCATTATTAATTAGTAGAACTATTATAGTGGTATTATATCATTATTACTATAATATTATTATCATCGTTATTATTACTATTATTGGGTTATTTAGTCTTTCGCATGATTGATATATTTTAAAATCTTGTTTAATTCCTTTATTATTATTATAAATCATATTTTAAAATCTTATTTGTGTAACCAGAGTATTGTAAAGAGAAAATGTATGTTTTTGGGGGATGGTGTCCCCCAAGCCATACATGTATTTATTTATTTATTTATTTATTTATTTATGACATTCGGACACAAGGTCACGGGAGATGAAACAATAGGACTCGAAGTCCCTTACAAGGTTTGCCTCCATGTACATGTATGGTCTCTTATTTTTTGCAATTTTTAAAAGCTCAACACATTTATTATCACACCAATCTTCCTCAAACTTAGTAACCTACTAATTTTAGTGATATTTCTTGAGATGTTGTTCAATTCTTAATTACATAAATGTTTGACACTCAGTGCCAGTCCTATTGTTAGATGACAATGGCCAGTATCCCTACATTTATCGATGGGAGAGAAACTTGCGCTGGAGGTTTATAGTGCACAGGGCTGAACATCAGGTCAGTGTTTAAGAAATTGGTTGCCAGGGCTACCCTAGAAACCAAACATCCAAGATTGGAAAGAAAGAGGGAAGAGCAAAGACAACATGTCCAATTATGGCACAATTTAACTGACAAGCCATCAGAGCAAAACAAAGCAGACAAAAATCAGCTTGAGACACTGACTCAGGCCCACCAAATACTACTACAGGATTCCTTAAACACACTGAAATATTTAACCTTGCCAAAATTGCATTTAGTCTCAATACAATTCAACACAGTTGTAACCAACACAGCATTTTCAAATGTATCTGTAACAGCCAAAAAACCCAACACAATACTGGGAGAATAGAACCAAAGAAAAATTATGTAGTTAAAAATAAGTCGCCTCTGCAGCTTTTCCTGATCACTCTATTTAATTAAACTTACAGTGAACCGATTTTAGCTTGCTCTAAATTTTTCTTACGGTAATAGCAGTATTTTTCATCCACTTGAATCTTTGCCATCCTTCAACCAAATTGTCTCAAATGTTCTCCAGTATACCTGTAAAGTATACTCTGTGAATCTGAGTAGTTATTTTTTGCTTTTCATCACGAGAAAGTTTATCATTATCTTTAATACACTGTGTATGATCTATATAGCTGGCATGGTTACCTAGTGAATTGTAGCCTGATTCATAGTCAGGTGAGTTTGGAGGCACAGAATCATCTGAACTGGAGCTGACTGGGCGGGTGTCCTTCGTTTCTGGTGTAAAATGGAAAATACACAAAGCTGAAACTACACCAAATAGCTTTACTAGCATAACAATGCTCTCATACTGCACAACAGTAAAAGCACTTTTGATGCTACATGTACATGTATTATTTAAGTGTGTTTCTTTGTTAGTCAGTTTTCTGACTACATGTACATCTAACAGCCAGCCAGAAAAAAACATTAGAACTGTTAGAGTGCTGGCAGTAGCAGTCTGCGGTCAACTTCCAGGATGGTCAGCGGTCACCCCCTGAGAAAATTTGCTTGAGCGGAATGCATGGTCTGCATTTATACCAGTAGAATTCGGTGGTGTGTTTGCCGTGCTGCAGCCAGTTGTTATCCCCTCCCCTTAATTATTATCTTGGGCCATCCTACAAGTGAGAAATGAAGCTCCTCCTCCATCACAACAATGATGCAGATTCAGTTCTTTGTGAAAGTGCTGATTTAAGTCTTCATTAGACTTACTGATGTCACCCAGCACTCTATAAATGGGAAAAAAGCTTAAAAAAGCCTTCAATTCTGTGTTCCCTAAAACACACTTCTCACCATCTCTGTAAGAAAAACCACCAATGAGTTCAAAAAAATTATGGGTGACTGAAAACTTTGAGCCCCCAGAATTATAGGTCAGTTGAAAATTCCATGGTAGCATTTCTTTACGGGGGAGGGTTTCAATCAGTCTAGAAATAGCTAAAAATCAGTTAAAACCTCTTGGAAGTGAAAGGGTTAAACACAAGAGAAGCAAGGTTTTCTAGCAGAACTATATATACAGTCACATGCAAGTATGTGTGGCCTGGAGCTAGTATTTTCTTCGGCAGTTCACGCTCGACCGCAGAATGAGAACTTGACAAGAATGATACTTTATTTGAAAATTAGAGGGTTTCCAAGACCAGTTATGGGTTTTAACAATACCAGGAACCATATGAGACATTTGCAAGAGAAGATAACAAGCAAAGGGACAGCTAGTTTTGTTTGGATAGCAAAGGAGAGGAGTTTGAGTAGAAAAACTCACCAACACTCATGCTCTGTCAATAATCAGAGCTTGAATAAAATTAAACTTTCCCTTGCAGAGTTTTACTTGCCCAAGGCAATTTGGAACTGGCCCAAATTGTGGTCAATTTTAACAAACTTCAAGCAAATTTGACCATCAGGCAAGTAACTGACAAAAAGTACTTGCCTGACATGAAAATCTACTAGTCCCAGACTATTGGACACAAGATTTTTCAAGCCCTGGATAATATAACCTGATTTTCAGACGGTACGAGGTTGTCCGCTCACTTTCTCCCCCTCTCCGTCTGGTGGACGTGTTCCAGCCATTGTTTTCATTTTGTCCAATCAGAGTGAAGGTTTTATTTTTAGAGAATTGAGGTATGCGTGGAATGTCTAGTGGAGCCTGAAAGTGAAGCCAAATGGTGGACGATACAAACGGACTTGATATGGCTTAGGAGAAAGTGTGCGAAACTTTTGGCATTTCCAAATTATTTCCCAAACAGAGAAAGGCAATATTACCCTTTGTTTCCCGGAAGGACCTAGTTGGCCATCACAGCTAAATATTTTCGGTGATGTCCAGAAATTATGTAGCCTTCTACAACTTCTACAGATCACCAGAATCACACACTTTCATGCAATGCAGAATAAAAAAATATGTTCTACAGCTACAGAACGTGGAGAAACATGTCCTCAGATGTGTACCGCAAAAATCTGATAGGAAGCGCTGTCGATATTGCGATGTTTGTGAATCTACCTACAGGCTTTAGAAAATCATTAATCTTCCTAATGACCGCTTTAATTTAATCTAATGTCTCCTAGATTTTTGGCATTTTGAAGACCAAATCATTCATGAAATGTAATGATTTTTTTACAGGAGTGAACACACATACCAAGTATGTCATGGTAATAGTTTCATGACAGTTGGGGCAAATATTTTTGTTTTCAGAATTATTAACAAACTTTATTTTGACAATTTTGCTGTCCTAAAAGCTGAAATATCTTAGCTTTTTCGCCTCAAGAAGACTAAATCTATCATGAAATGGCATGAAATTTCTACAGGAGTGAACATGTCATGGTAAAAGTTTGATTACATTTGCTTAAATATAAATATGTTTTCAGAATTTTGAACAGTCTTAATTTTGACAAATTGTAGGTACAAACAAATCTGGTAGTTAGATCAGTGTTGTGACCATGCGCTTGAAATACTGTACAAAAAATCCTGTTTAAAAAGTTCTTGCTGTCCAAAGGACCAGAGCAGCTCAAACAGGATAGGGTTAGTTCTGAGAAATCAACATAAGTTTGAAGTTGTAGAACATATTCTGCAGTGCATGAAACTATGTGATTCTGGCGAGCTGTAGAAGGCTACATGTACATGTACATAATAATTTTCTCCTCTCTCGATTCTTGACCTGATCATCGCCTACAGATGCAGCTGTGATTGCCAAGGTCCTTCCGGGAAACAAAGGTCTCTGTTTGCAAAATAATTCAGAAATGCCTGCCTTCTCCTCACTTTGTGCTAGTGGCACTCTGGCTTAGAGAGGGCAGTAGAACCTCCGCAATCTAGGGTAGTTTCACCCCAGTTACTTACATATGCAAAGTGCATAATACATGTATACCATTTTACACAGTCATGTCATACCTTTGTTAAGAGGGGAGTAATTCAGCCTGGGATTCTCTTTTGCCTCAAAATAACTTTCTTTATCAGTTACAAATTGTGTTTTAGCCATTTCCTTTTCCACGTTGCGCTCAACAGTTGCTTTTCCATGTGACTTCTCCTTTTTCTTACATCTCCCAGAGAACTTGAATTTTTTTTTCTTTTTCTTTCCTCTTGAGGTATTTTCAGAATCCACAGATTTGGACCTGTTGAAAAACTTTCTAATCAAACTCTTTGGTGATAGACTTTGTGGGACTGAAGCAGATCTCGAATAAGTAACTTCTGTTTCCGAACTTTCCTTTTCATATCCTTGAGGCCTTGATCTGTAACTTACAAAGTCCTTTTCTCTCTTTGGTTCGTTTGCAATGGGACAACTTAGTTCTTCTTCTCCTGAAGAAGCATTACATGTAGCTCCAATGCTGATATTCTCCACTGACAGCATTTCAAGGGATGCCGCATCATGACCAGTTGAACAAGAAGAATCAGATGAATGTGACATGGTTCTTAAAGAAGTATCAACCGATGTTAATCTGCTGTCTTCTGATAATGTCTCTGGATCTTTGGGATCAATGCTTTCCACTGGAAGCTTGCCAGACTGAAGTAATGTATCAGGGGCAGAATATGAAAACACAGATGAAGGGCCAGAACTCCATGTACTTTGTGTGTTGCTGGATATGTCTGAGCTCTCATCATGTGTTGATAATAATGACGAATTGGATGGGCCAGGGGAGTCATCACCATCATCTTCTTTTGCAGTCTTTTTTTGTTTATGAAGTGTCTCTTGGTATTCTGCAAGTTGAGATGGGCAGGTTTTCAATTAAATACACCAAAAATATCAAGAAAATGGTTGAAATTGCCATAATTAGACTTTCAGTCAAATAGCATTGCAGTGGTTAATAATAATTTAATGGTAAGCCTTCACCATCACAATGACTTAATTAAGACATTATTACTAATAATTATCCTTTCAAAGTATAGAAAAAGTGGGTATTAAGGAGATACTGGGGCCAATATACTGTATACTAACTGGTATGATCAACTAAAAGTTGATTAAGGTACTGTATGCTATTACTGCCGTGGTGAGCGAGTAGCAGTTGATGTTTCGAGTGCTAGCCCTTCGTCAGAGCAAAAGAAGCAAGCTGCTACCTGCTCCCCATGGCAGTTAGCATACCAATATGCTTTTAGTTGATCATACCAGTGTTTTTATCTTCCCCACCAACACAGATCAACACTAGTTTTTAAAGTAACTACATGTACATGTAGTCACCCATCCTATTGTATACAGTCTACATGTTTGCTACATGTAGCTTCACAATTTACACGAAAAGTATATGTAAATACAAACAAAAGAACTATTGGTTTGAGCAATACATCTCTCACATGACAACAATGCATTGTGTTCTGACAATATGGATGTGTAAGTCAATGATGAAGCACTGTGACTATTGGACATTAGATTTTTATTTATTTGTTTGTTTAGGTGAAAACTTAATGAAAAAAGTTAGTGAAAAAAGTTTTAGTCGCAAGTGATAGTGATATGGTCGCATTGCAAATGTATTGGTCACCAATATATAAAACTCTTGCTGCCAATGTAATTACTCGGGCCAGGCCTTTGGCCGGCTCGAGTCAGAAATCGCAAGTGTTTATTTTTTTTTTACGTGTCGAGGAATTTTGCCCCCAACCAATCAGATTGCGCCTACTTTGGAAGTTCTTTTCACCACCGTACCAATCAGATTGCACTGTGCTGGTCACGTGAACAGTGGCAACTTTCCAGGTTTTTCAAGATGGCGGTGAGTGGAAGTTTTGACTTAGCAAAACCTTTAATATCAACTTTTTTTTGTGTGTAAACCAAAGGTTCCTTCAAGTGCAATACCAAGATTTTTGTCTTTTATAAAGCTGAGAGGTGTTTTACGGGTTTTGGACGGGAATTTATCACATATTATGCGACATGCTTTAAGATACACTCGTGAGACGTGACGCTCTGCGATCAACACTAACTATATATAAAGACAACAGCTTCTAAATGTAAGTAGCCGCTAATCTGAACATGATAACCCGTATACGAATTGACTGTCGTTGTGTTGTTATTTATTGTTATTAACCTCTCGAAAGTGAAGTAGAAATGACCAGATTTCTCAGTTCTCTGACTGACAGGGGCCTTTTAAAAGAATTACAGTCGTTTCGCCCCCCATGCACATGTATTTAAATGTTTATAAATTCGGGAACGAAAATCCAGCATGCAGTGAGTGAGTATAAACTGAGTAAGTAATCAGAAATGAAGATTTTTTCAAACGAACGATAAATGACTCTGATGTGGAAATCGCATATTTATCTGTGGCGTGTTATTGACACTGGTTTTATTTTGTTCTATTTCCCGGGTCTATTTACATCTGGCCTGTATCTCTTTGTATTTGATTATTATTTAATGTTTTTTTTAGAACTGACATAATGATATTATGTATAGAGTAGTGTATTTATCATTATTGCAAGTTTATAACATAACTAAATTTGGTCCAGAACTGAGAGTATACTTACATGCAAGTAGCACTCTTAATTTCTTTCCCTTTCCCTTTCCCTTTCCCTTCCCCTTTCTTGGTACCATTATATATCCATGCAAGCTAGATCTTGTTTCAGTGTTTTCCATCTGAGGTGGTCCTGGCTTAAGATAACCCTAAGGTTACCTTAAGGACCTACCTTCTCATCATTGTATTTCTTATTATGCCTTATTACTCGTAAACATTTCCATCATCTTATGATAAAATAAATGTAATTGTTGTTGTTGTTCCTCAGTTCTTGACATCAGCATTGTCACTTTCACTCGGTCATGATCAGGAGTACAAGTACTTTTACAAATTATTTGGGAATGAAAATTAATCTTGCTGCGACTCCAATGATATAAAAAGAGTGGACATTGTGCATGTTTATTTGTGGCCTGCCATTATAAGTTTCAGTCTCCTTCAAGATGTAGAAAATCAGCACTAGCACAGTGGCAGCTCACTAATACTAGAAAATGGTGGTCTGTAGTTTACAACCTCAATCCAAAATATTGTATTGAGAATTTAGCCTGAATTTCAGCCGTCTCCACTGGTTTGTTATTGAGAATTACAAATAGATGACTTTATTTCACATGTAGAACAACATTACGTAACTATTCACAATGAATAGCCACATTATGTGGAATTTGTTGTTCTAAATTGCTTGATTTCTCATAGTTGTACTGCACCTGATATAATTACAATGCATCAAATTTGAGTGACACAATATCATGCAGACTACTCAAATAACCATTGCACTTCAATCAACAACACCCATACCAAGTTTTTTTTGTAATTCTAACGACCCTCAAGGAACAATAATATCGAAAAGAAAGTAATATTAAACTACAGAATTAAGGGAAATTGTGGCTGAAATGTACATGCACAGCATGTATGTATGTATGTGTGTGTTGTGTGTGTATTATGGCTCTATCATTTCCAACCCCAACCCCCCCCCCCCCCCCCCCAGGCATACCCTAACCTACCCCTACCCCTACCCCCCCCCCCCCCCCCCCCCCGGAATACGTGGGGCACTTGCACATTGAGATTTGACAGACAAGAGCATCAGTAGAGAACCAATTCTCTGACTCTGGCTACTCTAGCACAAACCATGTTGACACAAAATTATGCTAGCACTCCATGCAGTACATGATATAGATGGCCCGAGTTAAGGCCACTCAGGGCCTCTTGTTTCTTATACTTGAGAAACATGTAAACAGAGCCACAGCAAAAATTTGCAATGTACCAAATGATGCCAATACAGACTGTTTTTTTATAACAGATAGTTCTTTTTATTATATTTACAAATGTGGCTGGCCTGCAGGTACATGTAGGTAGGTGCTATTCTAGGCGGGCCTAGTCCAATATAAAAACGAAAATATGCATGTTTTCATAATTATCATGAGAGGAAACTTTATAGAACAAAATAAATACTATTATAAATAACGACGGTATGAAAGTATTTGTATATATATATATAATTTTGAGTGGTTGTATGAACTTTTAACTAGCAAGATAACTAAAATTAAAGATAACTACATTGTACATGTACATCCACAGATGAAATTTGTCACAATCCAAGCATGGACTGGATACAACACTGGTGGATACATATTCATGCAGAAGGTTATGGATTGAATCCCAGTAGAACAGACTGTCTATCTTCTCAAGCCAGAAGTTAGCCCTAACCTTGTTAGGGAAAGTTTTATTGTTCGGGTTAGGTTACAGTTTGTGTTAGTGTATATCACGTTTCAGCCCGCCACAATGAACGATCTCTTGAAGCGTTCAGTTACAATGTAGCTAAAATAAAATAATTAGTATTATTAGCTACTATAATATACTGTATTCACATACAGATAAGCCACACCTTTTTACCCAAATCTTAGTTTGAAATCAGGAGTGCTGCTTATCTGCGAGAACATCTGCACAAGGTTCCATAAAATTACATAAATTAAAAATCTCAAAAGAAATTATTTTTATTAACTAAGGCGAGTAAAGGTATACTACTAAACACCACACAAAACCAAAAGAAACTAAGCACTAGTCATTGCTTTTGGTGGCTCTCAATAGAGCCATTTTGATGTACATGTAAGTTATATTCTTGCCGTTAAACCAGAACTTTGTCAAAAGATCTTCAACACAGCTTATAGTTGCTTTTCTGGAGAACTAAATGTTACCACACATGGGATCTCCATTCCACCGCAAAGCTTGTTACTTCGATAGTTATAGTTCCTCCACGAGCAAGAAAATATTCCAGATATCCTTTTAGACATGATGCATGTATCAATGGACAGCAAATGTTGTTTTGACTTCGTTCAAGTGAAAATAAAACTTCTAGTTTCCAGTTCTCTCTCACTAAGCTATGGACGAATGTAAGCAGGTTTGGTTGACATGTAAAATTTGATCTAAAAAGTGACCCGAATGAACACATCTTGGTAAACAAATACTATGGCCATGACGGCCATGTATCAACATGTTTAAGTGTACATGTATGTAGACGTGAAGTTTATACTATTTCAGAGCTGAAATTACAGATACAACGCCAGAGTTTTCTCCAGTTTGAAAGTCTGATGAAGGTTACAATGTACGTTATTTTTTCCTAAACTCATGCTTCTAAACTCGAGGTGCGGCTTATCTAAAAGTGTGGCTTATCTGCGAGTGAATACGGACCGTATATTACCAGTGACTTAATATTTACTATTACTGTTATAATACTAAAATTATCAACTAGAGCATAGACTACCCTGCCACTTTTCCCACCACTTCTGAAGCTTTGTTAGTTAGTGTGGTCTGCCATCCCAATGGGTAGACCCCCAGGCTGACCAAGGAAATATGTAGGGGAATACAAGGGGATTGAATGTAAGTTTTGCCCCTGGGTAGGGGAACATGATTGACTTTGTTTGAAGTTCCAAGATAGGGGAGGGGGAATTCATAAGATGAGAGGGATTTTCTGTTAAGGAAAATGTGACCCTGGGTTCTTTGACTTGTAGGATTCCCCCACCCATGGAGAAAATCGTCAAGTTTGCACCACCCTTTTTGCAATCTCCCTGGTTGGCCTATGGGTCTACCCCTGGGGCAAGCCACTGTTATTAAAGTGTTTATGAAACCAAATTTTGCATTTTTATTTTATTGCAGAATAATAAAGTTCATTCTTTTCTGATTATCAAGAGTATATTTATTTTTCAGTTCTGCCTTCGGAAAGGTCTCTTTTTCGTCATTCAAATTGACTACTTTATGCTTAAAACTGTCCGGGGCCTGGAACCGAATCGCCATTACAATGACGTCACTGTGAGGACTCCCAAGTGACAATTCCTAAATATGAACATGTAGGACTACACGCATTTCTACAAAAAAATACAATATGATAAAGCACAAACAATTCAATACAAAAAAATGAAATACAGTAGAACGCAACACAATACTTAACAAACAAAAGATGGTTCTCCTTGTTCTATAAAAAAAAATTTGCATGCTCGAGGTCTTTCAAAACTGCGGATGCACGAGCAGAACGCGGGTACATTTAGCAGCATTTCAAGACCTCGAAAGGACATTATTTTGATAGAACAAGGAGAACCATCTGTTATTTGTTTTATAATATAAACTTCAATCTAGATGAAGGAAAGAAAGCTACCTAATTTTAAGAACCCAAATAAAAATCTACTAAGCAAATAAACTGACTACAGCGAAAACTCCATTTTACTGTACTTCGACTTGACATTGACGATCTGAAAACTCGTTTCTTATTGGATGAAATAACACAGAAATTGCAAGACTGCCGGCCGCAAACGGGCTGTAAAATTGTCAACTGATCAAAACTGTTGCAGGAAACACAAGTGCTTTCTGTTAGTTAATCTGCACATTGTGATACTGATAGTGTTGAAAATGCCTGATGGAAAAACATTCATAGAGAAAGCGTTTATAATATAGCGAATTCTGAGACTGAGAACATGCGAGTTGAGGTTCCCGACTATATTTTCTACAACAACTGCATCGTTGTCAGACACTGGCTATTTATTCTGTGGTCTGAAAAGGACCTCCCTGGATTACTGTTGTGCAGAGTCGTCGATCATGCAAATCCCGCCGGCTTTCAAGTGGATAAATCCAACAAATTATTATCCACTTTTGACTGCATAGCATCTTCTAAAACCCTGATCGACTGAAAATACCACTTGTTGCATTCACAATATTATGCATACATGTATGACATGAGCACACTCCCTCAACCTCAGTTCTGCACTTGCGAAAAAGCAGCCACAATGTCTTGTGTCAGCGGCTAACAAAAAATAGTGCATGACAAGGTTGCAGTTCACACAGATCTTCAGACAAAAATCTATTTTTTTCTCGCCAAGGTAATGACCATGGGCTTCCAGTGTATGCTGAAACCGACATGATTAGGTGTGCTCCTTCATTCCCCGCAATGAATAAATAAACAAGAGCCCATCTGGGCTTTCACTCGGGCCACATGAGATTGAAGATGAAATACACTTTCATTTGAAATCATTTTAGTAATAACCGAAGGGAAGAATTATTAGCTGAATTTAGCAGTCTTTAGGAGTGGCCAGTAGCGCGGTGACATGCATTCTCTGCTCCCCTAGTATATATATGTAATTTAATATTTTTGTTTTTCTCGTGTATGTAAATTAAAGAAGTTGACCTCTAGTTAATTCATGTACCGCACGCTTACAATTTAGTCTGCTGTTCTCCAGGTTCAGAGTACTAATAGATGAGTGTCTCAAATGTATGTTTCTATTTGTCCCATATTATATGTTGTATCCTGTCCACCTATGATGGAGCTATCACTATATTTCTCTACTGTTCCGTTCTACCCTGCGGCTCTTTATCGCAGCTCGCATCCATATTGGTATTTATTAACTGAAATGCCTGTTGGTTATATACCCTCCTTCCCAAAACTGGTCTGCTCATTATATTACAGAACTATAAAGGGAACTGTTGGAAGCCTTTAATTTCTTGAACCAAAACCTCGGCCGTGAGAGGATTTTTGTTTAAGTTTATCTTGAGAGTTGAATATTGCTTCGCTCATCATAAATTATTCTGTACAAGTGTTTATTTCTCCGGGGTATTTCTGACAGCCAAAAACACGCTCAAAATTATTTTAGTGTTGGCCCGATAGATCACGGTGTTTGCGCTGGTATGTATTATTACCAAGAGTAAAATGAAATGTGGCATAAAACCTACGAAACGTACCTCAAACAAGAATACCGTCCGATGGCAAAATCTAACAGCGCCACGAGGTCGACAAAGAAATGCAGATATAAACACGCAATGATTTCAACCTCACCGTACCTTAATTCATGACCTGACAAGACACTGTTCAGTTTCACTTTCACTCTCAGCTTTTCTCTTGAGTTGAAGTTGAGTTCGGCTTTGTCAGTTGTATGGTATTGTGCAGTATATTTGAGTATACCAATCCGAAATCCACAGAGATTCAAATAACAAAGCCGTGGCGAAAGAGAAGCTTAAACGAGAAATATTTTATCCTCCTAGAAAAACACAACATCTTGCCATTTCTATCGAAGAAGCCTTGGTTTCAGCAGAAAGGAAAACGCTAAATTCCAATTCGATATGTGTGGATCTTTGAGTCCTTCAGGTCTGGCGTCGTCTCGTATATAAAATCACTGCCCATCTGGGTAAAAAACGCGGTCCTTCGGCTCCGACAAGAGCGTCAGTTGCAATATCCTGAGCCTGTTGGAAGGCTTTCACACGAGTGAAGTTAAATAAAACATTAAACTGCTTACATTTGAGAGATGGGACTCCAAATTTGAGAGAAATTTGCTCGCGGATCCACCATTTTTATTTACTGTATTAAATTATGTACAGAAATTAACCTGGCGAGTGTTACGTGACCAGCACAGTGCAATCTGATTGGTGCTGAAATTTAATACATGGGTCAAAAGTCACATTTTGTTGCACCCAACAACAACAACAAAAATAACCACTTGCATTTTAAAATAAATCTGAAAATTGCCACAAAATCTTGCTTAATGCATTTGCACTTTTCATACGAGACACTAGTTCTTTAAGTATTTCATCTTTGTGCTTCATGAAAAATCCATTAGGGGCCGTCGACATATTCGAAATGCCCCGCTTAACGGACAACGGATGTTTAGGGGGGGGGAGGGGGTAAGGGCATGGACGTTAGTGTGGGGCATTTAGAACAAACACTTTTTCATCAATAGAAGTACACTTTTTAATCAAACGTTTCCAGTCAGGTAAGTTTACATTAGAGCACAATTTCGGTTGAATTTCTCGGAATTTTCAACAAGGTCTTTTGATTACAAGTATCATGAAATACCTCAAACCTCCAGGTAGTGAAATTCAGTTTTATAGTCATGTGGATAATGAGTATTTTAGTCAAGATCCGAAATGAGCTCGTACGGGAATTAGAGGTACTGAAAGCTTGTTTTATACTTTGTTTATAAGACAGTGAACTCCCGTGTATTTCATTACTGTTTTTCCTGACCTTATAAAAGCATAAAACAATGGGTGGACGTTAAGGGGGAGGGGGGGAGGGGCCCCTTATGCTTTTGTCTGTGCAAAAGGTTACTTGAGAAGAGAAGAGATCTGCTTGATAATCTTGTCTCTGTTGAGTTAGAGCTCAGAAATCGCCGTAATGTGAGAGTGCTAGCTGCCAGTTGGAAGATAAATAACGGATTTGAACCTGTCGGTAAGACTGACAAATACTTCCTTTCCCCAGAAAAAACAACATACAAAACGTGAAGCTGATTCTCCTGCAAAGACAATAGTTTATACTGGGGGCAAAGAGAATCAAAACACTGACAGAAAATGTCCGAAGAAAGCACTATGCTCCCACAAGCGACTTACCAATCTTCTTCACGGTTTGTTTGTTTAATATTTTTGCATCATTTGTACAAATCTTAAAGAACTGACCAATCAGCGAATTTGTCAGGATTCTGGACGAATACATGTTGTCGTCTGTGGCTCGCTTTTGGCGGCTGTTTCCGCAATCCTGATTTTATCATGATCAAGTGTACTTTACGACTCCAACCGAAAATTTTCCATTGAAAATCACTCGAAAATCATGGATTTACAATGACAAAATTCCACATAATCTTGCTAGTCATAAAATGCTAGGCTGTTGATGTTTTGTGAATAAATGTTTGATTTTCGAGTGATTTTCGCTTAGGAAATTTTCGCTTAATTGCATTGGACTTGGAGTCGACACACTTGGTCTTGATCCCTTGCAACTACAAATATTACATGTATTTATTAAACAGCTGCTACAGTAACACAGTCATCAACCTAGGACGGTAATTAACTTACTTTCCAAGTCTTCATTCATATCTTCGAGGCAAGAGAAGATCTCCAATTTCACGAAAACCTCAACTAGTTCACGGACGCGACCACCTTTTTGAGCAAAGTCGGACAACATCATCAGCGCAGGTTCACATCCATCGTAATTGGAGAAATGGCCAACTATCTCTTGATTTGGATAACCCAGTTCACATGCCACGTTCTTCCAGTTTTTTAGGGCTCCTTTTGTGCACAAATTGCAGGAAATCGTACGCAAAGTTTCATAACGAAGGTTATCAGTTATTGGTGCATCTAAAGCCTCCGGATCCCAGCCCCATGTGAAGGCCGCCATGTTTGAATTGGAAAGTCGTTTTAAACAACTTTTAGCCCGTTGTTTTCCCAAGGAAAACCAGTTGATTCGTTCCAAAGCCAGATACTACTTTTCTTGAGCCGTTACTAAAGTCTACGAGGAGAAATGGAGGGCGTCAAGCCCCTTTTGAAAATCGGATCCACACAACACTAAAGTCCAACACATTGCATGCAAGTTTGGCTTATTTTGGACATTAGCCAATCAGCTTCGACTTCCGCCTGACGCCCATGACGTCAATCCCAAGTGTGATAGCTCGTTCCAGAGCCCGCGCGTTTTTCGGCCAGCGGTGGCCAAGATCGCGGGCTTGCAGAAAAGCACGATTTGCCAATGATAAATCAATTTGGAGAACGCGAACATAATTTTATTTCGTATCGAAGTCAGGCATAATTGCCAAAATTAGGCGACAATTTTTATGCCGTTAAAGATATGCTAATCACATGCGTGACGTCACTAGGTCCTATATTAATATTCACAAAAGTAAAAATATGGCTGACTGCAAGGATTCTATTAGAAAAATTATGGCCATCGTCAAGGTTTCGCAAAGTATTACATATTTAAATTGAAAACTGGCCAAAAATGCACTTATTTTGTAGTATTTATGGTGACGAATATAAATGCGCAGACCTGTGACGTCACTTATGTGATTACCATATCTTTAACAGCAGAAAAATTGTCGCCTGATTTTGGCAATTCCGCCTGACTTCGACAAGAAAAAAAAATATGTTCGCGTTCTCCAAATTGATTTTTAATTGCACAAAATGAATAAGAGAAGCCTAGAATTTAATAAAATAAAATAAAAACGGGATCGAATTTTTCATTTCATTGGCACTTTAATCAGCACATGACAATCATTGTCATACGTCATTACATAACATCTCCCTTCCTTGGTCTTCCTTTAGAAATGAGGAAATACTATCATAACACAGTTTTTTTTCCATGGTAGAGTATCTATAGAAATACTTCGAGGGAGTCTATTAAGTTGTTAGCTCCTCAGGTCAGCTACTAAATAGTGTCCATATGTGAGCCATTATTCACTTCAGTCTTAGGCCGTAGATTAACTTCCGGTATACCTTATGTCTGCACTCGGTTAGGTTCCGCCTATGCGTTTACATCACTGCTGGGGCCGTCCCTCCAGGTTCGCGTTGGGTTTCGGGGTTATCGGTCGCCCCTAGCTCTGGATTAGCAGCAGGTATTTTGGGTAGCTCAGCTGTCCTCTCCAGGTCGACCCTGTTGCGTCGGTAGTTCCCAGTTGCTGACCGCTCGTCGTGCCTCTTTGTTACAATCGCTTGGTCCCCGGCCTTCTGTCCGAGACGAAAAGGCCTCATTCGCACCACATCGCCTTCTTCCAGGGCAGGCAGGTCTGTGGTGCCATTATTATTGTAGTATCGTTCTTGTCTGTCTGTTTGTATGCTGCAAATAAACAATTGCCTCGTGCTAAAATAAAAATAAACTGATGCAAATACAACATGTTTGCGGAAATTATAAAAAAGATGCTGCAAATAAATGAAAATTGTCACTGCAAATTCAAACTGATTGCTGCTAATTAACTGAACTGGTTGCTGCAAACTAAACTCGTTGCTGCAAACTGAAACTTGTTGCTGCAAATTAAAATTGGTTGCTGCGAACTAAAACTGGTTGCTGCACACTAAAACTCGTTGCTGCAAATTAAAAGTCGTTGCTGCAAATGCTGCAAACTAAAACATGTTGCTGCAAACTAAAACTGGTTGCTGCCAATTAACTTCAGTTGCTGCAAACTAAAATTTGTTGCTGCAAACTAAAACTCGTTGCTGCAAACTAAAACGTGTTGCTGCAGACTAAAACTTGTTGCTGCAAATTAACTTGTTGCTACAAACTAAAACTTGTTGTTGCAAACTAAAATTTGTTGCTGCAAACTAAAACGTGTTACTGCAAACTCCGTCGCTGTGATTTTTCGCCAATATTACGGGTTTCCTGTGGTAAACGCACGCGGCACATCGCACATGCGTATAACTTCTAGTTGCTGTGACTGAGGACGTTGGGGTGAGTAGTATACTCCTTCCCGATTGAAAATATTTCTTGTTCACTTTACTAGAAACCACATATTACATATAGTTGTACTAAAACTATACGATGTTCTGTCCATCGTGTCCCGCCGAGGTATTTTCCTCGGCGGCTAACTATTGTTGTAGTTGCGGCAACCACTTCGTGCTGGAACCTCAAAGAGTGATGAATATTGTCAATAGACGACAATAGAGTGATGAATATTGTCAATAGACGACTTCCGAAGGAGAAAAGAAGCGGAAAGGAGGGGGCATTTCACTAGTAAAACCAAGAAAACTAAGAAGCTAGACCCACCACAAGAGGTTGTTATCCAAACAGGGATAATGCTGGCGAAAGATGGGACGATAGCAGCCAAACGTGGGCTGATCGGGCTGAACTTTAGACACTGGCCGAGTTGCTGACGAAGGCGGTGACGCTCGGTTCAATCGGTCTATGTGCAGGAAGGCCTGAGAGGATACAAGCTTCGGCTTCCCCGTTAAAACAGAAGTGGATAGAGATGTGTTGGGAGGAAATACTCCATTTACTATTGGCAGTTACAAGGAGGAAATAGGAAAACCCGATTCGCACGAATAATTCTGTACATCTGCAGAAGTATTATCTCGCGAGTGCATCAGTTAATTCCAGCAATGCCCCAAACCCTCCAAAACGAACGGAAACTATCAATGAATATATAGATAGAGAAGTAGCACCTCTCATTTCTAGTTCCTACAAACTACCTGTGCGCCAAACAATGAAAACATAAACGAACTTGTTGTTTGTCGCGTGCTCACTGGAGGCCGCACGACCCATTTAATCTGACCAAGATCATAAATACAGTACATTTATTACATTATAAGTGAACTCATTAAAATAAACCTAAGCTAAACCTAATACATTGATCATAAGGGAATACAAAAGGAGCATCCATAGGATGAAAAAACCCCATGTATCACGCTTATTGTGACTGGAAAAGAGAAACATCCCAGCCCTATGGATCGTACCCACTGACCTGCTGGGCTCGGTCTATTAAATTCCTAATGCATAGAATCTAGATTGTCCTTAATATATCCGTCTTTAGAATTCTTGCTTGACCAACGACCATGTCTTTTGAAGAGTCTATCTGCGATTCCCGCATTAGCAGCACAGACGCTCCACCCGATCTCAGGCTATGGAGACTGATTTTCAGTAGAGACGTCTGTAATTTCTTTAAACGCATCCTTGACGAGTTCTCTGGTCCTAGTATAGCGGCGGCTGATACCTTGACGTCAAGAGTTCGGAATAGAGGTATAAGTCCTCCTCCATATCAATTCCCGCGGCGACGATGTACTGCCCTAGCGCCCTTACCGGGCAGGTGTACGTCTTGACCTGATCTTGCAATGGATATCCGAGCCCCTTCACGAAGTTGGTCTGCCTTTGACGATTCTATTATAATAGACAAATAACATGGAAAGAACTTAACATCGCAAGCTCGTATCTGGCATAATTCGCTGAAACGAGGAAATCCCGCATAAGCAATATGTGCGACAAAGAACACTTATCTTTTGTCTTGGAGGAAACTGACGATTCTTTAACATCTCCGGTGTAATAGGTTCTTTTCTGGATTTTGGTTTTCCAAGATCCTCTGAGAGGCACTTATCATGGAAGAAACCAAAGGATGATCAGATGATCAGATAAACCGGCAAGCTGTTGTGCACAATCGATGCTGTAGACTGCATTGAGGATTGGCGATGGAGAATTCGCATCTTGGATTAGGCACGATAAACAGCAACTTGAAAGGGGTTGGCCGGATGGTGGTATGCACGATTGGATGAAGCCAATCGTTTCCAGTGTTTGAAGCCTGCTAAATACATTCGGACGGTACTACTGATCTGCCTTAAATGCAAGAACTGTCTCCTTAACTCGGTGACCTATGGACTGCAAATGCTCAGGTACAGCGGCATAAAACTCGGACCACATCTGCGACTGAAAAACATCTGAAAAAACAAAAGCAGCTAACAGCCAAATAAACCTGAATATTTTTAATCAAAACTGAACGCCGCACAAAATTACAATTATTTAAATCTCTTCAAAACACGGGCACATTGTATAAATTAATTCACGTGAGCCCCGCGATGAGCTTAGAGCTCTTGGGGCAAACGTAAAGCCCAAATATTGTTTAAATAAAAAAAAAAAAAAAAAAAAAACACGGGCACAGATAATCCCTTAAACGCACGGGCGTTTAATAAATAAATAAATAAATAAATAAATAAATGAATGAATGAATGATGAATGAATGAATGAATGAATGAATGAATGAATGAATGAATGAATGAATGAATGAATGAATAAAATAAAATAAAATAAAATAAAATAAAATAAAATGTTGAGGGTCGCCTCCAGAAATGAGCACCAAGAGAATGAACCAACATACAATCAGTCCTTAAATACCCTACCAATTCCCTTGGTAGTCACATATCAACGAGAGCATATTTTCTCGCTTATTTGACAAAGCGCGAGAAAATTCATTTCTCTGCATCTTGTGCAGTGGAGCCAAAGAAGTAAGGAAAATGCCCACCCCCCCGGGCACATCCATAATGATACCGGGGGTGGGGCATTTTCCTTACTTCTTTGGCTCCCGACTGTGGGGCATTTGAACCATGACATTGCTTGTCCCCACCGTGGGGAATTTGAAGAAAAAAAACAGAAAATGACTAATGCCGGATGTTGTCCCGGGTTCGGGGGGGAGGGGGGGGATGGGTATTGCTGGAATTGACTGATGCAAAAAGCTGCGTGTCGATTGACGGTGATGGAGATAATAGAACTTCAAACTCCACGTCAAAAGAAAGGCCAGAAAGAAAGCCCAAGGCTAAGATTGTCTACACTTTAGCTGATGTCGAGCAGGTAAGCTTAAATACAGAAAGGTCCAGAAAAGCTTAAGCTTATATACAAAACATAAGCTTAATATGTGGACCTATTGGAAATATTCCTAGCCTCTGGCTGCATGTGGACAAGTGGATTTTCCAAGCCCTCATCGTCCTCCCGAATATCACCAATTGAACTGAGCGTGTTTCTCCACCGCCTTCGTCAGCAACTCCTCCTCCCCAGTGTCTGGCGGTAAGACTTTTTGGTTTTACTAGTGAAATGCCCCCTCCTCTCCGCTTCTTTTCTCCTTCGGAAGTCGTCCATTGACAATATTCATCACTCCTTAAGGTTCCAGCACGAAGTGGTTGCCGCAACTACAACAATAGTTAGCCGCCGAGGAAAATACCTCGGCGGAACACGATGGACAGAACATCGTATAGTTTTAGTACAACTATATGTAATATGTGGTTTCTAGTACAGTGAACAAGTCAGATTTTCAATCGGGAAGGAGTATACTACTCACCCCCACCTCCTCAGTCACAGCAGCTAGAAGTTATACGCATGTGCGTGCGATGTGCCGCGTGCGTTTACCACAGGAAATCCGTAATATTGGCGGGAAAATTACTGCGACGGAGTTTGCAGTAACACGTTTTAGTTTGCAGCAACAAATTTTAGTTTGCAGCAACATGTTTTAGTTTGCAGCAACATTTTTTAGTTTGCAGCAACGAGTTTTAGTTTGCAAGAATTGCAGCAACAAGTTTTAGTTTGCAGCAACGAGTTTAGTTTGCAGCAACCCGGCAGTTTTAGTTTTGAGCAACAAGTTTTAGTTCGCATCAACCAATTTTAATTTGCAGCAACAAGTTTCAGTTATTTTGCAGCAACGAGTTTAGTTTGCAGCAACCAGTTTTAATTAGCAGCAATCAGTTTGACTTTGCAGTGACAATTTTCATTTATTTGCAGCATCGCTTTTATAATTTCCGCAAACATGTTGTATTTGCATCAGTTTATTTTTATTTTCGCACGAGGCAATTGTTTATTTGCAGCATGTCCCTTACGGACCACCGTATGTTTGGCCCTTGCCTGCTTGTTTACTCTGTCGTTGTGGAGTGTCTGTAGCTTCAGTAGCTCAGCAGTTGTCGGTAGGAGGGTCTTGTAGTGCCGTCCCAGCAGTCTCTGGGCTGGACTGGAGTCCATTTCCTCGGTTGGTGTGTTTCTCTGTGCCAGAATCGCCAGGTACGGGTCCCGGGGGGGGGGGGGGGGGGGGGGGTACTCCTGTTTGTGACGTATTATGTATGTGCCGCCCGGGTGGGTCAGAGTTTTGAGCTCAGTTTGGGTAGGTAGGGTCAGGGTTTTGACCTGATTTGGGCAGATCAGGGTCAGGATTTGAGTATAATTTGGGTGCAGTCAGGGTCGGGGTTCAGTATTTTTTAGGCAGTTCATTTTTTTTAGCTACTATGTCAAAAAAAAGACCTTCTGTTGCCGCATTTTTATCGCCTGCCCACATGCAAGCACTGAGGTTCCCATACATCGTGACGCCGCTAATTTTATCTATATCATACTTCAGCTGCTGATTTGTTTACCCAATGCTACGTCCCGACTTGAAACGTTCCGTATTTTGCATGAAATCCCGGTACGCGGTATACCGGCCAGGATATATATCCGACCGTGTTTTGAAAACAATTTAAAGAAGGGGCAATCAGGGTTTTTTTTCCCAAAAAGGGGGCAATCAGGGTTTTGGAGCTCGGATTGGGTCAAACAGGGTCAGGGTTTGAGCCTCTTGGCCTCACATAACATAACATATTTTTTATTAGCTCTTTGTACTACATAGGTACATCAGATTGTTGCTAATAAACTTTTAAAGTAGCTAAAAAATATAAAAGTAACTAATTAGAATATTAAGATCCTTGTATCGTGACAGATCTGGCATTCATGCATTCATACACGTATTTTGCAGCTATAGTTGAAACCTCCCTTGAGGGATTGATAATAGTTAAGAAAATATCTTTTTCTGACATACGGCTACTATCTAGGTTAGCAATAGTTTTTAATTTGAATAAGAAATCATTCCTGATTGCCTCAAACGTTTTACATCTTATTAGGAAGTGTATTTCGTCTTCCATTTCTTTGTTGCAGGTTGGGCATATTCGATCTTCTGGTTTTAAATAGGGCTTAACATGTCTACCTTTCTCAATCTGTAGGCAATGATTGCTTATTCTTAATTTCGTGAATGTAATTCTGTGTTTAATGTTTTTAACAGTATTCAAATAATCTTCGAATTCATACTTTGTTTTGAATGTACGGTAGACCCGTAGTTTGTTGCCCTGGTTTGGGTTTTGCCTTTGATCATTAAATATATCGCTGAGCCAATATTGTAGTTCTATGTCTTTTAATCGTTGTTTAATGCTCTTTAGGAGTCCCCTGTACTCTAGCAAATTATTCTGAAGTATCCATATGTTACCGAAGCCAAGGCTCTGTATGGTATTTTGAATTTTAGAGCTCCAGAATGTTGGTTTATTTAGCTGTAAACTGTCAATATATATTATAAAAGTAAGTTCTGGCTCTCTGTTAATTAATATTTTTGTCCAGTATTTGATACTTCTGAATGTTGATTCATGCCTAAGGGGATACCTACCGAGCTCTGCTCTGCAAGCGTTATTGGCAGATGTTCTTGTAGTTCCTAGAAGTAGTTTACAGAATTTAGTATGTACTATTTCAATCGGATCATTTGTGTCAGATCCTTTGTTGTTGTCAATTCCCCAGACCTCGCTTCCATATAACAGGATGGGTTTGATTAAAGTGTCAAATAATTTGATCGTGAGTTTAAGGTCAGATCTGAAGAAAGTTCCCATTTCTTGTTTGAGTTTAAACAGAGCTTTTAGTGCTGACTTTTTTAGTTCTTGTTTTGCAACAGTGAAATTTCCGTATGCACTGAAAGTGAGCCCGAGATATTTATACATACGGACGTTTTCTAGTTGATCGTTATTATAATAAAAATTATAATTGTTCATTCGTTTGCCGTTATTGTTGAAAACAATGACTTTTGTTTTGTCTTTGTTGACGGTTAGTTTGTTAGAGCTACAATAGACTTCGAGACAATCTAGGAGTCTTTGTAGGTCATTCGCATTCTTGGATATTAAAACTAAATCATCTGCGTAAAGTATATTGCTCAGATTGACATTAGATATAAATATCGGGTCTTCCATGCCCGCACGGTCTAACGTTTGTGGTAAGTCACTTAAAAATAAGTTAAATAGGGTAGGACTGAGCATGCAGCCTTGTTTAACTCCAGCATAGCATCTGAAGGTTTCCGTAATAACGTCATCTTTTTTGACCGCCGAATAATCATTAGAGTACATCGAGTGTAATATTGAGAAGAAATTGCCATTGATACCTGCCTGTTTTAGTTTTTCAAATAATTTTTCTCTTGGTATGCTGTCGAATGCTTTTTTAAAATCGACGAAGCAGGTAAACAACATGTTGTTTTTCTTTTTTGGTTTACTTTTTACGAATTTGTCGATGAGTCCTTTCAGGACGAAGATGCTATCAACTGTGGAGTGTTTTTTTCTAAATCCGAACTGCTCTTTTTTTAGAATTCCTTTTTCTGATAGGTATCCATATAACCTCTGATTCAGAATAGATGTAAATAACTTACCGAGTGCGGATAAAAGGGTTATGCCTCTGTAATTCTCTATATTTGTCCGGTCGCCTTTTTTGTGAATAGGGATTATGAGGCCTATGCTCCATTCCTGTGGATAAATCCCTGATTTGAGAATCGTGTTAAATAGTGAAGTCAGGGGTTTTGTAAGTTCTGTTTTACCCGATATAAGGACTTCATTTGATATGTTATCGATACCCACTGCCTTCTTACATTTCAACTTTTCGATGGCCTCCTCTACCTCCTTTATCGTTATTTCATAGTCCAATACTCCTATTTGTTCCGTATGGTTATTTGGGGTGCTGGTCGTGTTCGTTGTGTTGTCTTTGTGTTGAGCATTCAAATCTTTGAAATGTTCATAAGATTCTTGTATTTTTACAGGGCATGATTGATTGGTCCGTTTTTTATTTATATTGAAAAGGCCTTTAAGTTCTTTCCACAATTTCTTCGGATTTTTATGGTCTAGTTTCTTTAATCTAGCTTCTATTGATTGTGTCTTTTTCTTTTTGCATAGTTTTCTGAATCGCTTTTTCTCAACGTGTAAATGTTTTCTTAGCTCGTCATTGTTTGGGTCCTGACAGACATTTCTTCCGATCGACTTAAGGTTTTCTTTTTCGGCTCTACAGTCCTGGTCAAACCAGCTAGATTGTTGATTTCCCTCTTTTGTTTTAACGTTCCTATCTCTGTATTTCATACCTGCCTTTTCACAAACTTCTATAAGAACCCCGGTAAAGTTTCTTGTTAATTGGCTTAAATCATTTATGTCATTTATTTCAGAATTACTCAGAATTTCCTCGAGTTTATCTTTGTATTCCTCAGATGCGAGGATCTCGGGAATTCTATTTTTCGCTTCTTCGTTTATCAATAATATTTTGTGTTTATGAAGTTTGCTAGAGTTGAATTTGTTTGTGTGTGTGAAATACATACATACCCATTTTTCATGTAAGTACCCCCCCCCCCCCCCCCCCCCCCGAGGTACGGGTCATTTCCTCTGCTTTGCGTATTAGCCTCTTGGCCATCTTGACCGCAGCCTCGGCTCTCCCGTTGCCGCCTGCTGGTGACCAGGACTGCTAGAAACCAGGACTGCTCGAAACTCCACTCCTTGGCAAATACGGCAAACTTCTCTGATGTGAACTGAGGTTCGTTATCACTAACGACTACATCCGGTATTCCTTGTCTAGCGTTCCGTGTCTCTTCAGTTTCCTGATACATGTGCTAGCCTTTGTGTCTGGTAGCGTGGCAAAGTGAAAGGGGCCTGCATCTGGGATTTTAGGATACGGTGGATACACTTAGAAATGAGGGAGATATATGTATGTACTTAAAATCACTTGATCGATAACGTCATCGTTACGACATCACCATGGTTAAAAAAATCGGGCGATGCGGCTCCTCGTGTGATTTAAGGGGACCCAATACCGTGTCTGTCAAAGTTTGTGCCGGCTGGCATTAGAAATGAGGGAGATGTGGGCATATACTAAAAATCACGTGACCGATGACGTCATCGTTATGTCAACGCCACTAAGTGATTTAATGGGAACCAATGCCATGCCTGTCCAAATTTGAGCTGTCTGGCATTAGAAGTGAGGGAGATATGGGCATGTACTTAAGCGTAGTCCACACGAGCAAGTTTTTCCCTTGACAAGTTTTATTTGCTCGTGTAGACGACGAAAAATGACAAGTTTTGCCTTGACAAGTCTCCTTGTTGGAAAACTGGTGTGCCAGTTATTGAACAAGGCAACTTGTCAAGGAACACTTGTCAAGGAAAACTTGCTCGTGTGGACTACGCATTAAAGTTACGTGACCGATGACGTCATCGTTACGGCATCGCCAACCCAATACCATAATAGATGAAGACTGCAAGGCTGATCGGACGGCTGTACGATGTTATTTATTATACCCTGTATTTCGGTTTGGCAGAACGAACCTTCAGGGGTCGTATGAGCTAAGTAAGGAATACAAGTGGACGTAGACATTATATACAGTAGAGATATACAACGCTGATTAGCTAAGCGAAATATGAAATTAAACCGTTCAGTAGGGTCTACAATATATGGTAATGCGTAAACAAAGGTAATGAGGATTGTAATATAGTGATTACAAGAAGGAAAAAAAATATACAGTAAAGGAATATCATTATATATTTCATCGCGTCTGTTCATTCCATGAGGTTCTAAAGTGTTAGCCTTGGAGATAAGATGTGCTTCCCTAGCTTTACGGACACTGTCTCTGCTCGGTCCCGGAATCCCATCGCGACAAGATAGACAGAGAGACAGCAGAGAAACGAAACAGCAGTAAATTAGTCATTTCGGAATATTTACCTTAGAAAGCGGATATCTACAACATGACCAAATCCTTTCGAAAGCTTCGATGCGTCTTCTCCGATAAATGTTTGTTCCTCACAGTCACAACGACCACAACGTCTTCGGAAAAGGATACGGCACATTCGGAAAAGGATATGTACGCAGATACAGCACATTCGGAAATGAAATCCACCTAACCCCAATAACTCGTTCCCGCACATGCGTGCATCCACGAGTTTAAAATGGATACAAAATGTAAGCTGAGTCGTCCAGACCATAATTCATTTCGGTCTGGGAACTGCCGGGAATGACGAGGGTGCTCGGCGCTTCTTTTAGGGGTACAAATTCCTGTAGCCGTAACTTTTAGGGGGTCCTATTTGCATGAGTTAGTTACGCAACCCGAGTCGTACCTTTAACCTTTAAGGGGTTTAGAATGATTTATGTTAAGGTATCACCTTTTAGGAGTCAACATCATTATTGTTTTAAAGCCTCTTTTAATTTATGCGTACCTTTTAAGGCTCATTTTCAAATAGACCGCCGAGCACCCCCGTCATTTTGGTACCGGAGTTCCCCCCCCCCCCCCCCCCCCCCCCCCCTCCCCTCCGCGATCCCCCCAGCGAGAATACCTACCGTAATGGTCTGATCTTTTCACCAAATGTCCTATTCCCTATCTCCCAGACAACATAAATTGAAATAGCTGATAGCTTGGTGAATAATAAACAGAATCTTTAATAAGATAAAATTTAAGATAAATAGAGGATATTACACGGTGGTGCGAAGATATGAGGTTTATCCTCGAGAGTCGTAAACATTTCACGAGTGAGCACAGCGTGAATGAGCGGCAGCGAACGAGTGAAATGTTTTGGACTCGAGAGGATAAACTTCATATCTACAAACCACCGTGTAATTTTCTTTTTATTATATGGACAATTAAACTGCTCTAAGAACTCTTATCTATTAATTTTACTTACTGTCAGTGTCAGTACAAACTTCTTCGTGATCTTTCTAAGCTGTTCTGGGGAGTTTCATCAGGTTTTCTTTTCTCTTCGTTGCAGTCAAGAAAATCTTTAGAGAGTTTTAGATCGTATTTGGCTTTTTTTGCTCGCGATATTCATTGTCATGCAGCTCATTTAAGCTGTTTACATCTTCCTCTGTGATTTTCTCAAACCTGCCACCACCTTGTAGTTCAAAAGGCGGCAAACGTGACGTCATCGATATTTTCACTAGTGAGGATATGAAAACTACGCCACTCAGTACCCGGATGTAGTTTCGTATGAGTTCTATGAGTGGTCTATTTCTCAGTAAAACACTATCGTCCATGTAATAAAACTATATATATACATACTTATCAGTAAAAGTTAAACTAATATGGAATTGGAAACTATAAACTAGAAATTGAACTTAACAGCTGATTTGTTTTTTGAATGATTTTAAAGTAGGTAATGTGCGCTACTTAGCTCGATTACGCTACTTAGCTCGATTAGCCCTTAGGTTATTCTAACTCAGGTGTATTAAGGCCTGGGTCTCAAAATGGCCGCCGGCAAATCGAGAGGGCGTAGTCTATCTCTTTCTCGTTGTAATCGATTTGCTTAAAACTTTGACAAGCATGATGTTGTTATGACCTTCACAATTACACTTGACAGTTTCCATGGAAACTTGGAATGTGACCTTTGAACTCTAATTTTTTTTTTATATTCAAAAGCCTCCTGCATTATGGTAAAGTGTTTTCATATGCCGGGGATATTTATGCACATGAATCAGAGATAGTCCATAGTTTATAAATCCAACGAGGACACTAGAGAAACATATTATTAAACGGTAATAAATTTGGGGTATCAAATTTCAAGTTAGCGTAAATGAGTCTTCCCCATAATATTTTCAATTGGCCTCGTTGGATTTATATACTATGGACTATCTCTGATTCACACGCATAAAAATCCCCGGCATATGAAAATACTTTACCATGATGCAGGAAGCTATAAAATAAATGCTTTTCATTAGGGTTCAAAGGTCACATTGCATGTTTCCATGGAAACTGCCATGTGTAATTGATAAGGTCGTGACGCGACAAACATCATATTTTTCAAAATTGTATGGACAAATATTACAAAGAGAAAGAGATAGACTACCCCCTCTTGATTTGGGATGGCCATCTTGAGACCCAGGCCTTAATGTACCTTAGAAGTAGCGCTTACTCTAACTTTCTTTACTCGTTTCTCTTTTACCTACTTATGTAGTATTAATAAAGTATTAATAAAGTGTTGTTGTTGTTGTTGTTGCGCAAAAACCCCACTTGGAGAAATTCTGGAAAGTTCTTCAATCCATGCTAGAACAAAGCTTCGAGGAAGCGAAAAGCACTAAATCTAGGTTGCATGGACATTTCTAATAATAAACATTAAGCTCAGGGTAGACTAACTGTTTCCATATAGTCGTCCCGGTCGTCCGAGTCGTCTCAAAATATCTTCAGGCGACAGGGACGACCATATGGAAACACTACCGAGGCGATCGAATTGAGTTCTATCCGGATGACTCAGTGGGACGACCGACAACGAACTGAAGCGATCATATGGACTGACTACCCTCAGACGACCAGGACGACCCAAACATATCCCAGAATACACTTGGATATCCCAGAGTTCATAGCAAATTGTATGCTTTTAAAATGGCGGCGTCTGAGCAGTTCGTTTGAGACGACTGGGACGACCATATGGTAACTGCTGGGTCGTTCCAGTCGCCTGAACATATTTTGGGACGACCGGGACGACTCGGACGACTATATGGAAACAAGGCTTTATGTACTTTACCTCATTAACGATTATGCATGCAGAACCAGCATTCCAACATGAAGAACTGTAAAACATTGATAAGATCGCAACGTGAACAATTATATTTTTCCTTCGCCACTCGTTAAAGCCAAAGTACTGAAATACTTGAGGACAAACAAAATATCCAGCGACTCATTCATAAGCGGCAAAGGATTGTAATATTTCTTCGTTCAGCCGCATGTAGTTGACGCAAAACCTTACCGTGCCGTCTTTTTTCTCCACCGAGTCTACATGCGCAATCCAAGGACTACAATTTACTTTATTTGTAACTGCTTATTAGAACCAACTTAAATTTATGATTCAGATACATCTGGTACTGAGTTGTCGAATTGTTTGACAAAATCCAAATCATGTGATCAGTAACGTGGCAAACATTGTCAGAAATCCATCCCACGCCTGCGCACTGTTGAGATGCTCAAAATTCTACTGTAGTTTGTATGGAAGTTTAATTGTGTTTGAAGTTATGAGACGGTATTTTATCAAATCTCAATTTCCTCATTCGATTCATTTTCTAAACTATGTTGGTTACTATAAAATCGTATTCTATCAAGTTTAAATAAATAATTCTGGCTTCCCAAGCTGTAATAAAAAGAGCTACCAACTGTCACTTATGGCCTACATGTTTACTGTAATCTCATTCCTTTCAGTCACTACCATGGTTCCTCTTATCAACTTTACAGTATAAACTCGAGCGGTTGTTATTGCGCCCCGATGAATTCTAGTAGATCAAAGGATGTTTTATCGCATAAATATGTAAAGGTATCCAAATGTGGCACGCTTCCCAGCGAGGATAAATATATGAGTGATATTGAGGTTTCTAAACAGCCTGACAACTTGTATGAACAGGATAAGAGTGGCGTAACACATATGCCTTCTTTTCCCTCTTGGTCAGTGCCATTCGTCCGTCCTCAAGCATGTTAAGGCCTGGTTCAGGGGTCAAATTTCGGGTAAAAACTGTTTTCCTTATTCCAGCACAGCCTAGTATGGTAAGTACGCCAAGTTTCTCATGATAATAGGTATCGCCATTCTTGACTACCTTAAGTGGTTTATGTGTAGTAAACCGTGTCACGTGGTCTGTCACGTGAGTTAGAACACGAAATCAGTAAATCAAAAACGCGGCTCCGAGTTTAAAACAGCTAGGATGATGAGTGGATAGGTTTAGTTAAGGTTGAAGCCTTTTACCTAAATCAGCTTAGAAAAGATGACTACAATGTTTCGTCAACGAGTAATTAAGGCGAACATATGCAAAATAGGTCACGTGACTTTTTGTACCCTTAATATCTCCTTACCTTTACATGATAGTCATGTTTTCTAAGCGTGATCTGAAACACTGCGGAAGGAGTAACGTTTTAGCAGGGTTACTATGCTATCGTCGCAGCCGCATTTCACTTAAATTATTTTATATAATTATGACGTCATCGATCACGTGATACGACAACCATCCACTTAACAAATTTAAGGACGTTGATATTAATATTATGGTGTAATTAGATTTTGTTTAAACTACACCTATTTTCCGTTAAATGAACCAGGTCTTAACATGCTTGAGTCATTACACGTGTACTCGATTTGCCTGTAAAAGCCTGGTAACTTGTAGATTCTTAGCAGCTCTATGATTGGTTGTGTTGATTTTTAATATAAGAACTCTTTTTCTTGGAGTAAAACAAATACGCGCGAATATGTTATAATTAACATGATTATTTACTTCTAAGAAGCTAAAATGTTGGGTTACGAAGAGATTTCTAGCTGGTTAATTCCAAAATGACAAAACTTCTGGCATGGTTTATTTGCCTAAATAGTCCAGTTTCGTATTCGAAAATTAACTTCAGAATGAGGCTACCCTGCGTACATGCGTCTGTAGTCATTGCATTCAGCGGTCATTTTCGAATACGAAACTGGACTATTGGTAGTGAATTATGGATAGGACTTAGTAATATAGGAGTGTTCATAGACAAGATTGAATCCAACCACACGCCTAAATTCTTGACAGGAGAAAGTGGGGCAATGTCGACTTTGGACAATAGATTCTTGTTACCAAAAATTAAAAACTCACATTTTCCATCGTTTAACATGAGTTTGTCGTGATTCATCCATATCGTTATGTCACTAATACAGCGTTCGATAGCAGCGACTGCGTCGGCCTGGCTACCCTTATCATTAAGATTAAATAAAAAGTAAAGTTGGGTGTCATCAACATAACAATGCACGATCGGCAAGTGACCTTCAATAACATCAAACAATTTACTGGCATATATTGTGACAGTAAAGGTCCCAAGAACGAGCGGTGAGGGACTCAGCAATCTAGATTAAACTGCTTTGAGAGAGAATCATTCACAGATATTCGTTGAGATCTCTCAGGCAGATATATACATATGAAGAGCCCGCCATAACCAAGAGCGAGAATCTCCCATACTACTCTAATATGCTACGGCATTTTCACAAGTTAGGTTATTTTTAGAACGGTTTCCCGCTATTATTGGGTTGCAATCATTCCTAAGGGAATAAAATCACAAAAGCGTAGCAGACGTGTTGTTGGTATAACAAAAGAAGCTAATGAGGCATCTTTTGTTCCGCCACGGGTGTAACCCACTAATTGGCGGCAAAAATAATATAAAAATAGCCGAACTTGTGAAAACACCGTAGCATCTATATAAGAGACTGATGGACGCTCTTGGTTATGGGCTCTTGATATATATATATAGAGAGAGAGAGAGAGAGAGAGAAAAAGTATAACAAAGTATAAAAATTGTGGTGTTACCAAACGATGAACCTCCAGTAGGAGGATCCAAGGATTCCTAGTGGTTGTCGTGAATAATTATACTGAATATAGAAAGAAAGACAACACACAACTCCTCACAGGTCCTTATAAAATTGTATTAAAAACGTTTCGGCACTTCGGCCTTCATCAGTTAAAAAGTGAGCCAATTTACAAGCTGAATCTATTTATACTAAAAAAGAAACAATAAAGCTTAACTAAGTTGTAAGTGCATACCTTAGTTTAAATTACAATAGTTCAAAATAAACAAGTAATAAATATGCAGTTATATTTACTATTCAGTAGCCCACCCCATTGTTCTCTCTCTGCACTATATCGCTGATTCGGGCTACGCCCTCAGCTGACTGCAATATATCTAATATTGCTGCGTGCCTCAGAAACTATCTAATACATAAACAATGCAGCACTACGCACAACTATATGTGATAAAGAACTATACCATGGCCACGCACTGTAATCTATGAGAAAGCGTGAAACCTAAATATTATAGTATCGTATCTTGCGTATATAAAAGGCGGAAAACCTAGGTGCTATTGTACTGTATCCTATTTTTGGATTTATATTCTCGCCTTTTATTAAGGCCAAACGGTTGCATAGTTCGAAGTTGCGACACCAGTAGGCTTCCAGTAGCCAAGTATACAGAGAGAAGAAACCCATCCCTAATATTAACAATCAGAATAAAGGTGAAAGAGAAAAATATGCCCTGAGTGGGATTCGAACCCCCGGCCTCGGTCATATATATATATATATGGGCCGCGTCAGGCAAAAAGGGCCCGGACGACATAATATGTAAATGTATTTTGAAATTGTACAATGTTTTTTATACTTGTGGTGCGATTACAATATGCATCGCGAGCGCCACATTGTGCTACTAACAAGTAGTGTTGATTTCAAGGAATTGACCAGTGAAATCGAAGACGAAATTTACGATATTTTTATACGAGGGTGTGATCACAATTTTAGCAGGCGCAAATGATTCCTTATCATCAGACGATTGTTTCAAGGTGTAACTTGTACTATTGCTAAAATCATATTATGAGCTATGGGGCGTAGAATGACTGCAGAAAAGAAGTTTTTTGGCCAAAAAGTGATCATCTTGTTCATCTTATTTATTTTTTTACTCTTTAATGCGAGCAGGTATAAATGAATGTCATACATCAAAATCATCCCCTCTGACAGGATTCCTAATTTTTGTGGTCATATTTGTAATCGGGCCCTTGCATCAAAATCATGTAAATTTCACCCCTGATTTTTGTTGTCAATTTCTTGAAACTGACATTTATTGTTAGGAATGAAATATAGCGCTTCTCGTCAAGAATACAATACAATCTTCATGCTATTATTAGGAACACCATTGTAGGAATTATTTAACTTGAATGTCGTCCTGGCCCTTTTTGCCTGACGCGGCCCACATTATTATAGAATTTATTGGTATCGAATAAATTTCAATACTTCTAATAATCAGGACAAAATCCTCTTAACTAGGGAGGTTTTCTGGAGCGCTCAATTATGCACCGGCTCAACCCACATGGACTTAACAAAAGGCAAGAATTCAATTCGAAGAACCGCATTAGATACAATTAGTCTGCCGTTCTTCCGCCTTTGTTGCATTGAGTTTGTACTACACTCACACCACTCATCTATTGTTGCCCATGTTTTGAGAGTGCATTTTTCTACACGCTACTAGCTTTGATAGCCTATTCTCACCTTATACATGCCACTGTGCATATGGAGACTAAATTAGATTACTATTGTAAGATTTCTTTAGCATAAGTCACGGCATATTTTAATCACATGTACAGAGTCTGTTGTATCTATTGTTTGTATTGTATTTTACACTATAAATATCTTGGATTTTAGTTTTAAGCATTGAAAAAGGCCGAAGGCCGAAACGTCTGATATTAAATTTATGGACCAGTGAGGAGTTCGTCAAGTCACTTCATTTTACTATTTATATCAAGAGACCATCACTAGGTGACCATCACTAGGTGATGGTCTCTTGTTTATATATATAATTTGACAGCTAAAACAATGGAGAACAAAAGGTATATATATATCAGAGCAGTGTTTTTGCAAACAGGTATATATATATATACACACTCGTTGTAAAAAATTCTGAAAAACCTAGATATATATAAATATATATAGGCATTGTATATCCATCATTTTCATTTTGACGGAAGAAGAATCACTTCAACAATACCTTTTGTTTCTCTTGTTTTCACGGCTTGTTCATGCATCGTTATTTATTGTCTAATGAGTTTTGATGGCTAATTTTAGAATATCAATTTTCCAAACAGATACAAACTTGGGAAACGTTTTTTTAGACTAGAACTTTTCAGTCTCAGAAAGGTTCGTATCTATTTTTGCCGCAAAGAACATGAAAATAATTAACCTATAAAAATAAATTTATTTTGTGTTCAGTGCGTTAATGATAGCATATGAAAGGGGAAATGATTGTTGTTTACATTGACCAATGAAATTAGAAGGAACTGAGATCATTGTTTAGTTGAAAATGGGAATGGTCAGAACTAGTACGTTTTAAGCTGGTTCTCAGTCAGTTTGACCACATTTCACTGATTTATTTATTTTATCGAGCACCGCATTCAATTTACTACCGTTTGTTTTGAGTTAGTGATTGCTGCAATGCAATAAGATTAATTATTAAAACTAAGAAAACACGAACGCTTGTTTAACTTAATTCCTCCCGTTATATTCCATGTAGAGTCAAACGGTTAATTCCGTTGATAACTTAATTTCAAGGACAAATCACCATGCATAATTATAGCGTTTTGTATTTTCCCCGAGTAATATCGTTAAAGTGCCTATCACCCTTTTGCAATTTTGATAGCCTATGAACCTCCGAAACGTTTTAAGTACTTCTGTGAAGAAATTTTTGGTTTAAAGTGAATACTTTATGTTCTACGCTTGTTTGAAATCGTGTAAATGTGACCTTTCCTGACCTATGACCGCGTAAGTAAAAGCCTGGGTCGAAACCTGGGTAGACGTCATCTCATTAATGCATTATTCTCCATGGCGCCTTTTTATCACAACAACATCGATGCATAGAAAATATACACAGTTTTTGAGTTGTTAGTAAAGAAAAAAGTCATTTTAGTCAACACGTTGAGTATTTCTTTACATGATTGCAAAGCCGAATTAATTATATGACGTCAAGATGACGTCTACCCAGGTTTCGACCCAGGCTTTTACTTACGCGGTCATGGGTCAGGAAAGGTCACATTTACACGATTTCAAACAAGCGTAGAACATAAAGTATTCACTTTAAACCAAAACTTTCTTCACAAAAGTACTCAAAACGTTTCGGAGGTTCATTAGCTATCAAAATTGCAAAAGGGTGATAGGCACTTTAAGAAGATAATACGGGCAGTCTCATTTCAGTGACCTTAATTTATGTTCTACACTGGCTAGCACGCCCAGCATCGGTGTTACATAACATTAACACATGCTTTGAATAGATTACGACTTATCTTTAAATATTTCTATTCAATGTTTTCAAATGTCTTTTTCTGAGCTCACCACAAAAACAACATATAATTGCTATAAATAATTCTTATAGCTTGTCAGAACATTCCACAAGCTTTTACATTCATAATGCGAGCCAGTTACTTCGAGAATGTGTTTTATCATCTCCTTTAGGTAGGCAGATTCATTTCCAAGTATATAGGCTCCATTAAGATAAGCAACTGAGGTCTGGTTAGTAATTTGGAGGTGGTTGGCCTGCCGATTCGTGATAGGCGAACATCCCCGGAGCGATCGAAGCAATCAATTACCCTTTGTACCGTTGAACGCGATATTCTTAAAGTGGAGGATATACGCTGGGCATCGTTGCTCTCCGTATCGATAATAAATTATTCGCCATCTTAGATCGTTACTGTACACCATGATTCATTCAAACCAAGTAAAAACTACTGAATTCACAAACAACAAGCTTTTTATTTGTACCCTATGAAAAAGAAAATACATATTTAAGAATTACAATATTTGACATAATTAGGGTACTGGCTGCCGGAAATAACCGTAAGGGCTAGAAATATCAGGCAGCCAGTTCATTTACAATGTATTTATACTTTGGTCGAGACACTCACTCACATGCACACAGGACACTCATACACACAAAACACACAGCGAGTTATCTTTATGCCAACCAGCGACGTTCCAGACCCTGAATTGACAACACCCTAGCTTTGTTCCGAATCTTCGCGTTTTCTGTATCTCCGGGCCGCGGGTAGTAGTAGTAATTTATTTAACCACGTATCACAGGTTGAGCACAGAGGCTCTTTTAAACGTGAGCGTGCAATATTACAAGATTAAACTGTATACAAATGATGGTTGCAGTAAAAGCATAAAAAGACATACATGAGTGGAATAAGTTACAATGCTATCATAATACTAATAATGATCATACTACAGATAAGGTTTTAGTTAATATAATGATAATAGCAATAAATACTCTAAATTAAGACTTAATATATATATATATATGTATATGTGATATTGGATAATGCTATTTACATATGTGACAGTTGCAGTTAAGTGAAGACGAAATGGGCATACTTTGAAGTTTACTTTTAAAGACTGGTAGAGATTCTATTCTTCTGACACTATCTGGTAGATTATTCCATAATTTAGAAGCTGTATAGGTAAAGGAGTGCTGCCTGTAAGATGAAGTTATTGTAGGAAGTTTAAGCTTCAAGTGACCTCTAAGATTATAGTTATCTAGTACACGTACTGAGAACATCTCAGCAATGTACAGAGGTGCTAGATTATAAATACATTTGTAGACTAGCACAAGTGCCTGTACACAACGGCGATGCTCTAGTGTATTAATTGACGCTAACTTTAATAGATCGTCATAGGACGTACTTTTGGGCATATTGAGTATTGTTCTGAGAGCATAGGCGTTAGTTAATTCTAGTTTCTGGGATAGGTTATTACTGATACCAATTAATAGCTGAGAACAGTATTCGAACTGGGATAGGATGAAGGCTTTGTAAACTTTTAGCATTAGGTCAGTAGGGATCATTTTACGGATACGTCTCATGATAGAGACTTTCGCGTTAACTTTTCTACATATTTCTTTAACATGTTGCTTGAAAGAAAGGGATTTGTCAATTATGAAGCCAAGTAGCTTAATTTCGTTAACAGTTTCAAGTTTGTTGTTGTCCATCATAAGTTGAAGTGGCATACTAGATTTGCCTAGAATAATGGTCTGTGTCTTTGTATTATTCACTAATAGAAAGTTTTGATTAAACCACGCGACAAGTATATTAAGATCTGTTTGCAGGTATGCTTGTAATATATCAGGACTTGCGTGTGATGCATATTCGGTTGTGTCATCTGCATATAACCTCAGCGAGGTGTTGAGAGCTGCAAAGTTAAGATCATTAATAAATATGTTAAACAAGAGGGGGCCCAGGATGGAGCCTTGAGGTACTCCATGCTTAACGTTCATCCATTCTGAGTAATCGTTGCCAATTTTTACTCGTTGTCTTCTCTCAGATAGGTAGGAGCAAAGCAGTTGAACAGCGTCTTCGGAGAGGCCATAAGCCTCAAGTTTTGCCAGTAAAAGGCTATGACAGACAGAGTCAAATGCCTTTGACAGGTCTATGGTTATGGCCGCCGTGTTTTCCTTTAAATCAAGAGCACTTCGAAAGTCTTCAGACATCTTCAGAAGAGCAGTAGAGCATGAGTGGTCTTACCACCTCGCGACACCAGCGAACCACAAGCAATTTAATCTATTCTGTATATACGGACACGTGACAGTTATATGTGTGTAATTGACTTTTCTGTAAGACTACCTTTCCTGGATCGACTGTATATATATATATATATTTCACCGTCGTATTCTAACTAGCGGTTTGCATTTACTCTTGCCATCTGACCTTAAATTTCTACATTCAAATGTAACTTTGCAGTGGCGCTACTTAGCTCGATTATTCCTTAGGTAGCGCTTACTCTAATTTTCTTTACTCGTTTCTCGACCCTTACCTTGTCAACTAATACCCTGAAACAAAAGAACTAAATAGCATCAAAATATACACTGTCAATACAGCGGTACCTGTATCTAAGTGGCCCGATTCCAGTAGTCACGGAGTGTTTAATTCTTCGTTCTATTTCCGGCACTGGGCTTCTATTTTTCACCCGAAATAGCTACCGAGCCACATCAATATTCTGCCGTCGCAGGAGGCCGAGTGCATGAATGAATAAATGAAAGACACGATTAAGACCGACATACGGATTGTTCCGCTAGTCGTCATTAGCATCCTCTATAACTCATCGGCACGGCATTCAAACTCAGAAATATTGTACCATTTAACTATTCACTATGTGTAGAATCGATATTTTGGTCGTATATGCGCTTTAACCATTTTTGAAAAGACTTCCCAGGTCTAGGACTAGACTGCGTGTAACTGAAAAGAACAAAAGACACGCCCAGAGTCACGGAAATTTTCTTTGCAGCCATGGTTATATTTCCATGTACCTTTACTTTGTTTGTTTGTTTGGTCAACTTGTTTTACTTGATTTACCCGTGAAAACAATACAATGTTTCGGTAAAATATGTTGTCACTCTTCATGGAGTTTGCGTGTTTTGTGTCAAACGCTCAGCTTCAGTCAGATTAATCTAATTACCACTACATGATGACGTCATGGTCTCATAAATAAACCATAATCCGTCCAAAACATCATGGCGGCCGGTTCGAGCGAGAGGTCATCCAACCTCTATATTTACTACTCGAATTCTTCAAAACTACGACCAAAAGAATCAGCACAACATCTACGATCATAGCTTTGATAAGTAGAGGGTTTCATGATGTGGTGTAGTCTTGACTGGAGAGATCTTTTGGCAAGATAATGTCGTTTGTAGAGCGAGATGTAAACAGTACCCGCTCCACGCTCGTTGACGTTGGCGTCGATAGCACTCGAAAATCTCCACTAAAATCCCGGATTTATTCTTCAACTGGTGTAAGCCCGAATGAAGTTTTGATTGAAGGAAAGTTTATTGAATTGGATGATCAACTCTGGCTCCATAAACAAGTTCGCATTTTAGTAACCTCTGAGTTTGTGTACTTAACAGAACATGGTACTGAGAAAGAGATCAATAGTCAAGCACATGTGCTGCAACACGGGGCCGGAAAAACCGTCTTGAAGTATCACCGTGCCGATATTGATATTGAACTACTGGAGGGTTGCTCCTACACTTTTAGAGCCAAATGGAGGAAGGATCTAACAGTTTGGAGGACTTACAGACTATGTGGACAGATAGAAGTGTGGAAAAAATGGTTGCGGTGTTTTCATTTGCAAGATCAACAATCAATTTCTCCGAATGGAAGGGAGAGTACAACGGGAGTGGGCTGCCCGGCAATCGCGGTGTCATATTCCGCGAGCGCCGACTTGTCATCCTCAGACGACGATGATGAAGACTTTGAAGGAGAAGAAATAGTAATGCCGAAGTGCGTAACGCTGTGTGTTGACCGAGCGATGTCAATGCTTTCTATGACCATGTTGAACCCGAGTAATGTCAGAAAATTGGCTATGTCCAGTCTTCAGCATGAGAACAATCTGAAACGCGCCTCTCTCGGAACAATTGGAAGTGAAAGCGAAGATCTGTTTGACAGTTTCAGTGCCGGGTCATTGTTTCGTTCAAGTTCACACCCTAGATTGTCAGATACTAAACCATTCTGTACATTTTCACTCATGAACGTTTCAGAGTTAGACACTGTTTTCATTGAACAAGATCTGAGGCATAGAACCATAAATGGGAAACTTGGAAATGAGAGGATATTAGATGAAAGCAAAAAATACCTTTTGAAATCAAAAACGTATGACTTCAGATTCAATTCCTCTAAATTACAAAATTGCACTGCAGCAGAACTTGTGTTGCATAACAGAATAGAAAATCTCAGAGCACACCCCAGTAACTTAAATTTCGTCAGGCGGCACTTATGGGATGACAAAACACTCACAATACCCTCTCCCGCTCATAACCGCCGATTATCTCTGTCCTTAGCATTGACGAGTGATTCTCACAGGATTCCACAAAGCACTGAGAACATTATCAATGTAAGTCCTGCAAGGAGGCAACTGTTTAGAACTGAAAGTTCTCCAGCACGGCCTCAAATTTCTGGTGTCACTGCCACAGGTAGCCCAGAAAGAAATACTCCAGTAGCTAGAAGACTTGATTTCAAAGATGACATGGCTGTTGATGTGTCTAGTTCAGATCAGAAACCTCAGAAAGTCAAAGTGCGCCGATTTTGGACAATTCTACAGAAGAAGCGTACTAGAAACCGTCCATCTATCTCGGAGCTTGAGGAATCCCCTTCCAAGAAAAACATTGAATTTGGGCCTAATACTGAATGTGTAGCACCCCCAAAGTTAACAAGGGGGAGAAGTTTTAGTGCTGGAACCACAGGCCGTGGAAAATACTCAGATAATACTATTGGGCAGAGAAATTCCAAGAGGCACAGGCTTATGGAGTGGGGCATTACCAGTCCATTGTCTTCCTCAAGTTCTCCAACCCGTAAGCAAGGTAAGAAGCCTTTTTAATGTTTGGATTATACAGAATACAGGGGAAGTAAAAAACGTATTCTTTTATATAGCACTAATATTATTCTATATGGGTATATTCAAATGTGCTTCACAAGGTTATTTTTGTGATACAGACTGCTTTTGTGGTGCAATGTTCTGCTGTGCAGTTTACAATCATGAGTGATTGTTAGTACCTCAGAATACCAAGTAAAACCTGAAGTCATTATAATTCCTTCCTAAAGCCCCTTAACGTCCTACAGGTTATTATTATTGATTGTTTTTTTGGGAGGGAGTGACCCACCCTGTGGCAAAACGTCACGCGCATGCGTATTTGCTATTTCTTGTCGGCGCGCAATCACCCCCAGTTTCCCCATGAAAACTGAAATGAAACAACAGGCACATGCCATGATTTAACATTTCTGCTTAAAAGTATGCATTTGTGAACTGTTTTGTCAATAAAATAAGAAAACTACTTAAAAGATAAGCCTAAGACTTTAACAGGTTGAAGTTTTCTTAATTTGTAATTTACTGTGAGTTTACTAAGTTATAAAATTATTTACTAAAAAAGTTGAAGCCCTCGTTAATTTGTATTTGATATGAGAGCCTTCGTTCTTTCGGGCAGTGGAGCATATACCGTTTTGCTGCGGACGTGTGTCCCTGGGTATGCATAGTGAAACAGGGGGGTTGGGTGGGGATTTTCCAGGAATTGTGATTGATCCAGAAAGTGCAATATGGAAATGGTCTAAAGAGAAAGCCTGTTGTTGCACACATATATACTGAACAGGATCCCAGCATAGTACGAGATTGTAGATGTAGTTGATTGTGATTGGCTTTCACAAATGCTCATTCTTACATGACTTCTTATAGTATTATTATATGTATATATATATACCGGTATATAGAGAAGTATAAAAATTGTGGTATTACCAAACGATGAACTTCCAGTAGGAGGATCCAAGGATTCCTAGTGGTTGTCTTGAGTAAATATATAGAATATAGAGAGAAAGACAACACACAACTCCTCACAGGTCCTTATAAAAAATATTTTAAAAACCGTTTCGGCACTTCGGCCTTCATCAGTTAAAAAGTGAGCTAATTTACAAGCTGAGTCTATTTATACTAAAAAAAGAAACAATAAAGCTTAACTAAGTTGTAAGTACATACCTTATTTTAAATTACAATAGTTGAAAATATGCAAGTAATTGAATATGCAGTTATAAACAATGCAGGAGCTACGCACAACTATATGTGATCAAGAACTATACCGCATACTGTAATCTATGAGAAAGCGTGAAACCTAAATTTTATAGTATTGTATCTTGCGTATATTAATTAAGCATACCGCACTGAGAAATCTATGAAAAGGAAGAAAACCTAGGTGCTATTGTACTGTATCCTATTTTTGGATTTGTATTCTCGCATTTTATTAAGGCCAAATGGTTGCAAAGGTCGAAGTTGCGACATCCAGTAGGCTTCCCTTGTCAGCAGCTTTCTATCCACATTATCTGGATCTCTAATTCTTTCGATGCAGGTAAATCGAAAATCACTAAGCGCATGCGCGCTATTATTAAAATGCATTGCAACTTCACAAGTCTTTTTGTTTGTTCGTATGGCTGATTTGTGATTGCGAAATCGAATTTTTAAATGATTAGTAGTTGAACCTACATACTGGATATTATACTTAGTGCATGACGCTAGGTAAACTACATTCTGAGAAGAACAATTAAGCTGCTCCCTAATTGGATAAGTCTGGCCGGTTACGTAACTAGTGAAATAGTTATGCTCCTCTAGAAAGTTGTTGCAAACATCGCAATTCTTCTGACACTTAAAACAGCCTACAGGTTGTTTGTCTTGTGCGGCATGTTGCTTAAGTTTAGAAGGTGCTAGCAATTCCTTTAAATTCTTGGTTCTCCTAAAAGCAGGTATACATTTGTAATTGTTCTAGGTGGAAAAATACGTTTTAGCACGGGCGAAGTACTAAGAAGATGTATGTGCTTTCGAATTATTTTCGGAATATCTGGTAACCTAGGATTGAAATCTAGTACTAAAGGGACAAGCGTCTTATGTTCTTTAGTCTTAGCCTTGAGGAGATCTGCTCTGTCAATTTGTAGAGCCTTAGCAAATTTCTTCTCAATATATAAGAGATAGGGGATAACCCTGACGCTTTAAATACTTCTTGTATTTACTGCAGCGCTTATCTAAAATTGCCCTGGACGAACAATTTCTATTTACAATGCTACTCCCTCAACGTTATTACTGCATTTGTCATCATTCACCGGACAGCCCCCAAAAAAAACGTGACAAATTTGAATGAATTTGAACATGCTAATAAAATGAAGCAACATAGTTAGCATAGTTTTCTTATTTACAAACCGTATTAGTAAAAAGGAAATTTACCTAAATATCAGAACTGCAGCCGAAATTGTAAAGACTAATTTATTTATTTGGACAACACTTACCTTTCTCGTAGTTAACCTTACATATTATATATTTTTGGTATACTCTGCTGAACCATGAGGGTCAATCAAAAGACAAATAAAACTTGTCTTTTGCTGCTTTAGGCCACCATATCGAACTTCCGATTACTGCAAATAATATGCGACCTTCAACAAAATATCTCAATTTGAAGTTTAAAGTCTTAAGCTGGTTTTTAGTAGGAACAGCTTGAAGTCATCTGGTATAAATATATTAAGTATCTTCTCGATGATGAAATGGAAAAACTTGGTTTTAATCTGGCTGAAACCATTGTGCTTCAAGTGGCCATGCGATTGATCGTGACATTGAAATTACGCACTTGTAACTGTGAGGTGGATGATGTTCCAATTAATACGACTTAAACAGGTGAACAAAATTTAGGTATCTCGGAAATACTAAAGTAGGAACAATTTCTTTTGGTAACTTCCTCCAAAACCCTCAGATGCATGTTAAAGGTAGCCATTATTGTGTTGGTCTCGTGTACGGGTCAACAGGTTGGTCAGTTGAGTGACAAGTAATCCTTCCCACAATGCACCCAATATGTTGATATAGTGATATAGTTGGGTTTGAATTTTTTTTTGCAATTCGCTGTATATATATATATATATTATATATGTCGAGTCGAGTGAAGTGTAGTGTGTCCAAAACAGTTAATGTAGTGGGGAGTGTGTGAGGAGTAAAAGCAGGCCCCCACCAGCTTTCCCAAAGCTGTAATACTCAGCCTGCTATAACATTTATATATTTATAATATTTATTTTACTACCATTTGCAAGCTACCATTAGCGTGAACCTTTTTCCGCGTTCGTTTATGTTTGAAACTAGACGTCTGGCGTCCCAAACCTTTGCAATTCGTCGGCAAACTATTTAGTTTCAACCTTGATGTTTAAAACCTTTGATATGTCTTCTACCGTCGTGCAACTCAGATTATGCCAAGAGACAGTTGTTGTCTTGCATCTCTCATAATTCTGAGCGTCCAAAACTTTAACTTGAACCGACATTTATATGATTTAGCACGTAGCGCAAAGGAAAATCTAGCTGAAAAGTTTCCAAACCTGAATCCCACTCGCTGAAACGTGAAGGCGGAAAAACGAACGCGGAAAAAGGTTCACGCTTAACGGTAGCTTGCAAATGGTAGTATTTTATTTTGTATATAAGTATATATTTAGACTCCAACAACCATTTTGAGATTGACTATAATTTTTTATTTGTGGTATTTGGCCTTGTTAACATTAATAATGTAATACAGACTGTTCTTCAACACACACATACATGTACAGTACATGTATGAACAACCTTGCTAGAGGCTGAATTGATTATTAGTTAAAATATTCATGTGTAAAGGTTAAGATGTGCTTCAGTTTCTCTGCAAAATAGCCAATGGCAGCACCTGATAAGGTAATTAATTACCATATGGCTGTTCAACCACTAATGAGAGCTGTTGGTAGCAATGTGTTAGTCTCTTTTCATGAAACAAATTACTATGTCCCTGAGTTCCTTTTCCGCTGAGGCACCGAGTGACAATATCTCTCTCCTTCTGCATTTATTTATATTTCTAATATTAAGCAATTGCAATAAATTCACAGTTAAGCAATTTGTCATTCTGAATTTTTATGTTATTTATTTTGAAAGTTGAAAGAATAGTTCTAATTTCCAATTTTCAACTTTATATATACATGCATGAGTGCTCAACATGTTAAATATATTCATGCATTGTAAAGTGACTGGATCACTTAAAATTACAATAGATATATACGAAATATACTCCAACTGAAATGTAAACTTAGTCTTCTTTTGATAACTGCCTGTAACAGTAGATGTATGACTAACACTGTGACAATTCAGCTGCTTCTTGCAGTTGTCACATGTTAATGTTTTGTTTCCACTAATTTGCATTGCAGTGTTTTGATATTAATGATATTTATACATTTTAACTCTTTGACAATGGGCCGTGTTTGAGCTCAATTGGTGAAATCCTGAGTGCTACATGTAACTCAACCCTCCTCCCTCAGTTCCAGTTTGGCTAGCCGGGGTAATTAAATACTGCTGACTTGTTAAGCCAAGGGCTCAAACTTTCCCCACAATGCCATTCGAGAGAATTCTACGTACTCGTTGACGGTAGGTATTGCAACTTCTGTAGGGTTTCCAATGAAATCTGCTCTAATGTTGGAGAAAAAAGACACTGTAAGAGATCTAGAGGACATCATTAAAGTGCCACTACGACGAAAATTTACCATTTTGATTTGCCACTTTTTCAGTGTCTATAGGTCAATCAGTATTAGAAATATCCGAAATAGTAAAAAATATTCCCAAATGGGCATCTTAAACCACAAATTTTAGGAGAGTTTACCGGTAAAATCCTGTCCGCCATTGCTGGAAGCCGTGCCCTTTGTTCAGCTTTAAACAAAGGTTTATTAACCGGAAGTGATGTCATACACTTAACACGACAACCTCGTGGCGCGAAATAGCGTGCATAAAAAAGTAGCCAACCTCGCAAAGATAAATATAACTTTCTTCTTATGTACGTGAAGACGTTTTTAGTAGAAATATGCCTCCAGGCGTTGTGTTCTGCAGGCGAGCGTTAAGTGTATGACATCATTTCCGGTGAATACACCTTTGTTTAAAGCTGAACAAAGGGCACGGCTTCCAGTAATGGCGGACGTGTAGATTCAATATTCGGAGCTAAACAAATAAGACTTCCTGTCGTTGTATCGAAAATCAATTTGAACTGGTAATAATATATGAACTCTACTTTATGAATATGCAAAAACATTGATATGTCAAAATTTGATCGTAGGGGTACTTTAAGTCTGAGGACAGCTGAAAAGTACTTGGTTTGCTTTTAGTAGGCATTGTGAGGGGATTTCACAGGAGTTTTCAGTTGTATTTCTGCTTTGAGACACATGAAAAAAATCTTCAATGAAATCCTTGAAAATCTGCAGTTGGTGATCTTTTACCCCTGTAAACCTATTAGGATGTGTTTTTGTCACTTTAAAGCAATGGCTTGAGTCCAAATCACCGCTCTTGGTTGTAAGGGTAAAAGACTTCTAAAAAAATCCTATATGAGTCCCAGAGGGGGGACCCCTTGTGAATTTTTTGTACATTACCCAGCATGCAATTGGAGGTGGGTGCAGGAAAACGTGGTGGAGAGAAATGCAGCGTTAAGAATAGCGTGGTTCACAGTTGCTTACTGTGTTTTGTGCAAACAAACCTGGTGGTTGGAAAGATTAAAGTGGTTATTTTGTGTTTGCTTTTGATTTCACTCATCCCCATTTGATTACCTATACAAATCTGCCAAACACAAAGCTACAATGTATGATGGGAAGGATTTTGATATTCATGCAATACTACAGAATAACAGGTAACCCAAAAATGGTGAGAAATTCATGTCCCATGGCACGCTGTGTTCACATAAACACTGTTATTTTGCAGTCTGATTTTTTAACACCAGGTTCATGTGAACAGTGCAATTTGATTGGTTGACTGCAAAATATCTCGACACGATGTTGCATTTTCTGATCTGAGTAAAAAGGTAGTTGTTTGGTGGATATTAGGAACATATGTTATTTTATACAAACATTTTCAAAATACTGCATGGTGTGTTGACATTTATCCCACCAAGAGAAAAAAGGTGAATTTAAGGCCTGTTTCAGATGGTAAACTTTTCATGCTCCAAATTCAATGCTAATGCACCATAACAATAGATAGATTAAGCTCGTTAGCATTTCAGAACAATTCTGCACCTGAAAGGGCCTATTATGCTAATTAATTAGCAAACATAACTGTTGAACATATTGTTGGAGTGAATTAATGGTCAATCTACAAACTGTATGTACAATCATAGATGGTAATTTTTAAACTGTCAATTTTATAAGGTATAATAATAACTGAATAACATAGTAACATTAATTTCGAGCTGATAGTAAGCACAATAATGAACTATTATAAACTTTAACCAAAACTATAATCAGTGTTTTCCTTTGCCTATCTTATATACTTCTAAATGTATGATGTTATATAAAATTAAGTAATTATTTAAAGTTCAAGTATCATGTTAAAATCAATGATCCTGTACTGTTATGTGTTTGTTTCTCACAAAAAAAAGTATTAATCTTGCAAATTTTGTAACATTTCTGGCATTTAATCCCTAATTTTGATTACTTTTCGTGGATCCTGTGACGTCATCAGAATCATCAGAAGTATTTTTGTCTAGTGTTTTGCTAAATACAATTATCGTTCAAATAACTTGTCATTGTTATTTTCTCTGGTTCATGTCAACAAGCGTTCCAAGAGTGTAGTGGGCATGTCAGAGGAGTAGAAGTTGGGGGCATTCATGAGATAGATGGGTCGAGTCATTAACTCCATCTGGTGGTTTTTATTACATATATAATTTCCTTCAGTTTCCTGATGTACCTATAATAAAATCCTTGTAACTTAGTTAAAGTGCACCTAACCTTCCTGCAGTTTTTATACCTATATTAGTTTTGAGTACTTCTGTGAAGAAAGTTTTGGTTTACAGTGAATACTTTACATGTATGTTCTACGCTTGTTTGAAATCGTGAAAATTCGACCTTTCCTGACCCATGACTATAGCTGTGTAAGTAAAACCTGTGTAGATTTCATCTCATTAATACATTATTCTCCATGGTGCCTTTCTATCACTGCCAACAACATTGATTTATAGAATATATACAGTCTGTGAGTCGTTATATACATGTAGTAAAGAAAAAAGTCATTTTAGACAAAAAAATGTTTTTGTCTTCAAATTATTGCAAAGTCGAATTAATTAGATAATGTCTACCCAGGAACCAAACCAGGCTTTTACTTACGTAGAAAGAAGAGATAGCCTACGTCGCATCCAAACTGAACCCTGCGACGCAGCCTGAAAGAAGATTGATACTAAATGTACAACTGGAACATTATAAGCCTTTATTTGACATTAGTAGTTACTTGTATAAAAGTTTAAAATTTCTTAACTTGGAAAAAGTTTGGGTGGATGTGTACCAACTGTAGTTTTGATACAACAAATTGATCCAAAATGTTTTCAAAGCAAGAGTTTTTAAGGTATATCATTTCTCAAATTTGTGGGTGGTAAATGAACTTGACACAACCTGACCTTTAGTCTAATGTTGCATTCTTTACTTGTCAAAGTATTTCACAACATATGTTAGCATTGAAAACATTACTCTAATTAATAGAGTGTACACACAATGCCTGCAAAGTATTAGATCTAATTAGCATTGTCCACAGGAGGAGATTATTTGCTGTTAGCATGATTTCATGCAAGATAATTTAGACTTGTTGAAAGCCCAGAAAGTGTACTGCTGTTAGGGTCTCAAAATCTCAAATTTTCTGGTATCGAATTTTTGTATCTTGAAATGATACAACAACAAAAAATTGCAATTCCTTTTCTGTCGGTCTTGGAGTCTCGAAATTGAAAAGAGAGCGTAAAGTACTCATAAAGTCTGTTGTGGCTTAGTAATTAAGGCTATCAAAATAACCAAACACAGACACCTACGTTTTCACTCATGTCGCTTGTAAACTAAAACAATATTATTCTTTCATTTGTGCCATAAATGTAGCTGTATCATGTAGGATTCAAAATTAATGATCCCAGTATAATCCACATGTATGTTCTCTTACAGTACAAAATGAGGCTGTGCGTGTAAAAATACCCCCACTTATTAGGTAGTTAAACTGCAAATTACATGTCTATCATGTAACGTGATACCCTTGTGGTTTCACTTTCACATGTCAATTCCTCAGTGAGACTCGCATTCTTGTCATATTACAACTGGCTGATCTGATATCAATGTCTCAGTGTTATATTACAGCCTAGCACGAACTGTACTAAAGAAGACTAAAGAAGCTAGTTTTAGGTTTCTTTATTGCACAATTCCCCAAGTTTTTATTCTACTTCAAGGCTATTTTTAAAATGTGGCTTTGAAGAGGGTAGTAACTGAAGGATTTGGGTGTAAAATGGAAGGACTGTGTCTATTTGACGAAGGCCCACTACTGGATGAGAATTTCAACCCGTTGTATTTCCGTACACTTGGAAGTGTTTGGTCCATTTTAACACTATTTGACAATGACAGAGGTAGGAAGGAAAGTGCAGATCAAACTGTAAAGTTTTCAGTTATGTGATTTTTCAGGTTTTAGGGGTCGTATAAGTATTCCATGCATGTACTTCATACAGAAGAGAAAACCTGGAGTGCAATGTTTAGCGACTTTAATGGCTTCATTTTGTTAGGTACTAACCACTACTAAGCCGTTCTCGATGTCTCCTCAGTGTTAATTCGACGCAATAACCTAATATTACGTACTCAGTACACTAATATCTTATATCTATAACGTGATTCTCACAGAGCATTCATCCTCTAACTGGCTTTTCATGCTAAGATATCTCTCTTATTGTAATAATCTCCCAGTAATCTACATGCATCTTGCTGTGCATATGATTTAAGATCGAGCTATTTTCAGTTGTAGTTCATAATTTGCAGTGAGCAGGACTGTATTAATGATGTGCCGCTCTTCATGTCACCCTTATAGGGATTTTCTGTTTTTGGAAGTTAAACTTATCTTGACTAAATGTAACATTGCATCATCTAGAAATGCCAGCCGCCATTTTCGCAGGCTAATTAATTCTGCGATCATAACACCAATGGTATATAAGTTACTTGTGCTGAGCATATATAATGGACGGTTGGTAGACCAGTTAGCAGTTATACTTCTATTTTACCATCTACTGAATACTCTGGAGAACACTGATGTAGCTGTATCAGTAGTGCATATACGTACGTTGTGTTGGATAAGTAATTTAATAACGCTATTTACATAAGTGGTCGAAATTGGTAGAGATTCTATTCTTCTGATGCTGTCCAGTAAGTTATTCCATAATTTAGATGCTATATAGGTAAAGAATTAGTGCTGCTGGTATGACGATTTTACCATAGGTTGTTTAAATAAGCTTTAAGTGAAGCTATCTAAGCGTAACGAGAACATAATGGAATGTAGGAATGTACTGTAGTGCTCAATTATGGTATAGCTATTATTTTTAATTAAGTCTTCCTCTTACAGCTACAAAAAAACTAGTATTATAAAAATCTTCCATATCCTCCGAAGTCCGTTTTATATGATTCAGTTAAGATATAGTAACCACTTCTATCTTATTGTTTGATACAGTTATGAATTCCACGTTCATTTATGTCTGAAAATTTGCCACCAAAACTCTCAACTGCGTATAGTTATACAGTCTAAACATCCTCATAAGTGTAAATTAGAAGGCCATTCTAGCAGCTCAATCATCAACCGACCGACCGACCAACTAACTACGCTCGATCACCACTGATCACCACTCATCACCACTCATCACCACTCATCACCACTCATCACCACTCATCACCACTCATCACCACTCATCACCACTCATCACCACTCATCACCACTCATCACCACTCATCACCACTCATCACCACTCATCACCACTCATCACCACTCATCACCACTCATCACCACTCATCACCACTCATCACCACTCATCACCACTCATCACCACTCATCACCACTCATCACCACTCATCACCACTCATCACCACTCATCACCACTCATCACCACTCATCACCACTCATCACCACTCATCACCACTCATCACCACTCATCACCACTCATCACCACTCATCACCACTCATCACCACTCATCACCACTCATCACCACTCATCACCACTCATCACCACTCATCACCACTCATCACCACTCATCACCACTCATCACCACTCATCACCACTCATCACCACTCATCACCACTCATCACCACTCATCACCACTCATCACCACTGTTGTGTCCAGTTTCAAGGAATTTTTTTGCGCTACGTCGTTCTCAAATGTTCATGTTACAAAATATAATTGTCATTCTCAGATCATATTCTGAATATAAAATTGTGTCGTTTCCAAATCATGTTATGAATTTCGTCATTCTCAAATGTTCATGTTTATATGAGAACGTTGTTCTCAAATGTTCATGCATGTTATAAATTACGTCGTCGTCAAATCAGTAGGGACTTTAAGATACTACGACGGCGACGGCTGCGACGACGTGATGTGAAAAATGCTGTTATCGATAATTTGTTTATTATCGTTTCTTTTCTTCGACTTTTGTTGCATTTCTCATCCAGGTTTTCGAAAAATAGAGTGTGCACAGAGTTCCGATTCGGCCGAACAAATAGCAGTGCCATTTACGTTTTCAGGTTCTGGTTCTCTACGGAACGTAAACTCAGTGTTTTCACGTCGTGTTTTTGCAGACAACGGCTAAAATAAATGCAGCTACATGCGTTTTCACGTGCAGTTATTGTATTTTGTAATTAAGTCCATTGTTTCACCGCGTCGCCGTCGACGTTGCCGTCGTAGTATCTTAAAGTCCCTATTAAACTGGCTATGACGATCTCGATCGGTCACAGTCGTTCTCTGATGATCGCGGTCGATCACAGTCGTCCTCTGATGTTCATGTTACAAAATATAATTGTCATTCTCAGATCATATTCTGAATATAAAATTGTGTCGTTTCCAAATCATGTTATGAATTTCGTCATTCTCAAATGTTCATGTTTATATGAGAACGTTGTTCTCAAATGTTCATGCATGTTATAAATTACGTCGTCGTCAAATCAGTAAACTGGCTATGACGATCGCGGTCGATCACAGTCGTTCTCTGATGATCGCGGTCGATCACAATCGTCCTCTGATGATCGCGGTCGATCACAGTCGTCCCCTGATGATCGCGGTCGATCACAGTCGTTCTCTGATGATCGCGGTCGATCACCGTCGTCCCCTGATGATCGCGGTCGATCACGGTCGTCCTCTGACGATCGCGGTCGATCACAGTCGTCCCGTCTGATGATCGCGGTCGATCACAGTCGTCCCCTGATAACCGCGGTCGATCACAGTCGTCCTCTGATGATCGCGGTCAATCACGATCGTCCTCTGATGATCGCGGTCGGTCACGGTCGTCCTTGGACGATCTCGATTGGTCACCGCCATCCTAACTTCAATAGTTGGAACCACAGAATGGCGGATCAGTCGAGCGTCGATGACGGTCGATCTATCGTTCAACTATGGTCGACCACGGACGACCACGGACGACCACGGACGACCACGGACGACCACGGTCGGCTACAGTCAAACGATCATTTGACTATGGTCGATCAATCATCGCTCAGCTGCTGGAATAGCTTACCCTCTATAAGTGTATAGACAGGATCCGAAATAAACTTTTTTATTAAAGCAACTGGCGACTAACCAAAAAAAATTGGTCGCCAAATTGTAGGTTGTGGTTGTAATTTTTTTAACGTTACAGTTAAAAAACGGAGTTCCATACCTTTCTTTATAGTGAAACCTAACAATAAATAGCGGAAAAGTAAGGCAAGACTGAAAAAAGTCGTTTAAGTGCGGTGTGAGCTTTTTACATGTCATACGGCAACAGTCGTCATGATTGTGCCGTAAATGTCCATACTTCTTATCATTCTTCGATAAGTACACATAATAATAATAATAATAATAATAGATTTATATAGCGCTGTTTCTTCGAAAATCCAAAAGCTCTTTACATTCTGTAAAAACATATTAAAACTATAACCACTGATGTAGTTAACTATGATAAGATTAAAAATATATCTATATATAAAAACATACGAATAAAAATATTAAGATTAATAAACAGAAGAATAAATATGTTCATGAATAAATATGTTCATGAATAGTATGCGCGCTTAGAAAGAAATGTTTTAATGGAACTTTTAAAATCAGTCAAAGATAACCTTTCACTCAGTTTGCAACTCAACTACTTGTATTTTTCTCAGCGATTTCAATCAGCTCACTGTACCAGGCCTGTAGGGCCAGTGTAAAACATGTTTGCCCCAGAGTGCGCCATGCTAGCTGTCCTCTGTTGGAACCATGAAACTGAAACAATGTGGTGCCCAGTAAACAATACAGGGATCAAAGAATCATAACTGCCAATTCTACCGAGTTTTGCTACATTTATTGGCAGGAATTTACTTTAATATGTTATCCTCAATCGGTTTTTCGTAGAAGTATTAAAAAAAGTTGAGGATTCAAAAGGTAAGTCGCCAGCTGGTGGCCAGTCACATTCAGGCAGCCTGAGTTGGTCGCAATGTTGGGCCCTGATAGAACAGAATTTCCGAGGACAATCTGATACTTCACAAGTGCTTAATTCCACTGCTGAACATGAGTTACATGAAGTTAGCATATTTGGCTCAAAACTGGTAAATGCTAACCTATTGTGAGAAAGAAAAAATGTTACAGACGAGTTGTTTATAAAAAGCGTTGTAACCTTTCTAAATTGGGCTGCACTTCTGATTTCATATACTGTGAAAAATTTGGTGAGCCACATCTCAGTTTGTTTGACGTTTTCTCATAAAATAATTATAGGCGAGCATGCAGATACATGTATGTTTTTATGTGTGAATTTCTTAACGTCATGTTATACTTCTGACGTAGACGCAATTCCTGTTCAGTTTAGTTTTCAACATCATTGTTTTGTGGTTGCATGTGTCTGTTTTGTTTCTGTTGGTGGATACGTATGTGCTCAAGCGAGCATTCATTAGGTATCAGATAGTAAAAGAAGGCAATGATTAAGGGAAACAGAAAAGACTCACAGGATGATCTGAAAAACACCTACATAGAGAGTGAAGAGAGCAATTATGAAAGTGAAGAAAGAGGTGAGATAACTTTGAGGACATTATATATTATCCAAGCACCGTTCTCTCAAGATAATTAACATCATAAGAAACAAAATAAGATTTTTCTTTAGGATAGGGTAAATTTGTGACTCCATAATGAATGAATAATTATTCCCCCCTAAGTGCTTGCATAGAGGATAAAAATTAAGTCGAATTCTAATGATAACTTGAAGGTTCATGAGTTTCTGATAACTGCAAAATTCTAGCAGTAATTTCTTTTTTAATTCAAAATTTCTCAGGCTTGGAACTCGCATAGTATAATTAATTGTTCAACCAATTACCATCATAATATGTACATAATATGTGCAATGTAGGTACTTCATGACCGTTCTAATGTTTGAGATAAGTCTGAGTAATTTGTATTTTCACTGAGATCAACGTACAATTCAATGAAACTTAAAGTCTACAAGTTTCTTAAACCTTAAAACATTATGGCCCGACTTTCAAATACGTGTGTGTAAGTTTCATTGAATTGGCTCCCTGTACACCCCTTGGATTAAAGTTGACCAGCATTGGCAGTCATTTTCGTCACTTTTTTGAAGCATTAGCATTATATGGAATTAAGCTTCACTCATAATAGTTTTTTTATATCGAATGCCAGAAACAATTTCATAGAGTTTTTGTCATAACATTGTCATCACACCGTTTTTTTCTATTATTTTATGATGTAACTAGAAAAGATCAACGAGTTCTATCAGTGTCCATTAGTGTTCATGTACCAAATCACTGGTGATGGGTAAAACGTTTATTAATTTAGTCTTTTCTTTTTGCTGAGGCCTTGGAATTTCTTTAGAAAGTTGTTATAAACTGTATCTGCCAGTCAATCACAGTTTACAGTTATAATATCATCATTTCTAATGTTTATAGGCATATTTGCATAGTTCTTACTCAATTATTTGTAGCATAATAATCTTCTCAAAGCTATTGAAACCTTTGGATATCATGTTTTCCTGTCTAGTTCTGTATAGATAAGATCACTTATTTGCCTAAAACATGTTTTTCAATGTGCTTATTGATCCTATGTTTTTTAATCATCCTGTTGTTGGCTTGTTATAAGTTTGTGGCTTATAAAGTAGTTAACTGTCTTAGTACAGTGTACTTCCTAAGTTACTAACTATATAGCTAGTTATTAGCTGTGTCCATAATAGTTCAGTGTTCTATATCATTTGTGAATTAATTGAGTTCTAATAATAACATCATTTCACATACTAAATATGCAAGAAAACACCCTCCCAGACAAATTAAATTTGCATTTGAGGAATTCAATAATTCTGCCAACTCTTAGCTCTACAGCTCCACAGGAACTTCTTTGACCTGGCTGAAAGCAGAATAACTAAGTTGTTTATGTTGTAGCCAATGTAGACACACATGTACCAGACCCCATGTACCATATTCCAGCATGGTTATTACTACATCCTGTTGAGTATTTCATAGCATATGTCTAAAGGATGCTCTGAAGTTAATTAGTCTTTCAAGTTACTAACATCACCTCCCAACTACTGAAACCGGGGCCAACCATTCACGTCACAGAAAGAAAACAAAGCATTCCAACTTCGGTTACTTGAGCCAATCAGTGTTGCATGATTACAAGACAATAGCATTTCGATTTGCTCAGCTTTGATGCAGTAAAAGGCAAATTTGGTTGACTCGTTCTGAAGTTGAAGTCTTTTGAATGAAGAAAATTGCATGGATATGCTAAGATTTCTACTTTGGAATGCTTTGTTTTCGTTCTGCAATGTGATTGGTTCTCGTTGTCTAAGTGGTGACAGTTTCAGTAGTCGCACTGTAAATAAATATGGTAGCTTTACCTTGACCTTTGTATGTTCAAGTGTTAAGCAATAGATCGATTTCACTTAGGTCACGTGAATCCTAAAAATCTTTATTGCTGATTCAAATAAAATCAAGGTGCGTTTTTCTGAAAGAGAACTAAAAATTACGTATTTTTGACAAGTTTTATCAATCTAGGATATTTCTCGCCCAAAATATAAGCGATCAAATGTGCGCCATGTTTACAGTAAAATGTATGGCGCCGCCATCTTGGTGTACCTCCAAGGTACACCAAGATGGCGGCCAGATTACCAAGTTTCATTAAAGTTCACAATTACCAAGAATTCTGACCTAAAATGTATCTATTTGCATAGATATTCACTTATTTGACATGTTGGTTTGTATTTAGAAGGTTTTTGGCTGAAAGTTGCACTAATTTGACTCCTCAAAATACGTGACTGGTGAGTGCGTGACTCAAATCGCTTCATCGATATCTCCGGAACAAAGTGAAAGAAACCGATGAAATTTGGTGTGAAGCCGTGCTTAGGTAAGCTCTAAACTGTATCAAAAGCACAACTTGGTAGAGTTCATAGTTTCGAAGTTAGCAATTTGATGACGTCACATGAAATCGATCTATTGAAGCTTGCATATATATGGTACAATGTGAACCAAAAGGATCGAAACGAAACCCTTTGGTTCACAATATGCATTGAGCAGTATTTATTAGCTGACAATATGTTCTAGTGAATCAATGCAACAGTGTATCAAATCAACATATGCAGTTGTATTATACATGTAAGTATAAATGTGCAGAAGATTATGTTGGCAGCACTTTTATGAACCCTAAGTGACTTGTGGATGTGTCCTGGGGTTTTGCCAGGATGTTTACATGAGAAACAGGAGGAACATTTTGGCATGTTTTATCCTTAGAATAAAAAAAAGAGATTTTGAAATAACTGGTTTCTTACAGGAAGTCAATAAATATTAAATGTAATACTTTTGGGGAGCTTTCACAAAATTTTTGAGGATGTCTCAAGTTTATGCCATTCTCAAGAGAAACTGTTTATTTTGGCTAAACTTTCCATTGGTAAGGGCTTATAATCTCATTAGTGATAACTTTAGAGGAAGTTTTGAATTTTGAAATTGGGGTTATATCAAGTGTTTCTACTGGGTCTTACTTGATAGGCATTTGTTTTAATAACATTGGATATTTCACTTGACCAGACATACTCATGTTATTTAGACTTGTTTGCAACACGACATCGTATATCAAAGATTATAATTTTGATAACATTGATTTCATTTCCTGTTACAGAACATCAGGTTTTTATAAAGAATCAACTTCCTTTTGGTATTTTTGTCTTTCAAGATGGTTGTGACTGCTTTTGCTTGGGTAGTAACTGTTTTTATTCATGCAGAATATATTAAAGTTATATTATATTATATTATTATATAATTTGTACACTCTTCCAATTAGAATTAAGGTGACTTGCAATAGATTTTTAGAGGTGTGGGTTATTGGGTAAGAAGCAAAAAGCCTAAAACAAGCTCTAAAACCTGGGTTAAGATTCAAAAGCAGACCAAATAAGTCTGCATCTTGGAGTCGAGGGAATTATAGGATGCAACATTTTACCAATTTTGTCAAATGGTTACCCCAACAGATTCTGTCAACAATTCAGCATTTAACAGAAAATGGAGTACTTCAGGGTCATCAGGTTAGTGTGAAAGTAAAATTGACTGTAACACCAAGCACATGTTTTTTCTAAACATTCAGGAAATAGAAAATAGTACTTTTGAGGAGCTCCTTCCGGTCATGGTATTAGTTTTTTCTCTTTGCTGAATTTACACAAAAACACATGTTGGGTGTTCCACTTCCATCGCCCTTGTCAATGTACATGTACTGAAAGTTACAGTACGAATGAATGATTGTATTCCCTAACAATTTGAATAAAAGCTTCCTAAACAGTATGTCAAACAAACTAAATTTAAGCCAAAAACATTACGCTATCTCTGTTATTCCTCCTTCTCCTCCTCCTCCTCCTAATCCTTCCTTATTGTACAGATCAACAGTAAATATTTATCTTGTCACTAGAGGACAGAACACCTCAATTTTTGGACTACCTCTTTTTGGACGTACCTCTGAGAAGATGCTACTTAGGTATTCATAACTTTACTGGCATAAAACAGAGCCAAACCAGATCCAAACATAGCACATTCAAACTGACGACAACGGAAAGAACTATTCTGCCCCAGCACGTCTAATGCAGCAGTCAGAACAATGTCTCGAAACACGCTATCGGGGTAGATTTATGCAGGCAGGTTAAGGTAAGGGGTCAAAACTAGCTATTTTATAGACGAAATTTAAGTTTTTTTTATGTCGTGTGGAAAACACAGGCTCCAGACAGATCTAATGCAGAAGTCAAAACAACGTCTCGAAACACGATATCGAGGCAGATTTTAGCTTGTAGAACAGGCACTTTGAGGAGAAACGGCGAGCAAATAGTAGCGAGCAGAGCGAGCTGCAAAAGAATATAAGCACCCACAACCATCTTACTGAAATTTGAATCCCCCCCCCCCATTTCTGCATGGATTAACATGATTATTAACTTGTCAATCGAACTTCGTGAGCTCGTAACTGTATCCGTATCTAGATATCTAATCAAAACTTTGTACAGTTCATTGTTGTTAACCTTTATTTTTCCTGTCCAAATCTCTACAGAGTAACAGTGTGGGATTCATCCACGACCATGGCCTATATAATTATAAATACTTTTAGTCACAGTTTTTCCTTCATGTGCTTGAACCCTTTCACTCGAACAGCCTCAGAAGAAGCCAAAATTACTTCAGAGATCTCCGTAATTTCTTTCAGTTCTACGTCTACATCGTAGAGGGAGATGACTTTTAGTCCTGTATTTAGTTTCGATTAACTGGTCCTTCACATACTACCGAGACGCTACATCCTGTCTGACTCGACTTGCCACGGCAAACAGTTGTTCTTCTAAATGCTTTCATGAATTAATGCTCAACCGCTCGATCACTTAACACACCATCGCTTATCATTTATCAGTCGTGCAGTTCGCAGGAGGAATGTGCACCATTTTTGTGACACATGACAGCTAATTGACCAATCAGTATTTTTCGTTCAGATTCTGAACGGGAAATGAAAATGTCTAAGGCCTTCTTTCTTCTCTCATACCATCCTTTTTCCATTTTCACACAGTCAAAATCATTTTATCACTTGTATCGAAATAACACCGAGGGCCTGTTTCGTCAGCTTGCTATGCAGACGTATTTTTCACTCTAATAAATCCGAAGAAAAAAAATTCTTTTTTCTTTTTAAAAAAGTTACTTTTTTCTTCGAATTTATGAGAGTGAAAAAATACGTCTGCATGGCAGGTTACTGTTTCGTAGGCTAGGCAGATATATTTATGCAGACAGATTAAGATACTGTAAGGGGTCAAAACTAGCTATTAAATTAGTTATCCACATGCTCCGAGTACGGGCTGCCCTCTAGTTTTCTTCTAAATCGAAATTACATGGAGTAAGATTTCAAAAGTTTGGGAAATTGGTTGGATATTGACCAATAATGGAACGAGGTTAATTACTAGTTATCTTTTGAATGAAATAAATAATGTTCATCTCTTATGGTCATCTTAAATAGAGGAGACTTATTGAAAGTGAAGTAAATAATATTTATTTACATTTTTTTGGGAAAGTTGGTTGGATATTGACTATACAGTCATGTATAAACGAGGTTACTAGTTATCCTTTCAATGAAATTATATCATAATGTTCATCTCTTATGGCCATCTTAAATTAGAGAAGACTTATTAAAAGTGAAGCATTATCTACTTGGAACTCTTCTTATAGGTTTGACTACATTATACTTTATATTAAATCCTTTGTTTGTTCAATCCCAGTGGCAGTCATTTTCCCCTTTCCCTCCCCTCCCCAATTACCTTGTCAAAGTCGAAATGAATATATCAGCGCAGCCAACCTTAACAAACACCCAACAGCCCCATGTGATATTGACTATGTCATTACATGTATAGCAAACTACAATCAGTCATTCCGTGCTTCTAGAACCGTCCCTGTTTTTGTCAGAGGATCTCACAAGTTAAAGACTTTACTAGTAGGTCTTGTGTCAACTAAAGTCGTGTTAAAATCGAATAGTAATCATTTCTATTGGTAAAATCTGGTACATGTATGGTTAAAGCAATCTTTACATGCACACTGAACACACTAAAGCAAAGCAGAACTGATAATGATCAAAAGCAGGAGATATTAGCCTTTAAGAACGATTGAAGGCTCCACTTTCTGCAATTTTTGGGACCTAGTCTCAGCTTTTCCTCCATGCAGTTACGTTTTCCAGACTTCAATTGTGGCTTCTGCTTGGTAATTACAAGACATATTCCCTCCAAGAAACACATAGCTTTGGTGAGGTTTGGACTTGATTAATTTTATTTGCTGTTTTCCTATATCTTTGTCTCTAATTCCAATACTATGCTACTACCTGCATAACATTGCAAGTGCACGGCGTACTCGTGGCGTCAATTAGTCACATATCATGTCTGAATGATAGAGTACATTTAACTGTTAGTAATTCTCTTCTATTTATATAGGTAGAAATGAAGATAGACAAGAATGGAAGTACATGTATATGCAGATAGACAGTGAGGAAGATAGAAAACGTTCAGCCATGAAACAAGAAACCTCTAAAGGCATGTTCGTAAGAAAGAAGACAGTCTATTAAAATCTAACTTAGTAAATAGTGTATGTGCTTTTGCTAACTTCCCTGGCGAGTCGGTGTAGTGGTTTGCGGAGTATTTGAACAAAAAAAACGAAAATAAACTAAGTTTTGCAACGTTTTGGAAATTTAAAAATAGGAAAGGTTCCTATATATATTTACAGGGACACTGTTAATCGAATTGAATCTTCAAGTTTCTTTAAAACAAAACTACAAAAATAACACCCTGAGATAGAAGAGAAATACCATGTGAATGTCCTGATATGCTTTTCAAACTTTTTCGATAGAGGATGGCAAAGATTAAAGTGGTTACGAAAGTTTATTCTAGAAACTTGACTTTCGGTTACAGTGAACCAATTTCAAGTTGCTCAATTTTTTTCTCAGTTAAAGCAGTGTATTTTATCCACTCGAATCTTGGCCATCCTTCGTCAAAATTGTCCCAATTTTTCTCCAGTAATACCTGGAAAGCATACTCCGTAAATCTAAGTAGTTATTTTGTCTTAGTTACTGTTCCAAACAGTGTATAAGTCTATTAATTTTATATACGATAGGTAACTAGTTCCTGTAAAAGGGCTAGCGCTCGAAACGTCAGCTGCTACTCGCTTTCCACGGCGGTTAGCATACCTCAATCGACTTTAGTTTTATCAGCTAAGTATTTACCTTTGGATAAAAAAGATACTGGTACTGACCTTCATGTACTAGCCCTTTTTGTTATATAAATTAGTTAAAATGTCTAAAAATAGATCGCAGAACAATCCTTAAAGATGAAAGAGTGAGACATGAGAAATCGTCATTAATTTCATGTAATTATTATACTCGGCTGAACAGACTGATAGATTTGTAGGCAGACCATGCTGAGGAAATCATAGTCCAAAAAAAATTAGTCCACAAATTAATATTTGTCATACGTAGGCAAGAAGACAACATATTATCAGTGTCAAGTTTGTCTGCAGCATACGTAGGCAAGGAGACAATATATTGTCAGTGTCAAGTTCAACAGAAAATCAAGCATTCCTTCCTACCTCATTATTTTTCATTGGGATCGTAACCTTGCAGGCCACTTAGTCGGTCTAATGCCTTGATAAGTGTTTGCCTTTCTCGATCTTTCCTTTGACGTGGGGGGTAATTAATAGTTCAGTTTTTTGTTATGGAAAATGCATTACTTGTCGCTGTCTACCTTTAGTATTAATTATTTCAGAATCTATTAGAATTCTAAACAGCTCGAGTGTAATTCATGTTTTGAAATTATTCACTGTCTAGGAGTCCGAGGATATTTCTAGTTTGTCGTATTTGCTTTGATTTTCACCATCCCACGTGTGCACGAGGTTCGTCAGTTCATATGAAAATCGCTGAATATAACTATCGGACTTTCCCTTTAAGCTGTACAAATATATTTAAAATTTAAAACTACGATGAAGCATTTTAACGAATAAGATTCAATGTTAGATGTCTGACTAACAGTTCAACCAATTCAGTGGCAGGTTTAATTAACAATTCATAATTCTCAAACCGATTGCTCTACTCTTCAGTCCTAATCGTTCTTTCTTTCTCGATTTTCAGGGAGCGTCAAGAAAAAGTTCGTGCAGAAGATTCTTTCCCCAATCCTTAAGTCCACCTCCCTGGAGGAGAATGTCGGGGTATCAAGCTCTACGGAACTGCAGTTCAGTCCCGTAATGGGTGACGTGATACTGAATGGCCTCCCCCAGGGACTTGTGGACATTGACGCTGCGGCATTCGCTAAGGAGATCACTCTCATTGACAAGGAGCTGTTTGTTAGGATATTGTGGCACGAGCTGGAGACGTGTGGTTGGATGACCAAGGATAAGGTATTTTTTGCTTTGACGTGACGTCATCGTCGTCATCTTGGTGACGTCATTCTCGGCGATCCAGCAGTACTTTGCACGTGCTCTTAAAGTCACCGCTGGATCCTTGAGCATCGGTTGACGTTGACAATAAAGACTTGCCCCGAGGGAAACAGTGGGTTTTGTTGCCCTCGATCCTCGGAGTCGAGGGGAAACAAAACTCACTGATTCCCGAAGGGACAGTCATTAAGTGATTTGTTATCTACCTGACACGAGCGAGGTTGTCGTCTTCTCTTCGGGAAGCTGCTTTTCAACACAAAACGCTGCCAGCGTCGCTACGACATTTTTCGTATTATTTTTTGTCTTTCTTGCACCTTTTTTAGCTACCAATTTCTCTCTCGCGCTTGATAAAAATGTAAATTGTTTCTTTGGAGCTGGTTCCATTTTTTATGCTTTCTGTCAACGAAAAATGGTCAGCTTTTGATGTAGGCTCTGTTTCCAGCCGTGGGGGTTTCGGTGAGCCCGCGATCCTCTCCCCACTCACGGCTGGGCGCGCGAGCTGAGACATTGTCGGGTTTTAGCCAATCAAAAACTTGCCACTAAATTCCTGTCGCTGAATTGATTTGCATAATTTACATTGTAAACTTTTGAAAGCCGGACCAAAGGCTTTCGATTGCTGTTCCAAAATGCGTTTAAATTTGCTCTGGAAAAGTTTGGTTTCGAAGAATTCAAGGATTCACACAAAGAAGCAGAAGAGAGTTAGTTTTCGGGTGAAGACACTTTGTCAGTAAATGCACTGGCTCTGGAAGTCACTTGGGAAACCGTCAGCTCAAAGGTCGCGAAGCTCATAATGTTCAGTCATTTCTCATTTAACTTTACCGATGCAAGACCAAGGTAGCCCGGCTATTCTTACTTCAAAGAAAATGCTGCCTTTATCGGAGAAAAAAAGACGGACGAGTCCATATTAAAAGAGTTTATAGAAGAGAGGAAATCACGTCTGACGCAGGCCATGTTTACGCGTTTAACTCTGCAATCACAATTCACTTGAAAATCGCTGCATCAAATGAGTTACAATTCTTCAAGTCCTAGGTACTAAGTTTGTACAATTTATGCCTCCAAGACATACTCTACACAAGTACTAAGCGGGAATACTCGACTCTAGCTCAGAGTTTCGAGATGGCATCTGAACCTAATTTTTATCCCCGTATAAAATTTCGGCTTTTAATTTCTGTCAGCGAGTGTCGACAAATAAAGTAGCCTGGTTTCTCAACAGCCGGGCTTTCCTTGAAAACTTAGACTGTGAACATGAGAGCTAATAATAACAGGTATTAAATAGAACCTTTACCTACGTCAAATTAATTTCACACTTGGAGTTTTAGTTTAAAGAATTCCAATGTGTTTTGAAAGTTTACGCGGAATCGAACCTACGCTACACGCAAATAAATGAATAATATTATAGGAAAATCACAAGCCTGACGAGTAATTCCACGTTAAATTGCACGAGAAAACCGATATCGATTTTTCGAGTGATATCGGTTTTTCGAGTGCATTTTAACGTGGAATTACCGAGTCAGGCATGTGATTTTCCTTGAATCGCATAGTTCGATGAATTACTTGAAGGTGTAGTACATTTGTTGATATTTTGCTAAGTTGTCAATAGCGCGCGTAAGTCTACAGTGGTGATTCCACTCTGAATCACCACTCCGTCTCAGCCAATCAGCGTCTGATTTCGCAAATGCACCGTGCGATTCAGCTTTGGCTATGCGATTCTGAAGTTAATCAGATGACGTCACGGACACGGTGTGTTGACCGCGCGCCCAGCCGTTAGTGGTGGGAGATTTTGGAGAAACGACACCCCAATAGTACTTGTTTCCTCAGCATGCAGTACATGTACTCAAAATATCAACCATTTCCCTCTTTTGCTCCGATGAAGGGCTTAATGCTGCTACACGCTTGGTTGGCACCCTTAATTGACTTTCAGTTGATTAAACCAGTATTAACAAAATATGCCTCCGTAGCATTTCTTGTTAGATGTACCAGCGCAGCCTGACCGCCACAGCTTTGTTATTTGAATCGCTGGGCCGGATTGAATGAAAACGGCCAAATATTTAGAGCCTTTTTAACAGCTTTTACATGCCAACTTCATTGCTTTACAAACTCGTTAGAGTTTTCTTGCTGGCTGACCACCATATATCATGTATTTAACTCATATATCATAGTGCATTGCTGTGTAATTAGGTTTTATATATTTAACATATCGGGAGATAAAAACTTGACTTGAAAGTCGGACTTTTGTAAATCTCAAGAAATTGTTAAATGTAATTTCTGTCTCCATTATTCTTAACGTACACCAACATCTAGAGCAGATTTCGTGTGAGTGGGACAAACCACGGCAATGACTACGGCACGGTTACTGTACGGCATGCCGTGACATTGAAATGGTTTTCCTATTGTTTTTTATGTCTTTCTCATCCAATCAAATTACAGAGATACGGTACAGTAAGTTACAGTACGGTTACGGTAATGCTACTGACATTCCATAGTTTGTCCCACTCATACAAAATCTGCTCAAACTCTGTTCGCAGTACGTAAGGTCTCCCAACGTCATGGAGATGGTAGAGTTCTTCAACAGGGGCGCCATGTTGGTTGCTTCGGAGATTCTGGCCGAGGAGACATCCCAGGCACGAGCAAGAGTTGTATCCAAAGTGATCCAGGTAAAACGACAGACAATATTTACAAGAAACTCAAGACTTTACGGATTATATCCATTCATTTACAAGAAAAAGACAGATGGACGGCTTCACAGTTTTTAAGGTCTTCGTTCACTTGATAAAGAATTACGGTGTATATTGGTTTAGTGTTAGGGTTTGGTTAATTTAGGCTAGTGTCGAGTAACCAATAACATGTCAGGTTCCAAACGGTGAAGTCTGCCCCGAAAACCCCGATAAAGAACGTACATTGAAATGAAAGAACATACATTGTCGAGGGATTCAGATTGTTGTCGGATAGTGGACAATAACAGATTATTTTGTAAAAATGTCCGATAGATTTTCAACATGACAGGACGCTGGTCCAATTGCTTTCTGTGTCCTTATGCTTCATAGGTAAAGTGTCGAAACTTTTACATTGTAGATTGCCGATAAGTGCAGACTTCTTGGTAACTTCAACTCCCTCAAGGCTCTCATGGCCGGGCTGCAGTCAGCACCTATCTACCGGCTGAAGGAGACTTGGAAAGAGGTGTCCTCGAAAAGACGAAAGTAAGCCATCGAACTCATACCCAGCGACCTTTACGTGCCTATGCAAAATTAAATCAATCAACATTTTAATTACCCTCGACTATTGCGGCTTATTAGGCCTCCAGCAGATCCTGCTAATGATCCGGCGAGTATTCTCCACACACACTCCTTACTACATTCACATATTGTTGATTTTTACGGAGGGAGGAAAACCCGGAGAAAAACCCTCGAAGCATGGATGAGAATTAATAAACTCAACTCACATCTGAATGGTGAGGTGACACGCTGTGCCACCCAGTTACCCCAATGGCGTCGTTCAATGTGTTTAAAGGCTCTTGGGTACGAGATTGCTAAGCCATTAACAATAAATCATTTTTGTCATTCCCCCCCCCCCCCCCCCCCAACCTCTCCTCTTTTCCCTTCTCCCCTTCCCCCTCCTTACTTTATGTCTCCGCCCCATTCTTTCCTCGTTCAATATGGCGCTGCTTCCCAAATACAACGCCTGACAGGCTGATACACAATATATTGGACACAGCGAGGGTACCATCTTTCTTACGCATTTTTACGTTCATATATTGCAGGAAGTTCAGAGACCTCTCGATTCTAATGGGGGAAAGTGATAACTTCGCCCTTTATCGCAGTGAGCTCTCCAGCTGCCTGGTCAACGGACCATGCCTTCCATTCTTGGGAGACTTTCTCACTCAAATTGCTCAGACGCAAGCCTTCTTATCTGTCAAGAGAAAGAAACAGAAGATAACCAAGCCGTCAGTGACGGAGAACGGGAAAAACGACCCTACGGATGAATCCGAGGTGATTCTCGTGACTCATGTCAATTGTAATGGCGTGACGACTGGGCCACGTGACGAACCGGACTCTTGCCCGACAACCCCGTGTGACATTTCACCCGACGCATCACGTGATTTAGAAACCGAACCACGTGACACAGCTCCAATCACGTGCTCATTGCGTGACGTCATTTCCCGTGATCGGACAAAGCGTGGCTCTGCGAGGAGTAGGCTCAAACGATTTTACAGCCGTCAGAACAGTGTGGACACGGGCACTCTTAGTTTGAATCATAGTAGGAACAACAGTGCAGAACTTCTTGACATTCCTAGCGAGGGCTTCAGAGGAAAGCTCATGCCAGCGAGCTCGGATTCAGTCATTACGAGCTCAGGGACTCTAAACGGTAGCGCAGATGCCTGGCGGTTTGTTAACAACTCGAGAACACCTGGGAGACCACCCTTACTTAGGCGGCTATCAGAAAGCTCATCGTTTTCACCGAATGTAACAGGTTTTACTGGCAAGCCAAAGAGGCGCTTATCTGAGAGTGCAAAGTCGAACAGAACGCGGCGTTTTTTCTTGGATGGATTTGTTCGCCGCAGTACCAGTAGTAGCTCGGTCAAAGAAAGTCGTGTGATTCGCGGGATGTCTAACGACAGACTGGGTCATAGTTTTAGTACCCAGTCCATTCGAGAAGGGACCGTTGTCCCCGAGGATACCCTGGGAAAGAGTGTCAGTACACCAGTTATTAAGGATGGCGGTAATATATCGTCGCGTGATGTGTCCCGGGATACGTCACGGGACATACTTGAAAGCGAACTCGAGAATTCAGAGGAGAGACGCGAGTCACTCATCAAGAGTGCGGAAGCTTACCATTCAGGTAAATAAAACGTCTCCTGGGAATTTGTTCATGAATCCAGGTGGAATGGAAAAATAATAATAATACAAATAATAATAATATATATATATATACAGAAAGGCAAGCGGAGCTCCCGAGTGGCTGGAGGGAATCGGGATTGGATAAGATAGTTAGCTGTTTTTTTTGCTCATTTCTTTTCGGATTGGGCTACTTGTGGCTTTCCTTTTTTGACCACGCGCCACAGGTAACCCAATCCGAAAACAAATGAGCGGAAACAAATCTGGGACTACAGAGCCATTGGTTCGATAACTGGTAGAATCAAAATACTGGAAAACGAAGAGAAAACCAAGGAATAAGATGGCAGATCTAAAGGAAAATATAATGTGAAATGCGGCCCAAATATTATTTTTAATGTAGGAAAAGATTAAGAAAACTGGGAAAGAACAAAAAACAAATTTGGAAAATAAGCCCAATGTCACTGTCGATGTTAACAGTTTGTTTTTTCTTAGGAACGGAGAGACAGCTGACAAAGTACCAGATGGCGGCTATCCAGTATGACTTTACTAGCTGCGCTGAAGTACGACAATTTCTACTGAACGCTTCGTTCAACACGGAGGAAGAAAACTACAGATTGTCACTAAAACGAGAAGTACCAGTCAAGGCGTCTTGATCTAGAAAATGTTACCATGACAACACAAAGAGTGGCTGTCATCCTCATAGTATTATTACCATGAAATCAACCCAACGACTGTACAAAGATGTATAAGAAAGAAATAAGTTCTGTTATTTTATTCCTTTGTGTTGTGCGTCCATGAAGAGAAAAATAATTTCCAAGTTCGAAAAATAACGATTTTCCGCTAATAAATCTAGCTTGTGTGATGGTGGCTCAATAGGCAATATTCGTATTCTCACGGACGAGCTGGAACGAACACTCAATGGAGGCTCGTGCGGGGGAATTCGCTAAAAACTATTTAGCATTAGAAAAGATTCCCCCGCATGAGTCTCCATTGAGTGCTCGTTCCAGCTCGTCCGTGAGAATACGAATATTGCCTATTCAGTACAAATTTCCCCATAACGTACGTCACACATACCAAGGAAAAACCGTTACACCTCTAGCAAAAAGAAAACAATGGTCCGCAATTAGGAGCCATCAGTCCAGCTTAGAGGCAACATGACAAAACTAATTTATCCCCTTAGGTGACGTCACAAATTTCAAGACTTCAGTGAGCATCTGTACATAGCGGTTTTCAGATATTTTCTCCAATGCGCAACACTGAGAAATAAAATAGCAGAACTTATTTGTTTCGAATACCCCGTATGTCGACCGTGATGCTTTGCGCGACTCAAGCGAATTTCGTATTAAATTCAAAGATTGAAAGCGTACAAACAATAGACCTTTATCGCCCAGCGACCATGCAGTTTGGTTACATACCTTTTGCACTTCCAGCCTCGTCTTTGCCTCGAGTTTAGAAGTGCAAGAACAGGTTTTTATTCTCCTATTTATTTAGTACTCGGAAGGTATGTAACAATAGCTGCACCCTCGCAAAGTATCATGGTCGACAGAGCTTCCTTTTTTAAAAAGGTTAAGATCGGTCAATAAACACATAAGATGGTAGTTAGACTTTAAACAGAATTATCTGCAATCTTTTGACCATCTTTATTCGGGGATAAGAAAGTATAACTCCTGTTTTAAGAGAAAAAGAGAATTTTAATGATGTAGTGAGGAAGGAATTTTTCGAGGCCTTGACGCATGTCAGTCAAGTTGCCATGACGACACAGCTGGGCTGTGATTGGTTTAAACATAGACTATGTAATACACCAGATAAACAGCACTTGACTTAGGGAAAATAAATTAATACATTTATTGATTTATTTTATTTAGTATACTAATTGTAGTTAGATTTCTTTATAAGTATGTCGTTATCAATTCCAAACATGCCAATCCCCACCCCCGGGGCATATGTGGGGCATTTCACAACAAAGAAAATTTGGGTTTGGGCAATTTATCAGTAAGAGCCAAAGATAGCGAATTTTACGTCAGTGTTTATAAGAGGGGCACTTGCATAGCTTAGCTGACCCCAAGGTGCATAGGGCATTTGCACTGAACGCTCTGGGGCAGGTTTGGAATTGATAGAGACATTATAATACCAGAATTGTTCATATTTTACGTGATGCTGTGCTTTTTAAAGTGCAAATAAGGCTGATGAAATAACTACATTTCTCTTCAGAAAAGAATGGAGAATTGTTGTGTAATGCCGTACGTTTGGACATGGCTTATCCGTCTCAGTATCGTGTAAATTAAGATTGCAGTCGGTTTTCCCAACTGTTTTTGAAGGAGAAACTTTAAAATGCTTAGTGAGGGAGAAAGGAAGTCATTTTATGCCGCAACACGAAAGCGAGGTAAACAAACTAATGCTTTGTGCTTTAATAACCATTTTCTATTAATCTGCAATCTTTTCTCTTACAACGCAGTCATTTTTGCTTGTTCGTGATCTTTTTAGTCATTTTTATTGCTGATTGTCGGGAAATACTAGAGTATTATTCTAGTGTATAGGATTATGGAATTTAAGCTATTCAACTTCGCTAAATTACCTTTGAAATTATTTTTGTAAAGTCGCAATAAATTAAACCGTTCTTTTGACGACCGTCATTTATGAAGAAAGCGTCAAGTTGTACTATGGCTTTCTTATATTTCTAAATGGATTTATTTTTAAGTGAAGAAATACTACGTAAGAAGGCATGCAAAATGGCATTGAAGAACAAGGGTACTAAAATAAGTCATGTTATTTGCCTGTGGGCACTGGCCATTTGATCGAACAGGTCTCTCTACGTTCTAACACATTCTCGGCCCCAGTCCCTTTTCATTCTTACTGCGCTTGCTCGGTTTCGACGGATCTGCATCGAGCGACAGGTCTGCAAAACGTGAAATAACGCTCTCGTGCATCATTTTGGTTGAATTTCCACTCGAAATTTGGACTTCAAAGCATTGTTACAGAAAGATACGAGCTTCGATGTAAATCCTTTCATCCTTGATGACTAAACTAATAAAACTCTAATAAACGTTTTTGCGATGTGTCGAGTTTCTGAAGATTTTCTGAACAGAAACCATTTAGAACTGCTCCCGCGATTTCTACCGCTGACTGGACATGCACACATTTTGCAGACCTGTCTTCCTTTTGTGGTAGTGCGCATGGCGCTGTGACCGTTCTACGTCTGCGTCGAAAATGCGATATATGATATACTTGTCACGCGCACAAAGGCTACGGCTCCGATCATGAGCCTTCTATTTGTTCGTGACAAGTGAAGCATATATTGAAAGGGAGCTATTGATTAAACTGCAAAAGATGTGTTTGATAAGAAACAAAATTTTAAACCTTCGTTATCTTGAGAATAATGTTCTCTCGACATTGTTTGCCTTAGGGCGGTAAAAGATGTACAAGAATTACGAAGTAAACGAGTGTATACGAATACATTGGGTTCCTGACATGATGTTTATATTTAATCATTACAAGAGTAGTTGACAGGAACCTTAGCTTCGTTTTACAATTATTTCCTGTTTTGGATATATGTAGATAGGACTATACTACTTTTTCTTTTACTAGATCTGGGCCCGGTTCCTGAAAGCCTGATTAGCGCTAATCCAGGGTTAATTACCATGACAACTAATATGTTTTGTTGAGAGTTAATCCAGGATTAGCGCTAATCGGGCTTTCAGGAACCGGGCCCTGGTTTACAAATTTACTGACTGTTTTATTTTCTGACTGAGCATAGACTAGACCTACAATAAAATAAAGGGCAACTGAAATAAACAGGTCTCGTTCTATTATAAATGCAGGGTTTTCTTTCATAGCCTTCTCTCCAGCAAAATAGATAACAATACAATAAATTGGTCAATTGTGTGACGTTTTTTAAAATAAATAAAACCGGTACATTCCACTTAATTTGGTTGTATTTTAACATTACGTACATCGGAGCAGATTTCGTGCCGGATAAGAACAAACTACGGCATGTCCGTAGCCTTACCGTAAGCATACGACTGACTAAACGGCTCAGTACTGCTCGAGCCGATCACCAGCAAACCGCAGTTCATTGCTGCCGCAGCGAGCGAGCCTAAAGCGAGCGAGCAAGGCAGCAGTTCTAATCTGTAAGCGGGTCCAAATCTCGATTTCTTTTTTTTACCACAATGCATCACTTCTATTGTCTTTTTAACCGCACTGCTTTACACGGATCTGATCTTCACGTGACATTACATGAGGTGGAATTTGCATTGTTGGAGCCGCTAACCACGTTCAACCGTTCTTTAATGCATTTCCGTGTACGCGATCCTTGTGTAATCATGAATTTGTTGAAGTGTAGGCGAACTCTTTCTAACTCGGTGAACTATCAGTTTCCAAAGAGCAAGATCTCTCCTGTTATCAAGATGGTGAGCAGCAATACGAGGCTCCGTGCTAAATTAAATATATTATTTTCTCTGTGAAAAGAATAATTAAATTTAGCACGGTTGATTTCCGGTGTTTAAACTTCACCGGCAGAACAGCAGTTTGTTGTGCCGGGAATCTTAAGAAAATGTCGGGAATTGGTAGGCTCAGGGAATTTACCGGGAGATCGTTCATATGTCGGGACAAAATGAAAATAAACTTTTGAAATACACACCACAGCTCAAACAGGATTCAGTCGCACGATAGCCCCCAAACTACAAAATATATTCATCTAATTAACACCTTGGCATTTTTATCACCCAGTAATCTATTTCCTGCCAAAGTGCTACTGTAGGTTCTCTTCTAATACACTTCCTTAAAGTGCACCTAACGTTTATTTTGTTATCATAAATATCGATACTACATCAAGCTTTGAGTACTTCCGTGAAGAAAGTTTTGGTTTAAAGTGAATACTTTATGTTCTACGCTTGTTTGAAATCGTGAAAATGTGACCTTTCCTTACCCACGACCGTCTAAGTAAAAGCCTGGGTCGACCCTGGGCAGACGTCATATAATTAATTCGAATTTGCAATAATTTGAATAAATACTTAACATGTTGACTAAAATGACTTTTTTCTTAACTAACAACTCGCAAACAGTGTATATTCTCTACAAATCGATGTTGTTGTGATAGAAAGACGCCATGGAGAATAATGCATTAATGAGATGACGTCAACCCAGGGATCGACCCAGGCTTTTGCTTACGCGGTCATGGGTCAGGAAAGGTCACATTTTCACGATTTCAAACAAACGTAGAACATAGAGTATTCTCTGTAAACCAAAACTTTCTTCACAGAAGTACTCAAAGCTTGATGTAGAATCGATATTTATGATAACAAAATAAACGTTAGGTGCACTTTAACTGAGCGGAGCAGCATTCACTGCCTGTTAGGTATAGTAAACCATTTTCACTCCTAACCTCTGCCTCTCATTGTCTCCGCTTGATTAAGTTATGGGTGATAGAATTTTACCCCCGGCTCACTCGCTCATACTGTGTTACATACTTTAATGCCTAGACGCCAAGGTATTTACGTGAGGATAATGGCAAAAGATGCTATCTCTCCCAAAAACTCAGAAAAACCCCAAGACCCTCCATTCCTAATGTCAGGGAAAAGCGAGTGAGAGCAGGATGCGCAGGACGGGGCATGGACTTTGGTTCTACCCCCCTTGTCTTTCCAGACTAGGAATCTAACGATGTCGTGTGGTGCTGCTGACAACAAAGATTTAGGTGTAGGTAGGGAAAGCAGAAAACCCTCAAGTTCCTGCTGGAGGCTAACCTGCTTCTGGTACGGATTATTTTTGTTAACTGACTTAAGGGAGTTTAAACGCTGATCGATGGCAGGGAGATTGAGAGAAACATTTTAGGGTGTGTAACGTCGGTGTTGGTGCTTTTCTGCTTGTAACCACACTGCTGGCAGAAGGAGAATGATGCGTCGTTTGGGTATGAGCATTCGGGGCATCGAACAGCTGGCGTCCATATCCGGGGAACCTCTAGGAGAGGCTGGAGTATGGAAACAAACGAAATAGAAGGGAAATAAGCGTTGGGACGAGGAGTGAAGGAGAAACACGAAAGGTGGTGCACTTAATACCATTTGGGCCGCGTCAGGCAAAAAGGGCCCGGACGACATAACATGTAAATGTCTTTTGAAATTGTGCCATGTTTTTTGTACTTGTGGTGCGATTACAATATGCATCGCGAGCGCCACATTGTGCTACTAACAAGTAGTGTTGATTTCATGAAATCGACAAGTGAAATCGAAGACGAAATTTACGATATTTTTACACAAGGTTTGATCACAATTTTAGCAGGCACAAATCATTCCCTATCATCAGACGATTGTTTCAAGATCGTGCTACTTGGAACAGAATGACTGCAGAAAAGAATTTTTTTGCCAAAAAGTGATCATCTTGTTCATCTTATTTATTTTTTACTCTTTAATGCCAGCAGGTATAAATGAATGTCATACATAAAAATCATCCCCTCTGACAGGATTCCTAATTTTTGTGGTCATATTTGTAATCGGGCTCTTACATCAAAATCACGTAAATTTCACCCCTGATTTTTGTTGTCAATTTCTTGAAACTAACATTTATTGTGTTAGAAATGAAATGTAGCGCTTCTCGTCAAGAATACAATACAATCTTCAACCTGTTATTAGGAACACCATTGTAGGAACTTGAATGTCGTCCGGGCCCTTTTTGTCTGACGCGGCCCATTTATTGTAACATATCGCAGCTAAGTATTAGGCGAACGGTTACATGTCTGCTATGTACTGTTTAAAACACGAACAGCAGTGTTCTATCAAGTTTAAAAATTCGAGGGCGGAGCCCGAGAATTTTTAGACTTGATAAAACACGTGCTGTGAGTGTCTTAAACGGCTTCAAAAACGCTTTAAGAATGCAATGAAAGAAAGACGCACATCTCAAGGGAATGGGTACTTAATGAACCATTGAACCTTTGTATTCACAACGCCATGCAAAATATTCGAGTAATCACCGCCTGCAATTACGAACATCTCAAGGGAATGACATGAAAACATTACCATACTATGATGTTTGAAGCGGCGTTTCGCAATCCAATAAGAATATGCACTTGAAGGATTTGGTGTCGTGGTTTACCTCGATAAAGTTCAAGACTTGGAAAGCGATGTGACTGACATGACGGCAGACTCTAAATTTTTGACTCCGGCAGAAAATATGTAAGTTTAATGCACGTTTTTATAATTTTACGGCTTTGAGTTTGGTTTAATAATTGGAACTAAATAGTGGCTCGGTAAACAAGTAATGGTAGTTGATAACTTCATTTTAAAAATATTATCTGTGTATCTCGGTAGTCTGCTGATATTAGTAAATTTAGTGCAAAATTTATTATCTAGGTACCTTATGTTCCGTGTACTTTTTGCTATCTTTGGGTCTTTATCAGTGAATTCTTAATTAGGATGAAACTTTATATAAAATTTCATGTTCATTAATATTCTTTATATAAAACGTTCATCCTAATTAGCAATTCAGTGAGAAAGCTGAAACATCAATAGAAATTCCATTGTCTCAATCATTAACCCCGTTTCCCTCTGGGACAGAATTCAAATCCCTCCGCGGGCCTTTTAGAATGATGAGATTTTATCAGGTATAAAGGAGCATGCACGTGACTGATTTGCTTCATCTGATTGGACAAAATGCTCATTAATTATTCATGAGTTTTTGAAGTATTCATAACACCAAAGGCGAAAATATACAAATGAAAGAACTGTAAATCTAGTCTTTAACACCAAAAAGAATATGTGCAAGCAGCAATACTAATAAAACGTAACAATAAAATATAAGAACTTTAGGGAGGAAATGTTTAATACCAATATTAAAAGGAATGCCTAGTTATAGAACACGACTAGGGTAAGTAGGTTACGCGTGATATACTATCGATTGGCAACGCGAAATACCCACAAGTCCCACTGTAACGGGCGAGGTTCCCACGATGAAGCATCAGACTTAGTGGGGAACCGGAGGACCATTTTGTCCCCTTTGGAACCCAGTCTGACGGATGCTATGGCCTTGCCACAAAGGATTGGCCACCAGTATTTCCTGGGGCATAAGTCGGGAACAACAATGGTGAATGCGCAGCCTTGGGAAGAAAGGTACCTAAGGAGCGGTCCAATGAGCACGAATGGCGGGAAAACGTAGGCGTTCTCGTGCGGAGAGAGGGATTGAGCAAACACATTTATACCTGCTGATTGCAGACAGGGGACTGGTGCAAAAAAGCGCAAGGGGCGTCCTGAAAGGGCCGAGGTTCGAGGTATTTAACTGACTTATTTCATACTTGACGAGGTTTTCGCAAATTTTTCATTGATGCCGGTAGCTCTTTTTAGGTGGATTTTGGGCAATTACCAAGACGGAGAAAAGGTTCTAAATCATTATAGGGATATTTAGTAAGTTTGGCTGAAGCCAAGGTGAATGAATTCCTTGGAGAAAATAATAAGCTAGAAACAACAAAATATCGTTGAATTGTATTGAATTGCTCATTATAAATGCAAGGATGTATGAGAAAAGTTCCCGGGGTGTATCTGGATACAACCCGGGAACTTTTCTCATACACCCTTGCATTTATAATGGTATGTATGGCAAATAAAGCGTCATGAAGAACAAAGAAAACCGTGTCAAGTATGAAATAATGGTGGATAAGGCCATCAGGTCCATAGAGTGGGGGCCAAACGCCGTGTCCACCTGTCTCCAAACGGGCGCACTTAAGCTATCGGAGAGGACACGAGACGGTGAATTGGCAGGATTCTCTTGAGATGGAACGTAATGCAACGATAAGGATAAGTTTTTGATCATGCTAAAGCGGAATATAGCTTGCATAATCCCAGAGATAGCGGGTGACGTAGAAACTTGCCTCTCCCAACTGCCCAAGAGGACCTTGCTGTCTACAAAAACGTCGGCTCTGGTGTCGCTGAAACCGCGCAAGAGGTTTTCGCGGGTGCGAAGAAGGGCTTGGGCCTCCTTGGCGGCGATAGGTAGAGGACGGTCTTCAACACCCCAATATCCTCGCGTCTCAATTACTGGCTTTCCCGGCCGTAATAGACAGCCACCCCACCCCGAGTTGGACGCGTCAGAATATATCTTGACTTGGAGGTGATGTTCTGTTCTCCAAGGCAAATAGCCCTCCCAAGAATCTAGGAATCGCCAGTGTAAAAGTTCTTTCCGGAGCGTTTCAGACAGGCGCACCTGGCGGAGTGAAGATTTAGAAGCTTTGGCGATGGCCTGATAGACGGCGTTAGTATAAAGCTTGGCAGCCGGCACTAACATTGCAAATGAGGTGGTTTTCCCTGCGAATTTCTGGAGGTTTTTTAGGGAAACCGTTTTGTGTTCCAGCTAGTATGTCCTCCCTTAGCTTGGCAAACTTGGTACGCTTGTCCTGAGGGAGAATGAAAGCCTGACGTTGGGAGTCACAGATGTAACCAAGGAAACGGACTGCTGTATTGGGAGCCAGAGTACTCTTTTTAAGGTTAATGAAATACCCCAGCTCGATAAAAATGGAACACGCGATAAAAGCCGCCATCTCGGCAGATAATGCCTCGGCTGCAACAGTATTGGGGAGATATAAGTGGCCTATACGTAGCGGTCGTCGATATATTGGGAGCACGGGACACCCATGGATCTGATATGACGAGTAGCCGCCATCCCAATAGAGTTATAGATAAAAGCACTAGCCTTCCATCCGAACGGTAGGGTAGCATATGTAAAATACCAACCATCCCACTCTAGACCAAAGTAGGTGGAGCTGGAGGGGTGCAAGCGTACATGGTCGTACCCGCTTTTGTCATCGAAGGTAGTTTGATAACTACCGGCGACAACGTAGCGTATAAGGTCCGTGATGTAGTCTAAAGAAAACAGGGAATCCTTGATCCAACAGTTAAGAAACCGTTTATCGTGACACATGCGCGGCTTGCTGGGTTTGATGGTGATGGGCATGACCAGGTGTGGGGGTTCAACGGAGCCCGTCTTTCCCACTACATGGAGAGAGCCATTAACAACCCTTTCCTTGATAGTTTTAGTTATAAAGTGGGCGAAGGGAGCGCATGACGGTGAGTTAGGAAAGATAATCCTAGGCGGTGTATCGGCGTAATATTGAGTCCCCTGGAATGTGCCGTGGAATGTGCCGTGGAAGGGGCTGTAGAAGTCCTGAACACGCACTCGCTCAGAAATGAAGGGTAATATATGCTGCCTATTAGGGTAACTTTGCAAAATAGCGTCCCATCGAGTGGAGCACGAGGAAAGATTTCCTGCTATGAAGCAATCCGGATTTCGAAATTGGATCATGCGCGGGGAGGCGGAAACCTCGCCATCTGCGACCATACGGACTGACGGAAGTGGCCCGGCCCAGCTAGTGGCTTGGCCTTCCCAATTTCACCACATAATCGTAGTACGCTGATATGACAAATGGTTTAAACAAATGTCTGAGACGCCCAACAGTATATCCTAGGAAAAAAATAGAGGCTTTAAGGAGAAAACCATAGAAAAAGCACTAATGTGAGCGACAGACTAGGATAGAACTGTGTATGTGTGCAAGGGAAAGCCCCCCTGCCACTAGCCAAGCCGGACCAGGAACCCGTCCGAAAACAGGTTGTATAGGGTGTAGTTTAGATAACCCTTCTGGTCGCGACTGAGATAGTGGAAACACTACGTAGAACACTAGTTATGATGAACTAAATATAAAGTAAGGAAAGTCGGATGGGAACGGAGACAAGAGCTACAAGCAATAAAGTGGGACTATAGTCGTTTATTATCATAAACGAACAAACCAAACCCAACAAAAAAACAAAACGCGGTGGACAATCTTCCGTGTAATCTTGGAAGGTGATAAATTGTACTAATTACGATTAGGATCTTCCCTCGCGGCGGGGATCCCAACAGGCTCTGGCCGGATGGCCACGGCGTCCGCAGTTGTAGCACGTGGAGGGGCCATTGCGTCTGTTGTACGGAGTGCTGCGTGGTCTCATGCCACCATAGAGAGGCGGAGATTGCGTATTTTGAGGGCCTTCTGGATTTCTTTAGAGATCGCTATTTCTTCCTCCGTACCTACGAGCTTTAACAGTAAAAGCTGCAAGGCTGGACTGCCCAGTAGGAGGCGCGTCTGACGGAGAATGACACTATAACGACTAGCGCGGTCGCTGGCTCTCTCTCGTGCTACATCAGTAGATGTTCCAGAGCTGCCATAGCAATATAAGGGTAAAACAGACCAGGCGGGCGGGCGAGATGCAGACGTAGGGTCCTAAGTGCCGCATAGATATTCCCGGCATCTTGCATCTGACGTAAAGCGCTTAATTCTTCTTTTAACGCCTCCAGTTGTCGAGAATAAATTATAGGAGCATTGCTAATTGGGGCTTCGGATTGCATGGAAACGAGGTTATATTGCATACCGCAGTGTAAACACGTGTCCAAACACTTGTTAGATCTGTGCCCTATAATAGGTTATGGATATTGTCCGATTTCTGGCAAGCGGCTACACTATGGTGTTACGTAGTGTTAGGTGGTCGGTCAAGTGTCAATCTTAGATTGTAAATATTAAATGTGATAAATAGTGGTGCAAATCGTAGATATGTAAGATTATCAGTCGCATTTTGTACTCGCACCGAGGGTCCTACAATAACGATACGAGTATGCCTGAAGTCGAAATACGCAAAATAGGTCACGTGACGTAAATATATGGATGTTATTATCTTAACCAATGAACAAAATCTGGGAGCTAAGTCGCAATTGTAAGTTACACATAAAATCTTATTGAGATAATTATCTTCCCTGCTCCCTAATCACAGCACATTGAAAATCGTAATTCGTACGCGATGGATACTTTAACGCCGGGGTCTAGAGGTGATACTGGTGACCCATAGGGGGTAAAGATACTGACGTGACTAACATACATAGAACCCGGAAGTCTGGCTGAAACCCGAGAACGTACGTAAGAAAGTCAATAGAAGTCGGAATCCGTAAAATTCACGTTGGTAACCCACAACGTGATGAATATGGTTGAAGCACATGTGACGAACCATCGGTATACGAACCATCTGAATGTGGCATATGAGCAACTCAGTGAGAATACTAGTATTATTTATATATAGGTACTGCGGTACAACATCGTGGCAAAGACGCTGACCAAGCGCCTACGAAAATTTGAATGTAACCGGCTTGAGCGTTCACATTATTGACAGTTTGATGCAAAGTTTAAACCAAGCATGGAGTGCTTTAAAATAACTAGCAGGTTGCTGCAAATTTAGTGCAGTTAAGTCAAGCGATCTAGAAGCTCATTTAAGGGCAGCAATATCTAGTATTAAACTGTTTCACTTGCATGAACACCATAGCGATTGTTATTACTGACTCGAGTAATTTTGACGAGCTGCTGACAGATCTGTAAAAACTGACCAATGGTATTTCCCGTTGCTGGGTTGATGGGGGAATTCCACGGTCTGTACAAAACCATGTCAAGCCATCTCGAACCAATCAGCGTGCGCGAAACGTCTAGCCAACCAGTGGCCGAATCACACCAGCCTGTACCAGGGGTACTTTCGACGCCATCTTTGATTAGGCGCGTAAAGACCTGTTTCCCGCCGAAACCAAAAGAAAACAGGCAATCAGAGAATTTCAAATAGCGCGTGCATTTTTGATTTGATAAAAAATAAATTGGTGCACGTGATGTAGTCTTTCGCATTGCGCGTTCAAAATTCGTTGACAGAACTTAGCGTTTTGCCTTTTTTAATACTCGCCGAGTTCCAGGAGCCCATTCTCTTTCCTGTGACGTCGCAACTGGGTATACGGTAGAATAATGTACGGTTGGAATTCATTGGGATCACACTTCAACCGTTAACCATTCTTCAGCGATGATGAATACAAGATGGCGGATGTTCTTCAAAACATGGCGCGTAAAGACCCCTGGGAACGAGTGAGGCAATCACCCGGGCAATCACCCCTGTTTCTAATTTTGGTACGTACGCGTATTTACGTGAAATCTTTCGCGAAGAACAAGAAAACTACTTGAAATCTAAGCATAAGACTAACAGGTTTAAGTTTTCTTCATTTGCAATTCACTGTGAGTTTAACTAAGTCATAAAATTATTTTCTAAAAAAAGTTTACTGAGACCTTTAATTTGAAATCAGAGCCTTCATTCTTTCGGCCAGCGGAGCATAACGTTTTGCTGCGGTTGTAGTGCGTGACATTCTGGTTGTACTACTTCCGGTTTCAGAACTGATTCTCACGTGACAGAATAACCGCGAGGCTAAAATTTAGCAATCAGTTTCAAAGTACAACTCATACCGGTTTATTCTTCATAAACAGAAAGATTTTCTGTTTCTCTGATTCGGTGAAATATTATTACATTTCCACTATATTGTTTTTACAGAGATTTCTCATTCAATCCAATGGGACTTTTTGTGTGTCGGTGCGGTCAAGCGGAGGACGCTGCCGAATATGATAATGTCAAGAGCTACGAGGGAGAAAGCACGTTCGGCAAGCGCCATGGCAAAGGAGCTTATTACTATCCCAATGGTGATATGTTTGACGGAGAGTGGAAATGGGGAAAGAAACATGGTTATGGCGTGTATACTTATGCAAATGGCATCAAGTAAGTGATTCTCGTGCAGCTCACTGAGTCACATACCCAGCTGCTCTCAATGCCAGTGGCATTTTAACATCTGATATTATCGGATCTCGCTGGGTGTTATACTGTATAAGCGATCTTAATACCTAACGCTAGGTAGTGGTTTTAATACAGTGACTGATATCCCGAGCCGTAACAATCCCATTTCTAGGCGTGTTCGATACGTACAATCTGAAGGAGAACAAAATGAAACATATGTGCGTCTGGTTCGATCGCATTAAAAATGCAAAACTTTAGCATTCAGTTTGATACCTTTATTGTCGAGGGTGACGCGTTACAACCCATAGTTTTAACTGAATAACGCTGTTTAAGCCTATTCAGTAAAAAAAAACCTGTGTCACAGCCGGATGATATTTAAGAGTTCCAGTTTATTTAGAAATGAATGAGCTGTACAATACCAAATGTTGTACATTACCAAATGTTGTACATTACCAAATGTTGTACATTACCAAATGCATTACCATAAAATTATGGACTAAAGTAACAATAGATCGATTTCATGTGACGTCATCAAATTGCTAACTTCGAAACTATGAACTCTACCAAGTTCTGCTTTTGATACAGTTTAGAGCTTACCTAAGCGAGTCTTCGCACCATCGGTTTCTTTCACTTTGTTCCGGAGATATCGATGAAGCGATTTTGAGTCACGCAACACCAGTCACGTATTTTGAGGAGTCAAATTAGTGCAACTTTCAGCCAAAAACCTTCTAAATACAAACCAACATGTTAAATAAGTGAATATTTATGCAAATAGATACATTTTAGGTCAGAATTCGTGGTAATTGTGGACTTTAATGAAACTTGGTAATCTGGCCGCCATCTTGGTGTACCTTGGAGGTACACCAAGATGGCGGCGCCATACATTTTACTGTAAACATGGCGCACATTTGATCGCTTATATTTTGGGCGGGAAATATCCTAGATTGATAAAACTTGTCAAAAATACATAATTTTTAGTTCTCTTTCAGAAAAACGCACCTTGATTTTATTTGAATCAGCAATAAAGATTTTTAGGATTCACGTGACCTAAGTGAAATCGATCTATTGGAATGAAGGCGATTTTAATCTTTCCCTTAATTTTAATAACCGATATAGTGACGAAGCAGCCTCGTGTAATATACAAGCGTGTTTTTAGCGTAGCAGTACCCACGTTGGAGCGGCATCTTGCGGCGTTCCTTAACACTAATTATAGGTTATACCATGGCATGAAAATAAAACGGCCGAGGGACTTTTACAAATCTTCCCGCGGCTCTCGGGGCAATTTAAATCACTAATACCCCGAAATGCCATGGTATAAGTTTGTTATACCATGATCGCCGAGGAACGGAACAAATCTCTGAGAAGTTTAGTTTTCTCTGCCGAAACTAAAGACGTCGCAGTCGAGTTGCTTTCGAAAACGTTTTGTTTAATGCTTGACTGAGCGCCATTGATTAAACGACCCTGGCTTCCCCTGGGGAAAAGCGTGTTGTTTTTGAGAAGAATAACACTAAAATACAATGTAATTATGCGGTTAACTAAATATTCAAAGAGCATGAATGGATTTTAATTACGTCACGTTTATGGTTTTAAGTATCCCACATGGAAGAAGCGGGTTTGAGAAATTAAGAGAAGAATATGCAGATTGAAATACGTGATCCCACATGGATTACGTTGAAGGTTATGATGAAGACAGGTCAGTTTGTATTCAGTATTTTTCATCCGGGAGCGCAGGGTTAGTTGTGCCAGAGGGGAGTAGGAGTTGATGCTTTTTTGACCTTCTCACTTCCAGCCTGCATTCTCTTCTAATTTTCCCTCATTACGCATGCAGGGGAAAATTAGAAATATGCCTACATTGGTTCTATGATTACTATGGTTTTGGTTTTACGACACTCAACCAAAAACCGCGAGTGAAATTTCGAGAGTGAAATTTCCCGGCGGGAAATTTCGAAACAATGCATATCTCTAAATATCCCTGCCATCAGGGAAAATTAGTGGTTTAAATGTGCCTCGGAGAACAAAAGAATCCGAGGCTACCATGGTATAATAATAGTAAGTGAATGAGATCCCTAGAACAAAGACCACACACAAACGACTTTTTTCCAATCAGTTAGTCAACCACGACAAGAAAAAAACCGAAATACTTTATTGGCTTCCCTGATTGACGAACTCTCACTGATTTATTTTTTCTTTCAGGAAAAAAGGTTTTTTTTACGAGGATAATTATGTTGGAGAGAACCCGGGCTATTTATTCGCAGAGGAAATGCCCGAGGACGATGATCCGGCCAGGCCTCTTAATCCTTCAAACAACGAAGTAGACAAGTAAGCTGCCCGACATTGTACCACAATTAACCCGGTGTCACCGGGCTTTAGAGCGGTTTTTGGTTGAGTGTCGTAAAACCAAAACCATAGTAATCATAGAACCAATGTAGGTAATCGGCTAACGCTGTTGCCACCCAATTCAGATCATGTGATGTAAACAGATGCTATCTGGGGAGTTATTCCTTATTCATTCTGATCATAATGCAGTCATGCCTATCTGAATAACATTAATTTTCAGAGTCAATTCTCCAGAGTAATGTGTGTTTACATCACATGATCTGAATTGGGTGGCAATAGAGTTAGCCGATTAACTCTATGACCGGAACAGGTAAAAACGCGACGAGCCAAAAACGCGTTATGAACTGAAGTAATTCGCGATTGGTTTCACTAACCTGCCGTGGCCCTCCTTTCCCAAGAGAAAAAAAAATAGAACCCCCCCCCCCCCCCCCCCCCCCCCTCCCCCCCTCGCTTTTCTGTCTAATCGCAGGTTAGGTTTTGAACCAGTCACGAGGAAAAGTAAACGCAAATCTTGGATAACTCTAGCCTCGGTTTCAGCCGTGCTCACTGTTTGGTTTTAATAGTTTACAACTTGATTGGCTGATAATTACAAAACATTTTTCACAGCCAATAGAAAAGCTAAGCAAACGCAAAACCAAAGCAATCACCGAATTACTTTCGACATTCAATCGAAAACCTCTCTAAATCGACAAATCCATCCTGCGAGACACAATGATGCATTTCTATACATCGTATACGTAACGGTTTAACTTATAATTTGATTCAAGCTGCAATGTTTGTTTCCTTCTCAGAATAAAATCACCAACTGTTGAAGACATTTTACGAGAAAAGGAGACGGAAATTGCTGCACGCCGGGAGAAAAATAGGAAAAGACGCGAAGAATTGCGTTTAAAATACGACTTAAGAGGCGGCAATACGTCAAAGATCAGGCGAACTGCACACCAAAAGGACTCACCGAGAAAGAGGTTATTAGGGAACTCGAAGTCAGCATTCTACGAGTCGGTTTAGCGTCCTTTATGTTCAGCGAGCTAGAAGTTGTAACAGCGCCAAGCACTCACTCCAGTAGCACTCAAATGCCACTTGTCAGAAGGGCTAAGGGTTACGCGGACCCACCATAAATAGCATGGCATTAAATAAGGGACTGCATGGATATTATATGAAAGGGAATATTATTCTGAAGTAAAATGACAATAAGTATTGCTGGTTTACAATCAATCCCCAGAGATTCAAATAAGACGTGGCGGTCATGTTGGTTGAATCAAACATAGAAATATTTTGGTTTCATGGTTGATCGAACGAGGAATCTTTTGTTAACGTCAAAGCAATATGAGAAAACCGAGGAAAACGTTCCAAATGCAATTTTTCAAGTGGGAATCGCTAGCTACATACACAATTGGAGGCTGGATCATTTCGTTCCTCGGGTTGCATTATTAATATACCCAGGGTGTCAGAGGCTTGAAGACGAAGAGGCGAGAGAGAGAAGAACAGCCTGGTGTTATCCGTCGAGAATCTCACTCCATGCCCTGTCAAATCAAGAAAACACGTCAAACCGGTTTTGCTGGGCCATTGGTAAGCCAATGAAAATTACTGTTACATCCAGCACTCACGGTTGCGCCTGGTAATGAGTAGATTATCCATGTTCGCATGGAAGTGAGATTCTCTTCTTTTTCTGCTCTCTCCTCTTCATGATCAGGGTATACTTAATATTGATTTGGTTCATTGATTGTGTTGTTGAAGTAATGAAAGTTGACTATGATCACAGAGTTTATTAAATCCCTCAACACTGGACAACTGAAGGAGTGGCTGTAAAAATGCTGCACAAAACCTAAACAAACCAATGCAATAACCGGAAGCACGAAACAAAACTATTTGTTTAACCTCCTCCACAGGCATCTCTAGTTTCGGAAACCGCCGAAAAAAAATGAAATTGGGTTACCTGTGGAACGAGGAGATCTCCCTTCCTGCCACAGGAAGCCCACAATCCGAGTTCGAACGCGGCTAGTCTCGTACCCAGGCCCTGCTGTTCATTGCTGATTGCAGAGCATTCTGGAGGTTAAGTACTGTTTAAAACACGAACAGCAGTGTTTTATCAAGTTTAAAAATTCGAGGGCGGAGCCCGAGAATTTTTAGACTTGATAAAACACGTGCTGTGAGTGTCTTAAACGGCTTCAAAAACGCTTTAAGAATGCAATGAAAGAAAGACGCACATCTCAAGGGAATGGGTACTTAATGAACCATTGAACCTTTGTATTCACAACGCCATGCAAAATATTCGAGTAATCACCGCCTGCAATTACGAACATCTCAAGGGAATGACATGAAAACATTACCATACTATGATGTTTGAAGCGGCGTTTCGCAATCCAATAAGAATATGCACTTGAAGGATTTGGTGTCGTGGTTTACCTCGATAAAGTTCAAGACTTGGAAAGCGATGTGACTGACATGACGGCAGACTCTAAATTTTTGACTCCGGCAGAAAATATGTAAGTTTAATGCACGTTTTTATAATTTTACGGCTTTGAGTTTGGTTTAATAATTGGAACTAAATAGTGGCTCGGTAAACAAGTAATGGTAGTTGATAACTTCATTTTAAAAATATTATCTGTGTATCTCGGTAGTCTGCTGATATTAGTAAATTTAGTGCAAAATTTATTATCTAGGTACCTTATGTTCCGTGTACTTTTTGCTATCTTTGGGTCTTTATCAGTGAATTCTTAATTAGGATGAAACTTTATATAAAATTTCATGTTCATTAATATTCTTTATATAAAACGTTCATCCTAATTAGCAATTCAGTGAGAAAGCTGAAACATCAATAGAAATTCCATTGTCTCAATCATTAACCCCGTTTCCCTCTGGGACAGAATTCAAATCCCTCCGCGGGCCTTTTAGAATGATGAGATTTTATCAGGTATAAAGGAGCATGCACGTGACTGATTTGCTTCATCGGATTGGACAAAATGCTCATTAATTATTCATGAGTTTTTGAAGTTCGTTTCTCTCAACCAGTGTTCATTGCACGCATCTGTTATTCAGTTATTATCCGGAAACTTTCAAATATCTGCCCTCCGAAGCATTGTGCCATTGATTTGAGTTTCAAAAATCACCGACATATATTAAGCAACAATAAATAATGCCTAATAATGAGTCTCGTTCCTTCCTTTTTTCAGAGATTTTAGCGAGATCTAAATTTCGGGCCCTACAAAATGGCGGCCACAGTGCGCAAAGTTAATAGTACGCAAAGTTCGAATGAATTGCAGACAAACGTAATGGCATTGTCCGTTGGAGGGCAACTCCAACATACATTCGATTCAGTATAATTTCTACGAACTTTACGTGCTCGGTAACTGTTGTAAAACAGCCGATTCCTTTGAAACGTGTCAATCTGGCTAATTTTGATGTGCTTTTCCAGTCTTGGTATAAGTTTTTCTCTTTGATGAATTTTCAAACAACCACGTGCCGAGTGTTGCACTCCATTTACAGTCCGTAAAACGGCATATTTAATTTATGTGAAACGTAATCCACACCGCCCTCGGACAGGCGTTTCTGTGGTTTTTTAAAATCTAGAAACAAACGTTTCTTCAAAACTGCCTCGCCTGTTCAATACGTTTCTCGCTGCGTTCCACAATCTACATAGTCTACAAAATGCTTAAAACTGCTTCCTACGAAACGAAAACGAAAGCCTCAGTTCCCAGTGATTTGTGAAAGTTCTTTTTTGTTGATAAAACATTTTCAGTTCTAAAAGAATTGCACGCAAGAGCATTCACAAGGAAACTATGCGAAGAGGTCCGTCGTACAGAGTTTAAAAACAACCTTTGAGCAAGTGTTTGCTGACGGTTGTGCACCAGTTCTAGTTCCTCCCGTCCACCTATGCCGGTATCAGTTGCATGCGCTGTAATTTCTAGCATACAGCTACAGATTCTTTTGGAGTGTGCGCGTGGCTTCTGATGCTAAAATATGGATTAAGACTGGTACGCGACGGAGGTGACGAGATGAGTGTCTCGCACAGTCGAGTCAGGTTCATGGCTGGAGGAGGTAGTCATCTCTACCGCCTGGTCCTCGGCCATCTGCGCGGAAAGCGCAGCATCCAGCTCTTCCTTGGCGTGTATTGTAGACTGGTGTTCTACCACGACCTCTGTAACAGATAAAAAAAGGGCGTATGAAGCGATGCGGCTATGACTAGGTAATGTTTCGTGCAACTTGTCTTGCAATTTTGTTGCGACAAAATGCACAATAAATTGCGTACAGTAACAAACCAAGAAATCCACATGTCTCGCAACATTTTTGTTGCAGCAAACGTTGTACGAAGAAGAACCAAGTTCTACTTTTTCCAACGATTACTGCAATGCTTGTCTTTACAGTAGTCGCACTGTAAAGACAGTTAAAATGAAAGAAGTACGTACCTTTACTTTTAGGTGGGAAGTAACGATTTGCCACTATACAAAAATGGCGAATATTTATACACTTCATCTCTATGTACTAGAAGCAATCCTCTGATTGCGTTTGAAGTCAAATCTCTTTTTAATCTAACGCATAGTAACCGGGTCCACTTAGACAACGAGAACCAATCACATTGCAACTTACGGTTAGGGCTCGAGCCAATCAGTGTCGAGTACAAGACAATAGTATATCAACTTGCTCGAGCTTCGATCTGGTAAAAGGCACATTTTGTGGACTAGTTCTGAAGTATTTTGAATGAAGAAAATCGCATGGAATGTGTTTAGTTCTCGTTGTCTAAGTGGCCCCAGTTTCAGGAGTCGCACTGTGAAAGTAAGAGTTATCTATTTTAACCAATCAGAATGCTCTCGTGTTCAAAGCAATCACCATACCTTCCGTTCTCTCTTCGTTCACGTTGTCCTGGACACACGTTTCTCGCCCTAGTCCATCGTCCTCCTCTACCTTCTCGAGCCGCACGTGAGCCACCTCATTGTGTGACAACCCAACAACGTGGAAAGACTGCTGACCGGTACCGGCATGCGTGACCACGGTCGCACCCTCTAGTGACGTCACCACTATCGTATTAGGAATGGGAGTCACGTGCACAGTGCTTCTCATATCGATCTCCTGTCCGCTGCTATCCACTAGTGAGTGGTGTGCGGCTAGTTCTTCACTCCCCGTCAGGGTTACTGTGTGCTGTAAGCTGTTTGGATCTTGGACCTGCAACGACACAAGATTTACTCTCTTAAATTCATAAAGGGAATTTATTACCACAGTTTTCATTGCTACGCGATGGCGCGAGATCTAAGTCACGACACGTAGTTCGCATTGGGCTTCCGTCAGTCACACAAAGTGGGAGGGGCTAGCCTCTAACGTCTATGACGACGGCACAAATACAATAGAGTTAATACGCATACGCAGTCAGACACATTTTGGCCGTTGTCTGAAATTCTGAGTAATACAGTGCCGCTCGAGACCTGAATTCTGATTGGACCATTATACTGTAGCTCTATAGAGTACCAAAGTGATGCCGTCATAAATATTACATTTTCGCTTTAAGAACATTTGACCACACCTTCAGAACGAACACGATAAAAGAACATTACATACCATAAATGAGGCGAATACGATGAAAAGTAGCCTGCTTGCAGGCGGTTATCGAAGCGGCCGCCATATTGGCCGAGCGTGATTGAGACCTGGGATCGAATGAGCGAATGGAGGGGGAGGGGGATAAGCAGAAAGGAAAGACCGCCTGCACGAAAGCCCCTGGTTTCTGAGTACAAAAGTTATATCCCGTCCACCAGCGGACGGGGTATATGATTGGCTGAAACGGTGTCAATCAAAGCTTATCGCGGCAAGTGTTGAAAAAGGAATAAGTGTAGCCTGCGAAGCGGCGTAACTAGAATAAGTGTTGTGTACTGAGCTTGCAGTTGATAAAATATGGCGAGTAATACAAAAGGCTTTGTCCCTGGTTCCAGAGGTTTTCTAGAGAGAACAGCCACGGAGAAAGAGCCGCGAAGGCGGCGGATCGGCGAACTGCGAGAGGTTTGTTGTCGAGTTCTCTTTTCGCAAGTTCGTAAACCGTAAATATCAGGCTCTGTATATAGCTTCCTCCTGCTCCGTTTTCAAAGTTATCTCCTTCGCCTTAACCCTGGTTCCAGAGGTTTTCTAGAGAGACCACAGCTGCTCGCTTCTTTCTCCGCGGCTGGGTAAAGGTACTTTGAAAACAGAGCAGGAGGAAGCTATACGGAACCTTTTGTCTTAGAATTTAACAACCTGACCTATGACTTTAAACCTGCCGTTCTGGCTGTGCTTTCGACAGGCTTTGGAAAGAGTATGATATTTACGGTTAAGAGAACTCGACAACGAACCGTGATTTAATTCGCCACTGAAAAGTATTGTTGTCAACCAAATTGCAGAGATGCAATCCGGCTATTGACTTCACGGCCGTTGAACTAGGAAATAATCAGAAATCCACCTCAATACATTTATGCAACGGTCGTCCATTTCTTTCGGCAAACATTCACTAAGATGGACTTCGACTTGTCAGAGAAAGACGATCACAACATTTACCTGTTTACCAACATTTACTAGTATTATTTAATTGTAAATAAGCAAACATTGATTGTATTCTTAGAATTTAATATCAAATTTTCATCCTCTATCTTAATTAGTTGACTGCACGTACACATTGTAAACGAGCTTATGCTCATTAGTGACTACGTGGGTAAATAAACTACTACTACTACTGTGTACTTTGCACTCGTAGTTTGTTTGTCCACGAGTTCTTCAATATCGAGTTCTGACAAAACATTGTCTCCATCGGAGTTTTCTTTGAAGTTTAGAGATTTTTTCGATCCTGTATTTATCTTTATGTAGTATCAATTCCAAGCCATTTGTCATTCAACCCCAAGTCTCAATCATGCTCAGGCAATATAGCGGCCACTTCGATGATCCGTTTGCATGCTGCGCAAAAAAACACCCTCCACCGCCTGCAAGCATATACTCCAATGCCCAAATTTCGGCCGCTTTTCATCGTATACACCTCATTTTTGGTATGTAATGTTCTTTTATATTGCTCTTTCCGAATCGATGGTCCGAAAATTTTGCAAATTTGTGACGTCACACTTCGGTACTCTATTGTGAGTAATCCAGTGCCGCTCGAGACCTGTATTCTGATTGGACCCATTATACTGTAGCTCTTTTGTAAGTAATACAGTGCCGCTCGAAACCTGTATTCTGATTGGCCCATTATACTGTAGCTCTATTGTGAGTAATACGGCCATTATACTGTAGCTCTATTGTGAGTAATACGCCCATTATACTGTAGCTCTATTGTGAGCCGTAATACAGTGCCGCTCGAGACCTGTATTCTGATTGGACCCACTATACTGTTATCGTAGCTCTATTGTGAGTAATACAGTACCGCTCCAGACCCGCTGTATTCATATTGGACCTATTATAGTGTAGCTCTATTGTTTTTGCAAAGGTTAGGGTGTTTTGTATTGTTGGGTAACCCAAAACTGTGGCTTGTTTCGAGCGGTTTCTTTCGAGTCACTCTGTTTTTCATTCGGCCTGAGCGGAACTCGATGCTTATCCCGATTTTTTTAGAAAACCTGAGTGATAAAAGGTGAACAATAAAATAAACAATAAATACAGGATTCACGGGAGATAACTTTTTCACGTCACACCGTCACAGTTAATTACCCCCCCCACTGTATGATTGGCGAAAATCTAATGCCAACTACACGTCGTGACTTAGATTTCGCACCACCGCGTAGCAATGAAAACGGTAGTAAGTATAATAATCCTATTAATGATTGTCAACATCATATTGATCATCATCATTCCTTATAGACCTTTCACACGCGGCGGCCATCTTGGAATAAAACTATTGTTAATGCTTACCCAGCCTCGGTCTCAAACGTGTTAACCGAGGCTGGGTAAGCATTAACAATAGGTTTATTCCAAGATGGCCGCCGCATGGGAAAGGTCTGTAAAAAGGATGATACGGCCATTGCTGGGTGGCACAGCGTATAAGCACTCCCCTCTCACCACCCAGACCTGGGTTCGACTCCCGGACGTGACGTCATATGTGAGTTGAGTTTGTTGATTCTCATCCATGCTCCAAGTGTTTTTTCCGGGTTTTCCTCTCTCCATAAAAATCTACGTGTGAGTTAAGCATATATGAATGAATGTAGTAAGGAGTGTGTGTGGGGGGAATGCTCGGATCATTAGCAGGATCTGCTAGAGGCCTAATAAGCCTCAATATCCGAAAGAAAACAAACTATTTGATTTTGATTGCTGCAGCTGACGCAATACTCACTTGTATCGCTGCATCCGTTGTTATGGAGACTGGGATAGTGATCTGTGTCCCCTGTGTGATGTGTTGTATGTCGGTCAGTGTGCCGTCCATTGCTTGTATTGCCGCCACAGATGCTTCATCTGTAACCACAGTCACGGGCACGGTCTGGGCGAATGCCTGGTTACCCTGCAAATCGGTATATTCAATCCGCTGGCGCTTGTTCGTGGGCTCACCATCATCTTCAAATTCCCCTGAAAAATATGTTCAGACGTTATCGAATTTCATGACTTATAAAAATAATTGTAATTCTAAACAAGTGTTTTACCCTCGTTTCCTATGCCTTCCATGTCTGCAGTCATCTCCCCGTGTGCAGTTCTCTTGTGGTTGGCCAGCGTAGAGGTTTGTCTGTATGTCTTGTTGCAGATGTTACACGTGTAAGGTTTGTTGTGTGTGTGGACCACGTGGTGTTTGTACAGACTGGAATACTCCGTGAAGCGCTTGTTGCAGCCCAGAACCTGGCAAATGTAGGGGCGCTCGCCTGGGAACAATAACAGCCACTATAGTCAGTCTTCATTACTCTAATAGGCCTTTTGCAGGAAACAGTCACTAACTGTGACGAGTGATTTTTTTCCCTCGAATTGTGCATGATTGGAATGAATTACCTAATACTGTAGTAAATGCTAGTCAGCCTCATAAACTCTGTTAAATGTTGAGTTTTCAAAAAATTGCCATTTCTTCAGTTTTAAAGATATGACCCTAAAACTTGTGCCGTTTACACATTTTTGCTCGCTCTTTCTATTTCTGGCATCCATGATGTTCTAGCACCAAATTATTTTTGATTGACAAGATAAAAAGGTCACGTGACCATGTCCTATTGAAAGGGCCTATTGAAAATTGTTAAGGTAGTAAAGTAGCTTCTTGGTGTCAACGCAACTTAGCTAACCAAGTATTAAAAAGAAACAGAAATGTCAAACGAACGCATGCAACCCTAGGGATTTTCACCTTACATGTCATGCAGTCGCACGCTAGTCGTTCCTCCATTCCCCTTACCTGTATGTATTCGAGAGTGGTTCTTAAAGTTCGTAGCACTAGCAAATGCTCGTCCACAGCCAGGATGTTCACAGACGTAAGGTCTTTCTCCAGTGTGAGTCCTCATGTGTACTTTCCTGATGTTCGAGGTGGTGAACGCGCGAGCACACCCATCATATGGGCACTTGAACGGACGCTCACCTACAGCAATCAACAACAGTACCATTTTCAGAACTTTTTTTTGGTCTTGCCGAGCGATAAGAGAACATCGCCGCATCTTCATCTCTAATTGTGAAGCGCAAATTCTACTCATGTTTCAAATGAAGGTATTACGAAATGTAGGTTTGAAGATGTTTCTAAGAAGAAAAACGAGTTTCAGAATTTTTGAAGCTTCACAGCCATGGCCTCTTGGAAAAGTACATTGATTATCGTACTGCCTAATTCCATGCTACTTCTTTAATTTCTCTCTTCGCTCCTCTTCGTTTTGCCCTCCCTATAATTTGCGCGTTTTTTGCCATACGGGGTTGTTGATGGTTATTGGTCCTTTTTGAAAACATGCAGAAACAAAAAGCAGAATGAAGAATTAAAGCCGCAAATCACTTAAATTACATTTCCTGGGAAAACCATGGAAATTAGGATATCTATGGTATTTTCATACTATGTAAATATAGAGTAGTCTTGGATATATTTATTTACAGCATTTTTTTATGGTTTTTCCATGGTATTTCCATACTTTTGAAAATTGAAAGTATGGAAGTGTCATGGAAAAAATAACCAATTGGAAAATGTTGTAAATTGGAATCTCCAAGATCATGGTATGTTTCTATGGAATGGAATTCACTACCAGGTTTATCCATGTGAAATATGTATGATACACATGTGAAATACATGTGAAACCCTTGACAATGTGAAAAACAGTAAGCTAATGGTGTTTTTGTGTGAAAAAGTAGGTAAGAATATTAACCAAATTTCATGTGCATGTTAAAAATAAATCCAAGTCAAATCATGCGAAACTTCATGTGAAAATTATACGATTATATATATATATATATATGAAACAAATTTATAAAATAATTTAGATAGTGCGCGAGTTCTGATTGGCTGATAGCCATGTTTTATTAGCCTGTGCAAACATGGAAATGACGTCACACCGTAAGTGCTTCTTTTACCAAAATAATTATTTTATTAAAGAAATGAAACAGATTTTCCGTATTTGCACAGGCTCATTCAAACCTCGGTAAGTTTGGGAGAATTCTCGAGCAGGTACACTCGACCTGCGGTCTCAGTCGTGTTTGTTCTGCTCTCGAATTCTCCCAAACTTACCTCGGTTTGCATGAGCTTGTGCAAACACGGAAGATCTGTTTCATTCATTTCTTAAATTACCATGGGGAGAATAATTGAAACTTCAAGTAAAGGAACATGTGAAAAACACGGTCCTGACCATGAAAATCGAATTTCCATGATTTTTCATGGTTGCCATTACTATGGAAATTGGTCAACTGGATTTCCAGTGTTAGGGGAGGGATATGAGGGGATTTGCTCCTTACTTACCAGTATGGGTTCGGATGTGTTTTTGTAAGTCCCCGGATGTCTTGAATGCCTTGCCACACTCATCATTAGGACACTTGTATGGTTTCTCTCCTGTGTGTGTTCGTGTGTGACTTTTCAATCCATACCCTGTAGCGAACGCCTTGTTACATGTCTCATATGCACATTTAAATGGCTTTTCTCCAGTGTGTGCACGTTCGTGGACCTAGTAAGTGTATTCATAAAATCAGAGACCATTGCATAAATGGCGTCCAATTTAAATAGATATTGTCCCAGAGACTCTAGCCTCATGTTCACGTTGCCAAACAAAAGCGTTTTTTTTTATCTATATAAACGACCTTCCCAATAAAATATCATCAAGGATGTTTCTTGTACGCAGACGACACCTCCTTGCTTAATATAGTTGATAATTCCCCGCTGCAATCAGCTGAAGAACTGTCGGCTGACTTAATTAATATTACGGATTGGTCAAACTGAACTGGTTAGTTAATACTCCTAGTTTTGGTAGAATTCGTAGTACGTTTACCGCTAAGAAAACAAACTAACGCACCCGCCCCTCAATTTAGGAAATGGTATTATAAAAGAAGTTGATAATCATACTCATTTAGGGCTACCACTATCTAGTAATTTATCTTGGAGATATTTTATTTTAGGTATTCACCAAAAAGCTTCTAAACGTTTAAATTTACTTAGACGTATTAAGTATAATGTAAACAGATCAACTCTTACTGTTCTTTACAAAGGCCTTGTTCAACCAATTACGGAATATGCTGATTGCGTTTGAGATGGATGTACTAAAAATGAAAGCGATCTTCTTGAAAATGTACAATATGAAGCTGCCAGATTGGTAACTGGGCTATGAAAGGAACCAGCAGAGCTCGACTTTTACATGAATTAGGATGGGAAGATTTAAAAGCAAGGAGACAGACGCATAAATTAGTTCTACTCTATAAGATAGTAAACCATCTCACATCTGACTCTTTGTATTTAAAAGTTAGTGAACGAACGAGACTATCGCTTAGATACGGTGAAAATTATACTCTGCCATGCAACCAATCGAACTGAGAGACACAAAGGTTCTTTCTTCCCTTCTGCTATTAAGCTTTGGAACAGCTTAGATTTAAAAATACGTAACATACCAACCTTAGCTTAGCCTCTCTTAAATTTGACGTGAAATCTACAATTAAATGTTTGCAGTATAATAGATTGTTTAACTTTTCTGTTTCTAGAATTGCTTCAATCGTGCATACCCGTACTAAGAATGAAAAACTCGCAATTGAATTTTGATTTATTTTTAAGAAACGGAGTATTTCCTCTCCTAGTAGTTTTTGCCCGGGGGGGTGACTCCCATATAAAAGGGGTAGGGATGCTCGTCGGACGTTTTCGATTTGACCCCTAAGAGGTACTAAAATGGGCGTGGCTCAAGCTTATTTTGACCCCTAAAAGATAATAAAAATGTAAATTGATAACAGCTTTTTTGTTCAATTGACACCCGACCCCTAAAAAGTACCGCTTTACATAGAAATGTCTGTGTTCGATAGTGGATACCCTAAGTGGTACCAAACTCCTGATTTTGACCCCTAAAAGGTACGACGAGCATCCATGTACCCCTCACATAAGGGAGTTCCCCCCCCCCCCCGGGAGTTTTTGTGGATTCAGTTTTTTCTTTTACTGACTCACGTATGCTGCCCAACGATCCAAGCTTCTTACCTCTGTTGTACTTGTTATCAGTAATTGGCAAACTTGCACGGACAAATTTAAATTAAGAACTTTACTGTTTGGAGACTCCAGCCTAACACTAGCACAAAATGAACGTATTATGGAGTCAAATCGTTTTTCATGATTTGTCCTCGCAACTCGCCTTCTATTTTATGTCATCTTCTAGCTTTTAAATCTTTTCGTATTGTTTCAATATAAATCTTGTAATGATCATGTATGTATGTAGCTCAGTTCCTCCTTTCGTTTCTAGTAATTGTTAATAAATAAATGTTGTATAAGCTCCCTAGGTGAGTTCCTGCTCCTGGAGCAAACACAAATAATACATATGTTAATTTTTTTTAAAGCGTTACGTTTTCGCATTCATGATCGAGAGACTAAAGTTCCTAAACAATAGTTAGTCAAATGTACGCCATGTATGCCATGGGTCTATACAACGCACGCTGATCAATTTACAGTTTACTATAATAATATATGGACTCATTTGGGCTGGTTGGACTGGCCAAATTGCAGCATTTTACAGAGGCGATGCATGTTCCCGAACAAAAAATCTATGCTAGCCACCCCCCTTCAAAAATCCTGGATCCGCCCCTGTTTGCTGTAATCAAGGTACTTTCCGACGCCAAGCCTGCACGATTTTCTATGATCGCAAGTATAGTAATTATGTATATATATTGTTATCCCTATCCAATACCGTAAAATACTGAAACGCCGGCTACGTTTAATCCTCCGATACCGTAAAATACCGAAACGAGGTTGGTGTTAGTGCCGCGGTTGTCGCGCGTTCATTGTATTTCCGAAGCACATGTACTTGTGTATTATATTATTCATGTGATTGTAGTGAGGGTCGAATCAAGCCTATGATACACAGTTCAACATTAGTTGATCAACAGTCGCAACTTTGGTTGATCAACCAAGCGGGTTGAACCATGTATTATAGTCTGTAGAAAGGTGTTGCAACTGAATAGGAAAAGGACATTAAAGTGTCGTTAAAGCCAGGTTCTCCCTAGCGATGGAAGCTGAAGAAACTTATGTTCCAGTGAAGAAGCATATTAGCCTAAGCCTTGTTCAGAAGCGAAAACCTCGCTTGCATAGCATTAATATTTACATCGCTACAGTCGTAAGTGTCTGAGAATGAGCATTCTGATTGGCTAAATTATTCTGCTTCTGCTTAATCTGATGACGTTTATAATTAACTAGTTTTCACTAGAACGGAAGCGACGGAAGCTCGATGGAAGCATAAGCAGAAACATAAGAAAGAAAACTTCAGTTCCTTCTGTTTCCGTCGAGCTTTCGCTTCTGCTTATGTGTCCGTTTCTTGATTGTGCTCCTTACGCTTCTGATGCTAGTGAAAACCAGTATTAATATAAGAGAACAATAGTATTCAATAAATAAGGCAAATCTAACGGCAGTAAATCAATAGAAAAGTAAAGCGCACCTTCAGATGATGTGCTGTAGTGTACACTCGACCACACCCCTCGTGGTCACACCGGTAGGGCTTCTCGCCTGAGTGCGTTCTCACGTGCTTGGTTAAGTCACTTTGTGTAATAAACGACTTGTCACAGCCGTTCTCATCGCATCTGAACGTGTCTCCCGTGTGGCTGCGCCCATGTGCTTTAAGGCGGTACGATGTGGAGAACTGTTTTCCACAGCCGTCTATGTTGCAGTGGTAAATTCTCTTTGGAGTTATCTGTGAAGGGAGGAGTAATTTAAAGATTTCTTGCAAGATCGTAAATAGCAGGGTCAGTATAGTTTATTTGCACTGCATTTCTATTTTTGCAACACTTTTCAGAAAGTAACTCATGTCTTCTGACCTTTGCCGTTTGCGCAAAAAAAAAAAAAACTGAATGTTTCCATGGAGTGTTTATCAAATAACGTCAATTAAATGCTGAGTATATTATAACACTGTATTCTGGAAAGGAGAATATGTTTTACAATTTATTGATGGATTGGATGCAATCTGCAAGTCTGGTATAGAAGTGGACGTGGGAAGTCACATGATGGAATGTATACCAATGTGTCCATTAAAATAAGATCAAGACAACTGAAATATGCGTATCTAATGGTTAGTACAAATCCTGTTGATAAAGTTTAGCATATCACCCCCCCCCCCCCCCCCCCACAAAAATAAAAAGGTTTGGGTCTTGAAAATGGATAACAACAGAGACAGAAATGTATTTTATTTTTGCTCCTGGCTCCTGTCTGGAAAACAGTTACACAGTAAAACTTGCTGCAAAAATTCATCTCCGTGTGTGGATTCAATGTAGTGATTTGGAATGAAAATAACCATGATTTCTATTTGTTATAACACGTTATAATGTTTAAATACTGTTCAGTTTTGGTCTCTCTAGAAAATAGCATCACTATACCTAACTTAGAATTCATGGCGTATTTTTAGTATAATCAGAACATTCTAGATTCTTATTTGATGCAAAACAGAAACATCCTGGTGACAAAGCATTGTCCTTGATCATAAGGGACTGGGCATTAATTAGAGGGCGCTGGCACAAATGGAAAATACCATGCTCAATTGTTTATGACCCCTAACCCCATTTGAGCCAGTAAGTACCGCTCAGAATGAGCCACAGTAGTGGCTTACCAAACAATACAAAACACCCTAACCTTTAGAGCGAGCAGTACAAAAACAATACAGCTACAATTATGGGTCCAATCAGAATACTGTTACTCTGGAAGTGGTACTGTCTTACTCCCCCATTTTCCCATGTTGCTTACTATGCCCCCTCCCCTAATTTGCTGCATGGAAATTAGTGTGCCCCCTAACTAATAACTGGTCCCTAAACACGAACCCAAATAATCAAAATCTTATCTTCTACCATTTCTATTTTTTTAATTAGATAACGCTAGGGTGGGGCTAGACAATTTTTTTTTTATAGGGGTGTGGGGTTGTGGTGTACTGTATTCTACATGTAGTAGGGGACCTTGTGTCCTAATATTATACAACACCTGCCCTTTACGCAAATCTTGAAATAAATAAAAAATCATACCTGGGAGTCAGGGTCCAAGTGGTCATCTGGGTCCTCATGCAAGACAAACAGTGTCCCATGTTCAGCATGTCCTGCCTGGCTCCCCTGATGAACGTGTGTGAACTGATCCATGGCTATACCCCCTGCATCCACCGTCTCACCAGCTGTAGTCACCATGGGAGTGTTGGCTTCTGAGATGCTTGCAATGGAGACAGTTGCTGGTGTCTCAAAGGAACCACCTTCTGAGGTGATAACAAAGCTTGTGCCATCATTTGTTCGATGAACATACGTAGCTGAAAAAAAAATGAAAATAAAGTTACCGTAACTACATTTTTCAGAAAGAAAGATGATACACCTTTTTATTACACATTTGGGGTTGATATCCGTGTGATAAAGCTGTGAATAAAAACCATATCAGTGAAGTTATATGATATCACTTCACTGTACTATTGCTTTTAGAAATAAATTTTGTTATGCTATAAATTTTGTGTTATTGTATTCACTTTAAATGTATAATAAACAAATGATGACATGTTAAGAGCCTGATATCGTTTTTATTCACTCGATTTTCGTATCATATTGCTCACTCGCTCGCAGACTCGCTTGTTAATCTCTATATATTCACATACATGTGATGTTTTTTTAGATCAGCAAACTGGGATTTCTAACAAAATTGGAAATCACAGCTGTCACCTCAAAGGATCCCAACAAATCCACATTTTTTTTGGAAGGCTATACATGTAATAGTAAATACATACAATTGTAATGAAATCCTGAAACAAAGTAAGGATGGGATTTATAAATAGACTTTTATATGGGATTTTGCAGTCATGCATACAGTCAGCCTTTTTATTTAAGATTCAAAAATGTTGATAACAGTTATAATTTATATGCAGAGAACTTCATGATCATCCAAAACTATTGAAATTTTCCAAAACAAATTAGCTGTTGTAAGCTTAAATATGTCTTCTGGGATACTAAAACAACACTAAATTATATTGCTCTAAAAAAAAATATTGTTTTTACGCTTTCAAGCTCAGAATTTCGAATCATATTATGAAATTCATTAGTCATGAAAGTCTAATTAATGGTGACTTAATTGGAGTCTTTTAAAAGTACCCTTCAACAGTAAAATCCTGCTTATATAAGCATTGGGCTTATACAATGTACATGTACAACTTCCTATATTAGGAGCATTATGGAGCTTAATTAACAAGGATGACAAAATGGATTTTACAGAAAACTATTAGGTTTATCATTGTTTGAATTGACACCAGCCTTTTCACTATATATGATTTGAGTTTTTTTCTCCCCATCAGTGGGGGAGCTTCAATAACCGGTAGCATGTGTACAGCCATCCATCTCTCCTCAAAAACTGGATTTTTGAATGGGAGATGGACGGCTGTATACACATGCTAGTGTAAACTGATACACTTGCCATAACTCGACCAGAAATTTGTTTTCAGGTGAGCAAAGCAAGTTCTTTTTTATCCTGGGGACAGCTGATGACCAATGAAGTTGCATGC